>CM071930.1:56568001-57168001 GCA_016081115.2 Rehmannia glutinosa
ATACGAATTGAGTTAGTAATTTGATCACATGTGATTCTATAAATGATTGAGCGCTAAGTACGCGAACAAATCATTATGAGTAATCTCGTGAGTTTTTGCTTGAGGACAAGCAAATAGTTAAGCTCTTGGGGTATTTGATAAGGGACATTATATACATATATTTACGCCACCATTCTTAATTATTTGGTCGATTTTTCTCTGTACTATCGTGAACTCGTGAAGGATCATTAGTTTTTGCAGAAATTGAATTTAAAACGGCTAAAATAGAAAAAGCACAAAATCGAAGATTATATACCACGCTACTAAATTATGAAATGCGGTACAATCATGGAAAGAGATGGAAAATCACGGGACCTGTGTCGCGATGCAGGATCAAAGTGGCTGGGGTACACCCCGAACACATCTAGCGGATTTCATGTGTATACTATGGTACACATTTCGTGTCAATAGATTAAATTTTGCAAATTCCCATCTTTCAATCAATAGAATTATTGTTCAAGTGAATTGATAGAAATTAACCTGATTGATTATGGAAAAGACACAACCTTGGCTCTTTTACTATATTGATTGTTTCAAAAAAAAAATTATTTGCATTGATCATTATTTCATAGTTTAGAAATTTGATTATCAATTCGGAAAGCATTCAAAATAAAGTTGAAATAGACTAATAAATAGGTAATTAATATTTGTCTTCGTGCGGGAATGATAATTTACTCACTTTTTATTATTTGTTTACGATAATGTGCACTTTGCGTTCACAATAATCTCAACATAAACCATGGAGTAAGTTTTTCCTCTCTCGTAGGGAGTTGGTATATTTTTTCTTTTCTTTCTTAGATCTATTCGGATATAAATAGATATGTACTTACGTCTCGTCGGAGTTCTTCACTAGTATAGAAAATTGTGGATGAAAAAACAATTCATGTGTAGATCATCAAGTCTTGTTTGGAGATGTAAGCAAATACTTATCCAACCAAATATCACAATCCATTTGATGTTGATCAGATGTTTTATGATATATATCTATTTGTATTTTTGTTTATCTTTCTCTTTTCTCTTGTTTGAAAAGTGAGAGATTATTTGAGTTTTTCCCATTTGGCTTTGACTCATGATCTTATTTCCTTGGTTAATTATATTGATTTGACCAATGAGAAATAATTAAAAAATAAATTCTTCAATTATTGAAAATAACTCGAATAAAGTATGATATTTCAGAGTTTCTACTCGTATATATATGTTTAAAATTAGTATGTGACAAAATCCTATATAGTTTTATTAGTATAGTGATTTATTTTCAAATTTTGATCTTATGTGTTTAAAATCCAATTATAATAAGTTGCTTTTCTACATTTTTCAATAGTTGTATGATGTCGCATTTTTAAGGTAAATCACCTAAGTTAATTGGGTTGACCAAAATCCTCTTCCTAGATGGAAGTCTTCATGCTAGTTTTCTTCCCGAGGGAAGTCTTCTTTTTCTCTTCTCGGGGGAAAGTATTCTCGTCTTCTTCTCCTTGAGCTAGAAATCCTTTGATGGGAACTTACCCGTACATACGTGCAAGCGTTAAAAAGGACCCGGGGTTGTCCCGGGAGGCCACATAGACGCTCAAAGTCAACACGTTGAATGAGAGAAATAACGGTGACGAATCATCGTAAAATAAATGCGTAGGAGAATAATGAATTAATTTCCTTACAGGATAATAGGAGGGAACTTTTTGTACTGGGAGATGGGTCCCATGGGCGGGTGTGTAGGAGAATTGGCCTATGGGCAAATCCACATAGGAGAATCGGCCGATGGACCAAACCCGAACTCATTTGGGCGATTTAATTATTAACACCTTATTAGCTTGATTAATATTAAATAACATATATAAAATTTTTATATATTTAATTTATTAAATACCATTTGCCACGAACATAAGTCCCGAAGCCATATGCTAGCGGAGGGATGAAGAAAGGAAGTCTGAAGCTAGATTGGTATTATCTCTTGTCCCTGCCAGGCCTCTTTGTCTTGCCTTTGGTGGATCTTTGACTGTCTTCCAAAAGTAAATTTTCCTTCCCACCTCTCAACTTTGGAAATTTTTGCTTTGTAGAAGACTTAGGAAATTTCTTGAAAGTTGATGTGATACTTGAGGTGTGACTTGAGATGAGAATCCATGGAGAGTTGGAGTGCACGGCATAGAGATGGATGAGAATACCATGGGCCATAGATGGCCCCCGTGGCGCCTTTCTGAGTGGGCCAAGCGCGCCCATTTGGCGCCCTCTCCGAGTGGCCACAAGGGCGCGCCCCGGGCGCCTCCCCCGGTGGGCTGGCGTGCCCGGGGGGCATCCGAGCCATCCGCCTGCGTTTTTCCTCTCGCAATGTTCGATCTTTTCTCGGGTTTTTGTATGTTTCAAATCACATCTCGGATTTTGATATTTTTTCCTTTGCGTTTCTTCATCTTCTCCGTGAGTTGGTTTAGCTTCCAATTCTTTACCGCAAGCAGACTTGTTCTATTTGCATTGATGTACCCTTCCTTTGGGAAGCTTCAATTTTCTCGAGTGGACGGATATACTTGGGTTTTACTTCATTCCTTACGGAGCTTGGAGAGTACCCTTCTCGAGCTCGGATGAAGCATTCTCCTAGAGCTTGGAGGAGCATCCTTCCGCAGGTTTCTCTAAGTTCTTCTTTTTCTCCACTTGTGTTAGCATTTTCCCCTTATTTTTCTTTGTACTTCTTTGGTGGGGAAGAATATTTCACTTCAGGCACCCTTCCATAGTTTGGGGCCGCCTTATGAAGCTTATGAGGCGCCCTCCAGAGTCTGGAGAAGGTGCCCTTCTCGATCTCCTTCCATAATATTTGCTTTAGCACTCGATCTCTTCCCCACATGTGTGTTAGCTTTTTCGCCTTCTTTGTCCGCACATTTTCATCATGGAGAACAACTCACGGGGACTCTTGTGAGGGAGGCCCCTTTCTCCTCGGGGTCTTAGCCATTGAAGAAGAATTTTACTAGGACCTCCATGTGAGGAGGCCCCTCGCATCCGGGGTCTTAACCGAAGGTGTCATCCCACCGGGGGTATTAGCCGAGTGAGGTTAATTACTAGAACCTCTATGAGGAGGCCCCTCCCGATTCGGGGTATTAGGTCGGAAGGGGTCATCCCACCGGGATCTTAGTTGGGTGAGGTTATACTAGGACCTCCATGAGGAGGCCTCTCCCATCCAAGATGTTAGCCGGAAGGGGCCATCCCACCGGGGTCTTAGCCGTGTGAGGTTAATTTCTAGGACCTCCATGAGGAGGCCCTCCCATTCGGGGTCTTAGATGGAAAGGGTCATCCCAACCGGGTCTTAGCCGGGTGCGGTAAATTTATGAGGACCCCATGAGGAGGGCCCTCTCATCCGGGGCATTAGCCAAAAAGATGGGGTTTATTGAGGCGAGCGTTTAACAAATCATTGACCTTGGCTATGTGTGGCCATCAATTGCGCCTAGCCATGTGTGTCCGTCCATTTCGCATTCACAACATTAAAGTAGAAAGCGAAAGTGCTTTTATTCATTATAATGAAAAGCTTTACACCAGGGGCGAAAACATGCCTCGAAATGAAAAAAATAAAAATGTTTAACGCGGCGAAAAATCCTTCAAGCATAATATCTCGTAGGTTGTCGACATTCCATGTGCGAGGATGCTCTTGCCATCTAGATGTTGTAATCTGAGGCTCTGGCTTTACCAATTCAGCCACCTTGTATGGTCCTTCCCAATTAGGGTCCAATTTTCCAACCGGTCCAGGAGACTCACTTTTCTCAATAGGAGGTCTCCTACTTGAATGTTTCGGGTCACACTCAAGATTTGTAAGCTTTGGCTATCCTTCTATTGTAAACTTGAATCCGACGAAGGCCTTAATCCGAGTTCTTCGATCAAGTCTAAGTTGATCCTCATGATGTCATCATTTTATCTCAGAGAGTAGCTCGTCTCCCTTAAGCTTGGTTCACCTATTTCTGCAGGGGTGACTGCTTGGATTAAAATAGCTAGACTAAATGGAGATTTTCCCGTGGCCGTCCGAGGTGTTGTCCAAGTCGCCACGGCACGGCGAGGAGTTCTTCGCCAACTTCATTTAGTTGCTCCCAACCTGGTCTTTATATGATGGAGTATGGTGCGGTTAGTTACTTTGGCCAGCCCATTAGCTCTGGGATTTCCTACTGATGTGAAGAATTGCTAGATTCTTTTCTTCCTCGCACCTTGTTTTAACTTAGCTCCGAACCGGGTTTCATTATAGGATACCAATGCCAGGGGATCCCAAACAACAAATGATATTTTTCCATAGAAAGTTGATAACCTCCTTTTTCGATATCTTTGCGAGTGGCTCCGCTCCACCCATTTGGTGAAGTAGTCGATCGCTATGATCAAAAACAAATTCGAGCCAAAGCGAGGGGAAAGGCGACTATATCCACCCCCATTGTGCAAAAGGGCAAGGACTCGCAAATGATGTAATGCTTTGGCGGGTAAATGGGTGATTGTCGCGTGCTCTTGGCATGGACGACGTGATGTCACCAATATCTTGGCATCTTTCAAAAGAGTTGGCCAAAAGTAGCCTTGTCTTAAGGTCTTAGTGGGTAGCGTCGTTCCACTTGAGTGGTTGCCACAATTTTTAATGAATCTCCCTAAGCACATAGTGGCTTCTTCGGGATCCGGGCACTTCAAATATGGTTGGGAGAATCCTTTAATGTAAAATTCTCCGCTTACCATCACAAAGCAGAAGCTTTGTTCTTCAACCTCTACAGCGCATCCACGGGGAGTTCGGGACGATCCCGTGTTCCAAGTACTAGAGGATTTCATCCTTCCATGATGGAATATCTTTGTTGATATTAAACACCTTAGCTTCGAGGCCTCTAGTTCCGAATGGTTGGATACTAAGAAGGTGATGGCTCTTGTCAATGGAAGCCATAGAGCCAGGCGACGAGCCATTTGGTTAGCTTTAGTATTCTCCCCCACACGGAACTTGTGCTACGAACTTCTCGAATATTTCGATCAACTCCTTAGCCGCATTAAGGTATTTTTTCCATCATCTCTTCTCGGCTTCAAAGTCTCATCTATCTAGTTGGCCACGAGTTGAGAGTCGGTGAAGGCCGTAATCCTCTTGGCCCCGATAGCAAGGGCAGTTTTCCTCCTATCAACAAGGCTTCATACTCCGCTTTGTTGTTGGAGGTGGGGAACTCGAATTTTCTTGCGTACTTGAGATGGTCTCATGCGGGTTCTCTATCACGATTCGGCTCCACTTCTAAAAGAAGTAGATGAGTTGTCTACATTCATCCTCCACTCCATGGGTGGATCATCATCTCTCCGCCCATGCATTTCCACCAAAAATGGGCCAACACTGGCTTTGATGGCGGGCCTCACCTAAAAATTCGATCCCATGTTCATAAGCTCCACTTTCCATTTAACCATTCTTCCGGGAGGCGGGGGAGATTGGTGAGCACCTACTTCAAGGGATGATTGGTCAAGACCACAATTGGATGTGATTGGAAGTATAGGCGGAGTTTACGAGCACAAGTGACCAAGGCGCTTTCTATATGAGTGTAACGAAGTTTTAACGCATTCAATAGGACTTTCCGATGCAAAGATATCGGATGATGATCTCATTGTTTTCGGGACCAAAATGTAAAGTTTTGGTGAAATATAAAGTTTCCTTTCTCTTGGCTTTGTCGAGAAGTGGGGTGAGGCTAGATATATCTTTAAGTATTTGAATGCTTGTTCACATTTTGGAGTCCACTCGAATCTTTTCTTTGTGCATAATAGCTACAAAATACCAAATCCCTGTCGGTGGACTTGGGAATAAAGCGACTTAAAGCAACCATACAACCAGTCAGTTTTTGCACGTCTTTCGCATTGGTAGGTGTTGCCATGTTTAGGATGGCATTGATCTTATCGGGATTGGATTCAATTCTCGCTCGAGATCATGTATCCCAAGAATTTGCCCCATGTACGCGAAAGTACATTTGGCGGGTTTAACTTCATTGCGTAAGTCTTCAATATATTGAAGCATTCTTCTAAATCCACAGGGTGATGAGCATATCGTCAATATAGACCTCCATGTTTCGGCCTATCTGATCTTCAAAAATATGATTAACCAGTCTTTGATAAATTGCTCATGCGTTCTTCGTGCCAAAGGGCATGACCTTATAACAATAAATCCCCTTTCGACCACGGTCGGTATTTTCCTGGTCCTCCTCGCCAATCGTATTTTATTATATCATTGGAAGGCATCCAAAAGGCTCAAGAGTTTGCATTATAAGGTTGTATCTACTAGCCGGTCGATCCGGGGGGGGAATGCATCATTCGGGCATGTGTTTGCCTATTTTTATAGCTTCACCGCAAGTGTACGGATCGGATTTATAGAATAGGGTTTGCAAGGTCGAATCCACAGGATTAATAAATTAATGTACTAAGTATTGGATTATAATAGTCTTATTTTTATCTAAACTATCGAAATTTGAAAGTTTGGTTTTATTACTACTAAAGCGAGTAAAATTAATCCTAAAATAACAAAGTAAAGAGTGATTAAAAGATCAAGTATGAATGGATGGATTCCTGGGTTATGGTTTCAATTAATACCCCACTTTTATGCTTAGGTTAAGCAAACCAGGTTAAACGTATTCTTCGCTATAGACCAATCACCAAAGTAATTTACCCTCTCTCGAGATGTATGTAAAAACGTTGATTGGAATATCTATGTTAGCATCTCTACTCATATGAGGTATCCAACTCCCAAAAAGTTCAAAAGATTAAAAGATCTCACAAATATTCACAGACTTCTCAATCATGCAATCTATTTGTGTCAAGTACTCAAGATCTAGTATTGAAACTCATCGGTTAGAATTATGAATCAATACATCAAACAAGTTTAGATCAAAGGCCTTTTGATAAAACAAGAATCAAAGCAAAGTACTTGAATAGAGAAAGAAAACATTAACTTCAATTATCCTTAATCATCACATAAAAGTGTTTATTAATCTACTCCCAAACCCGGGAATCACAAGTGTTTTAGCCAGACATTGAAAATAAACAATTCATAGACAAATTATCCATAATCAAAATCTAACTAATTGAAATACGATACGATGGAATGAGTGACTCAGGGATGATGACGATCTCTCGATCTATCTTCAATCCTCGAAGGTGTGGTTGCGGCCTTGATCGATCTCTCTAAGTTTCCCGTGGAAAACTGCTCTTTTCTCTGGTTTCTAGGGTAAAAATCAGCGTGTCCTCGTTTGTGGCCGCCCGGGTCTATTTGTACTTCGTTCGGTCGAAACCTAGTTGAAATTGGATAAACTCTGTTTTTTTCCAAGACGGGCACTGCTGCGTAGTTCTTTGGCATGCCCACCCGGCCGGGTGCCGAACAATTTGTAATCTTTCTTCGAGAGCACGGGCGTGCCAATATGGCACGGCCTCGCGCGCCCTAAGCCGCACCTTGATTCATCTGTTTGGGTTGAACATGGGCTATGCTAGAGGAGCACGCCCCCGTGCTCACCTGGAACAATATGCCCATAGACTATTTTCTTCCGTTTTTCGCCCGGCTCGTCCAACTTCTTCTCGACTCGACTCCAAACTTTGTCACTTATGTCAAGTATTGGCGGTTGCAATGCTCGAATTGTTGCCACTATGCCACAAATATAGATAAATTCCTACAAAACGAGCAAAGCGTAATCCAATTCCACAAAACAAGAATACTACCCAATTTACTCATATAACGCATGCATATCCCCACATTCTAGCCAATATTAAGCCCAAAATACATGCAAAATACCAGTCAATCAAACCCCCAAACTTAAACTGTTGACAGTCCCGGTCAACACTTTATAAACAAGACAACACAAATGGGGTAAAGATGAGCAACTCAAGAACACCGCATCACAATTCATGTCATCAATCCATAGACATCAAACATAAACTAACCAAGTTTCAAATAGCTAACACGGAGCACAAGTCTATTAAAATCATGGTAAAACACTTCAAATCACGCCTCTCAGGGATAAAGTGTATACTCTACTCACTAGAATAATAAGGGATGTGTATTCGCTCAAATCATATCAATGTTGAAAAATTACCATATGCTTGCAAATCGTCTCACATCTCCGCCACTCGTTTGTATGCAATTCACAAATCGTAAAGGACTTTGTTTATGGTTGTAATGAAGGCTCTTTGGTTAAGGTAGGAAATATGGATAAAGTGACTCAACTTAAGCGTATAGATTAGTAAGCACATCGTTTTTCTCTAACAGCTTAGCTTAATACCAACCAACTATGTACTCCCAATCGCCTTATATCTTATCACCTCTCTATTTCTCCTTTTTTTTTTCATATACATCAATCTCTTTCGCCTTTACATCACAATTTCCAATTTCTTTATTTCTAGTACATGCCGACTCACTTTTTCAAATCATTTTTTTTTTTTTCCGACTCTTTTGTGAGTATCCTCCATTTTTCTCCTTTTCTTCTTTTATTCCCAATCACCAATCATACAAACTATTTTCTAATTTCTCGATATCCATTCATTCAATCATTTATTCTATCCTTTACTCAATGCTATACGCTCAAGTTTAGGATAATGTATATATCAATTTAAGTTCTAAGGCTTGAAATGTGGCTATCAAAAAATCAGTCAATAGGCTCAAGTTGGCTAACTAGGGACATCAAATATTATAAGGTAGGCAAAAAGGCTTGAAAGGCTTAACAAAAATGGCCTAAAATCATTTTCATGAATGCATACAACATGTGGCTTTGACGGAGATACCGTGAGCAAGTTCTAGAATTTAAATCAACATGAATGACACACTCAATCGCAAACAAGATCGCATATGATGAAAGCAAGAAAGGCTCAAAAGCTCACGAGGCTTGTAAGTGCATAATTCAAATCATTTTAACCATGATCCTAATAAGCACATGCTCCATATTAATTATTCTCAACCCGATCAATTCACATTCAATATCCAATTCAAAACAACACGAACTAATCCGCAAATGCTCCCAAGATCAAGATCTCAATCAAAACACAACAAACACACAATACTGGTCAACTCACTCCCTAACTACTAGGAAAGCCATAAACATGCTAAAGCGATAAACATGCTAAAATCATAAAACAAAATTAACTGAAAAACATCTAATGCAATGCAACCTATATACTCTACATGCAACTAAATGAATGCAAACGCCACACCCATCAAAAAAATATACTACCTCTCCCCCCCAAACTTGAATGAAATTATAGCTTATGCAAGAGAAGGTAGAATTTCAATGAAAAGTGTGGAAAGGACCTGGATCACTGTGGGGGTGGCGGCGGGTAGTGGCCCTGGGAGATATGCCAATTCTCGATCCGTAGTACTGCCTGCAATATCTCCGACTCCCGCTGCTCGTGTGCTTGGTTCCACAAGCTCTGCATATGGTACCTTTGATCTTGGACTTCTTGGTAAGCACGGAAATCACTCCTATGCTGTCGCAAGCTTTCCTCAAATGCACAGAACCTGTCGTGATCATACTGGCCCCCACGTTCCTCGCCTTGGCGAGAGCTCTCTGGAATATCAGGCTGTCCCTGTGGGCCGCTCTGATCGAAGCTTCCCTATTGGAAGCCTTGCTCAAACCCCCTCTCCTGTCTATCATACTCCTGTGCCTCCATGACCAAGTCTTCTTCGTCGGGCAACCCGACTATCCTTCGCCTCTTTCGCGCCGCCAAACCCTGCATGACTCTGATATGCTCCTCGGAGTACATAAGCCAGTTGATTTGGTTATCAATTCTTCTTTGTGAGTGCGGGTTAGGAAGGGGAAACGAAGACCCGACTTTTTGTTGAAAACATAGGATATTCTCCTCATTACTGATGATCTTCATGGTGAGAAGGGCGC
Organism: Rehmannia glutinosa; assembly: GCA_016081115.2. Lineage (NCBI taxonomy): Eukaryota > Viridiplantae > Streptophyta > Magnoliopsida > Lamiales > Orobanchaceae > Rehmannia > Rehmannia glutinosa. Next base: position 56,577,868 of record CM071930.1, read on the forward strand.
TCATGTTAATGCTTCGGCTGTCCGCTAATGGTTCCATTCGGCTTATGTCAACCCCAAAATGTTGTGGGATTGGGGTTATCATTCCCCCAATTAGTATTTTCCCCGCTTCATGCTGTTGTACGTAGACGGCGTGTTCCACAAAATATGCCGCCATGTTATAAGGGGTGCGATTGAGCATACACCAAAGTAGGTATAGCTCTCTCGCTTGCATACCCCCATTGTTGTACCGGGCGAACACAAAATGGGCCGTTACTTTTTGAATGTATCGGAATATGGGATTGCGGAGTGAGGAGGCCTTGGAGGAGCGTGCTGCGTATTGCCTGAGCCCTGTGTCGGGAGTTTCAGTCAACAATCGCCAAAAAGCACGCGAGTCGTAATTTGCAGCCGTTCGGTATGGGGCGTCCGATGGTACACCAAAAATTTGATTAAGTTCGCAATAGTGACGGTTCTCCATTCGTTGCCCAACTTGAACTGGATTTCGAGGCTCACTCCGTGGTCGTGTTGCCGTGACTGAGCAAAGGCTTAAGAACTCTAGTGCGAGTGTCTTGTAGGTTGGCCACCGCCCTTGCATAAATGCGGTCCATCCAACTCGATCAAACATTTGCCACACCTCCTCGTGTATCCCGAGAGCTCGGGTACATTCATCGTCGGTATAGCGTGTAGGTGCGAATGAACGATGGATGAGCGGTTCCATTTATCCGATTTCATTGTCATCAATAGTGAGCCCGTAAGCCTCGGGGCTGTCCGGGTGTGGTGGCGCATTTTCGAGCGGCCGCGGCTCCCCAACCTCATCTTCTCGGTTCGGTCGTGGTTCAGCCATGCTTCAATTTAGTACTGGCGAAACAATCGTTAGAACCCATACTTGCCAAGTAAAAACAAACAATGAATTAATACAACAATTTCACTAGAAGTATAGTAGCTCATCTTCAACAATTCGATCCATAATCAATCGTTCAATTCACATACCAATCTAATTGCCGAAAATCCTAGCCCCTAACTTCCTAAACAATCTAACACAAGTATAATCCATCAAGCAATCAACTAAATTCATCACAATTCAACAACCCACAAAGTGTTCGATAAAAAGCCCCATAGAAAATTCCAATTAAAAACATGGCTAAAGTATCACACAAGCTTTATATATCAACCCTAGTCCATAACTCTCAAGAAATTTGACATAAAGAATTTCAATTCATACCTTAATTTTCGAGAATTAGAAGAGAGTTGGATTTTTGAAACCCTAGGTGCTATCTACCCCAAATCCTTGCTTCCAAGCAAACTCACACGTGTATTTCGTGTTTAGAGTAGTGTGGGAGGTGAGTAGTGATCATATCTAGAAGAAATTTTCGAAAAAAAAATTGGGGAGTGTTTCTTGTTCGTCCGTGCGCGAAGGGAGGGAGAATTTGTGAAGAAAATAAGGCCCTGCCCGTCGGTTTTAAGCCTCAGCAGGCATGAGCACGGGCGTGCTCATTCGGCACGGGCCGCCCGTGCTAGGGGCCGAAGGATTGATCCCCAAAATCCTGAAGGCGCACGGGCCGTGCCAAATGGCACGAGTGGCCCGTGCTGGGGCCCGAACTTTTGAACCCTGAATTCTGGAAAGGGCACGGGCGTGCCCATATGGCACGGGTTGCCCGTGCTGGGGTCCGAACCTTGTGTTCGAGTTTTTCCCCCTTTCTTTTTTTTTTTTACCTATGAAAGCAATTAAATCCTAACTTAGAAAAGGGAAAGGAAACAAATTAAGAAACATGGGAAGAAATAAAACAACAAAACCATTGGGTTGCCTCCCAAAAAAGCGCTAAATTTAACGTCTATAGCTTGACGCCTATTTAGTTGATCACGACTCTAGCAATGTGAGGCGTGTCACCTCCTCCTTTTGCTCCCGGCTCAAGTAATGCTTGATTCTCTGGCCATTCACCATGAATGTCTCCCCATCTCGGCTCAATAGCTCCACTATCCCCGGAGGATTTAACACTTTCTTTATCACAAACGGCCCCGACCATCTAGACTTAAGCTTTCCCGGAAAGAGTTTAAGACGCGAGTTAAACAAAAGGACTTGTTCACCCGGTAAAAACTCCCTCTTCTTTATCATTCGATCGTGCCATCGTTTGGTTCGCTCCTTGTAAATCCGGGAATTTTCATAGGCTTCATCCCGGAATTCCTCCATCTCATTTAGGTGCAAGAGCCTCTTTTCACCCGCTGCTTGGAAGTCAAAATTCAACTTCTTTACAGCCCAAAACGCCTTATGCTCTAATTCGACGGGCAAGTGACACGATTTCCCGAAGACTAACTGATACGGTGATGTGCCCAAGGGTGTCTTGTATGCAGTCCGATATGCCCATAGTGCGTCATCTAGCTTCATGGCCCAATCTTTGCGATTTATGTTCACTGTTTTCTCTAAAATCTGCTTAATCTCACGATTGGCTACCTCTGCTTGTCCGTTTGCTTGCGGATGGTATGCTAATGCCACCTTGTGCTTAACCCCGTACTTCGCAAGTAGAGTGCTCATTAATTTATTCACAAAGTGTGACCCCCCATCGCTAATCAAAGCTCTCGGGGTTCCAAACCGAGTGAATATATTTTTCTTCAGGAATTTGAGCACTACTCGCGCCGGAATAGCTTCAACCCATCGAGATACGTATTCCACTGCAAGTAGAATGTATTGATAGCCCGACGAAGATGGGAAGGGGCCCATGAAGTCGATCCCCCACACATCGAAGAGTTCAACTTCCATCACATTGGTCATTGGCATCTCATGTCGTCTCGATATGTTTCCCATCCGCTGGCACCTATCACAACTTTATACGAATAGATACCAATCATTAGATAATGTAGGCCATTATAATCCACTTTGTAATACCTTAGCCGCCGTGCGCGCCGGACCGAAATGTCCTCCGGAAGGTGAAGAATGGCACTGCTGTAGAACTCCCTCCCACTCTTCTTGAGGTACACATCGTCGAATGATGGTGTCGGCGCACCTCTTAAAGAGCAGGGGATCGTCCCACATGTAAAACTTGACATCATGGAGGAACTTCTTCTTTTGATAGGATGATAAATCCGGAGGCAAAACCCCTGCAACCAAATAATTAACAAAATCGGCATACCATGGGAATTTAGCTTGTAGCATCAGAAGTTGCTCATCGGGGAATTCCTCCTTAATTGCCTCCGTGATTTCTTTCTCCTCCTTCTTGTATTCTAGTCTGGACAAGTGATCGGCTACTACATTCTCGCAGCCCTTTTTATCCCGAATCTCCACATCGAATTCTTGTAGCAAGAGGATCCACCGAATCAGTCTCGGTTTGGCATCCTTTTTATCAAATAGATATTTAATTGCCGCGTGGTCGGTGTGGACTATCGTCTTAGTGCCAATCAAGTAAGAGCGAAACTTGTCGAATGCAAACATTATATCCAACATCTCCTTCTCAGTGGTGGTGTAGTTTTGCTGGGCACTATCTAAAGTTCTGCTCGCATAGTAGATGGCTCTGAACATCTTGTCTCTTTTCTGACCCAAAACAGCTCCGACTGCAAAGTCGCTGGCATCACACATTAGTTGAAGGGTGACTCAATCCGTAACTACTAGAATCGGTCTTGTCACCAAAGCCTTCTTCGAGAATTTCAAACGCCCGCAAACAATCATCGGAAAAATTGAAAGCAGTATCTTTTTCTAATAACTGACTTAAAGGTTTAGTGATTTTAGAAAAGTCACGGATAAACCTTCTGTAGAATCCGGTGTGCCCCAAGAAACTTCGAATGGCTTTTTCGTTTGTTGGAGGTGGGAGTTTCTCTGTTGCCACAACCTTCGCTCTATCAATTTCCAAACATGCAGAAGAGACTCGGTGGCCTAAAACAATGCCATCTCGTACCATGAAGTGGCACTTTTCCCAATTTAAAACAAGGTTAGTCTCCTTGCATCTCTGCAAAACTAGAGAAAGGTTATCCAAGCAATGATCATATGAATCTCCAAACACAAAAAAATCATCCATGAAAACCTCCATTATTTTCTCAATGAAATCATGGAATATAGCCATCATGCATCTTTGAAAAGTAGCGGGTGCGTTACAAAGTCCGAATGGCATCCTGCGAAATGCAAAGGTACCATAGGGGCATGTAAAGGTCGTCTTCTCTTGGCCTTCCGGGGCAATCATGATCTGATTATACCCGAAATAACCATCGAGAAAACAATAATAATCATATCCCGCCAAACGATCAAGCATCATATCAATGAAGGGGAGGGGAAAGTGATCTTTGCGAGTAGCATCATTCAACTTCCTATAATCAATACAAATTCTCCATCCAGTTACTACTCTAGTCGCTATAAGCTCATCACTCTCGTTTCTTACTACCGTCATCCCCCTTTCTTGGCACCACTTGTACCGGACTTACCCAAGAGCTATCGAGAAATAGCATAAATAATTCCAAAGATCTAACCATTTTAAAACTTCTTTTCTAACGACTTCTTGCATTATAGGGTTTAATCTTCTTTGATTTTGCACCAAACGTTTGTAGACATCTTCCATTCTAATTTTATGCATCACAATCGATGGACTAATGCCTTTCAAATCAGAAATTGACCAACGTATCGCCGACTTATGTTTTCGTAACACCCTAAGCAATTTATCGAGTTGAACTGAAGTTAAAAGTGATGATACGATTACCGGACTCGTGTTATTCGCTCCAAGGAATGCATATTTGAGATGCTCGGGCAGGGGTTTGAGTTCTGGGTTCGATTTGGCCTCTTCGGAAGGGAGCACGGGCTGCCCGTGCTGATGAGCACGGGCCGTGCCATCTTCAGCTCCTTCCGCGTTCCCTTCGACCTTAGGCACGGGCCGTGCCGTCGTCGTTTTCTTCAATTTTTTCGTCGGCCATACGCACGACACTGGCGTGCTCAAGGGCACGGGTCGTGCGTCCTGTCAGAAGCGATTCCCGTACATTTTTTAGCGTGTGTGTGCCTCTTGCGCTCCTCGGTAGTTCCTGCATATTATCCAAAGCACAAACACAATCATACAAGTCTTGGTTATCAATATCAATAGTCAAGTTCGATGTTGAACACGAATGTGTCAAACCAAACTCCAAAGTATCCCGAAACAATGTATGATCCGCATACTCATCAATACAGGATTCAACTACGTCTATGAATTTACAAGTCTCCACACCATCATGAAATTGAAGTGCCTTATATATCGTAAATAGAACATGCTCATCATTAACCCGTAACGTGAGCTCTCCCTTTTGCACATCTATTAAGGCCTTCCCCATCGCTAGGAATGGACGCCCAAGTATCAAGGGAACGTCTTTATCTTCCTCCATGTCCAGCACTAAGAAATCCACAGGGAATATGAATTTATCAACTTTGACAAGTACATCCTCGATGATTCCCTTTGGATACGTGAGTGATCGGTCTGCGAGTTGTAAGGTGACCGTAGATGGCTTCACCTCTCCCAATCCAAGTTGCCTGAAAATAGACAAGGGCATTAAGTTAATACTCGCTCCTAAGTCACAAAGTGCTTTCTTAAAGAAAACATCACCAATAGCACAAGGGATAGTGAAACTCCCCGGATCTTTCAACTTCTGTGGTAGTTTCCTTTGGATTATTGCACTGCACTCCTCTGTCAGATTGACTGTCTCGAAACTAGTCATCTTCCTTTTCTTTGACATAACATCCTTCAAGAACTTAGCATAATTGGGCATCTGCTCCAATGCATCTGCAAAAGGAATGTTAATATGCAGTTTTTTAAAAATATCTAAAAACTTAGCAAATTGTGCGTCTAACTTTTTCTTTTGAAAACGTTGGGGAAAAGGAAGGGGAACATTAAGTTTAGAAATATCAGGGTTAGAGGAGGATTTAAGCTTCTCAGCCCCTTTTTGTTCAGCACGATGTTCCTCAGCTTCTTCCTTGGCCTCAACCTCGCCATTTGCCTCAGTTTCCGCATCACCCGGCGCATCGATTGTCGTGTCAGCAAGGCGCACGGGTTGGCCGTGCGGTGGCGCACGGGCCGTGCCGTCCTGCGATTCTTTGGAATTTTCAGGTATTTTCGGCCCTTCGTATTCCGTTCCACTCCTCAGACGAATGGCTTTACACTGTTCCTTTGGGTTTACCTCAGTGTTGCTCGGAAACTGGCCTTTTTGATGCTGCCCACCAATAATCGTAGCTATTTGACCAATTTGGGTCTCAAGATTCTTCATCTGTGACCCCAATTGGGAGACATGGTTTTCGATTTTATCCATCTTTGCCTCATCCTTGGTGAACCTGTTCCTCGTCTCATTCATAAACGAGGTGAACATGTCCTCCATGGTTGGTTTAGGATCTGCAGTAATAACCCCATTAGTCACATTAAACCCTGGTGGTGGTTGCATCACGTTCTTTGTGTTCGCGTAGGAGAAGTTTTCGTGGTTCCGCAGTCGGATGATAATGAGTGGGATTTTGATTGTTCAAAGTTGTTGAAGTTCCGGTTATTCACGTAATTTGCTTCCTCTATCGGATCTAAAGGAACTCCACCATTACTTGTACCAGCGTTTCCCTCGCTTTGTTGGCCTTTGTCAAGGCACTTAGTTGATTTGTCAGTACGGCCATCTGGGCTGTTAAATTCTTGGTTGGGGCAGAATCAGAAAATTTGGCCACCCTTTTCACATTAGTTCTTTCGGAGGGCCACTGATAGCTATTCATGGCCATCTCTTCCAATAAGTTGAATGCATCTTTCGCAAACCTTGCGAGAAGCGCGCCCCCGCTGCAAAGATCCACGAACGATCTAGTCCGCCCCATCAACCCATTGTAAAAGAAACAGAGTGTTGATCCTCGGAAATCCGTCTTTGCGGGCATCTCTCAACAAATCCCGGAATCTCTCCCGGGCCTCGTACAAAGGCTCGTGAGTCAAACTGCTCGAATCGAGTGATCTCGCTTTTAAGTCAGAGTGTCTTACTTGGTGGGAAGTATTTAAACGTAAAACCCTCGACTTAGCTCATCCCGATTGTTCACACTCCCCGAGTTAGGGTGCCTAGAGTTCCTAGCCTTATCCCTTAAAGAGAAAGGGAATAGGCGAAGACGTATAGCATCATCATCACCCCATTCATCTTGATAATATTGCGATTTGTATGAAATTTGCAAGATGAGAGTTGGGATCTTGGACGGAAGCCCCCAAACGGTTCATTGTACCATCGAGATCGAGTCGGCTTTAGCTCAAAATTATTCGCATTGATCGGGACATTGGCAATGCCACCATAGTTGCGATTGATTGGGCGAAAGTAATCGCGTATTACTCTTGTTGGGCACGGAGCCACTGGAACCTCTGGTATTGGTAACTCAACATTGACCCTGTTGGCCTGGTTGTTACCCCGTTATTGCCTCTGTTGTTGTCTTCAACTCCCGCCATGGTTTGGTCTGTTGTCTTTTCCGCCCGTTTAGTAGCCGCACTATTTCGCCTAGCAAAAGCTTCAACCTCCGGTATGAACGGTGCTAATTCTCCTTGCTTTGAGCGAGTGATCATGCACTACCTGAACCAACTAAAGAAAACAAGTTAACCACAATAGAAAAATCGAACAAATTAAAAGGAAAAGAAAAAAAAAATGTCTAGATTAAGAATAGTTCTATTTTATCGCAATATTAGTACTAAAAATTTAATTAATCCAAGAACGCGCCCAAAAACTTGTTCGCCTATTTTTATAGCTTCACCGCAAAGTGTACGGATCAGTTTATAGAATAGGGTTTGCAAGGTCGAATCCACAGGATTAATAAATTAATGTACTAAGTATTGGATTATAATAGTCCTATTTTTATCTAAACTATCGAAATTTGAAGGTTTGGTTTTATTACTACTAAAGCAGAAAATAAATCCTAAAATAACAAAGTAAAGAGTGATTAAAAGATCAAGTATGAATGGATGGATTCTGGGTTATGGTTTCAATTAATACCCCACTTTTATGCTTAGGTTAAGCAAACCAAGGTTACACGTATTCTTCGCTATAGACCAATCACCAAAGTAATTTACCCCCTCTCTCGAGATGTATGTAAAAACGTTGATTGGAATATCTATGTTAGCATCTCTACTCAACATGAGGTATCCAACTCCCAAAAGTTCAAAAGATTAAAAGATCTCACAAATATTCACAGACTTCTCAATCATGCAATCTATTTGTGTCAAGTACTCAAGATCTAGTATTGAAACTCATCGATTAGAATTATGAATCAATACATCAAACAAGTTTAGATCAAAGGCCTTTTGATAAAACAAGAATCAAAGCAAAGTACTTGAATAGAGAAAGAAAACATTAACTTCAATTATCCTTAATCATCACATAAAAGTGTTTATTAATCTACTCCCAAACCCGGGAATCACAAGTGTTTTAGCCAGACATTGAAAATAAACAATTCATAGACAAATTATCCATAATCAAAATCTAACTAATTGAAATACGATACGATGGAATGAGTGACTCGGGGATGATGACGATCTCTCGATCTATCTTCAATCCTCGAAGGTGTGGTTGCGGTCTTGATCGATCTCTCTAAGTTTCCCGTGGAAAACTGCTCTTTTCTCTGGTTTCAAGGGTAAAAATCAGCGTGTCCTCGTTTGTGGCCGCCCCGGGTCTATTTGTACTTCGTTCGGGTCGAAACCTAGTTGAAATTGGATAAACTTTGTTTTTCAGAAGACGGCACGGCCGTGCCCTTTGGCACGCCCATCCCGTGCTGGGTGCCGAACAATTTGTAATCTTTCTTCAGAGGAGCACGGGCGTGCCAATATGGCACGGTCTGCCCGTGCCCTAGGCCGCACCTTGATTCATCCTGTTTGGGTTGAGCACGGGCTATGCTAGAGGAGCACGCCCTGCCCGTGCTCACCTGGAACAATATGCCCATAGACTATTTTCTTTCGTTTTTCGCCCGGTTCGTCCAACTTCTTCTCGACTCGACTCCAAACTTCGTCACTTATGTCAAGTATTGGCGGTTGCAATGCTCGAATTGTTGCCACTATGCCACAAATATAGATAAATTCCTATAAAACGAGCAAAGCGTAATCCAATTCCACAAAACAAGAATACTACCCAATTTACTCATATAACGCATGCATATCCCCACATTCTAGCCAATATTAAGCCCAAAATACATGCAAAATACCAGTCAATCAGCATGCCTTGTTCAAGTCTGTGAAATCGATGCACATTCTCAATTTTTCATTAGGTTCAGGGACGAGTACCACATTTGCTATCCATTTCTGATATTGCACGGGTTTGATGTATTTTACTTCGAGCAACTTATTTAGTTCTTCCTTTATTGCTTTACTTCTTTCTATCCCGAAGGCTCTCCTCTTCTGCTTCACTGGTTTGTAAGTTGGATCTACCCCTAGTCGATGTATGGCAACTTCTGGGGGGATCTCTCGTAAGTCCTTCATCTCCCAAGCGAACACTTGCGCGTTTCTCCTGAGGACTTCAATGATTTCTTGCTCCACGCCTGGGGGTCTAGCTCGTTTCAAGTTGTACGATCCTTGTCTCCTCATTTGGGTCCAAGACCACCAATAATCTGATCTACTGCCTCAAGCTTGGGTTCTTCCTTCAGCCTATGGGTACCGGAGTCTTCTTCCTCTTGAGGCTCTTCAAGGTAATCTTCTTCCTCGAAGAGGCCCACCTCTGCGAGAGTAAGCAGTTCATTCCAAAGCTCTAGGTCCCAGGCTTGGGGCTCCTCCTTCCAAGCGGCATGATGGCACTTCTGGGCTATGCTCATGTCTCCACGTTCTTCTCAGATCCCCTCTGGGTAGAGAATTTCAGCTTCTGGTGGTAGATGGAGGCAATGGTCCTGAACGCGTTCAAGGATGGACGAGGAAGGATCACATTGTACTGCAGGGGATGTTTACCACTGCAAATCTCACCATCTTCATGACCCGACGTGGGTAACTCCCCAATGAGACGGGAAGCGCCACCTCCCCGAGGATGGGGTTTTCTGTTGGCTAAGGTCTTGTAGTGTGGTAGTGACTTTGGTTAGAGATGAGTCTTCAAACACTAGCCGACGAAATGTACTGTAGGGTAGGATGTCCATTGAGCTACCGATATCCACTAATGCTCTCTTCACCCAATAATTGGATACAACTATGGAGATAACAAGGGGAGCTGTTGGTCGTTCTCTCCCCCGAGCCTCGAGGGACAGGTCTTCTTCATCAAAGATTATCTCGTCATGGGGCTTCTCTATGCAGTATGTCTCCAGCTGGAACATATTGTACTGAAATTGTGCTCCTCTTGAGTCCCGCAACATGGTTTTTTTCGCATGAGCTGAACCTCCATACATCCAGAGATTGTATGTATCGTCTTCTGGTCGCCCATGTCCTTTAGAGTCGCATGGCTTAGCTTTATTCCCACAGACGGCACCAAAATGATAATGTTCTTCTAAGGCAGATCACCCAAGTTAATTGGGTTGACCAAAATCCTCTTCCTGAGAGAGAAGTCTTCACGCTAGTTCTCTTCCCAAGGGGGAAGTCTTCTCTTCTTCCTCTTCACGGAGGGGAAGTCTTCTTGTCTTCTTCTCCTTAAGCTGGAAAATCCTTTGATAGGAACTTTCCTGCACACACGCGGAAACGTTAGAGGGCCCCGGGAGTTGTCCCAGGGAGGCCCCTCTGACGCTCCAGTCAGCAGGTGAACGAGAGAAATAACAGTAAACGAATACTGTAAAATAATGCGTAGGAGAATAATGAATTAATTTTCTTACATATAATAGGAGCGACCTTTTTATACCTGAGATATGGGCCCCGTGGGCCGTGTAGGAGAATTTGGCCTATGGGCCAGTCCACGTAGGAGAAACCGGCCGATGGGCCAAACGCGGACTCTTTTGGACCGATTTAATTATTAAAGGCCCATTAGGCAATTAATATTAATAACATATATAAAATGATTTATATATTTAATTTATTAAATACCATTTTTTCCCCAAAAATTGTATATAAATTTACTAGAGAACATCATTTTTATTAACAATATTTACACATAAATGCATAATATCGACTATTTAATTTCAAATTTAATTGTGAGTTTTGTTATGCAGACGTGATTTTTTCAAATTATTTCGTAATTAAGACATAATAATTTAATTCTCGAATCCCGAATATGTTTCTTTGCTTTCAAACCTAGGGATGACAATGAGTAGGGTACCCACCCATTTTAGAGTATCCATACCCTAACTCTATAATATTATTACTACCCATACCCATCCCAAACCCGATTAAAACATTTCACCTATTACCCGTACCCATCCCAAACTCATTTGCTAATACCCGCATACTACCCGTACCCGAATCTGTTGCTTCTTTTTCTGAAAATTTAAAGAAGATCAGAGGTTTGCAATGGCAACCCAATAATAAAATACTGATTTTGGGAACATATCATATTGGTTTGTGGGAGTTGGATTTTGTCATGTAACAGTAAAGAGTGGTAGCAGTTTTGGTTTGGCTTACTCACGGGCTATATCCATACATCATCATGCACATATCATTTTATGAAGTACAATTCTTTGCTAATATTACTCAATTGTGACTTTACAGTCTGAAATTAATTTTCCTTTGTGAGTGATAGCAGTGTGATTTATATTTTATTGCAGTGTGTATACATAAAGAGCAGCAGGGGGTTCAAGTCTATGGTCACTGGTTTCGAGTAAGAGAGGGAAAAAGATTGGGCCCGAGGCAGTAGATATTTTCTGGTTTTGGTGAGAAAATTGTTTCCAAGTGAATGGCGCACATAATGTTCTTCAGTAGAAGCTACCTTACACTAACTCATGTTCTAAATGTAAAAGATAATTTCTTGAGTTCTAGGACTTATTAGCTTTATTTTGGAAATGCGAGCTACTCTTATCACATTATATTAAGATACTTTTGTTTTAGTTTCAAGTGAATGATGGAGTGTTCAATATTATTATAATGTTAAACAATATTTTAAGATAAATTTTGTCTCTTTATTTTTTAATTTTATGATTTTTGTTGCCGCTCTCGTGTTCTGTTTTGTTTGCTCTTGTTGGTTACATTATTTAATGGTGGGAAAAATAAGTTTGGTTGAATACTGAAAGTTGAAAAATCATATCAAGATAACGCTTCTTTCTCAAAACCGCATATCAATTTAATGTCAGATAACGCTTATTTTATGTAGTGCTATCTTATGAATACAAATATGGGACATCGTGTCCTCAAAAAAGCATTATCTAATATGCATCTCAGATAGCGCTTTATAAGTGTTATCTACAAGATAGGGCTTGAGATAACGGTGGTTCTTATAGCACCTTTGAAGCGCTATCTAAAGGGCAAAAAAGCGTTATCTGAGTGCTTTTTTGGCGTAGTGTAAATGGATATTTAAATAGTTACTCTAACAAAAAAAAATTATTATATAAGACTATTCATTATCTAAATTAAAAGAAACACAAGTTTAATCGATCAACTTACTTCATGCAAGCTATTGGCGCAAACCGTTTTTAATTTGATCTAATGAAGTGGGGTGCTAAGGTTTTGTAGGTTTTAAATATGTATATAAAGCCCTCAATTTAAGCTAAAAGTAAAATTTCTTAATTATTCTGAAAATATTTTGTTATGTATATATATATATATATTTATATGAAAATATCTAAATGGGTGCTTATATGGTCGGGTATCCATGGACACCCTATACCCATACCCGATTATATAAGCGGGTATGAGTAGAGGGTACCATAGGGGATAAATTTGTACCCTACCCAATACCCATTTATAAATGGGTATTGATTTTGCATCCCATACCCGTCTCAAAACCGGATAAACTTACATATACCCTTTCCATTGAGGTTTTGGGCGGATGGGTACCCGTGTCTACCTGTCCCACTGCTATCCCTACTCAAACCATTTTTTTCACTACTAGAATTTATAAAGAGTAAGAAATATGTGAATGCAAAACCTAAAAGGGTATACATTTTATTCCAGGTAGTTAGGATAAAGGATAGTAGGGATAAAACCTTATTTTTGCATATACAAAGATTGATTGAATCTATATTCGAGCCATAATGAATAAGAATATGTACATTTTTTAGGATGAGCCTCACTTGGTGGGCTTTGGCTCTTTCCGTTTATTGGGTATGCTTCATGTGTGGGACCGTACCAAATCACTCGAATTTAACAAACAATCAAAAGTCCCTTGCTTTAATTATTTAAAAAAAAAATAGGAATATGTACATTGAATTCTCCATCTTTAATTTTTTTTTGGTAAATTGATTTTAGACCATATCCTAATCTTCATTTCCTCTCCTGATTTATTCATTTGCCTTGAGCATAAAAGTCTTAATATTCATTCAAGGAAGAAGCTTAAAATGACCATAGTGTTGCATTATCTATCTATATATATATATATATATATATATATTATATATAGGGAGGGGATCCTGTGAGACCATCCTCCTAGATAAGAACATAGGACCAAATCTACACCATCAAAAACATAAATCAATGGCCAAGATCTAAATAAATCTATACAACTTTTCATATGAAAATATACATTGTAGGGGGTAAACTAGGAATCCAACAAATTATATATAGTAACCGATTATTAAATATTAGGGACGTGATCTTGTATTGATCACGTCCCCATAATCAAAAAAATTACCCTGCATTAATCCACCTTCTTTCCAACAACATCCTCTCATCGCCATAAACAATAATCCCTTCGACCTGCAAAAAATCCACAGAACAAGGATTGACAGAAGAAAAAAAAGACGATATATATCATTAATTATCGATTATTTGTCATCCATTTGATGCAAAGGAGTTCTACAATGGCAGAAGATCTTGCTTTCAACACGATTGATGAATGTTTCCAAGGTAATTTCTTACGAGAAACTTGCTAAAAAATTTAGGAGAAAAAACTGAAACAACCATGGACGTCTAATCGAACCAATTGTATGTTTTGTTGATGATTTGTATGTTTAATATACATATCTTGTATATGCAGTGTACAAACATTGTGTACATAGTTTACATTTTTTCATATTGGCCACTTGTCTATAGATTGTATATTTGTTATTAGTTTGTATATGTAGTATACAATGTTAGTATATTTAGTATATAGGTCTTGTATTTATAATTTTATTTTTTTCTATATTTACAACTAGTCTGAAGATTGTATATTTGTTCACAACTATGTTGCGTGTTTATTTACCATATAGAACTTGTATACAATAGTCAGTAATGTTGTATATTTACAATATAAACTTGCATGTATGTTTATATTAGTTTCCCTATTTTCAGTTTGTTAAATTGAATATAAATTCGTCATTATTTTATTGTATGGAAAACTTGTCTTGCATATTTATTAAAAATACAGTAAATGTATGTGAAGACTTGAATTTCATATTGAATTAGTTAATTTTGATGTAATGAAAAAGGTTGAATATTAACTAAACATTTTTTGCATATTTATAACTCAAAAAGTTGCATATATAATGTATTTATTATGTATATTGTAAACAACTCCTGGTATATATGAACGTAATTACAAAAAATAAAAATGTGTATGAATATAGTTACATATTTGGATATATAGTACATCCATTTGATATTATAATGCAATGTCTTTTGTGATGTCAAAAATTACAGAACCAGCAAACAATCTCAATGGACAACAACGACTCGAAATCTCGTCGGGCTCAACTAAATATTGGATACCAGAGGTAGAACAAGAACAGATTCTGTGAGTGGGCATGCATTTCGCTACGTGGGAAACCAGTATAAAATTTTACAAAGACTATGGAGCAATTAGCGGATTCAACATCAGAAGGAGCACGACACAGCGATTCAAGAATGAAATAATTCAATTGCATTATGTTCTTTGCAATAGAGAAGGCTTCAAACACACAAAAAACAAACATACCTATAGAACCTATAGATGAGCCCGAAAGCAGCACTACACATGCGTCAGGAAAGAGGACTTCAAACCGTGTTGGGTACAATGTACGCTGTATTTTTGAGTACACCAGCACAGGCGCATATAAGATACGAAGTTTTGAAGAACGCCACACTCACCCAATGGCAATAAAATACATTCAAATAATTTCTAAAGGTTAACAGAAATCTGAACTTTGGTCACCAGCAATTTATCATTAATTGCACGAAGGCTAATATAGGGAGTTCGAAACAACACGAATTATTCAGGGAGATGGTTAGCGGATTTTCACAAGTCGGGGAGCTCAACATTGATTTTAGAAACTTCAAACAAGACTTGAAAGCCTAACATCGGTGCGCATTTATACGATTGGTGATAGACAAATTATTTAAGCAAAAAGAAATAAATCAAGGGATGGCTTTCGAATACACCGTGGATGAAGATGAACAACTGTCGCGTCTATTTTGGGCAGACCAAAGATCTATAAGGAACTACACCACATTTGGAGATGTGGTTTCGTTTGATGCTACATACAATACTAACAGGTAATGCGTTTCTTGTTTATGTCCTTCCTTCTATTTACACAATAACATGTATACTTAGTTGAGAGGATATGTATACTTAGTTGATTCGAAGTGTATACGTGGAGAAATTTACAAAATAACATGTATACTTAGTTGAGAGGATATGTATGCTTAACTGATTTTAAGTGCAAACGTGGAATAGTTTTACAAAATATCATGTTTACTTAGTTGATGGGATTTGTATACTGTGACGCCCCGAATTTTCACGACGTGAGATACGACGTTATGCAGTGATTTATTTATTTGGTTTAGTAACACGAACCGTTATTAATAAAATACGACCCGACTTTTAATCATTTCTTCCAACGTCAATTACGTCTTCCTCATTTTCGAGCTTAACAATTTTAGATTTTCCTCTAGTATTAATACTTGATCGATTGACTACGAGTTTAGAATTTTTGGACCCTCGATAATTTAGGAGTATATTCCGACCCTAATCCAAATATTTCATCTTATTATATAATTCATCCCAACCAACTTACAATTTATTTTTGAAGTACATATTTCTTATTTCACATTTTTATTTTAAGTTTCTAAATATTTAATTATGGATATTTATACGTTTTATTTTATTTTCCTCAATTTTATAAAAAAAGAAACCAAATAGTTTTTTTCTTTTTCCCTAATTTTCGAAAAATTCCACAATAAATGGAGATGTTATTTCACAATTTTTCCAAAGCCTACAATTTAAACATGTATCCTACAAATCCCACTACCCCACTAATTAAACAAAACAAATTTTATCATCCTCCAAGACATCACTTTCGGCTATCACTTTTTTTTTAGGTGGTAATCAACTTGTTTTCTTTTAATCCTCCTAATAAGCTAGCTTTACATCAAATTAGGCATAATAGAAAAATAAAATTAAGATTAGGATGGGAGGACAAAGTGGACGGTCAAGGGGACAAAAGACTTTGATTCCATACTATCTCTTTTCAAAACATATCACATGTTATTCTAATGCCCCAACTTGCAAGCCTCCCCACCTACCTAGCCTAGCATTCCAAATTCATTTTAGGCCAAACATGTGCATGTGTGTGCAAGAATGAGGAGTCGGCCACTTAGCTTTAGGAAGAGGGAAATAATAACAACTTGGACACTATACTCTTCACTTAACACTTGATTTCCTCACACTTCAAACATGAACACAAAATAGTATACTCTTACACCATAAGGGCCGAAAGTTTGTAGAAGGAAGGAAGAAAAAAAAGAGGATTTGACCCTAGTAAGGATTAAAAGCTTCAACAATCTCAAGCACATAGGTAAGTGATAGTTCTTTTAAGTTTTGGTGGTAACTTCTTCATTCTTTATATTAAACCCTCCAAAATCATGATCCAAAAATTGTAATTTTTGACATAGGGACTGTCTTGAGTGTTAAGGCTGGAAGTTGAAGAAGGAAAGAAGGAGGGTTCCCATTTTTATACCCCTCCTCGACTCTATTTGAAGCACTACACAAGGTAAGTGTAGTTTTCTTGACTCTTATAGTAATTCATTCTTTCTTGCCTCAAACCCTCCAAATCTTGACTTAAAATTTCTGAACTTTTGGGAGTTAGGGGCTGCCTTGATGACATTTTGGATTTAAGGAGGAAAGGAAGGAGACAACATCATTTTAGACTCAACTTGAAGCTTGAAAGGTGGGTGGAAAAATTCTTTCAACTTCTAGGTGTTTTATAAAAAAAAATGCATGTAGTATTTTGATTTGAGCATTGAGATATATATTATGTATTGCATGCTATTTTCTTGTATCAAGTTGGAAAAATCATCAAGTGTTGCTCAAAAATGCGATTTATCGAAAAATAGGGCATACATGTACACTTTATTGTTATATTTGATGAATTCTTCTATGAGATGGTCATGTATGTGTATGAATCTTGAAATTTATATTTTATGACTTATAACCTGGAACTGTTTTCTTAAATTGTATAAGTATATTACATAAATATATTTTTCATGACGCTTGTGGACTGTGTGTGAATTCATGTATCATCTCTCACGCGTTTTCATACAACTAAATTTCTCGCATTAACTATATATATCGCCACACTTGCACACGATCACCCCATCCACTGAGATTTATGTCTCACCCCCTCATGTTTTCTAACCTTAGAAGATGACTTTGTCGAAGAAGCTGAACCTGCCTTGGATTGAACTCTCGAGCTCCGCCCGTTGAACTCATTTCCTATCGTTATCTATGTTGCTGGACTATTTTTTGTTATTTTTCTGATGTTGGACTCTTTTATTTCCTTTGAAATTTGGATCGTGTAATTGAAGGGCGTAGGACCCATTTGACACTTAAGCTATGATATGATGTGTACTTTATTCCTAGTTCTGGACTGTAAGCTATTAAGTTGTTGGGATGTAATTGTAATCTTGTTGTACTTGTAGTTTTCCGCTGCTTTAGACCTTGTTTCACTTGGGATTGTTGCATCGTTTTCTAGAATGTTGGGTTTATTTCTGTTTAAGTGATTGATCGCCGTCGCGTCACGTTTGGGGCGTGACATATACTTAGTTGATTCGAAATGTATACGTAGTTATGTTTTAATGTATATTTAATGCAATGGGATTCTTTAGTTTGTTCATTTAGAATTGTATACTTAGTTTAGTTGAATTGTTTATATAATTGAAAGTCATTGCATGTGAAAATGCATTTATGAAAATGTGATTATTGTGCTGTATATTATCAAACATTGCAACAACTTTTAGTTTTACAAAATATCATGTTTACTTAGTTGATGGGATTTGTATACTTAGTTGATTCAAAATGTACACATAGTTATGTTTTACTGTATATTTAATGCAACGAGATCCTATAGTTTGTTCATTTAGAATTGTATACTTAGTTTAGTTGAATTGTTTATATAATTTAAAGTCATTGCATGTGAAAATGCATTTATGAAAATGTGATTACTGTATATTAACAAACATTGCAACAACTTTTAGTTGCAAAAAATATAAAATAACGAAATTGTATACAGGGTATTATTATTCCGCATGCTTACGTTAACAAACATGTGCATGTACGAAATAGTTTTTGCTCCATTTACCGGAGTAGATAACCATCACCGATGTGCCACATTTGGAGCAGGTCTTATATTAAAGGAAGACGAAGAATCATATATGTGGTTGTTCAGAAAGTTCTTAGAAGCTGTTGGTCGCGAACCTTACTATATAGTGATAGACCAAGATCCGACAATGAAGAATGTCATTCAATCTGTGTTCAAAACGGCAATTCACAGATTGTGTATGTGGCATATAATGGAAAAGGTTAGTGTTAAGGTCGGTCACGCTCTGTTCAAGGATAAAAATTTGAAAAATCGGCTGAATTCAATCGTGTGGGACACCAACATTTCAACACCAGAATTTGAAAGTCAATGGAATGATATTATGGCTGACTTCGGTCTAACATCGCATACATGGTTCACACATATGTATGAACTTAGAAAGAGGTGGATACCCGCGTATTTTAAAAATGTGTAAATGAGTGGTTTGCTCAAAACTACGTTACGATCAGAGAGCACCAATAGCTGGTTTGGGAATTTTACAAATCCTGGTTCGAATTTGGTTGAGTTTTTCATGCACTTTCAAAGCGCGATGGATTCACAGCGTCATGCAACCGATAAATTAGACCACACGTGCCAAACAACCTTTCTAGAATGCAAGTGATAGGTGTGAGTTTTGCATGTATTTTGGGGCGTATTTATGGCTAAAATGGTGACTAAACGTGCATAAACTCATATGAAATGATTCATATTCGCTTTTTGTGGGAAAGATATTATGCTTTGTTCGTTTTGTAGGAATTTAGTGACATTTGAAGTAATTTGGATACAAATACGACCATTGCGGAGAAGAAATACCACAAATAATGGAAAATACATGATGCACGGGTAGGGCGTGCGCCTAAGCACCACCCGTGCGCCCCTGGGAAAGCAGAGCTGAAGGTACGGTAATGCGCACGGGTAGCCCGTGCGTATACGCACCACCCGTGCGCCACTGAAGGATTGAAAATCTCCTTACGGCAATGCGCACGGGTGACCCGTGCGTACCACGCACACCCGTGCGCTGGTTGGTAAACAGAGGAATTGCCTGTGGCATGACGCACGCACGACCCGTGTTATCTTAATTTTGTGTTTTAGTAGTCCAACTTGTCTTAATCTCACAACAACAATCATTAAATTACGATAGTCTAAATAAAATAAAGCTATCTTAGTTCAATACTTAGTACATAAATTTATTAGTCTCCATGGATACGACCTTGCTACCATTTTCTATAACGTACACCGTACACTTGCGGTGAGCTAAAAATAAAGGCGAATATGTTTTTGGCGCCGTTGCCGGGGACTAATACAATTTTTGGTGCTAATATTGCGATAGATAGAATTATTCTTAATTTAGACATTTTTTATTTTATATTTTGGTTTGACTTTAATTATACATTATCTGATTTGGTTATTTTAGTTTGGTCCAGTTAGTGCATGAACACGCGCTCTAGGCGAGGGGACTTAATACTGCTTATACCGGAAGTTGAGGCTTTCGCGAGAAGAATTAGTGCAACTACTAGACGGGCTGAGAGACAACAGAATCAGAATATGGGGGACGTGGACGAAGAAAATAGAGGTAACAATGAATCGTAATTACGGTGGTATTGCCCATATTCCGATAAATGCCAACAACTTTGAGCTGAAACCGGCACTGATCAATATGGTACAACAGAACCAGTTTGGGGGGTTCGCAACTGAAGATCCCAATTCTCACCTTGCTCATTTTATCCAAATATGCAATACGATCAAAATGAATGGAGTCTCGGACGACGCTATAAGATTGCGCCTATTCCCATTCTCTTTGAGGGAGAAGGCGAGAAATTGGTTGGGTACTTTGACGCAAGGAAGTGTTAGCACATGGGACGAATTGAGCCAAAGTTTATTGTTTAAACTCTTCCCACCGAGCAAACTTTGCAGCTCAAAAGCGAGATTACTCAATTCCGACAGTTCGAGTTGGAGCCTTTGTATGAGGCTTGGGAAAGATTTCGGGATTTGTTACGAAGATGTCCACAACATGGGTTTTCGGAGGATCAACAGTTATGTTTCTTCTATAATGGTTTAATGGGGCAAACGAGGGCCTTTGTTGATGCCGCAGCGGGAGGAGCATTGTTGGCAAGGTTTCCACAAGATGCTTTGAACCTTCTTGAAGAAATGGCTATGAACAGTTACCAGTGGCCGTCTGAAAGATCTAATGTACAACGAGTAGCCGAAATTTCGGATACAGACCCGATTAAAGCGCTAACGGGCGGCTTTGACAACTCAATTGAGTGTTTTAACGAAAGGGCCAGAAACAAGCACGAGCACGGGTAGTGAAGATCTTCTATATCCGATGGAGGAGGTCAATTATGTGAATAACCGGAATTTCAACAATTTCCGGAACAATTCAAACCCAACACACTACCATCCGGGGTTGAGAAACCATGAAAATTTTTCCTATGCCAATACAAAGAATGTGTTGCAACCTCCACCGGATTTAATGCTTCAAATGGAGGTGGAAATGTGAAAGGCAAATCATCGTTGGAGGATGCACTCACCTCCTTCATAAATCAATCGAATGCATTCATGAGTGACACGAGGAGTCGCTTCGCTAGGCAAGATTCTAGGATGGATAAGATGGAACTACAAATGACCCAAGTGACAAGCTCAATAAAGAATCTTGAAACTCAAGTGGGTCAATTAGCTACAATTGTGGGTGGTCAACATCAAAAGGGTAAATTACCGAGTAATACGGAGATGAATCCTAAGGAACAATGCAAGGCTATTCGCTTGCGAAGCAGTATGGAATATGAGGGGCCTAAAGAAAAATCTGGAAATCTGAAAATTTCAGAGGAAGCATCTAAGCCGGGAGAGGATGAATCGGTGATGAAAGATGATGTTGAAGAAAATGGGGAAAAAGAGAGACAAGAGGCGAAACAAACAGGGGTTGAGAAGCTAAAATCATCGTCTAACTCTAATATATCTAAGTTGCCTATATCTCTTCCCTTTCCCCAAAGATTTCAAAAGAAAAATCTTGATGATCAATTTGCAAAATTCCTTGATATATTTAAGAAACTGCACATTAACATTCCTTTTACAGACGCACTAGAGCAAATGCCAAATTATGCAAAATTTCTTAAGGATGTTATGTCGAAGAAGAGGAAGATGACAAGCTTTGAAACGGTGAATTTGACGAAAGAATGTAGCGCGATCATTCAAAGGAAGCTGCCACAAAAACTGAAAGATCTGGGGAGTTTTACTATCCCTTGTGCCATTGGTGGTAACTTCTTTAATAAAGCGTTGTGTGATTTGGGGGCAAGTATTAATTTGATGCCTTTGTCCATTTTCAGGAAGCTTGGACTAGGCGAAGTGAAGCCAACCATGGTGACATTGCAACTTGCGGACCGGTCACTTACTTATCCAAGGGGAATTATAGAAGACGTGCTGGTAAAAGTTGATAAATTTATATTCCCTGTGGATTTCTTGGTTCTTGACATGGAAGAAGATCGTGATGTTCCACTGATACTTGGACGTCCATTTCTAGCTACCGGTCAAGCCTTAATAGATCTACAAAAAGGAGAGCTCACTTTACGTGTTAATGATGAGCACGTTTTATTTTCTATATATAAGGCGATGAAATTTCATGATACGGTGGGGCATTGTCATTTTTTAGATATAGTTGGTTCATGCATTGAGGATTATGTTGAGCATACATTGTCTACAGATGATTTAGAATTTGGTCTAACCCACTCGTGCTCAATGTCGAGTGTTGTGCTTGATTTTGATAACCAAGATTTGTACGACTATGTTTGTGCTTTAGATCATATGCAGGAACTACCTAGGAGCGCAAGAGGCAAGAACGTAATGTCAGAAATATGGGAGCAGAACTTACAGAAACAAACGACCCGTGTATCCACGCACAGGCAACCCGTGCGTGATGCCGAAGCGAAAATTGAGAAACCTGAAGGACGCACGACCCGTGCGTCCACGCATGGGCAACCCATGCATGTTGCCGAAGGACGGATTGAAATAGGGGAAGGACACACGGGTCGGGTGCCTAAGCACGGGCAACCCGTGTGTGTTGCCGAAGGCAGGATTGAAGAAAAAGGAACACACACGACCCGTGCGTCTGAGCACGGGCAACCCGTGCGTGACCCTGAAACAGCGACGTCAACGCCGGAACTCAAGCAATTACCTGAACACCTCAAATATGCATTTCTTGGGGCAAATAATACAAATCCGGTAATCGTTTCATCTCTTCTCACTCCTATTCAACTTGATAAATTGCTAAGGGTTTTACGAAAACATAAGTCGGCACTCGGATGGTTAATAACTAATTTAAAAGGCATAAGTCCATCCATTGTAATGCATAAAATTCGGATTGAAGATGTTTATAAACCATCGGTGCAAAATCAAAGACGACTAAACCCTATCATGCAAGATGTGGTTAGAAAGGAAGTGTTGAAATGGTTGGATGCTGGGATCATTTATGCTATATCTGATAGTTCATGGGTGAGTCTGGTACAAGTGGTGCCGAAAAACGGGGGGTTAACGGTAATGAAAAATGAGAATGAGGAACAAATTGCTACTAGAATTGTTCTGGGATGGCGAATATGCATTGATTATAGAAAACTTAATGATGCCCCTCGAAAAGATCACTTCCCCTCCCCTTTATCGATATGATCTTTGGATCGTCTTACAGGTTATGATTATTATTGCTTTTTAGATGGTTATTCGGATACAATCAAATCATGATTGCGGAAGACCAGGAAAAAACAACATTTACATGTCCTTATGGAACATTTGCATTTAAATCGCATGCCATTTGGTTTATGTAATGCGCCTGCCACTTTCCAACGTTGTATGATGGCTACATTTCACGATCTGATTGAAAAGGTTATGGAGGTGTTTATGGACGATTTCTCTGTGTTTGGTGATTCTTTTGATAGTTGCCTTCACAATCTTTCCTTAGTCTTACAGCGATGTGAAGAGACCAATCTTGTACTCAATTGGGAAAAGTGCCATTTTATGGTACGCGACGGTATTGTACTTGGTCATCGAGTCTCGTCTGCAGGTCTGGAACTCGATTGGGCAAAGATTGTAGCAATCGAGAAATTACCACCTCCTACAAACGAAAAAGCCATTCGGAGCTTCTTGGGCCACGCCGGATTTTATAGAAGGTTTATCCGTGACTTTTCTAAAATTTCTAAACCTTTGAGCCAATTGCTAGAAAAAGATGCTGCTTTTAATTTTTCCAATGACTGTTTGCAGGCGTTTGAAACATTTAAGAAGGCATTGGTGACAGCACCTATACTTGTCGCCCTAGATTGGAGTCAACCATTTGAATTGATGTGTGATGCGAGCGATTTTGCGGTAGGGGCTGTCCTCGGTCAAAAGAGGGAAAAGTTGTTCAGATCCATCTACTATGCTAGTAGAGAACGTTGGGACGTGCTCTCATGAATTACACCACAACCGAGAAGGAGATGCTGGCGATTGTTTTCACATTTGATAAATTCCGATCATACTTGATTGGGACGAAAACGATTGTTCACACCGACCATGCGGCCATCAAATATCTCTTTGACAAAAAGGATGCGAAACCAAGATTGATTCGGTGGATCTTACTATTGCAAGAGTTTGATGTGGAAATCAAGGACCGGAAAGGATGCGAGAATGTGGTGGCAGACCACTTGTCTCGAATTGAAAATCAAGAGGGAGCGCAAGGAAGCATGGTATTAATAAAAGAGGAATTCCCCGATGAACGATTACTCATGCTTGAG
Source organism: Rehmannia glutinosa (assembly GCA_016081115.2). Classification (NCBI taxonomy): domain Eukaryota; kingdom Viridiplantae; phylum Streptophyta; class Magnoliopsida; order Lamiales; family Orobanchaceae; genus Rehmannia; species Rehmannia glutinosa. The sequence goes on from CM071930.1 coordinate 56,602,105, forward strand.
GCAAAATTCCCATGGTATGCGGACTTTCTCAACTATTTGGCTGTGGGAGTTTTACCTCCGGATTTATTGCCATATCAAAAGAAGAAGTTCTTACATGACGTAAAGTTTTACATGTGGGACGCCCTCTACTCTTTAAGAGGTGCGCGGACAAAATCATAAGAAGATGCGTACCTCAAGAAGAATGGGAGGGAGTCTTACAACAGTGTCATTCCGCACCCTCCGAAGGACATTTCGACCCAACTCGCACCACGGTAAAGGTATTGCAAAGTGGGCTATATTGGCCCACTCTATTTAACGACTATTATTTGTTTGTGCAACAATGTGACAGGTGTTAGCGGATGGGCAAAATTTCAAGAAGACACGAGATGCCAATGACAAATGTAATCGAAGTGGAATTGTTCGATGTGTGGGGAATTGATTTCATGGGCCCATTTCCTCATCTTTGGGTTATCAATATATTCTACTAGCAGTGGAATATGTATCCCGTTGGGTAGAGGCGATTCCATCCAAAACAAATGATGCTCAAGTTGTGATGCGGTTCCTTAAGAAAAATATATTTACTAGATCCGGCACTCCAAGAGCTTTAATTAGTGATGGAGGGTCGCATTTTGTAAATAAATTGATGAGCAACTTGTTAGCAAAATATGGGGTGAAACATAAAATCGCATTGCCATATCATCCTCAAGCCAATGGGCAAGCAAAAGTGGCTAACAGGGAGATCAAACAAATCCTTGAAAAGACGGTAAACATCAATCAAAAGGATTGGGCGTTAAAATTAGATGATGCTTTATGGGCATACCGGAGTGCATATAAGACACCGTTGGGCACTTCCCCATACCAGCTTGTTTTTGGGAAATCGTGTCACTTGCCGGTGGAGTTGGAACACAAAGCATTTTGGGCGGTCAAGAAGTTAAATCTGGATTTTCAAAAAGCCGGTGAAGAGAGGTTGCTCCATTTGAATCAGATGGAAGAGTTTCGGGATGAAGCTTACGAAAACTCCCGAATTTATAAAGAACGAACCAAGAGGTGGCATGATAAGATGATTAAGAAAAGAGAGTTTTTACCAGGGGAAACAGTCCTCTTGTACAATTCACGCCTTAAATATTTCCCGGGAAAACTCAAGTCTAGGTGGTCGGGGCCATTCGTGATAAAGAAAGTATTGAATCCTCCCGGAATTGTGGAATTGTTGACATCCATCACCTTACGCGACCCGTGACTGAACGAAAACAGGCGTCAAGCTAAAGACGTTAAATATAGTGCTTGTTGGGAGGCAACCCAACGGTTTTTCGTGTGCATTTCATATTTTCGTGTGTGTACTTTATTTCATTTTTGTGTGTTTTGTGTGAAAAAAAAAGGATCAAAATATACGAAAATAGTCTGCCTTGTGCACGCACGGGTAACCCGTGTCTATGCACACCACCCGTGCGTCCCTGGAGAGGTGATAAGAGTGTCTACGGCAATACGCACGGGCAACTCGTGCGTCTCACGCACGGCCCGTGTGTACCTGAAGAAATTTTTTTGAGGCTACGGCATGACGCACGGCCCGTGCGTCATCCCGATGGACGATTAAGAGGGTCTGGCAGACTCCAATTTTTTCAAAAATCTCATCCTTCTTCAAACGAAACAATCGCCCACCTTCCCACATTGTGGTAAACTCCCAATTTCTTTCAAAATCCGAGCATAACAACATACTCCTATCATAATTCATTCACAAATTGCATCAAATTAGTGTTTGAATTCAAGAATTGGGAGAAAAAGCACCTAGGGCTCAAAGTTCTTCCCCTTTGTGAAATTTCGAGAATTTCGGTAAGAATTTCGTTATTTCTTAAAAATTTCTTGGGAATTACATGTTAAGGGTGATATTGGGTGTTTGTGGTGATATTTTTGCTATGTTTTGGATGAATTCTTCTTTAAGGCAAATTATCAAACACCTTGAGGTCATGTGAATTGGGACATATTTGAAGGAATTGATGATGAATTAGGCTTGAGCTTTGAGTAATAGGGCTTTTAAATGATGATTATCCATATTTGCACTATTAGTTGATTGCGTGAAGCACAATTGATTGGTTGAATTGACATATGATAACCATCATACCCTATGTGACTTGTTTGCCTACTTTCATCTTACTTGTGATTGTATTTGGTTGTCTTGGGTTGCTAATACATGTTATTCCAGGTACTCATTCACAAGTGATGGCAAACCGACAAAACCCTCAAGGCCAGAGACGACGACCCCGGGAGGAACCACCACAGAAAATACAACCTGATAGCCCGGCGGCCTTTGGAATAGTTTTGCCGAATGCGGATGCTTTGGAGTGTTGGAATAAACTCATCGTTCGACAGATGAGTCCCTCAAAATACGCCGATGATGATTGCACCCAATTTCTTGGGATACACGAGGATGTGTGGCGATTATTTGAGAGAGTTGGGTGGACAACGTTTATGAGGAGAAGATGGCCAAGTTACAAGAAATTCACGCTCGAATTTTTGAGCACAGTAAAGATGATCAAAAATATAGGCGGCGAGGTCATTGCGGTAGAATTTCAGTTGGGGAACAGGATGAGACAATTATCCACAGATGAGTTAAATGCCATATTTGAAGTTCCCACAGGCGCACCTTTCCGACCTGTACACGGATATGACCAATACGACTTTTGGCGACTTCTTGTCCAAACGCCAGAAACGGGTCCCATGCTCTACGAGGCTCGCACTGTAAAATCTTCTTGGATATGGAATCCGGTGTTTCGGTATATACAGCGGGTTACGTCGGCTTCGGTCTTCGCGAGGGAAAATATTGGGGGTATGACAGTCCGCGAGTTATATCTATTGTGGTGTATGCTGACGAGTACACCTTACAACACAGCTGCATACTTCATAGAGCAAGTGGACAATCTAGCTAAGCGGGGAGGTGGTTCTATTTCCATAGGGGGTCTGATTACCCCTATTGCCCGACATTTCAACGTCGAGTTTAGAGGCCTGGAGCCTATAACAGGCAGTGCTCGGGTTAATTTGGCATCTTTGCACCACATGCGCTTTCTCGCCAATCAAGACAATACGCTAGTTCTTCTACAGAAGAAAGGTGCCTCATTTCCATTGCCCAACCCGACATACACCACTGTCGATACCCTGGCAGACACAACGAACTTCCTAATGAACTCGGAAGCGCATAATAGAATAACGCGCGCCATAGATGCGAGGAAGAGGCGTCGAGTTCAAGGCTTCCCGGATGTGGAGGATTTTCGTCGTCAAGGCGACGAGTTGTAGCAACAGGGGAAGGATTTGAGGCAGCATCGGGTTGATTTTCTCGCATTCCGTGAGAACTATGACAGGAGGGCCGAAGAGACGTGGCAAGTGCTCCAAAGGGTGCAAATGTGGCATATCTCACAAGGCCACTTTCCACCGCCACCTCCGCAGTGATTCAGGTATATCTCCACTTTTCACTATTGAGATTCTATTTTTCCCCTCTCGAAAACAAAAATATAATTTCATTCAAGTTTGGGGGATTGGTAGTATTACGATAAATGAAAAGTGTAGATGCAAAAAAAAAAAAATTCTTTGCATTGTGTGTTTTTGTGTGTTTTCATATAGTTGCATATAGAGCATTCTAGGTTGCATTGCATTAGAGCGCGTTTATTGCTTTCATAGAGGTTAGAGAGTGAGTTGACCGGGCTTGTTGCAACTTGATGTTTGTGTGTTGATTGAAAAGTTTGTATTGTTGAGATTGGATGCTAGTTATGAGTTAATTGAGCCTTGAGTACATAACATTGAGCATGTTGATATGGAAAACTTGGTTTGATGCTTTGAATTACGTATCTGCAAGCCTGTGAGCTTTTGAGCCTTTACTGCTTATACCTTTTGCAGTCTTGTTGTGATTTGAGCGTATCATTCATGTTGTTTGAATTCTAGAACTTGCTCGGGCATCTCTGTCAAGGCCACATGTTGTATGCAAATTGTGAAGGTGATTAAAGGCCATCTGTGCTAGCCTTTCAAGCCTTTTGCTTACCTAAAGATGTTGGAATTCCTAGTTAGCCAAGTTGGGCCTATTACCTATTTCTTTGATAACCAAAAAATTTAAACCTTGAACTTGATATATCCATTACCCTAAACTCGAGTGTATAGCGTTGAGAAAAGGGAATGGATGAGGTTGAATGGGTGGGAATTGTAAAGTAGGATAATTGGGCATATTTGGTCAATTGGAACAAAAAGAGGAAGAAAATGAGTTGAACAGAAGTGTGAAAATTCACAAAAGAATCGGAAAAAAAAATCGACGTACAATGTGAATTTTCATCTAAAAGAACTTTTGGGAGGCTAAGGATTGTAATTTGAGACAATTCTCAATAGAAAGGAAGGAGATGGAGATGAGTTAAGTGATGAAAATAAGGGTTGATTGGAGTAGCATATGGGATTATAATGTCAAATGATTGATATGCTCATCTGTCTATATACTCGAGTTTGAGTCACTTGATCCAAAATTTCTTTCCCAAACCAAAGAGCTTTCATTACAACCAAATGAGAAAGCCCTTTTTGATTCACAAATTGCATACATTCGAGTGGCGGAGATATGAGACGAATTGCAAGCCTATGGTAATTCTGCAACATCGAATTGATTTGAGCGTAAACACGTCCTATATCCTCGTGAGATGAGAGTATACACTTAATTTTGAGGGTTGTAATTCAGAGCATTTCACCAGGTTTTGTTTGATGCATGCTCTTTGAGTAGATATTTGAGGCTTGATTGGTTTGTTGCTTGACATTCATGATGAACAATATGAATTTATGTTTTTTTTGGTCTCTTAGTGTGCGCCATACTTCTTATCTCCCTATTATGTTTTATCTTGTTCTCAAAATTGTTGATCGGGACGGTCAACAGTTTAAGTTTGGGGGATTTTGATAGGTGTGAGTTTTGCATGTATTTTGGGGCGTATTTATCGCTAAAATGGTGACTAAACGTGCATAAACTCATATGAAATGATTCATATTCGCTTTTTGTGGGAAAGATATTATGATTTGCTCGTTTTGTAGGAATTTAGTGATATTTGAAGTAATTTGGATACAAATACGAGCATTGCGGAGAAGAAATACCACAAATGATGGAAAATACATGACGCACGGGTAGGGCGTACGCCTAAGCACCACCGTGCGCCCCTAGGAAAGCAGAACTGAAGGTACGGCAATGCGCACGGGTAGCCCATGCGTATACGCACCACCCGTGCGCCACTAAAGGATTGAAAATCTCCTTACGGCAATGTGCACGGGTGACCCGTGCGTACCACGCACGACCCGTGCGCTGGTTGGTGAACAGAGGAATTGCCTACGGCATGACGCACGGGTAACCCATGCGTCCACGCACGGCCCGTGCGTCCCTGCTGTACTGCAATATTTTGACAGCAACATGACCTAGACTTGGAGGGGGTATATAAGCACTTTTGGGGGCGCACACCAAGGGGATTCTGACATTTTTGGGATCTACAACACAAGACAAAGGTATATTCTTGGAAGAAGACATCAAGGAGACAATCGGGATGCATCGGAGCTCAAGGAACGGAGATAAATCGAGAGATTGTCGACTTTCCTAAGTTTTTCTTGCTTCTCTTGTAGTTTTCATCTTTCATTTTTAGTTGTCATGGCTATGAATAATTTGTATATGAGTTGTTTAGAAATCATGTGTAGCTAAACTCTTTAGATTTCCGGGTTTTGGAAGTAGATTAATGAACTCTTGTTGGATGTTTTAATCTTAGTTGAAGTTATTATCTTGAAGCCTATTTGAGTACTTTGAGCTTATACTTGTTTTATCACTTGATCAATGATTTAACTTGTTTGATATATTGATTCATAATTCGAGAGATGAGTTTCAATATTAGATCTTGAGTACTCGACACAAATATTTGCATGAATCGAGAGGTTTGTAAATATTTGTGAGGACATTGATCTTGTGCACTTTTGGGAGTTGAGTACTTCATGTTGAGTAGAGATGCTAGCATAAGTATTTCAATCTACGTTTTATATGCATCTCGAGAGGGAGGATAAAATATCTTTGTGATCGTCTTATAGGAATATTGATAATAACTTGGCTTGGATTAAATCGGACAACAAGAGGGTTATTAATCGAAACCTTAACTCGGAAATCCGTTTCATCTTCTTGATATTTCTATCAATTGTGTTATCTTAATTTTGTGTTTTAGTAGTCCAACTTGTCTTAATCTCACAACAACAATCATTAAATTACGATCGTCTAAATAAAAATAAAGCTATCTTAGTTCAATACTTAGTACATAAATTTATTAGTCTCCGTGGATACGACCTTGCTACCCTTTTCTATAACGTACACCGTACACTTGCGGTGAGCTAAAAATAAAGGCGAACAGCAAGACACGACTAACCATTGAGAAGCATGCATCTTCAGTGTACACGCACGCAGTATTTTCGGATGTTAGCATGGAAATTGAAGCATCCTGCTATGATTGCACAATTACAGAGATAATTGATGATGCCACCAGGTGTTCCTACAAAATTAAAGACAAAACAAATAGCATATTTAATTTCGTAAAATATAAGACGGAAACAATGACAAAATACAGCTGCAAAAAGTTTGAACAGATGGGCTTACTGTGTTGTCATATTTTTGTGATCCAAAAGGACTATCCGAAAATTCCTAGGGAGTTTTTAGCTCAGCGATGGATGAAGTATGCATCAATCACACCACACACAAGCGGTTGCCAGATTTATCAGTTCGCAGGATAAGATGAAGCCGCAATCATGCTAAACAACCTTTGGTCCGATTTCCACTGCTGCATTGGTCTAGCGCAAGGAAATATTGATAAATTATCAAATTTATCACGTCTTGTATCTAAAGAAAAGGTAAAATTGTTAAAAGATCAGCAACATATACCATATGTGGGAATCATACAGTCAGTAATGGAAACATATTGTGGCTCGACCTCGCAGCTTGATATTTCTGTATTACCACCGAAACAAGCAAAAAACAAGGGCAGCGGTAGTAATGTGAAAAGTAGAATTCAAAGCCAAAGAGAGAAAGCCATCAAAGCAAGCACAAAACTCAAAAGAAGATGTGGAACCCGTGGTGAGATCGGAACACATAACAGCAGAACGTGTCCAAATCGCAACACCACACCATAATAGAATGATTTTTTATTGAACAAAGTGTTGGGTGAACAATATTTTACTGTTGGTTTATCATTTATGTCAGAACAATATGTTACCTGTTAATTTATCTTTTAGATTGGTTTTCTCTTATCATATATGTATTGCATATAAAATTACATCGAAAAACTATATAACTAAGTATACAATTCCAATTTACAAAAGATACAACTCCACGTGTCTAATTAAACAACATCAATAATAATATATCGAGTAATACAATTCAACTGATCCAATTATATAGGTCCAGTGTATAAAATATACAATTCCAATAGACCAAAGATACAACTACACATAACTAAATAAAAGGTTCACTTGTAATAGTACTTTTATATCTAGAAATACAATTCAACTGGTTTAATTATACAATTCCATTGTATTAAATATACAATTCCGCATAACTCTTTATACAGGTCAACTACACCTGTTCAATAATATACATGCGACTCCATTTAAATTATATCTATAAAAGATCAATCTAATATAAAAATTGCACTGAACTGAAAAAACAAAACCATTGAAGTACCTACATAAACTAAGTATACAATTCGACTTACCAAAGAATAAATTCCACTTAACTACGTAAAAAAATACTCTAAACTACATACACAACTAACAATACGAATCAAATGATACAATTATACAAATTCGGTACATTAACTATGCAATTCAATATAACTTGGAAAATAATACAATGCTATCCCATGGTAAAATAATATTCCACTGCGCAAAAACACAAGTGCAAAATACTTTAATAATGTGTAGCAACACTTCCAAAATACCAAAACATTACCAACTAAAAATGTAGAGTACTATGTCAAGACCATCACTACTAGTTTCCAAAAACTAAAATAAAAAACCCCAAACTATTCAATCAATGAAAAACGAAAAAACTTCTACATTGGCTTCTTGTCAGTCCAATGCTTCTTGCATTCAACCAAATTCTTATCCCTTAACTCATTCATGTCATCTAAGAAAATAGCACCAGTGTACTTGGAACAAAAAGTACACATTAGATTGGCATTGCCCTCCTGTAAACCAGGTGACCATCCTCTCAAACCTCCCCCCATGTACGTTTCCATATGCCTCATTGCAAAGATTCCGCAATCCACCTTGTTTCGTGCATCTCTCCATGGCAGAGTTATTCTTGTTGGGCTAAGCTGCAATATATCCTGTCCCATCTGCTCACAACCTCTGCTCATCAAGTACTGGGAGAAAACGCGAACCTGAAACATAAGAAACCGATAATTAATGAATGTATACAATTAAACTGAAAAACTATGCATTTAAACATTCCTAAGTATACAAATTCACTGAACTAAATACACAAATCCATTTAACTAACTAAACATTTAAACATTCGTAAGTATTCAAATCAACTGAACTAAATAAACAAATACATTGAGCTAACTATACATTTAAACATTACAAAGAATACAAATATCACCAGCTTTGCAGGCACATCTTCATACTTGTCACACTTGGTTCCCCCAACCGATGAATTATCCAAAATCTGCATATTATTCCTCTTCATGTCGAACACAATAACAAAAAGGTGATCGCTCCTACATATTGGAAAGAAAAACTGGATAAAAGGAAAAATATCATTTCTTAAATCTGACAGACTATCGTCAAAAAAACAAAATAGAAAAAAATGAAATAACTGTTACAGATTTTAAAGGAAATAAAAAAATAGATACCATCTCAAACGCCTGCAACTTCGTTGGATTAGCATCACCAAACTCGGCATCAAGACTTTGAGAAAATAACGCAAAAGTTCTACTATCATCATTTGCCTTTGTGGTTGTAACAATGGAATACAACTACAAGAAATGTGGCAAACACATACACATCGAACAATTAATTCATACAATTATACTTAATTAACTATACATTTCAATATTCCTAACTATACAAATCCACTAAACTAAATAAACAAATCTATTGAACTAACTATGCATTTGGACATTCCTAAGTATACAAAACAACTGAGCTAAATAAACAAATTCACTGAACTAACTATACATTTAAACACTGCTAAAAATTCAAATCCACTGAACTAAAAAAATAATTCACTGAACTAAGTAAAAAATCCATTTGAAATAAGTAAACAATTTTCACTGAATAAATATACAATCAGAATTCAAAAAAGATGGAGAATATCAACCAACAAAATACAAACATGAGCGTGCAATTATTTTCTGAATATGTGCATGGAAATGTAGTGAAAATTAAAAATGCGGGTACCGTTGAATATGTCGTAGCAAAAAATCAATAAGGCGAACTCTTGCTCCTTAACGACTCTTTTGCGTTCAGAATCTTTGTCCACGCATCAATCAGGGATACGCTCAGATAACTTCCAGGGCGCATCGTTACAAAGTTTTCCATTGTTATAATCATGTCGCCAGCGTTGAAAATCGTCTCGTCCCTGCAAAATAATGTCCAAACAATATGAAAAATCAGTAATTACAATAAAATTTATAATTTTTTTTAGCATGAAATAAAAAATTACTTTTCAGCTTTTGGATTCTCAAACAACCACTTCACAATAATATATTGTTGCTCGTTTAACTTAGACATCACATCAACCCATCTCTCAAGAAACGGGGACGTCAATGTCTTAATTTTCTTTTTCTTGCGAGGTTCGTTTCGCCGATAAACCGACATCTTCTCGCTATTCTTGTTCAGTAACTCATTCCTATCCAAAACCATATCCATTCCACCATCAACATTCAGATTATTCTCTCCTACAAAAAAAAAAATTAAACTAAAATAAGAAACATATACAAACAAAAATAAAAAAACATGCAGAAAAAATGAACGAAATATTACCCCAACATCGTCTACAGCCAACGCATCAGCTTCCTTCTCCTGCCCAGCCTGCTCATCCAACATACTCGCATCCGTACCCGTTTCATAAAATCAAGATGTCTCAACAATAGTGTCCCATTTATCAGTGTTGTGTTCTTGGGTTAAACCAAGACTAAAACTAGGCTTATCAGGCTTATCACCATTCCATTTCTCAAACTCATCCCGTTTACATATAGCGGCTTCCATCTTCTCAAGCAAAGTTATATTTTCAGGATTGCTCCAGAATGCTTCCGCTTGTTGACTCTCACTTCCAACTAGATCCTCTCCACCACGTGTGCCCTCAACTTGAACAGTCTTATAACATATCAAATTCTTAGCAACCACGCCAATTTCAGGAAATTCAGGCACCAACGCCACATCAGACGGGGCATCCCGAATCAAGGAAATAATGTCCACCACATCGGAAGCAAGACAAGCAATCCTTGACTTAATTTTCGCAATATATTCCTGCCAATAGACAAGTATAACTAATCAAATTTGATAAAATATTAATATTTTATATAAAGCATATAAAAATAAAAGAAATGATACAAAAAATATAAATAATGTATACATAAAGCCAAGTATACAACATCTGTAAACTAAGGATACAACATATGTCAACTAATTAAACAAAAAACCTGGGCTATGTATAATAAAAATGCTACACATAAAACTAAGTATGCAACATGTCTAATCTATGTATACAAATACTAAACTATCCATGCAAAATAATTACACATTCTCTTCCCCAACCAGAATATGCAAATCGATATCTAGTTCAACTAACTATACAACAAATTTACACTATGTATACATTATAGATGAACTATATATACAGACTATAAATAAACTAAACATACCACATATGTAAAATACTTATACAAAACATATAAATTATGTATACATAACAACAAATATACAATATCTATAAACTAAGTATACAACATATGTCGACTAAATATACAGAAACCTGGACTATAAACTATAAAAATGCTACACATAAAACTACATATGCAACATATGTAATCTATGTATACAAATACTGAACTATCCATGCAAAAATAATTACACGATCTCTTGTGTACATTAAAGCTGAAATATATATACAGAATTTGCCCAAAACACAACAATGAACTTAATAATTTCACTTTATATACCTGCCCACTGTCGCCTGCCGACGAAGGCCCTAGGAAGAGATGACTGATTCCCTTAACCAACGACCAATCCCTCCAACTGAGGTTCCAATGGAGCCCCCCCCCCAACATACGGTCCATCCACGTATCCCTATCCAAAACCACCATGTTGGAACTCTCTATAAATTCTTTTCATAACCTTTTCCATGGTCCATGAAGCAAAGGCCGATAATGTCCTCAGCACATCTCTCCCTAAAACACTAACTCTATCCAAGTAAAATACCTGCAAATACGAATAACATTGTGTAAGTGACAACACAATAATACCTTAGAAAATCACATTAATAAATTATAAAAGGGCAATACAAGAGCAAATTATCGTTAACAACAGCACCGGGCCGTTGAACTCAATCTTGTTCGTCTCATCCCATTTAACTCTTTTAGATATAAGGGTGTTCAATGTGTAATCCCACCAATTAAACTCCCTGATTTTGGAAACGTCATCATGGCAATTCAGAATAAGTGGATTAATGTACCCACACTGTAAATTTCCAATAATTACGCTGTCGACAAGCAACAACATGCCTTGGGAACCAATCCCCACTGTCTACACACTCCATCATTCTCACAGCTAAATCACCAGCAGTCACTCTGTTGAAATTCGCAAACATTGTACGCCACTGGTCATACAGCGCACATTTCCCAAATTTTTTCTTCTTCTCTATAACCACATCACCATTAAGGAAACCCAAAACCCTACCAACATCTTCCCTCTCAATATGAATACGCCTACCATGCTCAAATACCAGTTCACTAGTTTTCAACTAACCAATACGTAAGCTTTTTATTAAAATCCTCGATTTTCAAAGAAAGTAAACTGCCAAAGCCTATCTCAATGACTGCAGTCTTCTGTGCAAGTTTAAGAGAAGCAAGAGCATCTACAAGAACCTTGGGTTTCGCCCTTATTTGCGTTCTAGGGTATGACTGATCAATCCTTTGTCTCTTTTTAGGCTGCTCGTCTCCCAAACTCTCCTCTTCACCACTACCAACCTCTCTTTCTGTTCTTCGCTTGACATGTTATTAATCACAATTCCTGCTTAAAAAACACACAAATTCAGCTATCAAAAACTTTATGCAGCAGCCTGTTTACATTCCACTTAACGTTGTATATTTAACTTAACATATCGTATACTTAGAATTTGGCACGACCCCCACATAAAAAAACGCAATTCATATATTGAAACTTTATGCAACGTACTGTTTAAATTCCACTTAAATGGTGTATATTTAACATAACTTATCTGTATGCTTGGTATACACCACAACCCCCACATATAAAAAAACAAGATTCATATATCAAAACTTTATACAACTTTCTGTTTACATTCCACTTAATCTTGTATATTTAACATAACAAATTTGTATAATTAATATACACCACAAACCCCACATAAAAAAATACACGATTCATATATCAAAATTTTATACAATTTTCTGTTTACATTCCACTAAATGATGTATATTTAACATGACTTATATGTATACTTAGTATACAACATCTGTATACTTGTCAGTGGGGATGGGTTTCAAGTATCAACTCTTATTTTTTTATATATAAAAACACCAAGTTTTTTTTTGAGTGAAAAATGCAAAATCCTACAGGACCGTAACTGCAAGAAGAATTGATTTACCCTTAATTGCTACGAAGTAAAACCCACTGAACAAATTCAAAATAATCAGACAAAATGCATAAAAGATCATCATTATCTAGTAAAAGAAGCAAAAAAAGCAGCCGAAAAACAAAAAAAAAAATTACCTTCAAGCCACAAAATTGGACGTCGGAACCCTACCCTCAAATTTCTCCACGAAATCGAGCTCCTTCAACCACCACAAATACTTGGTTGCGACAAGAACAAACGGGAATGTAGAGAGATTTGGACAAATAACTGAGAAAAAAAATTGAGAACAAAAAACGGGCGCCAATTCCCTACCCTACTCCCTTCTTCAAAAATCGAACTCCTTCAACCACTTGGATTCCTTGGAAATGACGATAACCGACGGAAGTAAAAATTTGGGAGAGACACTTACTTGAAGATACCAGAGGAGACGACCGAATGGATTTTGGGGAAATCTGTGATATAGGGTTTCTTTGAAAAAGAGAAACCGTTCAAGAAGGGGGAAACCAAAAGGGATCAGTTTTGAAAAGACACCGTTCAAGAAGGGGGAAACCAAATGGGTTTTTTCCGCCTAAAAATCGGGTAACTGAAAAAGGAAGGATTATGTTTGCATTAAAACAAGCTAATAACGTGTATTTGTTAAAAACTGGTTATATATAAAAATACAATACTACCCTTATAATCCAAAAATAACAAAAAGAAATCTACACCATTAAAAGTTTTAAATCAAGGGCCCATATGAGTTTTTATGGACTAACCTAAAGGGATTGGTCTCATTTGAACCAATCCCTATATATATATATATATATACACAAAGCAACATGTTTCTGTATTTGTTTTCCTTCCTAAACGTAGTAGCTAAAATCGATTTCTGACCTTTTTGTATCTAATTTTCGATTTATATGGAATGATTCATAATATGGGAATGTTTGACCTTTTTTCTTGCTGATTTTTTGTTGCTGATTTTCGATTTACATGGAATGGTTCATAATATGGGAATGTTTGACCTTTTTCTTGCTGATTTTTTGTTGTTGATTTCCGATTTATATGGAATGGTACATAATATGAGAATGTTTGACTTTTTTGTTGCTGAATTTTTGTTGCTAATAATTGATGATTATCGATATATACATAGAATGATTTATAAAATGGGAATGTTTGACCTTTTTGTTGCTGAATTTTTGTTGCAGATTATTATCGTTTAATTTATTAACAGGGAAAGTAAAACTGAATCTTGATCGAAACTGAAAATCCATTGCATAATTAAGACATTGATTTTAAAACATTGACTGAAACTGAATCTCCATTGCATAATTAAGACATTGATTTTAAAACACTAATTTTTTGCAGTCTTAAAAAATTATACTACTTTATTTAAAATGTTTTTTCAATCCTCAAAAATTTACTTCTTTATCTAACCGTATTTTACAAAATTTCGGAATCATAAAAATCTGGTAAAAAAGGAAAATTATTGCCTATAAATATTAGATGTCTGATCGGCTATTTACACATTCAAGTAAGCCGCAGAATTAAAAGTTGTGTACTTTTTTCTCTTCATCCATTCATTGTCGGACAAAAAATAGTTTCGGGCAGCAAACGCATAAGGGATGAAATTACTGCAACTGGTATTACATTTTTCATTGTATATATTTACATTGTGTTATGGGTTTAAATTGTCAGTTTATTGTTGGGTTGCATTAGTATAAATGTGTTTTTCAATAATTGTTAACTTGTTTGTGCATGATTACACCAACAGTTCCTGCCTCTTTGTGTTATGTAATTCACACCAACAGTTCCTGCCTCTTTGTGTCATATTTTCACATAACATGCAAGACAACAAAAAAAATTGTGAATTAATTTATCTATATTAAAAAAATGATATAAAACTGAAAATGCACATATTTTTGACCTTTTTGAAATATTTAACTATGCTATGATAAGCAAAGATCAAATAATAAGCCAAGAATAATTGAAAATAGATTAAATCGACCTTGCACAAACAATTAAGAAATTAAAACATGAAATGTGTGTCATTTTTTTCTTTGTCAAAACATGTCCATATCTTAGGAAGAGATCTGTATTTTTTTTTTTATCGTTTTTCAATCATATTTACAAAACAAGAAATTGCATCCAGTGAATTCTATATAGTTAAAAAAAATAAATAGAGTTTAACAATAATCCGTTAATAATTTTCTATTAAACAAATGAATCGAAGTAGAAATGTCCTTTTCGAAATGAATATTCCTAGCAAATTAACAAAATATGCAGATCAAGATTAATTAACTTCAATCGAATATTGTTAGTCTTCAAATCAAAAACCATATTCTTGCATGTAAATTCCTAAAATATATAAACATAATAAAAAAAATTAATTACAAATAAAAATAAACGAATAAATACATTTAAATAAGAAAACAAACTGAAATCAGGAAAACAAGGATGAATAAGACGAAATACTTATCTTTTGTTGTATAATCTCCTTGATCTGAGACGAAGATGTGTCATTTTCTAATATGATAACCCTTAGATATCAAACCTGAAAAAATTATTTAAATAATCCAAAAGAAAGCACAAAACAAAGAAAAATAGTGAATATCGACTTTTTTGTTTATGATTTTTCCATATCCGAGGACAACAAATATTAAAATATAAAAAAATTTAAAAAAAATAATAGTCCTTAGATGTCAAACCTGGAAAAAAATAAAATAAAAATTAAATAATCCAAAAAAATAACACAAAACTGAGAAAAATAACAACATATTTAAAAAAATGGGTTTGATTCGTGAGGGTTAAAACATCATCCATTGTATTCATCAAATTTGGATAAATACTTATGCCATAAAAAATCTGATCTGGAAAATGAAAATGAACGAGTTGCTACGATTGTTTTTTTAGAAATGAAAACAAAATCGCGACTGAAAATTAAAATGAATCAAAAAATTAATTGACAATGATAATACATACAAACATAAAAACATATTGTGAAATTATCGATCAATTTTTTTCCAGAAAACCAAATAAAATGAAAAAGAGAGGTGAAAAGAGATTCGTAAAATGAAGAAGCGGCCCACCAAACAAACCTTACGTCCAAAATGTTCTTTGTTTTTTATTTTATATTTTTTGCTTTTCTTTTTCATATTTTCTTAGCCGTCGATTACATTACCCGTGTCATGATCATGTGCTTTAACATCATGCAATGTAATGTGTTGACAGTACCCTACCCAGACAGCTGTATATGGGGCTTCGAATATGGGCTTTGTTTTTGGGCAAATGGGCTTTTATATTTTATTATAGAGTCTATTATTATTTTATTTTGAAAAATGGCATGTGTTAAATGTTTTACAGATTGTATTATATAAAAAAAGGAACAATTGAATATAATACATTTTGTTAATTATAAATCATGATTGTACTGTTAAAAAAATTAAATACCTTAAAATGTATATAAATGAAATTCTTAAAAATAAATAGATAATGTGCAGGTAAAAAATTCGTTATAACTTATTATCGATAAATTAAAAATTATTAAATCTTAATAAATAAATTATTTTATTATTTGATTGTACATTAATTTAAAATAATAGTTCATGATGATATTTTTGTAATGTTTAAACAGACGAAAAATATTAGGCAATTGTCTGATATTATTTTTATATATTGTATTATTTTATGGTTGTTATATATTTTTATTTAATTTATTGGTTAATATTTATAAAATAATAATTCATGATGATATTTTTGTAATATTTCTTTCATATATGTGTTTAAAATAAAACATAACTTAAAATTATTTCTTCATACAAATACTATTTTCAATTGTTTCTGAAAATATTAAAAAATATATCTTATAATTATACTATATGTTATTTATTTAGTTTTTAATATATTAAATTTAGTGAAAAAATGTTATCATTTTTATTACTTATTATTAATATAAACAAACAAAATAAACACAATGAAATAATTATTATTTTGTAATTATTGGTTATTTTAATAAAATAAACGGACAATAAAAAAACAAGCAAACGATTAATGTTATATACAAAGAAATATTTTAAACTTTGTAATTTTAAATATAGTGCTTTAATTTGATTAATTTGTTTGAAATCTGTTTTATAGTTTTATATTCTATTATTTAATATTATTATTTTATATCGGTCCAATTTATATTGTTAAACACAACAAACCCTTTATGCTCCAACACAACACATCTCATATGATTCGAACAAAATGCACATGTGCATCGCACGGGCAATATACTAGTCGGTATCTATATAAACAGGCTTTTACGTTGAGTATAATTCAGTACAGTTATTTGTTTTTAGAAAATAAAAATAAAATTGTCATGCTTTGTATTTTAATCAGATTCTTTTATGAAACATGTTGAAAGAGTTTGCAACATTTCAAACAATTAAGGGATAATACACACAAAAAAAATTGAGATTTTGGTTAATTACAAAAAAACCTCAACGGTTTTTGAAAACAAAAATAACCCCCTGATGTTTGATTTCATTTTAGATTTTCCCCCTTATAAGCAAAAAATATTTCAAAAACTCTTGTGACATTTATAGAAATATTTTAGTTACCACCTTAAATTTAAGACAAAATATTAAGCATTACGGGAATTTTCGTAATTTCAAAACTTGTGTTTCTTTTAATTAGCCTATACCTCTTTTTTTTTTAAATATCCCTCCAATTAATGCATTCATTCTTATTTCAACATTGGGGTACACCAAAACTTCAATCGTTGTTTACTGGAAAAGTCATTCTCCAATTGTGATTTTTGTCAATCTGTTTTATCCCTATACACACGAGTCTCGGACGGTTCTCCTCTTTGAAGGAGTCTTGTTACCCTAGGGTTTTGGTTAGGGCACCCCCTTCTCGTTTCCGATGCATTGGTCGGAGTTGTTCAATGCTTTTGTCCCTGTGTGTTCCCAGATGTCCTGATACCAGATCTCAACCTTTTTTTGTTCCTCTTCTTGGACTATTTCGTCTTTTAGGATTTAGTTTTCTCACCTACTTTTTGGTTTTCTTGGTTAGGGTTTTCTTCCTTTTCTTTTGTTTTTTGTTTTAATCGTGTCTGTCTCTTTCCCCCTGTCCTTCTTGTTTTTCTTTCTCCATCTTCTCCTTTTTTTCTATCTGGTTCGGTGGAATTTGCCTGGATTCATTTGCTTTTGGATGACGAGTCGATTGGTGTGTTTAGGGTTAGTATCAGACTGATTTATTTTTTCAGTTTGTCATTGCAGGTCTAGGGTTTCTTCGCTATACCCTTATCCAGGAAGAGTTCATCCGATGGGGAGCCAATTTGAGGATTTGACAGAAATGGAGGAAAGGGTGGTTGACTTAGATGGCGCGTCTATCCATGGCCATCCGTAGGGGGAGGAAAATCCTTTTGCTTAGTCGGAAAACTCTTTTTTGACAAAGCTTGGAAATCCTTCTACCTCATTGAAGTCATGAAAAAAGCTTGGAGAGCTAAGCATCCGATTGTGGCGAGAGAATGGGGAGGCGGGTTAATTCTATTCAAGTTTGATATGGAAGCCGAAATGAATTGGGTGCTCGAGAACCAACCTTGGTATTACGAGGGGGGACTGTTTTCCGTTCGAAAACTCCTGGAGAATGAACAACCCTCAAATATCCAAATAACTTTGGCTTCTCTATGCATATGGTCATACGACGTACCGGTGGCATGCATGAATTCGAACACAGCAAAAAATTTGGCTAGACAAATTGGCGAGCTGAAAGCGCCCGATATGACGATGGAAGGACTCTTCGGAAAATTCATAAGATTTAAGATTGATGTCGATATCACAAAACCTCTGATACGAGTCTTAACGGTCCGAATTAAAGGAGAAATTCTCACATTGCCGCTGAAATTCTCACATAGCAAGTATGAAGTTGGGGTCGTAGCTCAAAGCGTCACCCATCAAACGCAACTTCCCTATCCGCGATAGTCCATCCAACACCCACAATCCCCCGATTCATACGTTATTCGAAAATGCCAGCCCCTTTTCCTCATTTGCATCCTCCTATAGGACGAACACCCCTCCCCAACCCCAACCGGATTACACCTCTACCAAAAGATAGCCCCAACTGCTTATCACCTCATTCCATTGTTAGATAAATGTTTTTATCAGATTTTGATGATATTGTTTAAATGTGTTTTTATACCAAAATAATATTTTTTAAATGTTGTCCAAATACTCCCAAATGATTTAAAATGTTTTTACTAATTTTTTGGAGTATTTCTTGAAGTTCATTTTTGACAAAAATTGGACAACACTTCTATTTTGAGGCCAACTGGTCACCCTATAGGGCAACCCGTGTCTGAAGTTGATTTCTGAAACAGAAACAAGGCATTTGAAAAATTTTAGGAGATCGACCGGTATCTGAAAGGTTGCAAAACTGAAACAGAGAAGTCTGCCTTTAAAAAAATACGGAGGCCAACTGGTCCAACCCAGGGCCGAGCGGTCGGACCCCATGGTGACCGATCGGACCCCCTTGGACCGGTCGCCCTCCCCGTCATCCTGTGTCTGGATCTCTGATTTACTTTTTCAATGTTCGAAATTTCTACATAGCGACCGGTCGACCTATGTTATTTTTGACAGCAGATTCAAACCGTTGAACATTCGTTACCGCAAGATTTACTTTATCAATTTTGTACATTATTTCTACATCTTGTGATCTTCTTTTTGTAGACAAAAGTGAAGATGGAGGAGCCTATATTTGTGATCAAATCTTGAAGGCTCCCCTATAAATAGAAGAAGATTTTGAAGACGCAAAAACAAACAAGCAAACAACACAACAAGAAAATTTGCAAATTTCTCTAAGCTTTCACTTTCAACATTCTTGTTGTAATAGCCTAAGTATTCCACTTTCACATCTTGAGGTCTAGGCTTGATTCTTGATTACACTTGCACTCAAAGTTTGTATACTTCATTATCGAGTTGTAATCTTGAATTTGTTATCTACATTCAAACACAAGATATCCTTGTGAGTGTTCTTGTGGTAAGAACACACTTGGGTGATCTTAGGTGTTAGGTGTAAGAAGATTGTGGTAATCTTCTTGTGGAAGAGTTTGGTGCTCTTCAAGGTGGAAGATTGTGGTAATCTTCACAAGGTGCCATAGCTAGAAGATTGTGGTAATCTTCTAGGAAGATTGTGGTAATCTTCTATACCATTCCCTAGATTGCCTATCACTAACCTCATCCCCCACAAAAGACCCCAAACCTCTACCACATGAAATTATCCGCCAAGAACCTACCTCCCTTTAGAACCACACCGTAAAAATCGTAACTCGATCCTATTAATCGCAAACACCACCCCGAACACCTCCATAATGAACCACCCCCCATCTCAAAAACTTGCAAGTAATAACATTGATGCCCCCCCAACAAATCTTTGACTCACTAAATCACCCCACAAATATCACCACCAGGCTACCTACCATAAACCAAATTGTCCCTAAATACCCATCTCAAAGCCACCCCCTCTCGGATAACAAGAGAGGTGAAAAGCCTTAAACTGTTGGACTCGCCTTAAACAACGAACTCCGACAAAAAAGACATCCTCTTACTAACGATAATGAGTTGCCTTAGTCAGAACTGTCGGGGGATTGGGAACCTATAATACTTCGAGTGGTGGGAGACAGGGTGGCCTATACATATTCTGGAGAAATGAAATCAGCTTTGAGGTTGTGTCGGACTCTAAGCACCATATTAACGGCAAAGTTACTAATGGCCCCCTGGCATGGAGATTCACGGGGATATACGGGTGGCCTGAGGAGAACAGGAAATATCAAACCTGGGAGCTCATTAAAAATCTGGCGTATGGGCCACTACTACCTTGGCTATGTGCGGGAGATTTTAATGAGATCCTATTCCATTTTGAGAAGATGAGGGGTAGAACTCGTGAGTCTAGAAAAATTCAGGATTTTCACACAGCTATTCAAGAAGCCGGCCTCGACAATTTGGGATACAACGGATTTTCATTCACATGGACTAATGGCCAATTGGGGGAAAATAATATCCAAGAACGACTCGATCGATTTTTAGCCAATGCGGAATGGGTATCTATTTTCCCAGGCTATGAAGTCCGACACTTTCTACGGTTATCGTTGGATCATTGCCCTATCTTAATTTGTTGGAGAACAGAAAGCGGACGAACAAGTTTGAGAGGGAAATTGCAAAGAATTTTTTTTCGTTTTGTGTCAATGTGGTTGCTAGATGAAACGTGTCAACATGTTATTGAAAAAACATGGGAACAAGACCAACATGGTGATATGATATGTTCAGTCAGGAGGAAAGTTCATAATTGTGGTATCCAATTGAAAGAATGGGAGAGCAAACAGTTTGGCAACATCCAGGATCAAATTCGTGAATGCGAGAAATATTTAGAAGCCCCTGGAAATGGTTTAATCTCTCATGATTCAATTAGGGACCGACTAAGTGTGAAAAAAAATTACTATCACTACATACGAAACAAGAAAAGATGTGACACCAACGATCGCGTGCTAACTAGATTAAGGACGGAGATAAAAATATGAGTTTTTTCCATAAATGCACAAATGGGCGATGGTCTCGGAATAATATTGATAGTATCACCAGCCGAGAGGGGTCTCAATTGGAGGATCACGACGATATCGAGAGGGAGTTTTGAGATTATTTTCGTGAATTATTCACGGCCGAACCTCAACTGGATATGTGTAGAGTCCTAGACGCCGTAGACCACAAGGCTACATACGAAATGAACGAGGTACTGACGCGACCTTTTGACACCAAGGAGGTGGTTACCGCTCTTTCTCAAATGCATCCGACGAAGTCCCTTGGGCTAGGTGGTATGACTGTCCTTTTTTATCAGAAATTTTGGCCTATTATTAAATCTGACATTATTCAAGATGTTCTTCGTATTTTAAATGACATTGAGAATCCCATGCATTTTAATGATACTTTCATAGTGCTTATTCCTAAAAAGAAAAAAATGGAGTCTGTGATGGATATTAGACCTATTACCTTTTGAAAAGTAATTTTCAAGTTAATTACGAAAACAATTGCTAATAGACTAAAAATTGTTCTTCTCTACCTCATACACCACACACAATCCGCGTTTGTCCCCGGACGGTTAATCACGGATAATGTTTTACTTGCCTTTGAGATTTTCCACTACATGAAAAATAGTAAAGCCAAAAAACGTGGTTCTTTTGCTTTTAAACTGGACATGTCGAAAGCCTATGACCGTGTCGAATGGCCGTTTATTTGCATGTTTATGATCCGTCTTGGTATTCACAAGTCTTTTGTTTCCTTGATTATGAGATGTATTACGTCTGTGTCTTTTTCGATCCTTATTAAAGGCAGGCCTGGAGAACAGTTTTCCCTGACTCACGGGCTCCGGCAGGGAGACCTGCTATCACCATACCTCTTTCTTTTTTGTGCAGAAGCCTTTTCCTCTATAATTCGGAAAGCGGAGACAACAAAGAAGGTCCACGGGATTCGAGTTAGTCGAGATGCGCCGGAAATATCTCATCTTTTTTTGCCGACGATAGTATCATCTTTGGCCGGGCAAATGAGAGAGAAATTGTTGTAACCCGAGAGATTCTCAAAGAATACGAGTGTGCATCGGGACAAAAAATTAATTTGGAGAAGTCTGAAATCTCGTTTAGTGGCGGCATGGATAGCGGTCGAAAGACCCAACTTGCTAAACTTCTTGGGGTCTCATTAGTAAACAAACACTCTGTTTATCTTGGAATCCCAGGCGATAGTGGGTCGATCGAAAAAGGATATTTTTGCATTGATTGTGGATAGAGTTAGAAAGAAACTGAAAAATTGGAAAAGCAGATCTCTCTCGGCGGCTGGGAAAATGGTCCTTATTAAATCGGTGGCTCAATCGATACCCACCTATTTAATGAGCGTTTTTATTTTCCCGATGGTATATATGCCAGATTAACTCTATTATCGTAATTTCGGTGGGGACAGCGTACGGAGGAAAAGAGGATTCACTGGAGGGCTTGGAACGACCTATGTCGGCTGAAAGAGGAAGGAGGACTGGGGTTTCGTGACATTAAATGTTTTAACAAAGCTATGATCGCTAAGCAGGGCTGGAGGCTTATCCAAAATGAGAGCTCCCTTCTATCCAACACTCTATTAACCAAATATTAATCGTGTAGTAATTGTTTGTGCTACAATTGGCCATAATTCATCATACACTAGGAAAAACTTTGTAGAGGGTCAGAAAATTCTTAGGCGGGGTATTCGATGGAGCGTTGGTAACGTGCAGAGCATTCGTGTATGGCATGATCTGTTGTTTATTGGATAATCTGAATTTTAAACCTATGTCCGTTCTCGATGCTAGTAGTGCTTTGACTGTTGGGGATTTAATCTGTCAGAATAAACCAGAATGGGATAGGGATAAGGTTAATGAGATATTCAATACCTCGGACAGAAGGGTTATTCTTCTAATACCCATTTGCTACAACAGACAAAAAGACATGCTAGTTTGGCCCTTTAAAAAGGATGGTAAGTACTCAGTTAAATCGGGATATAAGCTAGCGATAACAGCGTCATAATGTGAGAGGGGGGATTCTGCTTCATCAGGTTCTAATAGGAAAATTTAGAAATGGCTGTGGAATTTATCTATTCCACCAAAAATCCACGTTTTTCTATGGAAATGTGTTTAGCAAATTTTGCCGACTCGGAAGGCTTTGGCGAAGAGGGGAGTGGAGTTATCTCCAATGTGCGGGCGTTGTAGACTGAAGGAGGAAAATCAAGAACACATTCTCCGGGACTCTGAATGGGTAAAAATTTTCTAGGCGGCTTCACCTCTTCGATTACGCATCACAGACGAGATGGAGAGATGGTCTTTGGGGGAATGGGTCATGCACGTAATGGAGCACGACGATGTGGATAGCCACCCGATGCTAGCCATGTTGTTGTGGGTTTTATGGATGGCAAGAAACAAGCTGAACTTCGAGAACACCATTATGGATCATACATCATGCTACTGTGTAGCTACTATGAGACTTGAGGAGCATAATAAAAGTGCAGTAAATGGTATGATTGCGCATCAAAGGCTTAAGGATTCTTGGCACCCACCTCCAAATGAATTTGTCAAAATAAATTCGGACGCGTCAATATTGGAAGGGCAAGGAACGGGGATCGGAGTGATTGTGTGGAATTTCAAAGGTGAAGTGATTAAAACTCTAGTGCACGTGAAGGACATTGTGGGATCGATCAAAATAGCGAAAGCCCTCGCGTGTAGGGAAGGGTTGAAATTGGCTCTTGAAATGAAGCTGACCAAGATACATGTCGGAACGGATAACATCTCCCTCTACTACAGACTGAGGAATCGCATCGAGGGCATATCATACTTTGGCAAACTGGTTGATGATATTTTCCAGTTTTTTAGTTATTTTGATTCTGTTTTTTCTTATTTTGTTAGACGATAGGGTAACCCGATTGCCCACTATCTAGCTAGGCATGCTTTTAGCATTCATTGTTCAGTACCAATGGTTGGAGATATACCCGATCATGTGGTAGACTTGGTTTTGGCGGAGATGATCTCCTAATAATATTTAGTATTCCTCTAAAAAAAACATTGGTACACACCAACGTCGTATCTGACATTTTTGTGATCTATTTTTTAATTACAAAATATTATTACTAACATATTACAAGTTCTATATATTGTATATATTTACATATATAATAAATGGTGTCCCACATTGGTCTTTATGTTGTATTAATTGAGTCCCACATTGATTGCATCACTTTTTAGGGAGGCACTCTCATTTATTGCTCTGTCCCACATTGATTGTGTATTGGAGTGTGGAGCTCAACTTGGTGTATAAAAGAGTGTAAGTTTGGTAAGTCCTACCAAGCTTTGGAGCTTCCTCCTTATTATGGAGGAAGTACCAAGTGGCTTCTAGTTTTAAGTTTTTTGTATATATAATATATATATATATAAGAAATAAATAAATAAATAAAAATAAGGAAAAGAGAGGGAGGGGGCGGACCCTAACCCGGTGGTTTAAAACAGTTTAAAGTTTTAAACGAAAAGGTGTGTCTTTTGCCAAAGAACACAACCTTTCGAAGAGAAGCAACTCTTGGAGGCAGTCTCTGGAAATCTTTAAATAGACTTCCAGATCTGTAGTAAGGGTTACGAAATTAATAATCCTCTTTCCCTGAGTGTTTTTTCTTCTTGTTTCTAACCGGTTTAAGTTTTATTATTTTACAACTTCTGATTCTTGCTCCAGAAAATTCTGAGAAGTGTAATCTTAGAATTTTCGAGATTAATGCTTTGTATCCTGGAGGTTAATTCCTTGAGACCTTTTACACCGAGAGGGAGGAATTAATACCTTAAAGATAACATCTTTAAACGTGTGTCTAGCCTACAGATTTCATTACCCAAATTTCATACAACAATTTAAAGGTATTAAATTCCTGCAATGGAGTCTGTTCTGGTGAAAGCACAACTGCACGATAGAGACAAACTGGAGCATTTGAGCGGGCTGAACTACAAGCGTTGGTGCTTGAAGATGGAGTATCTGATGACTATTGCAAAGGTGTTCTATGTGGTGTCCGAACCATGTCCAGCGGAGGTGACTGATCCGGATGCAACATCTACACAAAAGGCAGAGGCTGCGGAGAAGGCTAAAAAGTGGAAGGATGATGACTTTGTTTGCCATTTCACTATTTTGTCGTCGCTGAACAACACTCTATTCAACGTCTTTCATGTCCACACAACTGCTGCAGAAATATGGAATGCTATAAAAATGAGATATGTTAATGAGGATGCTGGTAATAAGTCTTTTTTGGTTAATAAGTATAATGATTACAAGATGGTGGATACTAAACCTGTAATTGATCAAGTGAATGAGTTAAATGATATAGCAACAGAATGTGCTGATGCTGGTGAACCCATTTCTAAGACTTTCCAAGTTTCAACTATCATTGGTAAACTTCCACCTTCATGGAAAGATTACCAAAAGAAACTGAAACATAAGAAGAAATCCATTTCGTTGGATGAACTTCTGCAAGGTATCCAAATTGAGACTGAAAGTCTTAAGAGGGATGGTTCAGTTTCTTTGTTGAATGATGGTGTGAATCAAGTGGAAAAAAAGAACCTTCAAGGAAATTCCAAGGGAGACCAAGGAAAATTCAAGAAGAGGGAAAATTTTGGAAAGAATGATGATGGGAATGCCAAGAAGAAAAAGAAGAAGGGACCCTGCTATGTTTGTGGCAAAACTGGCCATTTGGCTTGGGAATGTCGCCATCGCAAGGGACCAAAGAAAACAGAAGAAACAAATTTGGTAGAGGATGATTTTGTTGCTGTTCTCACTGAAATCTGTGTTGTCAATGACATGGATTTCAATTGGTAGGTTGATTCGGGAGCAACTTGTCATGTTACACCAAACAGAAGCCTGTTCAAAACTTACGAGGAGTTAAACGAAGCAAAAACAGTCTACGTGGGCAACTCTTCGACAAGTGAAGTTTTGGGCAAAGGAACCGTGCTTCTTCCCCTCTCTTCTGGCAAAGCTTTAACTCTGAAAAATGTGTATCATATTCCCCCTATGAGGAAAAATCTTGTATCAGTCCACAAGTTGGACAAGAATGGCTTTAAAGTAGATTTTGAATCCCAAAAAGTGATTATTACTAAGAAATGGTCGTTTGTTGGGAAAGGCTACATTAAAGACAATATGTAATTATTGAGCGTTGACAATAAAATTACTAGTTCCTACTATTCTGTTGACTCTTTTAATTCTGTTGAGTATGCTTCTAATGATATATGGCATTTGAGATTAGGACATATTGGTATGAATGCTATGGATCGTATGATAAACTGTAATTTTATCCCTAAGTGTTCAAGTACTTTATCTATGAAAACTTGTGAATGTTGTGCACAATCTAAGTTGACAAAAACGTTTTAAAAGTGTAGTTCGAACAACTGGTTTACTTGAACTTATTCATACTGATATATGTGATAATAAAGAGCATATTACTAGAGGTGGAAAACGTTATTTTATCACATTTATTGATGACTTTTCGAAGTATACTTATGTTTATTTGTTAAGAACCAAAGATGAGGCCTTTCATATGTTTAAAATCTTCAAAGAAGAAATTGAAAATAAAACCAATTTAAGGATCAAGAGATTGAGATCAGATAGAGGTGGCGAATATCTCTCTAATGAATTTATAGTAAGAGAATTTTCAGCACCAAATACTCCACCTCAAAATGGAGTAGCTGAAAGGAAAAATCGATCCTTATTGGAAATGGTTAGTGCTATGCTAATTGTTGGGAAACTTATTTTTAGATTTTGATGAATGCCATGTAAAACTTAGACTAGAAAGTTCGCACCCCATTTTCTTTGTAATTTGCATTGTAAAAGACAGGGCTGCTCGAGCTGAGTTAAGTCAGCTATGCCTAAATATGCAAGAAGACAACTGGAGACTAGAATGAAGACTCCTCTGTGAGGCAGCTGAGTATGGCAAGGAAGAGAAGACAATAACTCGACTGGAGAAGTATCAGCTGAGATGCAGCTGTGAGAAGTGTCAGTCAAATCAACCGAAGATAGCCAAGTCTCAAGTTGAAGTGAGATGAGTCATCCAATGATTGGAAGTGACTCAAGTCATCCGGGAAGTTAAAAAGAATGATCAAGTCAAGACAATGAAAAGGATCCGTTGCACGAAGTCAAGAAAGTTACTTAAACAAGTAATACTTCCATACTGTCTTTCTTAAAGTGCTCAGTCCCAGAAGCGTGCAAAAGGAATAAACCAATGGGAAGCACTGCACCTGTGTCAGAACTCTAAAAATCTGAAGGTTCATTCAATACGAGGAAATGTCAATTTCAAGGACTGCAACAAGACAAGCCAACGACCACAAGTGTCTTTTGAAAATTAGCCTATCTCTTCAACGGGCAGATTTTCAAAAGAACACTATAAAAGACTGAGGAATCAATTTGAGAAAAAGACACAGAGGTTACCTTGACTACGAACATTCAAACTATCAATTGAGCTGTAACCTACAAAATATTCTCAAATCATTCAAGCTTAATCCTCAGACCAAAAACTTTGAAGGAAATCAATCCAACACCTACCTGTGAAGGAAAGACGACCTCAATCAGTTGAAGAGGAAATATTTGAAGAATCAAAGGGGTCTACATTCCACAGAGGATTTTAGAAAGGTTCAAGGTCTAACCAGTCTCAAGTTATTGGAGGGCTTCGTGATCAAATCCAAGAAGCTTGAGCAAGTGAGCTATAGTAGCAAGCGTTGCCCCGTGAAGAAAGTTTCGAGTCGGACGAGAAGCCGTTTGTGTGACCAAGGCATCTCTAGATCGAGTCCCAAAGGATCAAGTCATTTGTGTGATCAAGACTTGCATCCGGACCGATAACCACTTTGTACTACGATCAATACTTAGTGGATTCCTCCGGGGAGTTGGAGAAGAGAGGATTAGAAGAATTACCCCATCTTCGAACCCCTATAAAATTTATTGTTTCATTTACATTTCAGCACTTCAATTCTGCATATTATTTTATATTTGCTGATAAATTTGCTATCCAATTGATATTTAACAAAGTGCTAAAACCAAGTGTTAAAACAAACTTAAACCAAATTCAAGGGTGTTAAGTCTTCCGCTGAAAACATATCACAGTTGAGTTAAGCCTTAGACTAAGCAGCTGAGTTATTCTATCAACAGCTCAGTCGACTCTGTTGAGTGGCTAACTCTGTTGGTTAACTAACTTAGCTGTCCATCAAGGACTTAGCTGTGAAGTATTAACTCTGAACTATTTTAAAAGGACTAAATCGAAAAGTTGGTAAGGTTTATTCAACCCCCCTTCTAAACCTTACTCTCACACCCCTTGGGACCTACAAGTGGTATCAGAGCGGTTGGTTCATTGAGCCTTCCGCACTAGTTACTGAACTAGATCTCCAATCTTTCAAAGCTTGCTTTAGCACTTGATCTTTCAAAACTCTTTTATTCAGCAAAGTTATTATCATGGAAGCAAATTTGACACGCATCCCTATGTTCACAATTGAGGAATTTGATGATTGGAAAATTCGTATGCAGGCTCATCTATCAAAGATTACACGATGAAATGTGGATAGTAATAGAAGATAGGCCACTGCAAATTTTAAAAGTGAACACAGCTACAAGGAGGGCTGCTGCAGCTGAAGGAGAAGAGGATGTTGCTCCCATACCAGCTATGGTTGAAATACCAAGAGCTGAATGGACAAATGATGACAGAAAAAGATACAACTTGGACAACGTGGCCAAGGACATTCTTTACAAAACTTTGGACAAAGCCATGTTCAACAAAGTCAAATCATGCAAGACTGCAAAAGAAATCTGGGATAAGCTAACTTTGATTTGTGAAGGCTCGAGCAAATCAAGGAAAATAAGCTATCTGTTCTTTGTACAAAAATTTGAAAACTTTAAGATGCTTGCGGGAAAAACCTTGGATCATTTGGATGCTAGATTCTTTGAAATTACCAATGAATCATCAAGACTTGGAAAAAATATACACGAGAAAGAGATGTGTATGAAGATTCTAAGAAGTCTCCCAACTGAGTGGGAAATGAAAGTCATGGCCCTGAGACATTCCATGGACCTATCAAAAACATCCAACCATGAGTTATTCTCAGATCTCAAAGCCTATGAATTTGAGCTGAGAAGAAAAGATCAAGAAGAGACAGTTGTGCCCAAAACAGCTGCTCTGATAGTCAAGGATGGGAAGAGAGCTTGCGTCAAAGAAGTCATTGACCAAGAAGAGATTGCCCTGATGGTTAAAAGGTTCAACAAGTTCTTCAACAAGAACTACAAAAGAGGCAAAGGTGAATCTTCTAGAAGACACTCAGCTCCCTCCAAGTCAAAGGAAGATAGGCCACCCAAGAGAGCAGAGCATCAAAAGATTGAATACCAAAGAACTGACAATCCAAGAATGGAAAGAGCTGATCAAAAAGTTGAGAGTCTATGCTGGAACTGCAGGCAACCCGGTCACTATGCCATTGATTGCCCATATCCTGTAGTGAACAAATACAGGAATGAAGAGGAAAGAAAAGTCTTCAGAGAAAGAAGACAAGAAAAGAAAAAGGCAATGTTAGCTGCAGAGACTGCTGAGACAGCCAAGTCAAAAGACACAGCAGACTCGGAGAGTAGTGAATCTGACTACTCAAGTGACTCCGAAGAAGAAGCCTTGATATGTTTAATGGCCAAAGAACAAGACCGAACTGACCAAGAAGACGAGGTACATTCTAACTCATCTCACTTAGATTCTAGTGATAGTGATTGTGACACACACACTTCATCACCCACTAATCTTTATGATTCATTAGGCAAAATGATGAAAGACTTTGAGCACATTAAGTCCTCACACACACTACTAAATGAGGAGAACAACCAACTCAAAAGCCAAAACTCACAGCTGACTAAGGAGTTGAGTACTCTGAGTCACAGAGCTGATGAGAATAAATAAATAAAGGCTGGAAATGCTAAGTTAATAGCTGAGATAGCTGCTATAGAAAAGATGGAAAATGACCTCAAAAATGTGATTGCCTCATTCACTAAGGCATCTAAATCTTTGGATGATCTTATTATGAGCCAAAGAGAATGTGGAGAAAAGACATGCTTAGGATTTAATTCCTCTATGCTAAGTCAAGCTCCCAAAGTGACTTTGGAAAAAGGATCTTCAAGCAATGAAGCATTTCAAAAATCCAAAACTCCAAATGGTGCACACACATTCATTCCAAAGCACAATCACAACCAAACTGGCCTTGGTTATAAAGGAAAAGGAAAACAGCCAGTTGAGTATGCTGAATGGACAGCTGAGAAGAAATCCAGCCGAGTTTCTCAGCAAATTCCAAACAGAAAGTACTCTGTAAAAAGGAAACAGAGCTACCAAAAACCCCAGAAATTCTATAAAAGGAACACATATGATGGGAATGGTAGAAATTACCCAAGCCAAGCTGATTGGTACAATGTGGAAAATCAGCAAAGATCTATGGAATACATGCCTAGATGGCAAAGGCCTAGAACTCAGCAAAGGCCATTCCAAAGGCAAAAGAGCTATCCTCAGCACACATATGCACCCAAACACTACACACAGAGGTATCACAACTACCCAAGGAAGGCAATTGCTAAAACACACACACAGGCATACAGACAAAAGAGACAGCTGTATGAACCCAAAACCCCCAAGCAATTTGCCAAAGTAAATTATGATTATGGCACAGATAGATGGCAACCTCTTAGAGTCAAATCATTTGGCTATAGGTTGGTTGGATCATCTTACAATACTAACCCCTCAGGACCCAGACAAGTATGGGTACCTAAAACCTAATTTCCTTGATTGCAGGTTCAAGGAACAGCAGAGTGCCAAGGAACCTAGTACATGGATAGTGGCTGTTCCAGACACATGACAGGAAACAATAAAAATCTATCAAAATTTAAGGAGGTTAGTGGTGCAAAAGTTATATTTGGAGGGAATGAAGCTCCAAGAGAAATAAAAGGCATTGGATCCATCAAGAAAAATGGATTAGAAATTGCAGATGTTGCATATGTTGAAGGCCTCAATTTCAACTTACTAAGCATAAGTCAACTCTGTGACAAGGGCTATAATGTTGGATTCAATATGGGAGTGTGCCAAATCAAGAACACTGAATCTAATGAAGTAGTGCTATAAGGATGCAGACAAAAGAACATGTATGTGGTGGATTGGTCAACTGCAACACCAAGCACTTGTCTACTAGCAAAGAGCACAGCCGAATCAAGTTGGTTATGGCACAATAAGCTGAGCCACCTGAATTTCAAAACTATTAACAAACTTGCAGGAAGTAATCTTGTAGAAGGACTTCCAGACTCAGTATACAAGAAGGTGAGTGTATGTGATGCATGCCAGATGGGAAAGCAGATCAAATCATCATTCAAAGAAAAGACATGTCCATCTTCAACAAGAATATTGCATCTGTTACATATG
The DNA here is from genome assembly GCA_016081115.2 of Rehmannia glutinosa. NCBI lineage: Eukaryota > Viridiplantae > Streptophyta > Magnoliopsida > Lamiales > Orobanchaceae > Rehmannia > Rehmannia glutinosa. The sequence goes on from CM071930.1 coordinate 56,633,890, forward strand.
GGTCTATTTGGTCCAGTTGAACCAGCTAGCATAAGAGAAAAGAAATACACCTTGGTGGTAGTAGATGATTACTCAAGATATACATGGACAATTTTCATGTGTAAGAAGAAAGAAACTTTGCAGAAGCTACCACAGCTGATGAAGAGAATTCAAAATGAGAAGAGTCAAACCATTATCAAGATTAGATCTGACAGAGGAACTGAGTTTGTCAATGGAATAATAACTCAGTATTGCATTGAAAATGGTATTGCTCATGAACTATCTCTGACAATGACTTCACAAAGATAATGGAGTTGCGAGAAAGAAGGAACAGAACTCTCAAAAAAGAAGCAAGGACCATGTTGTTAGTCAACGGGGTTGCCTAAAAGATTTTGGGTCAAGCAATAAACACAAAGATGTTATACTCAAAATAGATGCATGATAAACAGACAGCTGACAAAGACTCCCTATGAGATTTGGACAGGGAGAAAGCCAAATGTTGCATATTTTAAATTATTTGGATGCAAATGCTTCATCCACAATAATGGCAAAGACAATTTAAAGGCTTTTGATGCTAAAGCTGATGAAGGTATCTTCTTGGGATACTCAGTTGAAAGTAAAGCCTATAGAGTACTCAACAAGAGGACAATGGTTACAGAAGAGTCCATCCATGTGGTGTTTGATGAACCCAAGGTAAATGAAGAAGACATTGAAGAGTTAGCTGACAAGCTGAATCAGCCAACCATGCAGAAGAGTCCCTATGTTGAAGTCAAGTCGGAGCAATTAACCGAGATGAAGAAGAGATAGCTAAATCTCAAAGACATTTGGACAAACTATGACTAATCGATAATGAGAGAGTGCTCAAGATAACACAATTGCAAGACGATCGAATCCGCCTAACTTACTCCAACCGGATGTAAGATGGGAGAGACCATCCACCGACCTAATCATTGGAGATGTAAGAGAAGGTGTAAGAACCAGATCGCAGCTCAACAAGAAGCTATGTTCACTTGTTTTATCTCTCAAATAGAACCAAAAGATGTGTCACAAGCATTGGATGACACACATTGGATTCAAGCCATGCAAGAAGAGCTGAATCAGTTTGAAAGGAACAAGGTATGGGAATTGGTTCAAAGACCAACTCATCAAAATGTCATTGGTAAAAAATGGGTCTTCAGAAACAAAATGAATGAAGAGGGTTATGTGGTAAGAAACAAGGCAAGATTGGTAGCCAAATGGTATTGCCAAGAAGAAGGAATAGATTTTGATGAAACTTTTGCCCCTGTTGCAAGATTAGAAGCAATAAGGATGTTTTTGCCTATCACACAAGAATTTCATTGTATATCAAATGGATGTAAAAAGTGCATTCCTGAATGGATTATTGGAAGAAGAAATCTATGTTGAACAACCTCCAGGATTTGAGCAGAAGACTCTTGGAGACAAGGTTTACAAGCTCAAGAAAGCTCTATATGGATTGAAATAGGCACCAAGAGCATGGTATGATACATTATCACAATTTCTAATAGAGAACGGATTCACAAAAGGCAAAGTGGATAGAACACTCTTTAGAATTCAAGATGGAAAGAGTATACTGCTTGTTCAAATATATGTGGATGACATCATTTTTGGTTCCACAAACAAAGAGCTGTGTGATAAATTCTCAAACCTCATGCAAATCAAATTTGAAATGAGCATGATGGGAGAGCTGACATTCTTTCTAGGACTTCAAGTAAAACAAATCAAGGATGGAACCTTCATAAGTCGGACAAAGTACACGGAGAATTAATGAAGAAATTTGGTATGGAAGAGAAGTTCGTGAAAATACCAATGAATACATCGATCAAAATAGATATGGATGCGGATGGCAAGCTGTGGATCAAACAAGATACTGAGCACTCATTGGATCACCGCTTCTATCTCACAAAGAAGCAGGCTAGACATCACCTTTGTTGTAGGTGTATGTGCAAGATTTCAATCTGCTCCTAAAGAAAGCCACATGATTGCTGACAAGAGAATATTGAGATATTTAAAGGGAAGCCAAGAAGTTGGCTTATGGTATCCAAAGGAAGGTGGATTCAAGCTAATTGGTTATTGATTCGACTATCTTTGGATGTAGTGTTGACAGGAAAAGTACTTGTGTACATGTCAAATGCTTGAAATAGGTTAATTTCTGGTTCAAAGAAGAAGCAAAACTCAATAGCCACATCCACACGGTGAAGAATACATATTGCGGGCGGGCAAACAGTGCCAAGTCTTATGGATGAGACAACGGTGAGAGACTATGAAGTTGAAGAAAAGGAAATTCCAATCATGCGTGATAACACAAGTGCAATTGCAATCACTCAAAATCTCGTGTTACACTCAAGAAGAAGAAAGCACATTGATGTCGATACCATTTCATAAGAGACCATGTTGAAAAGAAGGACATCACTTTCGAATATATCTCAACCGATAAGCGATTAGGCTGATATATTCACAAAACCATTATGTGAATCAAGATTTGAAGAACTCAAGCATGAATTAGGGTTAATTGAGTTGAGTTGACACTCAGAAGACTCAAGGAAAAGAGATGGAACATGAAAAGATGAAAAAAAAGAGCGGAGCTCTTGAAACAGCTAAGTGAATCAGCCGTATCGGAGAGTCACCGCAACAAATTGGTCGACAAATTTGAGTCACGATGTGAATGGAGAGAAGAAGAGTTGAATCAGCTAAGAAGCAAGCTGAGTCATTTATGAGCAAAGTGACAAAAACGCAGTCGTTTCTACTAAGTGGGAATGTTTTTAAGAATGACATCAGCATATTATGACGTACAAATCAAAAAAGCTGCATACCAAGCTTATGATTGGATATAAATGATGCTGCATTAAATGCGATAAATTAAATGTTAATCGGCGTGCAAAATCTGAGCCGTTGATCTTGATCATATTTCAAAAACCGTCTGCAAGTCCTTTCATAACCCATACATATACCATTTCGTCCGACTTTCTCTCACTTTACCAAAACTGTTCATCTTTCTCAAAAGCAAAGAAAGAAGTTTTTCTCTCAAAACCTTACAAACCTTCAAAGCTTATTTTCAAAGTTTCGTTTGGTAAATCTTCAAGAAATGGCATCTACTTACGATTTTGTCAAGATGGGAAAGCAAATCCACACGGGGTCTACTGTGGATTTCGAAGGTCTAATCAAACAAGGATCGATTTAAACCCTTGTGAATAAAATAGCAGAGAAGTTGGAAAAATCTGGATCAAACCTTTTCTCACGATGGAGTTTCGATGACCTACGTGGAAGAGGTCGCAGATTACGTGTGAACGCCGAAGTTCACGACGAGGCATCAAGTCCTCTGTTCACGGGAAGGAAGTCAAAATCACTCGCCAAGGATTTGGCGGAGCCTTTGCTGCTGCGGCTGAAAAAGTGGAGGAGATCTACTGAAGCGGATGTAAACCGGGTCTTTGCATGGAAGGAAGTAGCCAAACCCGATCTTTGCAAAGGTTGTCTACGGTGATAAAAAAGTTGAAGGAGAATTACCACAAGTTGTTAGACATTGTTGCCAAATGCATAGATATCAAGTTTGGAAGCTTTAATCAGCTGTCCAAAACCAAGTTGATCGTGATGGCTGCGATCATGGATGAGAAGAAGCTGAACTGGTCTGAGTTTGTATACAGCAGACTCTGCCAGAATATTGGGAATAAATCCTTCAAGGAGGATGGTTCATTTGGAGGATCTTTGGGATATGGCCTAGTGATTGGTCGGATGATGGAAGTGAAGGGAGTCCATCTTCGACATGGAAAGATGTTCCATGTAAACAAGAAAATATTTCGATCGAACCTTTTCGGAGCACAGAAGAGAGCGTACGCCAAGAGGGCTGATACGAGTGAGGGAGAATCAGCTGGCCATGAAGAAACAGTTGTCTCCTCCTCTCCCCAGAAGAAGGTTGCCCCGCAGCCGCAAAGAAGATCACGCTGCCCCGCAAAGAAATAAAAAGAAATCCGCTTTTGCCCCTGCAGCCGAGTCACCCGCCCGACAGCCGCAGTGGAGAAGGAATCCCAAATGCCTTCTCCGATTATTAAGAAAAGGAGGATCGATAAGCGAGAAGGCCTCCTCGAAAAAGAGACAATAGCACGGCCCCCACCGCCCAGACTCGGAGGAAAGCGCATCCGAACAGAAATTCCTCCTGGTAAGGACCAAAAGGAGAAGACTCTTCAAGCGATCGAGCTTGAGAAAACAAATTTGAGTCGCCACTCATTTGGGAACAGATCGCGGAGACAACTCGGGAGAAGTAGAGTCTCCCGAAATTATTGGTGAAACAGCCAAGTCTGCCAAGCCGATCAAGAGAGGCAAATCAAGACACAAAGACACAGTCGAATGGTGAGCTTGAGGCGCAAGAGGTAGCCGACAAAGTCAACTCACTGTCGACAGTGGTCGTATCCCCGCCCGCGCGACGCCATCGAGGATGTTGAGCAAGAAAGTCTTCTACCTTCAATCCCTCGAGAACGAGGGACAAAGCAAGGAGATAATGATGAAGAAGATGATGACGTGATGATCCTATCCCCACCATATTCCAAAGCCCAAAGAAGTTTAGAAGAAGAAGAAGAATCGTTGAATTTTCTCGGTTTGACCACGATGGTCCAAATCGGATGAAGAAAACTACATACGATATCTTGCAGATCTTCAAAGACAAAGAGAAGCAGAGATCGCGGAGGAAGTCAAGCTCGTGAGAAGGCCATTTGTCCCCCATCGAACCACCGATCATACACATCCTCATTTTGACATCCTCTCAAGGAGTGATGAGGATCGGACCTATTCTTGTCGCTATAGAAGAATCGGAAATGCAGAAGCCATGTGGGAATCTAGGGTCCTACATGAGCAGCGGTTAATGGAAGGACCAGGGAATCTTCCAAATCACGGTGGAGATTGATCCTATAGGAGTGGTGCAGCCAATTGCAACCGTTGTTGCCGCCACCGCTTCCCCCGCTTACTCGATGAAGGCATTAAGGGGCGCGATGAAACCGGGAACTTGGGGACTCGAGCCAACCCCTAATGAAGGTGTCTTACCACCCGCCCCAACTACTGAATACTCAAAGGGAACAATCGGGAGTCAGAGACGAGTAACCCCAATCCAAGTCACTCACCGGTGGTGTCTTTGCCGAGGGGGAAACTCTCTCCATTTGTAGTTAGGTCGGAGAATCTGCGGTGACTCCACAATGAATCTCGGAGGCGAAGTGGAAACGGAAACACAAACAGATACACAAGCAAGTTGTCATCGAAGAGGCTCGCATAGGACGAGTTGAGACTGTCTCGGTGAAGTGCCAACCGCTTTGAAACCAATGACGCCGCAAGCAAAGAGAGGCACATGAGGTATCCGCCCGGGAGTTAACACTGGCGATGAAAGTGCAATCCATGGAGTTGAGACTCGGTGGATGCCACTCAAGACCCTAAGGCGGTTGAGTCAGCCAAAGGGATTGTCCAAGGCCTCGCAGCTTGAGATTGCGGGAGGTAGTGAAGGCCAACGGGAGGTTGAGACTTCGGGGTAAAGAGACAAGAAGCACAAAACATCCCTCCTACTATCATTGATCCATCTGAGAAGGAGATAAGTGCTCTTCACGATTCCCAAGACAATCCTGATGTAACATTTCTGGGATCTGAAGGTAAAGATGAAGTTGAGTCATCCCCCATTGCAAATCCAGCCGAATCAGCTGAGGATGTTCTTCCCAGTACGAGTAAGCCAGAATTCAAGGATGCTCGTCAAAAGTTCAATTTCGATGATGAGCCACCTCTCCAAATCTCATCATCTTCCGATAACGCCACTGATACGACAGAGGACCAGACAACTCAACAGGAAGCACCAGCTGAGACCGACGAAGCTGTTGAGACAGCTGAGGCTCAGCCAACTGGGTCTATACCACAACAGACCCCAGCTGAATCACAGTCAACTGCGCAGGCTCCCAAAGGTGCAGCAGAATCGACGCAACCGGGCACATCATGGGCACGAGTTACCATTGAACATATTCCCTTTGTCCATGATGATTCGTTCGAAGAATCGTTCCCTTTCTCTCTGGAGCTACCTGATCTTCTTGAAGAATCAGCTACAGATCGACAACGTTTCCATAAACCTGATCCCGTTATTCTAACAGACACCATCGTCCCAGCAGATTTCGACTTTGACGCTGCTTGGCCGCCAGCTGAGACAGAGGTGACAGCTGAGGTTCGAGAAGTTTTCAAGGCCATATTTGCGGAGATAGAGAAGATGGAAAGGCACCAAGCCTCACTAGACATGAGACTGGATAACCGAGACGCCAATCTTACTACCGATCTGCGAGGAATAATTGTCAGGATTCGGGAATGGTGGCAACAACAACAGACAATGCGCGTGGAGCAAGTTCGATACTTCAGAACATTGTTCAATAAAATGCTAGTCTGGAGCGCTGATAATGTTGACATGAAAAGGAGGATGCAGGAAAATATTGACAGAATGCATACCTCCCATACCACAGAAATGGAACTGCTGCGTGAATTTCATCGCAAAGAGCTTCTGCGCATGGAGGAGAACATGGAGAAGAAATTCAGCCTCTCTCGGCCGAATCAAGCGGTGGCGGTGAATCGAAAGCTACTCGCTCCGAATTCGTGCAAAGATACTCATGACAGATTCAAAACATAACTCGCCTACTAGTCGCTTGGACTTCATGATTGCTGGCATGTTTCCAGGGGTTCCTCTCTCTTTTGATGATGCCAAAAAGGGGGAAGAGGAATACCTAAAGGCGTTGAAAGGATCTGAAGCTGAGAAGAAGGACACAATTTGTGAAGGAGAAGATTGAAGAAAGAAAAAAGAGAAAAGAAGGGAAAATCTGAGGGGGAAGGTTCGAAAGATATGACATTGATGATTGCTAAAACCCTCAACAAGGATTTGTCATCACTGCGATATCATCAAACAAACTCAAATGACTCTGCGCTCCAACACTCCGCAGTACCCATGGTGAAAAGCAAAAAATAGTAGAAGCAGGGATGAAGGAGGTGGAAGGAAAGATGGATGCCCGAGTGATGGATATACTGAAACAATATGGAGGCATTCTGGCAGGAAGATACACTGATGCCATTTCAGACGTCGAAACCGAGCCGAGATCTGTTGATGAATTCAAGACGCTCGCATCTGAGGGATACTTCGTGAACATGACCATGGCCCAAGCCTAGGACTTGTATTGGGAAAAAGGCCTCAAGCTATGTGAAGAAGCTGACAGCAAAGCAGACCATCGCGATCGTTCTCACGATCACTCTCATCAGGAAGAAGAAGGCCCTAGTACAATACACACCCAGAGGAAGAGGAAGAAGCATTGGAGGAAGAGGTTTCAGACCTAGACCTCTACCCAAAAATATAGAATACATAGATCCAGGGAAGAAAGAAGGGATCTATTGGGCTGGGTTTGACGAAGTAGCCAACCTGCAAGTGGCCAAGAATAATGCTGAGTATGTAAAGAGAATTGAGGAAGAGAATAAAAGACAAACTCAGCTGTGGGAAGAAAGACAAGAAAGAAAAAGAAGAGATGAAGATGCCAGAAAAACATATGAGAAAAAGAAAGCAGCTGAAGAAGAGAAGAAGAGAAAAAGGTCAGAAGAAGACAGAGCTGATGAGGAAAGAATGAGGCAGCGAAGGAGATGAAGTGTTGTTGTCCACCCCTTCATGTAATTTACTTTTGTAAATACATAAGTATGTAAGTCTTCTGTACATTAAATAAGAAATCTGTAATTTCTCTATTTTCTTTGCGTAGACATAGATGGTTGCTCGATACACTTTTAAACAAAATTGTGTAAAGGACAAGAATGTTATGATCAATAAACAGATTGATTCTACGCATACATTCTTTGTTCTTCGCACTATCTCAGTATGTATCTTTGACATTTACATTTTGTATGTATGCTTTAAGTTTTGGCATCATCAAAAAGGGGGAAATTGTTGGGAAACTTATTTTTAGATTTTGATGAATGCCATGTAAAACTTAGACTAGAAAGTTGGCACTCCATTTTCTTTGTAATTTGCATTATAATAGATAAATTTCGCTCGAGTGAGTTAAGTCACTATGCCTAAATATGCAAGAAGACAACCTGGAGACTAGAATGAAGACTCATTGTGAGGCAATTTGAGTATGGCAAGGAAGAGAAGACAAGAACTCGACTGGAGAAGTATCAGCTGAGATGCAGTGTGAAGAAGTCGATCAAGTCAACCCAAGATAGCCAAGTCTCAAGTTGAAGTGACAGATGAGTCATCCAATGATTGGAAGCAGACTCAAGTCATCCTGGGAAGTTAAAGAACTACTTGATCAAGTCAAGACAATCGAAAAGGATCCGTTTACGTAAGTCAAGAAAGTTACTTAAACAAGTAATACTTCCATCTCGCCTTTCTTAAAGTGCTCACCCCGAAGCGTGCAAAAGGAATAAACCAATGGGAAGATCGCACTGTGTCGAACTCGAAAAAGTGAAGGTTCATTCAATACGAGGAAATGTCAATTTCAAGGACTGCAACAAGACAAGCCAACGACCACAAGTGTCTTTTGAAAATTAGCCTATCTCTTCAACGGGCAGATTTTCAAAAGAACACTATAAAAGATTGAGGAATCAATTTGAGAAAAAGACACAGAGGTTACCTTGACTACGAACATTCAAGCTATCAATTGAGTCAGAACCTACAAAATATTCTCAAATCATTCAAGCTTAATCCTCGGACCAAAAACTTGAAGGAAATCAATCCAACACCTACCGTGAAGGAAAGACGACCTCAATCAGTTAAAGAGGAAATATTTGAAGAATCAAAGGGGTCTACATTCCACAGAGGATTGTAGAAAGGTTCAAGGTCGAACCAGTCTCAAGTTATTGGAGGGCTTCGTGATCAAATCCAAGAAGCTTGAGCAAGTGAGTCAGTAGTAGCAAGGCAAAGTGCTTCTGTGAAGAAAGTGAGTTAACGAGAAGCTCTTTGTGTGACTAAGGCATCTCGGCATCGAGTCCCAAAGGATCAAGTCATTTGTGTGATCAAGACTTGCATCTGGACGGATAACCACTTTGTACTCTAATCAATACTTAGTGGATTCCTCCAGGAGTTGGAGAAGAGAGGATTAGAAGAATTACCCCATCTTCGAACCTCTATAAAATTTATTGTGTCATTTACATTTCAGCACTTCAATTCTGCATATTATTTTATATCCAATTGATATTTAACAAAGTGCTAAAACCAATTGTTAAAACAAACTTAAACCAAATTCAAGGGTGTTAAGTCTTCCAATAAAACATATCACGGTTGAGTTAAGCCTTAGACTAAGCAGCTGAGTTATTCTATCAACAGCTCAGTCGAGTCTGTTGAGTGGCTAACTCTACTGGTTAACTAACTTAGTTGTCCATCAAGGACTTAGCTGTGAAGTATTAACTCTGAACTATTTTAAAAGGACTAAATCGAAAAGTTGGTAAGGTTTATTCAACCCCCCTTTCTAAACCTTACTCTCACACCCCTTGGGACCTACACAAATACACTCGAAATTACCAAAGAGTTATTAGGAGAGGCACTACTAAGTTCTTGTTACATAAAATATGATTTGTGAATAAGAAACATATGAAAACTCCATATGAATTGTTGGTTGGGCATAAGCCTAGCATTAAATATTTGAAGGTATGGGGTTGTGTTGCATATGTTTGTGATGCAACTTTGAAAAGGCCAAAACTTGGTAGTAAAACTGTCAAAACTATTTTTATTGGTTATTCTTTAATGAGTAAAGCATATGGATTTCTTAGACTTTTTGATAATAATGTGTTTGAAGCTACGCATGCTATTTTTTATGAAAATTTGACTGTTAAGGATATAGATAAGTCAGATTTTAACAAAGACCTGTTAAACGAGACTGACTTACAAGCTGTAACTAAATCAGATTTTAAATCTGATGTCGGAACATCTAAGAATGATGAACATTTAGATCAGGATGAAAATGAACAGTCTGTTGAGTTGAGAAGGAGTAAGAGACATAGAATTGAAAAGAATTTTGGTCCTGATATGTTAACTTACATGTTAGAAGAGGACCATGAAACTTTTCAAGAAGCTATGTCTTTATCAGATTCGATGTTGTGGAAAAGAGCCATGGATGATGAAATTAAATCAATTCTTGATAATCAAACATGGACTCTTGTTGATCCTCCTCCCAACACTAAACCTATTGGCAGTAAGTGGGTTTTGAAAAAGAAACTCAAACCTGATGGTACTATTGATAAGTACAAAGCAAGGTTAGTTGCCAAAGGTTATAGTCAAAAAGAAGAAATTGACTATTTTGAGACATTTTCACCTGTTACTAAATTTACTTCTATCAGAACAATGTTTGCCATTGCTTCTATTGTTAACTTAGAGGTTCATCAGATGGATGTTTAAACTGCTTTCTTAAATGGTGATCTTGAAGAAGAAATTTACATACACCAACCCGAAGGGTATGTTGTTAAAGGTGAAGAACATAAAATATGTAAATTAAATAAATCATTGTATGGTCTTAAACAAGCACCGAGGCAATGGTATAAGATATTTAAGAAAGAAGTTAAGAAGTTCGGTTTTAAGAGTAGCAAAGTAGAAAACTGTGTTTTTACTAAAGTTACTCTTGAATATAAACTGCTTCTAACTTTATATGTGGATGATATGTTGATTTTTGGTTCTACCTTACAATGTGTTAATGAAACCAAAAATTATTTGAAGCAAGTATTTGACATGAAGGACTTAGGTCCAGTAGATGTCATTTTGGGGGTCAAAGTGATTAAAAGGGATAGAGCGTTTATATTAACACAATCTCATTATATAGAGAAAGTGTTGAGAAAGTTCAATTACTTTGATTGCAAAGTAAGTAAAAGTCCTATTGATCCTCAAGTGAAATTAGATCCTAACGAAGGAGAAGCTGTAAATCAAGCAGAATATGCCAAAATAATCGGTAGCATTATGTATGTGGTGAATCACACAAGACCTGACCTTGCGTGTTCAATTGGCATATTAAGTAGGTTTACTAGCAATCCTAGTGAAGAACATTGGACAGAACTGAAGAGAGTTCTGAGATATTTGAAGTTCACAATAAATTATGGTTTGCACTATAACTGTATTTCATCTACACTTGAATGTTATAGTGATGCAAATTGGGCAGCTGACAAAATTGACTCTAAGTCAACTAGTGGTTGGTTGTTCACTATTAGTTGTGCCATAGTTGCTTGGGCTTCAAAGAGGCAAACTTGTGTTGCATTATCCTCTATGGAATCTGAATATATATCAATGTCAACCGCTAGCAAAGACATTGTATGGTTCAGAAGATTCCTTAGAACGATTCCCTTTTTAGATCCTAAAAAGGGTCCTACTACCTTGTATTGTGATAATCAAGCTGCGATTTACAATACAAAGAATGAGAGAATATCAAGCCATAGCAAACATATTGCTATGAGGTATAATAATATCAAAAGTATGGTTAAGAAAAGGAAGATTGTGCTTGAGTATCTTCCAACAAATCTAATGTTAGTTGATCCACTAACAAAACCTTTATCTGGTGAAAAGGTTACAAATATCATGAGAGATATGGGGCTGTTACCGATTAAACAGTGTCTTGATTGAAACCAACTCTATCTTAAGGTACAAGTCACACGTTTGTCACCTTATGTATGAGAGTTAAAAAGGCAATTCAATATTAGACATTGGTGAAATGGAAACTGGGATACATTTCAAGTACATAACTTAAAATAGTGGGGGTGACACTATTTTCAAAGTCTCATATCTGATCTATGCACTTAAATTTACCATAACAAGAGTAGGCTGGATTTAAAAAATCCTTAATAGACTTATAGTGTTGTGGAATGCGTTATGGACATTCTTGATGAGTCTACCTACACAAGTAGAGAAGTGAGAGGCCGCTTCTTACGGATTACTCTGTAAAATCCTAGAGTACTTGTGAAAACCAGGATTCAGCACAAGGCCCATTACAAAGGTGCTGCCAAGAACAAAAGGAGCAAAGAATCAGCATAGTGAGAATATGTCTACTTTGTGTTTCATATTCAACCATAAGTTAAAGGCTCGTCCACTTCATGGCTATTCACTATGTAAAAGAAGTTGTGTTTTTTATTTTTATTTTATATGTAAATAAGTGGGGGATTGTTGTATATATTTACATATATAATAAATGGTGTCCCACATTGGTCTTTGTGTTGTATTAATTGAGTCCCACATTGATTGCATCACTTTTTAGGGATGCACTCTCATTTATTGATTTGTCCCACATTGATTGTGTATTCGAGTGTGGAGCTCAACTTGGTGTATAAAAGAGTGTAAGTTTGGTAAGTCCTACCAAGCTTTGGAGCTTCCTCCTTATTATGGGGGAAGTACCAAGTGGCTTCTAGTTTTAAATTTTGTGTATATATAAGAAAGAAAGAAATAAATAAATAAATAAAAATAAGGAAAAGAAAGGGAGGGGGCGGACCTCAACCTGGTGGTTTAAAACAGTTTAAAGTTTTAAACGAAAAGGTGTGTCTTTTGCCAAAGAACACAACCTTTCGAAGAGAAGCAACTCTTGGAGGCAGTCTCTGGAAATCTTTAAATAGACTTCCAGATCTGCAGTAAGGGTTACGAAATTAATAATCCTCTTTCCCTGAGTGTCCTTTCTTCTTCTTTCTGACCAGTTTAAGTTTTATTATTTTACAACTTCTGATTCTTGCTCCAGAAAATTCTGAGAGGTGTAATCTTAAAATTTTCGAGATTAAGGCTTTGTATCCTGAAGGTTAATTCCTTGAGACCTTTTACACTAAGAGGGATGAATTAATACCTTAAAGATAACATCTTTAAAGGTGTGCCTAGCCTACAGATTTCATTACCCAAATTTCATACAACACTATAAACATATCGTATAAAAAAAAACCTGAAAATTTATCCTATGTAAACTCTCGAACACGAGTTCATTAGGGGTCAGGCTATCCCTATATAAATACTGCAATTACTCATTCACTTTTGTTCTATATATTTGTTATATAAACCTATGCATAGATTGTTCGCATCAAGTAAATAAATTCTTAAACTTAAAACCAAAAAAATGTTCCATGTCATACCAATTATGAGCAGAGCCGTTCCTATATTTTAAAGCAGGGGCGGGCCTAGGATTTACAACTGAGATGAGTCAACTTGGGGTGGCAAAGATCAGTAGACACATATAACCACACGTGTTCGGATCTTAATAGAATGGTATGAGTAATTCTTTTAAGGTTTGGGATACGAGTAATAAATATAGTTTCTTAGTAGAATTTGAGATAAGTACAAGTCATATTAATATCATAAGGTTTTGGTAGAGATACTCGAGCGCAAGTTTAACAGTTTAAAAAATGAATTATCAAATATATATATATATATATGATAATTATATTTATATACGTTATCTGCATCAAAAAATTACATCAATATTCGTAGCTAAATTACATAAATCAAAATACATATATAAACACCAACACAATAGTTCATCCAAACATAAACTTAAGGTAATAATCATGGGCTTGTGTGGTTTACAACAAATTTTATTGATCAACAATTTTTGTTGGAGGTAAAAACACAAAAATACTAAAATACTACATATGCATATACATACACATATATTGATACATATATATACATATATATATAAGTATAAAAAGGAAATGTTTTTTTTTTTTTTTTTTTTTTTGGGGGGGAGAGGCCGCCCCGGCATATGGTAGTTCCGCCCCTGTTTTAAAGGGTCTGGTGTGGAAAGAAAAAAGGTGGCCCTTATAGAAAAAAATTAAATTGACTAATAATCAATATTACGAAAAATAATTTGATTAATCAAAAATAAAATAATAAAATATTATATTTCAATTTCAATGTTTCCAGTTTAAATATAATATCACAAAAGAGATACTTCAATATTATTTTAAAAATTCATCATAGATTTAAAGCAATAGATCACATAACAAAACAATAAATAGAACACGAGCTAAATAATATAAAAAATATATTTGTTTGAGATTTTTATATATTGGTTGATGGTTTTCTTGGAGATGGAAGTCATGTTTATTAATTTGACATGATGTCAACTCCATTTTTTTGGGGTGTTATATGCAACATACTTTTTGAGTTACATAAATAGTCTTAATTTTACATATTACCTATATTCTAGACCATTAAAAAAAAAAAAAAGAAAACTGAGGGTCGGGGGTCCTTGCTGGAGGGGGCCTTGTGCGGCGGCGATGCCTTGACCGCCCCAAGGACGGTCCTGATTCCAAGTCCGACTCATTAAAATAAGGGGTTTGCACGATACGGTACCGTCCATAGATTCAAAATTTCCAGAATCGTACCTCAATTCGGATATTTCAAAAAATTAATATTTGGAACTGTATGTAGCTAAAAAAATATCTGCATCATATTGTCCCAAATTTCAAGGCAGCTCGGTACGAAGATCCGACTCTAATGGACCAGTTTGGTCTGGAACAAAGGATTGGAGATTATTCATGCTATATAAAAGACAAAAAGGATAAACAACATAAAATTATTCAATTAAATTCTACTTTATTTGTTTAATCCATCAAACAAAAATATAAATAACAATATGACATATTGACATAATCCATCAAATATCATCAATTTAAATTATTTTCTACAAATCAAAAATGTTTTTTCTATTTAATTTATTGAGTACATTTAAATAGATAAATATGATGGTAACAAATTTCTAATAAATAATTAACATAATGTAACTTTTAGTGAATTAAATTAATATGCAATTATTGTTTTGATTTATTGTAAAGTACCCTGAACGTTTAGTTTGATATATTTTGTATTATGTGTTAAATAATATCGAACTACAAAGAATGTTTAGTTATTTCAATATGAAAATATAATTGAGGTAACAGAAATATTTAGATATAGAAAAAAAATTTAAAATCGGTTCTATTTTTCGGATCTTCGGTTCCGTACGGTTTGATATGATTCTTGGTACAGATTTTTGAAAAATTTCCAGGATAGTTCGATTCGAGAAGAGTCGGAGAGTCAACGGATATTCTTTAGTTTGAATATCAGTTTGATTTCAATAATTTCCAAATCCGGTGCGCAACCCAATTGAAACATTTTACACAATATATTTCCCTCCTTTCTTCATTTTGAAAGAAAAGAACTAGGGAGGAAGTATGACTTCAAACTAAAGCCCATCTCTAAGTCGTCCTATAACAGAAACCCATTCATGGTAAAGTCCAAACAAGAAAAAAAAAAATCTGTATGGCCCAGTAGTCTTTGTGATTCATATACTCCCAGTCTCCCACAGAAATTACACAGGAGTTAGGAATGGCCATCATTTTAAGTTAACAATTTCACCCCAGAAAGCTATTTATTGCAATAAATATAGAAAAAAAATTATGAAATAAAAATATTATTTTATCATTTGATTGAGTATAAGTTAATTTACAGTGTTAAATCTAAGATTTTAAAGTTTCATTACTCTAACATTGTACCAATTACTTTTAAAGAGGGGTAGTTTAGTAGTTATTAAAAAATATATTAAATTTTCTTAATTAGAGGACAAAATGCATAGTTCATTATTTGAGGGACTAAATGTTATATGCATACAGTTGAAGGGAGCAAAAACAAATTCACTTTTCTGTTTCTTTCTTTATTATATGTCCAGGACTCTTATAAGTTACAAAACTCAAATTCGTTAATTTGTCTTTGCGAAACAGGGAAAGACAAGTAGACTGTAGACAATGTTTTATATGTTTTTGTGTGTGAATTTTGCGTGATTTCTATATTTTTGTATGAATGAGTGTGCGTATTTTTGTGTCTTTTCGCCCCATTTTATATTGTCATATGTTACGTATGGTATTTTTGGTTGTTTAGTAGGTTTTTGTAAAAAGAGAACTTAAAAACGGACAAAAACGGTCGAAACGGACATTATGGGCGATTGACGGTTGGGGATGCTGAAGTTTGCGCACAAGCACTTGGGCGCGCAACGTCAAGATTGAGCGTAATGCGCGCGCGCCCGCGCAGCGCGGGACGCGCACTCGATTGGCGCAGCAGACGGGCGCAATATCGCAAGCGCCGCGCAAGCAAGACGGGCGCCGAGCACCCGCACAAGGCAAGCTGCGCGCGCGCAAAGAATACGCCGCTGGGTCCCTGCGGCGGCGCGCAAACACTTGCTTGGACGCCGCACTGGAGATGTTTCTAGAATTTTAAATCCGATTTTCCCTTTCCTTTTTCGATTCTTCCACCTTGTATAGGCTTAGCTTATAAATAGCCCTTGGGGGATCCATAATTTCGTACACTCTCATTCATAAAGACTTCTATACTTTAGTTTTTTTTGTATTTTTCTCTTGTTTTCAACATTGGGATTGCTTGGATTCTTCCCCTTAAAGTTATTTTTGCTTCTTAATCAAAGAGTAAGATTTCTTCATCTCTTTTGTGTGATTTTAATTGTTGGGAGATTATTATTATTGCATGATCATGTTTATGATTGTTTTCTTTCCTCCAATTGAGATTATGATCTCATCCCCAAGCATGAACTAATTTCCTTGTTCTAGGATTAGGATGATTTGATTCAAACAAACAAGCATGAGTATTGATTAATTGATCTGCTTTCCTGGATAAATTGCTTTATTTGATAATTGATTGTCTGATCAACTTTTGATTGTTTTGGGGGAATAATTGAGATCGAGAGAAGATATTATTCCTGGACTAAATTTATTCAGGGGGTTAGATATGAATCAGAAATGTATTATCTAACCCTAGGTTTAATGAAAATAGCAAATTATGTTGGGATAGCCCTAATCTGTGAATACGAAAGTTATCAGACCTAGGCCTAGTTTTTACATGTTTGTTATATTTGTTACCCGCATGATCAATTAATTGGTATTCTGCTTGCAAGTTTGATGAGATGAATCCATAATCCTAGACCTTCTTCCAAATCTTTTTCTGCAAAGTTTAATCCATCTTAGTTTTAATTTGTTTTTTTAATTGTTCTCTTTTAGTTTAAATAAAACCAACAAATCTGGTTAGAGTGTTTAGGATTTATTTTCTGTCTATTGTGATTCATAATAATTATTTGCCGGCTAAGTCTTCCTTGAGAGACGACTTGTGGTCAACTTGCTACCCTACGATTGATTTCGTTCTCTTGCGAGGATTGCTAGATTTATTTTAGGTGTTTAGCGGTCGAACAAAATTTTGGCGCCGTTGCCGGGGAAAGCTTTAGGCGTAATAATTATTGTGTCTATTTTTCGTGTTTTTAGTTTAGGAAATCTTCTTGTTTGCTTTTTGATTTTTACCCTTATTCCACCGGTACGTTTGATTTGTTTTCTTAAGTTTGTTTATGCAAGGTCGTAGGAATCTCAATCTGGAGCTTGCACCTTTCGTAGACGACATTCACCGCGTTCCGAGATGTATAAGGAACGAGGGGGACAACTCTTCGGTTTCTAGCGAGGATTCTCAGGACCGCGTTCCAAAGGAAGAACAAACAGACGAGCCAGCAATGGGTGACAATTAAGACGGAAACAACGCAGAGGCACGCCAACCTTCGATGCGTGAGTTCGCACGCCCAGTTATCGGAACCGCGACCTCTTGCATCACTCTGGGACAAGCAGCACGGAACTATGAGCTAAAAAATATACACTTCAATCAGCTACCGTCGTTTTATGGAATGCCCAATGAAGATCCTCTCAACTTCATTCGGGAATTCTATTCTGTCATTCAAACTTTTCCTCTGCAGGATTTGAATGAGGATCAGCTAAGGATGCGCTGCTTTCCATACACTCTAAAAGATCGGGCAAAAACATGGCTTATGTCTCTACCTCCCAACTCTCTTACTACTTGGGAGGCGGTGTACAATAAGTTCATGGGAAGGTACTACTCTCATCAGAAAACTTCGGATCTACGAGGTAAGATAGCTACCTTTTGTCAAATGGAAGGTGAACCTTTTCATGAGGCATGGGATCGCTTCAAAGATTTACAGACTAAATGCCCACATCATCACTACCCATTGGAATTGTTAAACCAATTTTTCTATGATGGATTATCACATAACTTTCAATATATGGTTGACAATGCTGCTGGGGGTGATATGGGTGTGCACTGACCAGAAATTTATGATATTCTAAAGATGATGAGTGATAATTCCCAACAAAAAAGTGCCCGAGGCAAACGTGCTACCGTGAATGAAATAACACCAAGTTACGATGTGACAAAACAATTGGCTGAGTTGACTAAACAAGTTCAATTGTTGGCTACACGGGGGCATCCATCCCACGCCCCTTCCTTTGCCGAGTCATGCGGAATTTGTGGCGAATTTGGTCATGGGGCTAATGTTTGTAATATGGTGGTTGATCAACAGGTTGAGGACATTAACGCTATCCAGGGTTTTCAGCAAAGGCCTTGTAATGATCCCTACACTCAAACTTATAACCCAGGTTGGCGGAATCATCCAAACTTCAGTTGGGGAAATTCGCAAAATCCATCTCAAATCCATCAGAGGCCTCCTCCCCAAGGTCAGTCATCGAATCAACCTCGGCCTCCATCAATTGAGGAAAGTTTGAGTTCGTTCATTCAGGTTAGTAAGAAAACTCAAGAGGCCAACATTCAGCGGTTTGAGTCTGTGGAAGCTTCATTCAAACGTCTTGAAACCCAAGTTGGTCAATTAGCCACCCAAATGGGTGAAATTGCTCAACACGTGGTAAATAAAGGAAAGCTACCTAGCCAACCAGAACAAGCCCAAGCCGTCACCGTGTTACGAAGTGGTAAGGTTATTGATAACAAAGTTGAAATTCCATTTTCTACTACTTTGACTAACCCTGTAGGTGACAAGGAGATCGAGAATACATCTAATTCAAAAACCTTGCACAAGGAAGAAAAGGGGAGTAAGGAATCTGTCTTGCACAAAACCAACAATCCTTACAAGCCTCCAATTCCTTTTCAAGTCGCCTTCGAACGAAAAAGCGAGGATAAGAAGTTCTTGGATTTCTATAACATGTTATCTAAGGTTAATGTTAATTTACCTGCGCTTAGATGTTATAAGAAATGTGCCGACTTATGTCAAATTTTTCAAAGAACTCGCATCCAACAAAAGGAAGTTTGGCGACAATGAGAAGGTAATCGTTTCTGAAGTGGCAAGTGCGATTCTTCAACACCAATTGCCTCCTAAACAACGAGATCCAGGTAGTTTTGTTATTAAAATTGCAATGGGAAACGGTAAGGAAACTTCCGGGATGCTTGATTTGGGGGCAGGGATTAATCTAATGCCTTATTCTATTTTTAAACAACTTGATCTAGGGAACCGAAGCCCACCGAATGTGTCTTCAACTTGCTGATAGGTCCATTCGGTACCCTAAAGGTGTTATTGAAGATATTTTGGTAAAAGTGGGTGGTCTCATTGTCCTTGTTGATTTTGTTGTATTAGAAGTAGGGGAAGTGCAAAACCAAGCTAATGAGCACACACTTCTGTTAGGCCGCCCATTTGTGGCCACCACGCACACACTTATTGATGTAAAAAATGGGCGCATGACTATGACTGTTCTTGGGGAAACTGTGACTTTCTCTATTTCTGATACTAAACCTATCCCCTCGCATGCATCACTTGAAAATTGCTCTTTCATTGATTTGATTGATTGGGCAGTCGAAAACACTTTTTTGCATGATTATAGTCTTAACACTTTATTTCTTGAGCAGGATGATATTTTTGACGTCATGGAAGACGTATGGGCAAGCCTAAAACGAGGGGGGTGATGGAAATATTCGCGTTAGAAGATGTGGATAATAAACCCCAACAAAAACTGGAATTGAAAGAACTCCCTAAACATTTAAAATATGTGTTTTTAGAAGAAGATGAGCAGAAGCCGGCGATTATTTCTGCTGTACTTTCTAAAGAAGAAGAGGGAGAATTATTGGTGGTGCTTAGAAAATTTAAAAATGCAATTGGATGGGGATTGAGTGATATCAAAGGGATTAGCCCTGCTACATGCATGCATAGAATTATCCTAGAAGAATGAGCTAGGCCTAGTAGAGAAGTTCAAAGAAGATTGAACCCCATTATGATGGAAGTAGTGAAAAAAGAGGTATTAAAACTCCTAGCTGAAGGGGTGATATACCCAATTACGGATAGTGAATGGGTGAGTCCGGTGCATGTTGTACCAAAGAAAAGTGGGATAACAGTTGTAGAAAATGAAAAAGGTGAAATTATTCCCACTAGGACCACGACTGGATGGAGGATGTGCATAGACTATAGGAAGTTAAATGTCGCTACTAAAAATATCATTTTCCCTTCCCTTTATTGATCAAATGCTTGACAAACTTGCAGGACATAGTTTCTATTGTTTTTGGATGGTTTGTCGGTTATTATCAAGTGGCCATCGACCGGAGGATCAAGCAAAAACTACTTTCACATGCCCGGTTGGGACTTTTGCATTTCGACGAATGCCGTTTGGACTTTGCAATGCGCAAAGAACCTTCCAAAGGTGCATGTTTTCAATTTTCCGACATGGTTGAAGACTTCATTGAGGTATTTATGGATGATTTTTCCGTATTTGGATCCTCTTATTCGATTGTCTTAATAAATTGGCTAAGGTTCTTGAACGATGCATTGAATGCAATTTAACCTTAAGTTGTTCAAAAAGAGGGATCGAGGTTGATAAAGCTAAAATTGATGTTATTGAAAAATTACCTCCTCCCATTAATGTTAAGGGCATTAGGAGTTTTCTTGGGCATGCTGGATTTTATAGAAGGTTTATTAAGGATTTTTCAAAAATTAGCCAACCTCTTTGTAAATTGCTTGCTCAAGATGCCCCTTTTGATTTTGATGAAAAATGTTTGAATGCCTTTAACACATTAAAAGAGAAGTTGATAACTGCTCCTGTTGTTGTTGCTCCTGATTGGTCATTGCCGTTTGAAATTATGTGTGATGCGTCTAATCATGCTGTAGGGGCCGTCTTAGGACAAAGAATTAATAAACTGCTCCATGTGATTTACTATGCTAGTTTGACTCTTAATGATGCACAAGTAAATTACACTACCACTGAAAAAGAACTATTAGTTGTTGTTTTCTCCTTGGATAAATTCAGATCTTACATTGTTGGGTCTAAGGTAATTATTCATAGCGATCACGCAGCCCTGCGTTACTTGTTGAGTAAGCCACAAGCTAAACCTAGGTTAATTCGGTGGATTTTGATGTTGCAAGAATTTAATGTTGAAATAAAAGATAGAAAAGGGTGCGAGAATATAGTAGCAGATCACTTGTCTCGTCCCACTCTTACTGATGATACTCTTGCTTCTCATAAAAATGAGCAGATAATTGATTCTTTCCCCCATGAGCAATTGTTTGAGGTTACTTCAATTCCTTGGTATGCCGACATTGTGAATTATCTTGCATGTGGAATAGTGAGAACTAACCTTTCATTTCAGGAAAAGAAAAGATTTTTGTCTACTTGTAGATTCTACTATTGGGATGACCCATACTTGTTTAAAATCGCAAAGATGAAATTATCCGAAGATGTATTCCCAAAAACGAAGAATGATGTATTGGCCTTTTGTCATGAAATGCATTGTGGTGGGCACTTTGGAGGCCGCAAAACAGCCTTTAAAGTTCTCCAATCAGGATTCTATTGGCCATCATTGTTCAAAGATGCACATAATTTTGGGCTGACATGCGATAGATGCCAAAGGACTGGAGATATTAGTAGGAGGAATGAGATGCCTCTGAATAGTACATTGGTCGTTGAAATATTTGATGTATGGGGTATTGATTTTATGGGGCCCTTCCCCAAGTCTTTTGGTTATGAATATATACTTGTTGCTGTCGATTACGTGTCCCGGTGGGTTGAGGCAATCCCCACAAGGACTTGTGATGCTAACACTGTCATCAAGTTTGTGCAGGAAAATATCTTAAGCAGGTTTGGATTCCCGAGAGCTATCATTAGCGATGGGGGAAAACATTTTTGCAACAAGTTATTCGAAAAACTGATGAAGAAAAACGGCATCACACATAAGGTAGCTACACCTTATCATCCTCAAACTTCAGGACAAGTGGAGACTACCAACAAGCAAATAAAAGGAATCTTAGAGAAGACTGTAAATCCTACAAGGAAAGACTGGGCGACCAAGTTAAATGATGCGCTTTGGGCATATAGAACAGCTTATAAAACACTTTTAGGAATGAGCCCCTATAGACTAGTTTTCGGGAAAGCGTGTCATTTACCAGTTGAAGTAGAGCACAAGGCATATTGGGCCATCAAAGCGACAAATTTTGAATTGGATAAAGCAGGAGCAGAAAGGAAGTTGCAACTTTCCGAACTAGACGAACTTCGCAATGACGCTTATGAAAATGCGCGGATATATAAAGACAAAGTGAAGCAGTTGCACGACAAGAAAATTGTTCATAAAAATCTCGAACCAGGTATGAAAGTTCTTTTATTCAATTCACGACTGCGTTTATTCCCAGGTAAATTGAAATCGAGATGGAGCGGGCCATTTGAGATCATAGAGGTATACCCCTATGGAACGGTAAAACTACTTAATCCAAGGACGCATGAATCTTTCAAGGTAAATGGTCAACGGGTTAAGCCATATTTTGAAGGGGTATCTCGGGCTGAACGAATTGAGAGTATAGCCCTCGAAGACGTCACATAAGAACCGTACTCAGGTATCGTCAAGCTAAAAACGTTAAATAAGCGCTTATTGGGAGGCAACCCAATTTTTGTTTTTATTTCTCGACTAACCGTATCTAATGATTTGTTTTGAGTTCTTTTCCTCTTCTTATAAAAAAAAAAACATAAAAATAATAATAAAAATATATATATATAAAAAAAAAAACAGGTTGTGCGCGGACGCGCACATTTGCGCGACGCGCAACAGACGGACGGGAGAACAACTGGACGCGCGCGCAGGGGGTGCGCGCAAGACTGCGCGGACGCGCACTGGTGCGCGCACACGCACCTGGGACAGACAGCTCGTTATCAGCAAAACAGGGGCGATTTTTTCCCCAAAAATTCACTTGCAAATCCCCTCTAAACCCTCTCCAAATTCATCCTATACACAAATTCGACCTCAACATCATCATCACGCTCCGATTAATCGAGCATCTTCCATCAATGGCATCACATAGAGGCAAAAGGGCACAAGAGGGAACTTCTAGGGCTCACGAGGACACTCCAATGGTCCCGGTTGATTTGGCCGAACAATTCGACGCCCCCTTCCCAATCTACTCCGAGGAGGAGGGGCAACGGTATACACGGATTAGTCAACGCGAGGTACTCTCTTCTCACCTACTAAATTTACGAATTTTGGATGATTTGGGGTTGAAGGGTGATTTCATGGCTCTTGTTGAAGCTTTGGGTTGGAAGAAATTTATTAAATTGACGGGTGTTGCATACTCGGAATTGGTTGTTGAATTTTATACTACACTTCGCTTTTCTGACACGCACTTAACCGACTTCACTTGCCGTTTGCTTGGGGTTGAGTATAGGGTGGATTATAGAGTAATGAAATCGATTTTTGGATTTTCTACTAGAGGTGTGCGATCTGTCCCGAACTCGTTTAATGCTAAACAATTTTGGTTGGAATTGTGATTTCGATAATTTTTCGAGTAAAGGGACGCCTTGCCGGGTTCATTCAAGACCGGGCTACTTATTTGTTTCATAAATTTCTCGCACATCAGTTATTTGGGAAAGATGAAAGTAATAAGGTGACATGCCCAAAATTATTTTTTATGTATTGTGCTAAGTCCCGTACCAAAATTTGCACTACCGCTTTTGTGTTTGATACATTTTATCGGATTCAAAAGAAGAGTACATACAAATTGGGAATGGGCCATTTTGTGTCACTTTTTGCCCTACATTTTGGGATTGTTGATGTCGCTAGTCTTAATTATCATGAGGTGGAAAGAACTTTTATTACTTAGGAAAGTATGCTTGGTTCAGAATTTTTAACTAAGGCAGGGGAATTCCGGGATCCTACTACTCGCAAATGTTTTAACAACCATAAGTGGAACCCGGATGGCGCCTACCGACCTCAGCCTACTACCTTTGGGGACGATAGTCGAGGCGCCGATGATACTGATCCAGATGAGCCACAGGATACTCATTTTGCCGGTTCCTTCCCCCCGGGCCCATCTTCAGCCCCGGGCCAGGGCGACACCACTATTTTGAATGCCATCCTCTCACGCCGTGATTCTATGCAAGGCAACTTCATCCATTTTCAGAATCGATGATCGCGGCGGCGAGATAACGCCTTAACACCCCCATGAGCGATATGAGCGTCGGCTAAACTCACTTTGATCGGGTGCGAGAATATTGAAAGAATCGACGCTATCTTTTTCGCCTCTCCACCCCCCACCACCTCCCGGGGATGATCAGTGATGTTTTTTGTTTCTCTTTTTCTTTCCTCTTGTGTGTTTTTCTCCCTTTGCATGCGGATGTTTTCTATTTTTGCAATTTATTTTTCACTAACTCTCGTTTTTCTTTTAGTTTTTTGTTTTGGTGTTTTCTTCTACATTTGGCTTTGCGTAATCATAGGCGGATGTACTTTTGATATTACTTAACAATCTCCGAAATTTTCAGGGACGTATTTCATCTCTCCTTCATTTGTTTTACGCATTGAGGTCATTGCGTGTTTTAAGTGTGGGGGGGGCTAATTCGTCATTAATTATATAAATTGATTGCTTGTAATAAAAATTTTACTTTGCCTATTAATTGTCCCTAGTTTAATAATAATGTTATTTAGTTAACTTGAAATCGATGCATTACTTTGAGACTCAATTAGGAAATGACATTACGGACTTGATGCATAGGATTTGACTAAGTTGTGAATTAACCCTTATGATAAACGAGTTAGGCGATGGGTAAACAATACTCAAGGTTGTGGGGTACGAATTACAGGATTTTATTGATGTAAATTGAGTTAAAACTCTTATTTTTATTGTATGGATTACAAAATTGCTAGCCTTGCGAAAAAAAAAATGCAGTATAAGCGCCGAAAAAAAAAATGCAATAACGAGCGCTAAAAAAAAAAAAAAAAAAAAAAAAAAAAAAAGAGGAACAATCGAGATTTATCTTTTGCTTGGGTAAACCGCTTATTAACTAGGAGCATTCATGTGCCCCATGTTTGACTTTTTACGTAAAACGGCGGTTTACACATGAGTATGGGAAACCACCCTAGGAGTCTTTGGAAAACATCCAAAGTTTACACCTAGTGGATTAATATCTCGGGAAGTCCAAGCAAAAAAAAAAAAAAAGGGGCTAGTACTTAACGTAATTTATACATGAATATAAGGGTTGCGACTTTTGATACAAATTTGAAATTTTGTGAATAAAGCCAAACACTTTGAGTAATTGCTTAACTTTAGCTAAGTGAGTTTATTGCGAAGGTCGAGGATCGATGAGGAATAATCCGAGGTAGATGGAACTTGATGTCATGGAAAAATCAATTTTCAAAATAAGCATTATATTTCTTGATTAAATTTATAGGCATTATTATTTGCTTGAGGACAAGCAAAAGGCTAAGTGTGGGAGAGTTGTTTTATATGTTTTTGTGTGTGAATTTTGCGTGATTTCTATATTTTTGTATGAATGAGTGTGCGTATTTTTGTGTCTTTTCACCCCATTTTATATTGTCATATGTTACGTATGGTATTTTTGGTTGTTTAGTAGGTTTTTGTAAAAAGAGAACTTAAAAATGGACAAAAACCTAAACGGACATTATGGGCGATTGACGGTTGGGGATCTTGAAGTTTGTTTGTAGCGCGCAAGCGCGCAACGTCAAGATTGACGTAAATGCGCGGGCCACGCAATGTATCTTGTCTTGACGCCGCACTTTTCGCAGCAATGACGGACGCAATGAATCACAAGACGCGCAAGCAAGACGGCGCCAGGCACCCGAAAGGCAAGCTGCTTGGCGCGCGCAAAGAATACGCTGCGGGTCCCCTGCAAGACGCAACACTGCGCGGATGCGCACTGGGAGATGTTTCTAGAATTTTAAATCCGATTTTCCCTTTCCTTTTTGGATTCTTCCACTTGTATAAAGCAGCTTATAAATAGCCCTTGGGGATCCATAATTTCGTACACTCTCATTCATAAAGACTTCTATACTTTAGTTTTTTTGGTATTTTTCTCTTGTTTTCAACATTGGGATTGCTTGGATTCTTCCCCTTGAAGTTATTTTTGCTTCTTAATCAAAGAGTAAGATTTCTTCATCTCTTTTGTGTGATTTTAATTGTTGGGAGATTATTATTATTGCATGATCATGTTTATGATTGTTTTCTTTCCTCCAATTGAGATTATGATCTCATCCCCAAGCATGAACTAATTTCCTTGTTCTAGGATTAGGATGATTTGATTCAAACAAACAAGCATGAGTATTGATTAATTGATCCGCTTTCTGGATAAATTGCTTTATTTGATAATTGATTGTCCGATCAACTTTTGATTGTTTTGGGGAATAATTGAGATCGAGAGAAGATATTATTCCTGGACTAAATTTATTCAGGGGGTTAGATATGAATCGAAATGTATTATCTAACCCAGGTTTAATGAAAATAGCAAATTATGTTGGGATAGCCCTAATCGTGAATACGAAAGTTATCGCACCTAGGCCTAGTTTTTACATGTTTGTTATATTTGTTACCCGCATGATCAATTAATTGGTATTCTCGCTTTGCAAGTTTGATGAGATGAATCCATAATCCAGACCTTCTTCCAAATCTTTTTCTCCAAAGTTTAATCCATCTTAGTTTTAATTTGTTTTTTTAATTGTTCTCTTTTAGTTTAAATAAAACCAACAAATTTGGTTAGAGTGTTTAGGATTTATTTTTGTCTATTGTGATTCATAATAATTATTTGCCATTAAGTCTTCCTGAGAGACGACTTGTGGTCAACTTGCTACCCTACGATTGATCTCGTTCTTTTGCGAGGATTGCTAGATTTATTTTAGGTGTTTAGCGGTCGAACAGACAACTATTTTCATGTCATCATTAAAACCTCATTTTCAGAATTCAGATTGACTGCCAAAAGACAAGAATTTTGAAAAGGCAAAATATATAAGCTATATGGCATCAACAGCGGCTTCTTTGTGTTCATCAACATTGGTTCAGTCAATTGGAGGAGGGCTTAAAGCCCATAACCCTTCTCTCTCCTGTCCCAATTCACTCACTTTTACAAGGTAAAATGCACTTTTACATAATTATGATGGATAATGCTTTCTCAAGATTGAGCCTTTTCTGTTCTTTGTAAATCCTGAAGCTCAATTCTGAATTGTGATGGTAAATTTGACCAAAAGATTTTCTTGTTTACATAATGGTTTTTTTTTTTTTTTGTTTTTTTCTATTTGTTGGGGGTGGGGGTGGGGTGGAGGCATAATGCGTCTTGACTTGTTTCCTGATAAAATGAATTCAACAAGTAATGAATGTGTGTTTGGGTGTGTTTGGGTATGTATGAAAGAGGGTAGCTTTCTCTTTGTAGTACTTATTTTGCTAATTGGTTTGCCTAAGTTTGCTTATGTAGGGGAAATGCTTGACTTTTGGGTATTAAGAGCCTTGATTGCTTGTTCAACTATATATACTGTATAAGATATGCTTCTTGGAAGTTCACTATTAAAGTGATTGTGCGTTAGCTTTTGCATTTACTACTGCCATGTGGATAGTAATTAACTTGCTTTATAGGGTTCCAGTGTCCTAAAGTTTTTTTAATATGCTTTGTTTGACCTTCAATAGTTATGCAAAAAAGTTATGTAACATTTGGTAGGAGATAAAGCATTACTTTTGTTTAGTTGATTCAGAGTTCAAAACCCTATGCATGTCGTAAGAACGGATATTGTTAGTATTGTGTTTTTTATTTTATTTTATTTTTTTTCATTAGAAAATTATTTGTTTTCTTGACTACAATGTATTCAACTGCTACATATCTGGAGAAATTTGCAGTTCAAAGTAGCTGAACTTATATAGGTGGTTAGAGAAAGTTTTATGATATCACCTTTACATCTTTTCTTGCATCTCATTATCTCAATTTTGGTTGCTGAAATTCTGTATCATCAATCTAATTTAGCTTGTTCCTTTTTTCTCTCTGCCTAAAAGAGATGAATTATCTTTTTAGTATATGGGCATTTGCTAGAAATGTTTCAGCTTGCTTTCTAATTGTATTCAGTTTTGGCATATATATAAACGCAGGAGAAAATCTCGAATTGTAGTGAAGGCAACCTCTCGAGTTGATAAGTACTCAAAAAGTGACATCATTGTCTCTCCATCTATTCTTTCTGCCAATTTTTCCAAGTTAGGAGAGCAGGTAGATTATCATAATCTAGCCTTTGCTTTCAGAACCTCTAGCTATATCTCAGAAGTATAAGTACTTTGTATTTCATGCATTTGCAATAAATATTTTAATCATATACCATTTGCTTTCTATATAGTTTTAATGCAAATGTGTTATCCAGGGATGAACGATATTCATGGTTAGTGAGTTCACGCTATTAAATGTTATATGACTAGGTAAAAGCAGCAGAGTTGGCCGGTTGTGATTGGATTCATGTCGATGTGATGGATGGTCGGTTTGTCCCTAATATTACAATTTGTCCACTTGTAGTCGACGCACTCCGTCCCGTCACGGATATTCCATTGGATGTGCATTTGGTATCCTAATTGTTTAGTTTTCTTTAGTTAATTTAGTTTAGGGATAGTTACATATACTACCCTTGAGATCTAGCCTAATTACAAAACAATTACCTTTTCAAATTACAAATATCCCCTTGACATAAGATTCTATTTTACAGATTGCACCTATTGAAAGGGGTAATTTGTAGAACAAATACAAACCTCAAGTAGGTATTTGTAATTTTAAAAGATAACCGGATCTTTTTGAATTAGGCTAAACCTCATGGGTAGTTTTTGTAATTATGCCTTTATTTTAGGACTATGTTGTGTCAAAATGCCTTTGTTAACATATAGTTAAAGCTTGGCAGAGGATTGCGGAACCTGAGCAGCGAGTCCCAAACTTTATTAAAGCTGGAGCTGACATAGTTAGTGTTCACTGTGAACAATCTTCAACCATCCATTTGCATCGTACCTTGGATCAAGTAAGATTACGAGCTTGTGGATATATTTAAAGCAACTTGGTTAAGGTTTTGTTTACACTTGTTTAGGCTTGCCTAAAATATCTGGTGTCACCACACATTGTTGATCGGAATATACCTGGAGAAATATATGATTCACCAAAATGATAACTTGTCTCTGGTTTGTCCTTTTTCCCCCTTTGGGATTGTCCAAAATGTTTTCTAGACTTCTTTTGGCTGGACTTTGCCCTGCAATCAGAAATGCTCTAAAGCCAGCAGCTGTTGTTCCATAGTCTATCTCCTCTTGTAGAAATCGGGTTTTTCCACAAAGGACTATAATATACACCTAATGAAAATGTGGCAACTCTTTGTTTTAAAAATCTGAAGCAAACTTACTTTTGCGATCCAAATATCTACGCCATGTAATATCTTACTCCCCGTGCAATACTTGATAATCTTTTCTTGAGAGTAACTGCTTCACTTGAAGAACACTTGTAATTTTATCACAAAAACTAAGATAGAAGTTCCTTGCATAGGAGTCCTTATCAGGAATTAATTCGATCATGTCGATGATTATGCTTGCTAACTCATTCCAGTAATCTTTCTAATGATGAAAGTGTTAGTCTACTAGATCTGTTCTGCTATCTTTTTATTTGCATAGAGGAGATCAAAATCAGCTTGGTTTTCTTAGGCTGAGCAAACAGTAGTTGTGATGTTTCACTTTCTAAATTACGGATTTTATCCCTTCTCAATGGTTAAGTATAAGCTTCACACGCCAGTAGTTATCTGGTTACTGAGGGAAAGTAAGTTTTCACATGTGTCTTATGATTATTGGAATAACTGGGATGCATAAAGTTTGAGTTAGTAATTTATTTCGTGGGATCTATTGAACCTAGCATATTAGATTTTTATGGTGGGCCCTTCTGGTTTTCGATCATTATATAGCATTTTCTAAGTGAAATATCACATTTATCTTTTATTGGCTTTGTTTTAGGTTAAGAGTCTGGTGCTAAAGCTGGAGTTGTCCTGAACCCTGGAACCCCATTGACTTCCATAGATTATGTTCTTGATGGTAATATCAAATACAGTATTGTTTGTGGGTTGACAAATGTGTGAGTTGCAATCATCATGCAATACGTTCTGAGTGAGATGCGTGGTAATGCTAATGCAATTAATACTTATGCTCTAAGTAGCATAGACAAGCCAACAGAAAGGATAAATTTATAGAACTAGTGAATAAGACTGAAGCTCTAGAATCCATTCACAAACTGCTTAAGAATTTCTCAGAAATTTCCTTTTTATTGGAAAAGAAACCATAAGTATCACATTCAAGCGAACATGAAATAATAGACTAACTCTTCGAGTACAGGCTGTCATTAGAATAATTTATTTTCTTGTTTTCTTTTATTGTTTATTTGAAGAGATTTAAATTCCCCCTTCACCCGTAGGTGCCTTTTGAATGCACAGTTTTACTTAATTTGAGAAAAAGAAAAACAGAAGCCAAATCAAAAAGTTTCTACTTTCTTAGTAGATGCTATGTTTGGTCGCCTCGTTTTGCTCATGCTTTAGTTGGGCAAGTTAAGTTCTTATGTATGACAGATCACTCTCAAGATATGTGTGGTCCCTTGGATTGACATTTTTCTAGTGTTTTTCTTCGTTTGTTCAACAGTGGTTGATCTGGTATTGATTTGGTATTGATTATGTCTGTGAACCCTGGATTTGGTGGGCAAAGTTTCATAGAGAGCCAAGTTAAGAAAATCTCGGACTTGAAAGGAATGTGCGCGGAGAATGTAGTGCATATGTTTTGTTTGTTTCCTTACTAGTGACACCTGAAGCATTCTCATTCTCGATGTTCCTTTTCACGGAGTGAACCCGTAGATCGAAGTAGATGGTGGAGTTGGTCCTAAAAATGATTACAAGGTCAGCCATCTATGTCTCTTTCTGATATGCCACTTAATGATGAGCATCTTTCCTGAAAGAGATGTTACACACAGATTGGAATTCACTAGGGTATATTGCTTGAACCTCTGTTTCATTCCTCTCTATTTTTGGAAGAATAGTGTGGAAAGTTGTTTGGAAAAATAACAATGAGTTTTGAGAGTGTGATTGGATGTGGGATGAAAATATATTGATGACAATTGATGTGACTTTTTTTAGTTTAGTAAAATAGTGATTGATTGTGATTGGTGATTGGAAAAGAAATAGTGAATAGTGTATTTGTGATGTGAAAGTGTAATGATGATACTTGATATGGTTTTTTTTTATTTATTGAAATTATGATTCAATGCGGTTGATGAGAGCCAGTGAACATGTACTCTCTTTTTAGAATACGGGTTCCTTTGAAATAGAGCTCACTTTTGATATACCCAGAAGGAATAATATGTTGGAATATCTCCAAGGATCACAGAAAATATCTCCAAGGATCATAGGAGATCAGTGGCATCACTAATATAGGAAAGATTATATTTGAATTTATATTTTCATTTAGTTAGATATATTCGATATCATGGGATATTATTTTATTCTTTCCATAATGTATAGCTATAGCAGATTGTATATAAGCCTTTTCATTCACATCGTATTTTTAACTTCCTCAATGAAATTCATATTATAATTTCTTACATGGTATCAGAGCCCTAGGTTATATTTTGGAAATCCATCTGTTTGTTTGCCTCTTTGTTCTTCCCTATTTTTTTTCTGTGGTGTTGGATCCATGATGTCAGAAGAATCCGGTACCACTACTCAAACCGAGATGGTGACTGTCAACCAAAATGGAGGGGAGTTGCAGAATATCCACTCGGCTTATACACTGAATGGGAAAAATTATTTGAAATGGTCACAACTTGTCCGAACTTTTCTCAAAGGCAAAGGAAAACTCAGTCATCTCCTAGGTACGGGACCTGACAAGGATGATCCAAAATTCGCTGCTTGGGATGAAGCAGACTCCATGGTCATGGCCTGGCTTTGGAATGCAATGATTCCAGAAATCAGTGATACTTGTATGTTTCTCACCACAGCTAGGACATATGGGAAACAGTTCAACAGACATATTCGTGTAGCAATTTTAACGTTAAGGGCAGGTCTTGGGGATGTACATATAACTCCATCCCTAATTCTGAAAAATGTTTTACACATTCCTAAACTCACAACAAACCTGATCTCTGTCCAACATCTCACAGAAGATTTGAACTGTAGTATGACGTTTTTACCCAACTCTTGTATTTTTCAGGACCGAGCTACGGGGAGGACGATTGGGCATGCTAAGGAAAGCAGTGGTCTCTATTACCTTGATTTGCTAAATAAAAAGAGAACTATAGGGTTGACACACCAACCTCTCTATTGTCCGATACAAAGTGTCCAATAAAAAACCAAATTTGGCTTCTTCATTTTCAGTTCGGGCATCCATCGTTTAGGATTTTGAGTGTTATGTTTCCATCATTATTTAAGGATATTGATGTCATTCAATTTCATTGTGATGTTTGTGAGTTTGCTAAACACAAACGGGTGTCTTTTCCTTCAAGCAATAAAAGATCTTCATTTCCATTTCAACTATTGCATACTGATATTTGGGGGCCATCAAGAATTTCGAATATTTCAGGGGCTAAATGGTTTGCCACATTTATTGATGATTGCACTCGTGTGACATGGGTGTTCTTGTTAAAGCAAAAATCTGATGTTAGTACAGTTGTCACAGGTCTTTCATGACATGATAAAAAACCAATTTGGGGTTAAAATCAAAATGATAAGGTCAGACAATGCTAGAGATTATTTTAATCAAGTCTTATCTCCTTATTTTAAAAAAGA
This sequence comes from Rehmannia glutinosa, assembly GCA_016081115.2. Taxonomy (NCBI): domain Eukaryota; kingdom Viridiplantae; phylum Streptophyta; class Magnoliopsida; order Lamiales; family Orobanchaceae; genus Rehmannia; species Rehmannia glutinosa. Next base: position 56,666,708 of record CM071930.1, read on the forward strand.
AGGGATAATACATGAGTCCTCTTACATTAATACACCCCAACAACTCGTGCATTGTTATTTCAAAGAAATGTTCCTAAATACTTATGGGGTGAAGCCGTTCTTACATCTGCTCATTTGATAAATCGTACTCCATCTCGAGTTCTTGATTTTAAAAGTCCCTGGGAAGTTTTTTCAAAAATTTTTCCAGATTTTGCATTTCATAATCAATTATCACCTCGAGTGTTTGGGTGTGTTTCATTTGTTCATATTCATTCTCATGGTCGTAGTAAACTTGATCCTCGTGCACTTCATTGTGTTTTTATAGGATATTCCCCGACTCAAAAAGGCTACAAATGTTATCATCCACAATCTCGAAAATCTTTTATCTCCGCTGATGTTACTTTTGTGGAAAATGAAAGTTTTTTTCAGCCTTATCTTCAGGGGGAGATACTTACTAGTGAAGATAAGGGTCATGATCTTGGTTTTTTAATGGACTTACCAACCCAAACCATTCCCTTACCTATACCCAAGCCACAAAAACACAGCCTAAACTAGGAACATTTGAGCCTCAAAAACAGCCTGGAACACTTGAACCTCAAGAACAACCCGAACTTGAAGACGAGACACATCCTGAACCTGTGATACCAATGCAACCTGAAACACTAAATGAACCTGTTGCACCGAAACCATTGCAAGTTTACTCCAGAAAAATGGGTTCCACTGCTAAACCTAAGCTAACTCAAATGTCCAAACTAACTCTTGGAAATGAGGTAAATACAGAGGTTCATATTATTGATACACCTGATACTGCTATTCCTACCTTGTTTTCTGAAAAAGGTAATATAGATTTACCTATCGCGATTAGAAAAGGCACTCGAACTTGTACAAAATATATGTTATCTCACTTTGTTTCATTTGAAAAACTTTCTCCATCACACAAAAGCTTCCTCACTCATCTAAACTCTATCACCATACCACAAACACTATGTGAGGCATGAGGTAAAGAAGAATGGAGACAGGCCATGAAAGTGGAAATGGATGCACTCGAAAAGAACAAAACTTGGGAGTTGGTGGAATTACCGAAAGGAAAACAAGTGGTTGGATGCAAGTGGGTGTTCTCTTTGAAGTATAAAGTTGATGGCTCGCTTGAACGTTATAAGGTGAGATTAGTGGCAAAGGGTTATACACAAACATATGGAGTGGACTATGAAGAAACATTTGCACCAGTGGCCAAGATGAATACAGTTAGGATATTGTTGTCATTGGTAGCCAACTTTGGTTGGAGTTTACATCAATTTGACGTGAAAAATGCCTTCCTACATGGAGACCTTAAGGAAGAGATATACATGGTTAGACCTCTAGGGTTTGATGTCGATGTTGGGGTAAAGAAGGTTTGTAAGTTAAAGAAGGCATTGTATGGGTTGAAACAATCTCCAAGAGCATGGTTTGGGAGATTCACAAAAGCAATGTTGGGAATGGGATACAAACAAAGTCAAGGCGATCACACTTTATTTGTGAAACACTCGACCGCAGGGGGAATAACTGCATTATCAGTGTATGTGGATGATATTGGTGTTAATGGAAATGATGTAAAAGAACAAGAAACGCTCAAGAAACATCTTGCAAAGGAGTTTAAAATAAAAGATCTAGGCAGGTTGAAGTATTTTTTGGGTATAGAAGTTGCTCGTTCAAAGGAAGGAATATTTGTTTCACAACAAAAATATGTTCTTGATCTTCTTAGAGAAACCGGAAAAACAGGTTGCAAATCAGCAGAGACACCAATAGAAGCTAACCACCAATTACATGAGGCTCTTGAAGATGAGTCAGTAGATAAAGGGATGTATCAACGGTTAGTTGGGAGACTGATTTACCTCTCCCATACTAGGCCTGATATAGCGTATTCAGTGAGTGTGGTTAGTCAATTCATGCACAATCCGAAAAATGTGCATCTTCAAGCCGTATATCGTATTTTACAATATTTGAAAGGTAGTCCAGGCAGAGGGATTTTATTCAAGAAAGGAGCAAACATGAGCTTGGAAGCATACACAGATTCAGACTATGCAGGTTCGGTGGTGGATAGAAGGTCGACATCAGGTTATTGCACGTTTTTAGGAGGGAATCTAGTTACTTGGAAAAGTAAAAAACAACTAGTTGTGGCTAGATCAAGTACAGAGGCTGAGTTTCGAGCAATGGCACAAGGAATTTGTGAACTACTGTGGCTTGAGATAATTCTAGATTATCTTAAAATTCCTTGGGATGGACCAATGGGATTGTATTGTGATAACAAGTCGCCATCAAGATCGCTCATAATCCAGTGCAACATGATCGAACAAAACATGTGGAAGTTGATCGACACTTTATAAAGGAAAAACTTGTCAGTGGATTAATTTGCACTCCATAAGTTCCAACAGAAGGTCAACTTGCCGATGTTTTAACAAAAGGACTACATGGAAACACATTTCAAAAGATCATCAGCAAGCTGGGAATGAAAAACATATATTCACCAGCTTGAGGGGGAGTGTTGGAATATCTCTAAGGATCATATGAGATAGTGACATCACTAATATAGGAAAGATTATATTTGAATTTATATTTTCCAGATTTAGTTAGATATATTCCTGATATCATGGGATATTATTTTATTCTTTCCATAATGTATAGCTATAGCAGATTGTATATAAGCTTAGTCACTGTTACTGTATTTTTTAACTTCCTCAATGAAATTCATATTATAATTTCTTACATAATAATTTAACTCTTTTCCTCAAAATTCCCTATTGTCAATTCCAGAGAGCGATAGAGATGGAGAACATGATAGAGTGAGAGAGGGGCTTTATAGCATCACACCCGCATCCCCCACCCCCATCTCTCACTACCCACATCAGCCAATTTGAAAATTGCTCCACACGCTTATTCCTGATAGGCGCTTAGTTGCTGCCTTATTTTGTTTTTCTGCCAATGGGTAGTCGATTAGAGGACTAACCTTATGATGGTTTTGCTGTCACAACCATTTCATTAGAGCCTCCACAACCCAACTTTGTGAAAATCCTATCTATAAGTCAACAACATCCAATATTTGATCTCAGTTTCGAAAACCATCAGATGATTTAGGAAGTTCCAATTGCTTTTCAGATTATTTAGAAAGTCCTAAATATTCACTATTTGTAGCCCTGCCATAACGTACTAGTTCTATAGCTTTTATTCCTTTTATGTGGTTGACCTCTTCTCTACGCAGTTGATTATCTTATATGTTTTGGACTCATTTTCGATTGTTGATTGGATTAATAAAGTGATTTGGATAGTTTTGATGGATAATATAATTGAGTTTAATAAAGTGTTTGGGAAGTATAAATGTGGTGTGTGATTATTGTAGTAGGGATGTAGGACAATAATATTTTGATTGACTTTTATTATAAAGTTGGATAGATTTCCGAAATGAACAAATTACCCCAAATAAAAAATATAAAATTCATACTACCCGGATGAGGGACAAATTTCAACGATATTTGTTAATAGGAGGATTGAAGATGGGTCGGATTATATAATTATTGCACCCCCATGGCCTGGACTAGTTATCAATCAAGAGCACGCCAAAAAAATGGTTCAGGATTAGTATCATGGTTGTAGTCAAAGATCCAAAACAATTGGTAAACCTAGATTACACAATTTATCCTGGTCAATCAAGGTTCCCAAACGAGCCATTTGATGACTATTTGTACAAATAGGAAGAGTTTTCGGATATCATTTGGATATTAAAAGGATTACCATACATAACACAAAATTTCTCCGCCGATTCCTTCTAGTCGAGACTGGATTCCTTTTCTTGTTCTATTTTATTTTCATTTTCCGAACTGAAAACGAAACTATCGATTCTTCCTCCACTCTTCATCAGTGCTTCAAATACAAAGTAGATGGTGATCAGAAGAAAATGGTTGGTTGCTTTTCGAGTCATTTGGGGATATCGATTCGTAAAATACAGAGGTTAATAAGTTCCCTATTCCTAGTCCGTAGGTGAGTGAAAGACGAGTTTGTGACGTTGAATTGGACTTCCGATAGATAAGAGAAAATTGGAAATACCTTGTTATCTCATGCTACTCTCTCGATATATAATCGAATCTTTTGAAAAAAAAAAAGAATACAAATTTTTTTTATATTGAAATTCGAAGTGCCATGGTATTATTACTTAATATTCATATGGTGACACGGACAAAGTCATGGAAAACCTCTGAAATTATTTCAATATTGAACCTTGGGCATATAAGAGTTCCGAATCGAATCTCTATAGAAAGAAGATCTTTTGTCTCATGGTAACCTGCTCCAGTCCCCTTACGAAACTTTCGTTATTGGGTTACCCATACACTTCACATGTTTCTAATTATTTACATGGCATCATCAAATGATACAAGTTTTGGATAAGAATCTACAACGCACTAGAACGCCCTTGTTGACAATCCTTTACTCCGACAGCATCTAGGGTTCCTCGAACAATGTGATATCTTACACCGGGTAAATCCTTAACCTTTCCCCCTCTTACTAAGACTGAAGAATGAGCTTTTGGTTTTTTCATGTTGTCAAAAAGTTTAACAATGGTTTTTTGTGTTGTCAAAGATTTGAACAATGAATATAGATGGCGAGTGTCAAATCGAATTGATCAGGTCATGTAGGAACAAGGTTCAAGTAGAGAGGGGTTCAAATAGTCACTTCAACAGTTGATCCCTATAGAAATTTCATAAGAGAAGCAAGCTAGCCGGCGACAAAGCAAGGACTGCTTATATACCCGGTATTGTCCATAATTCACAAGAACATTCTTCAGTCTTAGTAAGAGGAGGAAGGGTTAAGGATTTACCCGGTGTAAGATATCACATTGTTCGAGGAACCCTAGATGCTGTCGGAGTAAAGGATCGTCAACAAGGGTGTTCTAGTGCATTGTAGATTGTTATCCAAGACTTGTATCATTTGATGATGCCATGTGAATCGCTAGAAACATGTGAAGTGTATGGCTAACCCAATAACAAGAGTTTCGTAAGGGACCTGGAGCAGCTACCATGAGACAAAAGATCTTCTTTCTAAAGAGATTCGATTCGGAACTCTTATACGTCCCAGTTCAATATTGAAATAATTTGAGGTTTTCCCGACTTTGTCCGTGTCAACAAACAATTCAAATACCTCGACTTTTTTAGAACAGTCCGAGTCAAATAGCAATGATTCAAGCACTTTTTTTTACACAATTTCGGAAACCCAAGGACTCAATCAATCGGCGGATATGTAAAATACAGGATCCAATCCTAGCCGGAAGGGAGGGAAACGGATACTCAATTTAAAGTGAGTAAACATAATTCCATACTCGATCTCATAGATACATATAGAATTCTGCGGAAAGTCGTATGTACGGCTTGGAGGGAGATCATTCGTATCTTTCGAGATCCACCCTACAATATGGGGTAAAAAAGCCAGTGCACTCATGGTATCATTATGAATATACAAACCAAAACTGCGAAAGCCCAAAAATATGCATGCCCAGTTGAGATGTGATATGATTGCATCACGATGTCTAAGGACACGATCTAATAGATCGTTGTATCGAGTAGTTGGATCATAGTCACTTACCATATAGAGGTTTGAACAGAGTGATGATTAGGGTGAAAACTAATCAAACTCATTGCAGATTGGATGTACTTATGTTTGTTATTGGTTGAAGAGAGTGACCTTAAATTTGTTACTATGGCCATCAGGTTACGGAGTTGATTTTCAGTGATTTTGGAGTGTATTTTGGCCATTTTCTGAGTGTACTTCCAATATATTGAGTTGGTGGCAGTGTGTTGGTTGCGATGCAGAATAACGTGCTTTGTGATTTGCTTTTCCATTTTTATGTTACCTTGTTATTAGTTTAATTTTGTTCAGACAAGTGGGAAGGGACCGGAGAGTGTTGTTAATAAAATTAACCCGCTTGATTGAAGGTAAAATTGTAAGCCTAAAAAGAACCGGTTTCGAGGATCAATCAATATCGCAATTGGAAATGGTGGAAGTATACAAGAACTGACTTCATCTTACATTTTACTATTACATCCATCAACTTTTCTACATATCTAAAATAGCTAGACGAAAAGTTGGGTTTATTTATAATATTTAGAAAAGTTGAATGTATATGTAAAATATTTGATGACGTCGACAAATTCCGTCAGATCAACTAATAAGAAGGAATTAAACCTCAAGAAGGTTTCTGTAATTTTGGAACTTCTCTGGATTTTTTTATAATTACCCCAAACCTCAGTTTTGTTTATTTAGTAATTGTCCCTATCTGTTTTTGTAACACAAAGTAATACGAATTAGAGGGTTAGTCTTAATTTGACGCATTGGCAGGTAATTGAAGCTGGGGCCAATGCATTAGTTGTTGGTTCTGCTGTTTTTGGAGCTCCAGATTATGCTCAAGGTAAATGACAAAGCAAATTTCATCTAATGTATGTTGACATTTTCATGTGCATTGCATTCTTGTGTTTGCAGCTATTAAAGGAATCAAGACCAACAAAAGGCCTGGAGCAGTTGCAGTTTAAATTTTCCATAGAAGATTTTATATAAGTCTACGTTTTCGCATTCTTGAATCCAAGGTAGTCTCCACTCCCTGTATCAATTTCCAATGTTCCTTTTTGTGCTCCTCTCTTATTTTGCTCTTTTTTTCTGAAAAGAAAATAACTGCCTGATAATATTACCGTATCATTGGAAAAACTTCAAGTCATAGCAAGTGAGATGACGGAGTGATTCTTGGTCAAAGAAATTGTAAAATATTGAAATATAATTAGAAAAACTACATTTGAGGTTTAGTCTAATTAAAAAAAATTCAATTATCTTTTAAAATTGTAAATATCCTTGAAGTTTGTGTTTGTCTTACAAATTACTCCATTCTATAGGTCCAGTTTGTTAGATAAAAATATATGTCAATGGTGTATTTGTAATTTTAAAACATTACTGTGTCTTTTTTGTAATTAGGCTAAATTTGAAGGGTGGTACTTGTAATTATGCCCAATATTAATGTGTAAATCTCCGGACACATTCAACTCATTTGAAGAATGACTTCCAGTTCTAGAGGTCAATTTCCGGAATATTTTGAGATTTCATTGTCATCTGTCTTGCCAAAAATGGTTTGATTTCTTTGTTTCGACTAATTATTTTATGTTGCAAATAAGATGCAGAACCAGTTGGAGCAAATGCTGAATTTGTTGTGAGTAAATTGATTGTTCAGGGAAAACTAAGGACAGCTAGAAAACGAGCTAAACAGCTGCCAATAAGATAAATGTCTATAGTCCTCATGGGGGATTGTGTATGGAAGATCCTCATATTATTTTGCACTTCTGGAAAAACATCTTTTCATGTAAATGTCTCAACGCTATGTTCCTTACTCTTGCCAATGTATCAAGTGCCGATTTATACCCGAAAAAGATCACTTTTGTGCAACATACATGGCGAGGTTTTCAGTTGCTACTTGTCGATTATCAGTTCCGTCTCTGGATCAAAATCTGATGTGTACGCAGGAATAATCAATTATTTTGCTATTTGCACCGGAGAACCTTATTCATGCAGCGTATCAAGGCGTATCAAGAAATATTATTGGCTAGAAATAGGATAATATCAATTAGATTTATTATCTTTTATTTCACGATTCGCTTTTATTTTGTTTCCTTTTATTTAAGTTGTTTTTTCTTCCATGGTGTTTCTCATCAGATGCTTTCGCTATATCAAGAAGTTACATGCTGCTGAAATATGGCTCAACTGCATCTGCAAATATTTTTTGCCCATATTGTTTATCCTTCGTAGAATTCTCTTATCTTCATCTTGTGACGTCGGATAAGTCCACTTACTGACACAAAAAATGAATTCAGTGTTTATAGTAAGCTACATATTGCAAGATGAATGACCACTAATTACTTGCACCAGTGTTTTCACAATACAATTGTAATGTGGGAAGAGAAAAAATTGCAATTCGAGTACAAAAATGAAGGTTACCTCTGCATATCATTATCAACAATTTATAGTTACTTCACAGTTTAGTGTAAAAAGCGGATCTTGGAACAGAAGATTTCATCCACCACGTACGTATTTTATATTAAAATTTGACATAAATCAAACATAAATTGTGGAGTTTTAATATGGAGAATTATATACACGTGACAATCATCTATGCAGGTGAATAGGAGATGAAACACAATCTTGAAATATATAGAAGATCTCATTCGTGTAAAAGGAGATGTTACACACTTGTCTACCACATTACTCAAATTCTCTCTCCCATCATGATGCCCGGTTGGCAAAATTAATGACGTGGAATGAGTTGAGGATGAGTATTGGGTTACAATGGATCGTAATAAAAAGGGTAAGTCGGTAAAATTGTGTAAGGCGTAACTTTCCAAAAGTCAAATTTTCTATTTAGATCCAATCTCTCGAAGAAAACGGTGAGATCTATCAAACTCAGCAGCAAAGCTGCTCACACAAGGTGTCCAGGCTCGAAATTTATTCGTTTGATTTGTTGCCGATTTTAAGTTTTCTAGTTTATTTGAATTTTGTTTCTTTTTCAATTACCATTATTTTGGGGGCTTCGCTTCTTTTAAATACTCTTTTAGGCCTTTTTCCCGATTATTGAGTCATAATTTACGCATAAAAATCTTTCTTTCGAAAATTATTTGTCTTCCTATCCAATGTCAATTAACAGAAACAAATGATGAATATTGCATGTACTATAGTAATATTATCTTGTGCACGTGTATTTATCAATTATATAAAAATATAAAATGAAATTAAAAAGGAAAGATCTCTTATGAGACCGTCTCACGGATCTAAATTCGTGAGACGAATCCTCACATGGTCTCCCCCTCAATTTCTCTCTCCCTTCTTCCCCATGTTTCCTCATCTCTATTTTCTCTCTCTTGGTCCCCCTCTCACTTCTCATTCTCTTTCTCTCTCTCCTCACACATGCCACTCATATCATGGTCCCCTTTCTCTTTCTCCCCTCTCGTGTCCCTTATCTCTCTCTTTCCTCATGTCCCTCCTTTATCTCTCTACCTGCAAAGTTTTACATGAAAAATATCACCAAAATATCATATTTTTCACTTATAAATATAATACTCAAACCTCTAAAATTGTATACTTTTCAGAATAGAATTGACCTTTGTTTAATAAAAAATGATACTTGTTTTGAAGTGATATTTTTTAAATAAGAAATGATACATTTTTAATAAAAAGTGATACTTTTTTTAATAGAAATGATATTTGTTTTAATAAAAAGTGATACTTTTTAAATAATAAATGATACTTTTTAATAAAACAATGATACTTTTTTAACAAGAAGTGTTTTTTGTTTTAATAAGAAGTGATACTTTTTTAATAAGAAATGATACTTTTTTAATAAAAAGTGATACTCTTTTTAATAAAAAGTGATACTCTTTTTAATATGAAATGATATTTGTTTTAATAAGAAGTGATACTTTTTAAATAAGAAATGATATTTATTTTAATAAAATGATACTTTTTTAATAAGAAGTAATATTTATTTTAATAAGAAGTGATACTTTTTTAATAAAAATGATATTTTTTTAATAAAAAATGATACTTTCTATTCAAATTAAAAATGATACTTGTTTTCATAAGAAATGACACTTTTTCCATAAAATGTGATACTTTATTTTTATAAAAGTGATACTTTTTTTTAATAAAAAGTGATACATTTTTCATAAGAAGTGATACTTTTCTCATGAAAAGTGATACTTTATTTTAACAGTAATTGATAATTATCAAGTCCTATGTGACACCGCCTAATATTACAAAAACGTCATCGCCCCAAAATATGTTGAGCGTGACGAATGAAAAAATGGAGGAAAAATTAGGCAGTGAGGGAGTATAAGGTTTATGTGTTGAAATAACTATGAGGAGTTTTGTGGCAGATGGGATTAATGGCCTTTGTTTCCCCATCTTAAATTACTCTTTTTTGTTTTTTGAGCTCACCATCTTAAATTACTGTGTTTCTCTTTCTATGAAATTTAATTTCTTGTGAGAAGTAAAGAGTAATTAATGGAGTAGAGTAGTAGAGTGGAGTTACATCATGTTCTTAATTGTGTTATATTTTTACTATTCTCATTTCTCTCTCTATGTATCAAGGAAGACAAGAGAGAAGATCAGTTTTTTGGATAAGGTTGTGGAATTTCGGAACTGATATATATCACCCATTAGGACTGCCAGCTGGATACTTGCATCTTGACAAGCGGGCGGGCTTGATGTGGATACATTTTTTGAAGTGATATTTATTTTTATTAAGAAGTGATACTTTTTAAATAAGAAATGATACGTTTTTAATAAAAAGTGATACTTTTTTTTAATAAGAAGTGATATTTTTTTAATAAGAATCTAATCGTAAATAACAAAAACAACCCATAATAAATCTAGTTTTGTCATATTTATTGTGAGACCCCGACATTTTAATTAATCAAATTTTAATGGTCCGGATATTGTATTGTGTGACTAAGTATCACAATTTGATATTAATAAAATATTGTTTAATTTCTTTTATTCTTAGTATCGTATATTAATGCTATTTAATTTCTAACCCACTAATTGCTAATTCTAACTACCCTTAAGTGGTATATTATTAACTTAGCCTATGTTATATAATTTAATCAACAACTATAGGATTGTGGTAACTTATCACTAGAATAAGATATTTGATAAGAGGAGATTATTATGTGATAAGAGATGGGATATGTGATATAAGGAATAGAATATCAATAAAATCCAAATGATACAAATAAAGAAAAAATAAAAAAATAGGAGTGTGAGCATTGTAGGGGAAGTCCATTAAGGGGAGGGAAGCAATAACTTTTTTGTCTTTTCTTCTTATCTTCTTCCCTTTTGTCCTCTTCCTAGCATGCATGCCAATTTCATAAAAAAAAATGAATGCTATAGTTGGGGGAAGACTCTCTCATTTCACTCTCTATACTTAGAAAATTTTACAAAGAAGACAAGCAAACATCTCCTTCATCACTATGCAAGCAATGTCCGAAATTTTGAGGAATAGGTAAGGAAATCCTCCAAACTCCTTCTTCTAAACACAAAGTTTAATTCTCCTACTACCTCAATTAAGAATTTTTGACTTGTAGGAGGAAGAGAAGGGGGTCGAATTTCTGGAAATTTTGGAATTGAAGGTTAAAGCTTTTGGAGCACTCAAGAAGCTATAAGTTAAGGTAAATCCTACAACCACCACTTTCCTTACTACTTTTCTTTTCATTTCTTCATATCCTTGACACCCTAAAACCACCTATAGGGGCTGTTTTAAGAGTCTTGAGGGGACCTAGAGGGGACATACAAAAAGCTAGAAGCAACCTTTAACAAGCACAAAGAAGAGGTGGGTGAATTCTTCTAAAACTCATAATTTTGCATAAAAAATAGTATGATATATGTGTTTATTTTCTTATATAAATGTCTGAAAAAATTTCAGTTTTATACTGAAAAACAAATTCAAAAATAAATAAATAAATTGAAAAAATGATATGTGTATGTACTTATGTTAAAAAGTGAATTTGCTTACGGTAAATAGCTTTTGTATGCTATTATGCTTTTTTTTACGTGAATGTATGTGATTCACTTTATAATATATTATGGAAATTTTCAATCTTTTTATATTTCTGGAAATTTCGAAAATTATATGTGTGTGTATTGGAAATATGAATAAAAGTACTTTTATGTTAGAAAATAGCTTTTATATGTCTCTTATATTTATATATCTTTAAGACGACTGAGATATATGAAAATATGTATTTTAATAGGATATGTTAATATTCTGGACCCATGTACTTGTGAATAAAATCGTGTTTGGGCCACTTTTGTAAATACGGCAAAATATGGGGCCAAAAATGATAAAACAAAAAAAACCAAAACTGTGAAAACCCACTGAAAAATCCAAAACTTTGTACTAAAATTACTGTAATAATATATTAAAAATTAAAAATAATAATTGGGACCCTAGCACATGCGAATACACAAATTTTAGACACTTAAATGTAATTTTCCAATCCTTAAGGGGCTAAACTGTAAATTTCGAAAATTTTGGAAATTTACTATCCCAAAACATTTATGAGATTATTTTAATTAATATCATGGACCTTTAGTCCAAATTTCACGAAAAACGAGCTTAAAACGAGCTCTTAACGTTAAAATTGCCTTTGGGGTTAATAATGAAACTTTTTTAAAAATGGCACTAAATCTGGGAATTTTTTGAAATAGTTTTAAATATACATACTTTAATGCGCAACCAATTGAAGGTCTGTTGAACTGTTTCCCATACTTTAATATACATACTTTCGTGCGCAACCAATTGATATGAGCTGACGGAATGTCTGGGTTGGCGTCACACTTTCGTGTGCAACCAACTGATATGAATTGATGGATTGACTGGGTTGGCGTCACACTTTCGTGCGCAACCAACTGAAATGAATTGACGGAATAATTGTTAACTAATTAACAAAACTATTAGGTATAAGAGAATGCCATTGCATGTTTCGTGCATCAAAACTCATGAAACAATTTTATTGCATAAAAGTATAAGCCCCACATGCACACGCTCACCACATCCACTGAGAATTTTTGTCTCATTCCCGTCTATTTTTTCAACCAGAGAATGAGACCCTGCCGGAAGAAGAAGGCGGTGAAGACTTTGATGCTACCGACTAGCCCCACATCTTACTGGACCTTAAGTCAACTAAATCTTATTATGTTATTTTTGATGAATGAACAATTGAGAATTTTGTAATAGACGGGCGTAGGACCCATATAAACATTTTTGAACACTGATGTACTTTGTTATTTCCGCTGCAACATTTCAAACTTAGACTACTTTGACATTATGTATGATTTGGATTTTTCTGTTATACTTGAATTACTTTTATGAATGAATAATTGATTTATTTCGGGCTGGCTTAAGTAAATCGACATAAGTTTGATCGACTGTGTCATGGCTCCGAGTTGGGGCGTGACAGATTGTGGTATCAGAGCTCACTAGTAAGAAGAAACTTACACCGAGCTAACCCAGGATAGGACCATTTGCCTGTATTGGGTGTTACCATTAAGATAAGAATCTGGATGATTGGGAATTATAGAACCCCTTAATTATTTATGGGATACTTAGCCAATTTCTTGACATAGTGATATCTTATAGCGCTTGATTTATCTTCCTTAGTCATTATATACCCATTTTGATATCATACTTGTGCTTGTCCAGGTATGGAGCCCGAGACTGTTCCGTTGACGACCTACAAAGAGCTACGCACCGAGAAGGATTACCATGCCGATGCGGCCGGATACTGGGAGGGAAAAGACTCCCCCGCTGCCACTCGACTCCACCAATCGCAAAAGCCTGCTCAGTCACTTGAAAGTGTGCTCCGGATTGGGGCGTGACATTTATAATAACAAATATATTTCCAAATTTATTTTCCCACCTAAATGCACTTGTTAAAAATGATTTTTTATTTTTCTTACTAAAAAACACTAGCTGGCAGTATACTAAAAATTATAGTAACTATTATATATATCATTAACATTTATTTCCATCCAGTCTAGTTAGATTATTAATCGAATTTAGGAAATTATATTTTGTATTAAATATTGTACATATACTAATCAAACAATTTATACGAGAATTCAACAAAATCCTAAAATACATTTGTAATCATTTAATTTTAGTTATTAAATATTGACTTTCATATTTTAATTTTAATCAATATATAATGTCTTCCTTATTCGGATAATTCATAACAGAAAAGTAAATCGAGTGAATTGTTCAAGTAATATATATATATATATATATATATATATAATTGACATTAATTTCACAAATAATTCATTAAATGTAAAATCAATATATTGCAATATATCGGAAAATAAGTCTTCCAACTTAATTCCATTAAATGATTTATTAATATTCACATATTGCAAAAATAATGGCATAATTTATATTTGAAAAAAAAATCTTATTTCCATGTTGATAAAAACGAATTTTGATATTTTTTAATTTAAAAAAAAAAGATTTGCATGGCTGGCGCAATATATTTTTATATGCAATAATTTGCATAAAGCATTACTCTATCTCTTTCAAGTTTGGGGGATTTTGATGCGTGTAAAATATACGTGCATTTTGGGGCTTAAAATGATATATATTTGATGCATTTGCACGCATATTTAGTGTTTTTACTTGGTTTCCTTTATTGGGCGTGATACTGTGTATTCTTATAACTTCTTACAGGAAATGGAGCTAAATTGGATATAAAATGATATCACGTTCCAAAGTATAGGTCAAAAGCTAAGATACGAGCAAATATGTGAAGGAAAGAAGCACGGACGATCAAACAAAAGGAAATTTCTTTCAAAAACGTCCAAATACGCTAACAGTTTCCAGCACTGACATGGTTTAGTATTTTGGCCATAATATTCTCTACAAAATTGCTATTGAGGTATGTTGGAAAATTTATTTGTTAGATTTTGATGATACGATGTAAAACGTAGACAAGGAAGTTGACACTCCATTTTCCTTGTAATTCTGTATTGTAATAGATTGGACTGGAAGAGCTGAGTTAAGTCAGCTAAGTCAAGATTACAAGAAGTCAACTGCGGACTGGAATGAAGACTCTGTTGTGTGTCTGCTTAGTATGGCCATGAAGGAAGTCAAGCACTCGACTGAAGGAGAGTCAGCTGAGGAACAACTGTGAGAAGTGTCAGTCAAGTCAACTCAAGAAGCCAAGTCTATCAGTTAAAGTGATAGTTGAGTCAATCTCATGATTGAAGCAGACTCAAGTCACCTGGGTAAATGCAGCAGTCAAGTCAAGACAACTGACTTAGATCCGTTGGAATAAAGTCAAGAATATTACTCGATATAGTAATATGTCAAGTTGACAGGTCTTAAAGTGTTTGGCCCAAAATTGTGCAAAACGAATGAGCCAATGGGAAACACTGCACTTTGTGTCAGAACCTGCAAAGCTGAAGAGACATTTAATACGAGGAAAGGTCAACATCACAAGGGTTGCAGACCAAGAAAAAGACAAGCCAACGAACACAAAGTGACATTTGAAATTAGCATATCTCTTCAACGGGCAAATTTCAAATGTGCACTATAATAGGGTGAGGAAGCTACTGAGAAAAGGTCATGAATGACACAGAACTTTTAAGCAATATTCAAGCAATTAACCAACAAATTCTCAAAGCTTATCAAGATATTCTTCAAGCCTAAAACTCGATCCAACACAAGCTGTGAAGGAGAGACAACTTCAATCAGTTGAAGAGGAAAACATTTGAAGAACTAAAAGGGGTCTATTTTCCAAGTTGAAGGATTGTAGAAAGGTTCAAGATTGAACCAAGTTTCAAGTTTGTTGGAGGGCTTCGTGATCAAATCCAAGAACTTGAGAAGTGAGCTGAAGTAGCTTGGCAGCTGCCTCGTGAAGAAGCTGAGTCGTAAGAGAAGCCAGATGTGTGATCATGGATGTCTCCAGACTGATAACTACTTTGTAACCTAATCTGTTACTTAGTGGATTCCTCCAGGAGTTGGAGAAGAGTGAATTAGAAGAATTACCCCATCTTCAAACCACTATAAAAATACTTGTGTCTATTTATTTTCAGCATTTACATTCCTGCATATCTATTTTATATCTGTTTTTAGTTAATATTTGCAATCCAACTGATAAATAACTAAGTGCTAAAACAAGCTTTAAACCAATCATAGGGTGTTACGTCTTCCGCTGTTAAAAACCAAATCAACCAAGTTAAGTATTTGGCTTAAGCAGCCGAGTTATACTATCAACAGCTCTATCGAGTCTGTTGAGTGGGTAACTTAGCTGAATAGCCAACTTGGCTGTCCTCAAGGACACAACTGATTTGAGTCAACTCTGTTGAACTATTTAAAAGGACTATAATCAAAAATTTGGTAAGGTTTATTCAACCCCCCCTTCTAAACCTTACACCACACCCCTTGTGACCTACAAGTGGTATCAGAGCGGTTGGTTCATTAGGCCTTCCGCACTGGTTACTGAACTAGATCTCTATCTTTTCAAAAGATTTTAACACTTGTGTTTTCAAATTCTTTCATTTTAAAAGAACAGTTATTATCATGGAAGCAAATCTAACTCGCATTCCAATGTTCACTGTGGAAGAGTTTGATGACTGGAAAATTCGCATGAATGCTCATCTATCCACTTTACATGGTGAAATGTGGCTTGTGATAGAGGATGGGCCATTAGAAATTTACAAAGTCAACACTGTTGTAAGAGCTGCACCTGCAGCTGAAGGAGAAGTTGCTGAAGAAAGACCAATCATGGTTGAAAAACCAAGAACTGAATGGACAAATGAAGATCGAAAGAGATATAACCTGGATAATGTGGCCAAGGATATACTCTACAAAACGTTGGATAAAGTCATGTTTAACAAAGTCAAATCTTGCAAATCTGCAAAAGAAATTTGGGATAAGTTGACCTTAATTTGTGAAGGATCGGAACAAATTAAGGAGAACAAATTAACTGTTGTTGTTCAAAGATTTGAAAATTTTAAAAACGTTTGCATGTGAAACTCTGGATCCGCTGGATGCCAGATTTACAGAATAACAAATGAGCTTTCAGCTCTTGGGAAAGAATATACATAGAAGGAGATGTGCATGAAGATTCTAAGAGCCCTCCCAGTTGAATGGGAAATGAAGGTCATGGCCCTAAGACATTCAATGGACCTCTCAAAAACATTCAACCATGAGCTATTCTCAGACCTCAACGCCTATGAGTTTGAGTTGAGAAGGAAAGAGCAGGAGAAAACAGATGTACCTATGACAGTTGCATTGTTGGCCAGTGATGGGAAAAGAGCTGAGCCAAAGGAAACCATTGACCAGGAGGAGATTGCTCTTAGGTTAAAAGATTCAACAAGTTCTTTAATAAGAACTATAAAAGAAACAAAGGTGAGACCTCCAGAAGACATTCAACACCCTCCAAAGCAAGGGAGGACATGCCACCTAAGAGAGCTGATAATTCAAGGACCGACAGAGCTGGTCACAGAGCTGAGAACTTGTGTTAGAATTGCGGACAACCAGAACATTTTGCAGTTGATTCCACCAGTCAACAAGTATAGGAACGAGGAAGAAAGAAAAGTCTTCAGGGAAAGAAGACAGGAAAAGAAGAAAGCAATGTTGGCTGCTGAGACTGTTGAGCCAGCTAAATGCAAAGAAGCAGCAGACTCAGATAGTAGTGAAGCTGACTACTCAAGTGATTCTGAGAAAGAGGCTATGATCTGCCTCATGGCTAAAGAACAAGATCAATAAGATCAAGAAGATGGGGTGCACTCTAACTCATCTCATTCTGATTCTAGTGATAGTGATTGTGATACACACACTTCATCACCCACAGATCTATATGATTCATTAGGCAAAATGATGAAAGATTTTGAGCATATCAAATCCTCACACACAATTTTAAACGAGGAAAACAGCCAGCTTAAAAGCCAAAACTCACAGCTGACTAAAGAGCTGAGTACTCTGAGTCACATAGCTGATGAGAACACTAAACTAAAGGCTGAAAATGCCAAGATCATAGTAGAGTTAGCTGCTACAGAAAAGAGGGAAAAAGATCTTAAAAATGTGATTGCCTTATTTACAAAAGCATCCAAATCATTGGATGAACTTATTATGAGTCAAAAGGAATGTGGAGACAAGACAGGCATAGGATTCAATTCCTTTGTGCATAGTCAAACTCTAAGAGTGATTTTGGAAAAGGGATCTTCAAGTAATGAAGGAACCCAAAAACCCAAAACACCAAATGTTGCACCCACATTCACTCAAAAAGCACAATCACAACCATACTGGCCTTGGTTACAAGGGTAAAGGAAAGAAGCCAGTAGAGTATGCTGAAGGGACACTGAGAAGAAATCCAGACAGGTCTATCAGCAGACTCCTAACAGGAATTTGGGTCATGAGGAAGAAGGCTGAGATGATCAAGTTCAGTTCGGCCACGGAAGTAAAGGGGATATAGATGTTTTAGGAGGCGCGTTAATGCATTGGCCCGACGTGGCTCAGGCCTCATAGTCTGAGGTGCCTCAGGTCAGTTCGGACCGAGGTCTTAGAGGAGTAAAATAGGGTTTTTAGGAGATCCGATCCTAATCTAATGATGACCCTGACACCAAATGGTAACGGAATCCCACATAATTTCAAGCAAAATGACTCTGACCGACGTGGCTCAGGCCTGATAGTGGAACGCAATTCGCGGGTGTGAGGAGTTGAAGATCAAGCAAAATTTCACGTCGGTGGCCCATCCACAGGCCAATGGGCAGGTGGAGGTCACTAATAGAATCTTGGTCCAAAGAATCAAAGCTCGGCTTGAGAAGGCAGGCGGAGCATGGGTGCAATAGCTCAGTTCGGTATTGTGGGCTTATCGAACTAATCCAAAGGAGACAACAGGTGAAACTCCGTTCAGCTTGGTGTATGGAATGGATGCTGTTATACCAGCAGAGATCGGGATGGAGACTCATCGGATTCAAAATTTTGATGAGAACGCCAACGAGATGATGATCCAAGAAGCACTGGATACTATTAATGAGAAAAGAGAGATGGCATTTCTGCAAATGGAACGGACACGAGGAAGGATCAAGGCAGCCTATGACAAAAGGGTGATGAGGAGGGCCTTCCAGGTTGGGGACCTGGTTCTGAGAAGGTCGGACGCTAGCAAGAATAAGGGGAAGTTGGATGAAAATTGGGAAGGGCCACTTCGGGTGGCAAAGGTGCTGGCAGGAGGTGCGTATGAGCTGGAGGAATTTGATGGGCGAAAGCTTCCGAGAGCATGGAACAGTTGCAATTTAAAGAAACATCATTCCTAGAATTGAGGAATATCTGATGTAATGAAATTACTCATTTTGAATGAAATGCTCTGCTTCCCTGAATTATGAGTTCGGAAAATAAAATTGGTAAAAATTGACAAGTATTTGGAGCTCAGCTCGAGCTGGACTCCAAATACTTGGGGCCATGAGGCCATGCAAGGAGCTCGGCCCGAGCCAGCTTCCTTTAATGAAATCGACAAGTATTTGGAGCTCAGCTCGAGCTAGTCTCCAAATACTTGGGGCCACGAGGCCATGCAAGGAGCTCGGCCCGAGCCAGCTTCCTTTAATGAAATCGACAAGTATTTGGAGCTCAGCTCGAGCTAGTCTCCAAATACTTGGGGCCACGAGGCCATGCAAGGATCTCGGCTCGAGCCAGCTTCCTTTGACGAAATCGACAAGTATTTGGAGCTCAGCTCGAGCTAGTCTCCAAATACTTGGGCCACGAGGCCATGCATGGAGCTCGGCCCGAGCCAGCTTCCTTTAATGAAATCGACAAGTATTTGGAGCTCAGCTCGAGCTAGTCTCCAAATACTTGGGGCCACGAGGCGAGGCAGGGAGCTCGGCCTGAGCCAACTTCCTTTGATGAGATCGACAAGGTATTTGGAGCTCAGCTCGAGCTAGTCTCCAAAAACTTGGGGCCATGAGGCCAGGCAAAGAGCTCGGCCTGAGCCAGCTCCTTTGATAAAATCGACAAGTATTTGGAGCTCAGCTTGAGCTAGTCTCCAAATACTTGGGGCCACGAGGAGTTTGATATACCAATCTTTTTTGGGTAAAAATTTTTTTTTTAATTAATTAGCTCAGCTCGAGTAAATGCTTTATGATGAAATAAATCTAAGCTACTGTGAGAATAAAAATGTGAGAATAGAGATTGGAAAATAGAGAATCTTTCATTAAGCAAAACAAGAGTACAAGTACATCAGGATACTGAAGTCAGAAAAGGAAATACAACAAAAAGTTATCAAAAACCCCCTAAGTAGTAGGAGCAGCATTTTCAGGGATCAGGTCATCTATTGAGATGGTCACGTCGTCCACAAGGGCGATCTCGGGATCATCATCTGTAATCTCCTGAACAGAAGTGAGGGAGGTGCCTTCGGGGAGCTGGGGAGTTGGCTGACCTCCAAGAGCATGAGAGGGGCCCCCTGAGCTGGAAGCAGGGTGGAGGACAAATGGAGCAGATAAAGACTCTATGAAGACCTCCACTGGAGCTAGATTGAGACGCTCCGCCTCATCAGAGAACACGAAGCCCTTGGGGTCAGGAAGGATCCTTTTGGGACCTCGGCGATCAAAAGGCTCAGTAGTGATACCGCGTTCCCTGAGCTGAAGCTCAGCTTGATCAAAAGCAAAGCCATAATACTCCATAGCGGCTGAAGATAGAACTTTGATAAATTCTCTGGAGCTTAGAAAGGCTTGCTTCACCCTCTCCCGGATAGCCTGAACTATGGAAGAGCCCTGGGGGGAGGTCAGAAAACCTTGACGACCGACTTCAATGCCCTCAGCTCGAGCTTGGTCGGCATTGGTAGTGCAGCGGATTTGAAGATCACCCACCTCGGCCTTGAGGTCAGCATTGTCAGCCTCCACGGTCTTCAGCTTGGTCTCAAAGAGAGGCCACGGTGGCCTTATGGACCTCTTCCTTCTCTCTGAAGCGACGCACCTCTTCCAGGAGTTTGGTCTCCCGAGCTTTCAGCCGTGTGCGCTCCTTCTTGGCAGCATTGAGCTCAGTAACGACGGAGGGGTCGGCGAAGCCGACTCGAGCTCGGAGACCAGGGCAGCAAGCTGTGCCTCACCCTTCAAATGGTTCAGGCAAAAAGCGCTCACCAGCTCGGCATCGCCGAGTTTTTCTAAAGCAGTGCGATTAGGGTTTGGGCAGTTGCCTTGAACATACTGGATGGCAAAAGTCCCATCAGTATTCTTCAAGATGGAGTTCCCAGTGAAGAAGGTTTGGTTGGGTGTGTGGATAGGGTTGCGAGTGAGAGTGAGAGCAGCAGCCGAGGTGGTAGTAGCCTTAGCCTTCTTGGCTGCGCTGGCACTAGTTCCAGGACCCGATCTCTTGGGAAGAGGAGGTCGGATGGTAGGATGAGTCTCAGGACCTATGAGGTCGGCTATTACAGGTCGCCGAAGCTGAGAAGGTTGGCTGCCCTGACCTGTAACAGCAGGGCGGAAGGAGGGAGAGAACCAGAACCAGCTTGTTGCTCTTCCTCCTCCTGCTCAGCAACCATTTGTGCCATAAACATGTCTGCACAATAAGAAAAGGTTAGCCAATGGGTAAGAACGAAGTGAGTTAAATATGAAAAAAATAATTACCAATGTCACAAGGTAGGGGAGACATTATGGAGCTCAGCTCGAAGTAGTACAAGAGAGATGGAGTTATGAGACAGGAGAGGTCATATTTGACCAAGGTAAGTTTATTTATTAAGGATTGGAGTTCGGGGGACCGATCTCGGGGTTATGTTTCCGCTGAAGAGGAAGGCTCCAAGTCCAGGCGATAAGAAAACCCCAAGCTCGGGGAGAGGAGATGAAAAAATACTTATCCTTCCAGAATTTATTGGATGAAGGATATTTACTCAAAAATTGAGCATCACCTCGGGAGGTGATGTAGAACAGACCCTTGGTGGTCGAGCTCTTTATTTGGAATAGGGCAAAGAACAGTTCGAGAGTAGGCTCTATTTCTAGATATTTGGTTAAAATCAAGAAGGCAGCAAGGATGCGGAAGGAATTGGGGGCTAGCTGGTTTAGGGGTACACGATAGAGGTCGGATACCGCGGCCATAAAGGGATGAATGGGGAACCGGAGGCCACCCTCTATCTGACCTGCGAAGAAGGCCAAGGCATTTGGTGGAGGTCGGGAAGGGCGATCTGAGCTGTTGGGTAAGGAAAGTTTGAAAGAGGAAGAAATTTTTGCACTCCTTTTTATAGTTTGGATATTAGAGGCTGTGAGGGTAGTTTCTCTGAAATCATGAGGGTACACGGGCAGAGGACCCGAACTCGGAGCTCGGATCTCTATTGTATCGGAGTCCGAGCCCGAATCAGAGTTGGACTCGGTAGCATCAGGATCCGAGGGGCGGACTCCGGTAAGAGAAATAGGTTGTGAGCCGGAACCCGTTTCGACAGCCCACCGTTCTAAATCGGCGATATATGCTTCCGACGGGGTTGAAAGAGAAGAGGAGGATGCCATAATATAAGGTAAAAAGAAAAACTGGGAAAAGAAAGGGGAAAGAGGGGATTACTGTAATACCCCAATTTTTACCTAATTGGGTTTTAGTAATTTTTAGACTTGTAGGATTTTAATTATTGGCCCAGTATAGAATTTTAGTAAAAAGCCCAGTCTTAATAACATTAACAGGCCCATTTATAAACTTATATTTTTATTTTTATTTTCAAGAGCCCATATCCGATTTCTAGAAGATTCAAAATTCTGCAAAATTCGTTTAGTTAAATTCAAAATTTGAATTTTATTTACCCTTATCTTTATATATATCAGTTAGATAAAATAAAATCTTTTCTTAACAGATTTTGGCTTATATCAGATATCCCAAAAGCCCACGTCCCCCACAACTCTCCACAACTCCAACTACTAGTTAACCCATAACACTGATATATCAAACCCACGTCTCTTAGACTATATCATCTCGTAACTCCCAACAATTTTTTTTTTTTATACTCAATAATCTCACATATATTTTTACTCTGTCCCTCGCAAAGCATCCTCATATTCAAAAGTGAATACCGCAACCTAAACTCCCGACTTCTTTCACCCAAAGGTAAACATCCAGAACCATTTTTGTTTGTTGTCAATTCATTTTTCAAGACACCGAGAACTTAGTCGGAGACTTTGATAAACCACAAAAAAAAAAGCTTTGAACCATCGTCCGAGCCGCCACCCGTCACCGCCCGAAACCCAATTTTCCAAAATCCCAGAACCCCTAGCCGGTCCATAGCTTGAACCCAAAAGCGCCGCCCGCTTTTGTCGCTACCGCCAACGGGAGAATCGAATTTTGGGAAATTTTCGAGTGAGATTGAGGAAAGACGAGAGAAACAGAGAGCAAGTGAGACTGTTTGGGACCGGGAGAGGAAGTGCGATGAAGGATTTGGGTGAGATTGGGGTGGATGAGATAGAGAGTGAGATCGAAAAAAAAAAAAAAAAAGGAAAAAGGATGGTGAGAGAGAGACATGGCGTGAGAGAGAGAGAGTCTGTACAAAAGGGAAATTGTAGAAGAAGAAGTGTGGTGGGCTTTTAACTTGGGCTTGGCCTTACCCTCATAAACAATACCCCAATTTCAGTTTCTAATTTTTCCTAGTTTCAACTTTCAGCATTCAATTGTTGACTTCTCAAATTGAGAGTTTGACCTAGTTCTAGAATTTAACCTTACCCACGTTTGAGATATTCACTTCTAGCCATCTTTCAGTATTTATTTTCTTTTAGCCAAAATCCTTCTAAAAAAAATTCAGTAATTTAAGTTATTTTTTATTTTTACTTTATTTGTAGGAAATTATTCGTTCGAGGTCTAAAACTTTCAATCGAGCACGCATTTGGTATTTTCTGCACTTTATTTGAGGTGGGGTTTTACTGCTTTTGTTTAATTTAAATGCCCTGTTTTAACTGTTAGTTGCATATTCATGATAAATATGATGCGTGATGTTGAGACTATTTGTACTTAATTGTACACGAGACTTTGAGACTATTGGTACTTAATTGTACGCGAGACTTTGAGACTATTCGTGCTTAAATGTACATGAGACTTTGAGACTGTTTGTACTTAATTGTACTTGAGATTATAATATTTTTCATGAAAGTTTGTGCTAACTGTTATGCATGCGTATTTGACTTGAACAATTGCTTCCCCACTGAGTTGACGATAACTCACCCCAATAATTTTACCCCCTTTCAGGTTGAGGAGTCCGACGTGGTGCGTGGCGGGTGAATTGATCATGACAGTTGTTTTTGTCGAATTTTTATTAATAGTAGAATTTCATGAACGATGTTGGTCTTTTAATCTTTTCGTATTTATAAAACATACAGTGTATTGGTCTTAATTCAATTGATGGTTGATGCAAATTTTTATTTAAGTTAGTTATTTTATTCTTTGGAAAAAAAAATGGTTGACTCGTTTCCGTTAGATTTTAGCCATCTGCGAGTATTATTATGCGTAGTTGCATTTTTCAAAACTAGGGTGTTACATTAGTGGTATCAGAGCAGACTTACGTTTCTGTAGACTCGAAAAAAAAAGAGAGTCGGATTTTTTTTTAAAAAAAAAAAATAATCTATGATCAATCACCTTCGCCGCACCACGGGGACTTCGAGGTAATACTTACATTTTTTTTTGTTACTAAATGCTACATTATGAATTTTGAGCCTTATGTCATATATCATGCGAGCATGTTATCTTATGAGACTTGAGCCTTATGTTATGTCATTTATTCCGAAAATGCATATTTTTAATGTTGAGAAATGATATATGTCTTCATTTTACTATACTTTGAACTGAAGAAATTTCATGATATTTAAAAAAATTTCATGGGCCTGATATATGTATAGTTAGAATGGCTGGGCCTCATGAGACCGTTAGGAAGTCTTTTTTTTTTTCTTGTCCCGCAGCCCTGAATCGGAAGCGTATTAGAGACTTTAAGAACTTTGAGAGATAGGATGATGATAATGGAAATATTTTACATTTCTTTATGGATGTCTTATCTAGCGATATCTTTTCTTATGATGAGTTAACTTATAAACTGTATTTTGACTTAGAACGCATATCACAGACGAGTTTTACTAAGTTGTGATTATACTTTGATTATAGGAAAATGATTCGAGGACGTAGGGTGAGAACCCGAGGTGCTACTACTACTAATAATAATACGAATCGAAGCAATGAGGCAAACCCATTTCTGGCATGGAACCGAGGGAATAACGAGAATGATCACGCAGTCAACCAAGCCCCGGCATTAACTCAAGCACAAGTGGTAGAGCAGTTTCGCCGTTTCTCACCGCTGATCTTTAATGGGCAAGAAGGACCTGCCTACGTAGACGAGTGGTTTGTGTCATTGGAACGTACCTTCGAGTTAATCGGGTGTACTGAGGCACAACGCATCCTTTGTGCTCAGTACTAGCTTGTACAAGATGCAGGACGTTGGTGGATGAGCTACTGGAGACTAAGGCCTGCCGATGAATGAGCAGCTCTAACTTGGGAGGGGTTTAAAGAGATAGTGATGGAGAAGTACTGTCCCCAACATTATCGGGAACAGATGGAACGGGAGTTTTGGGATCTAAAGCAAGAGGGAATGTCTGTGACAGAGTACGAGAGGAAGTTCAACCAAATGAGCTTCTTCGTGGAATATATGGTGGATAGAGACCGTAAACGAGCGCTAAGGTTCCGAGCGGGTTTACGACCAGGGATACGCCACATTGTGGCAAGCCACGGGGTTCTATCGTACGCAGACACAGTGTTCCGTGCTCAGGAGATTGCTGCAAGTCAGGAGTTAGACCGGAAACAAACCGGGAATTTGGGGAAAAGGAACTGGAATGGAAACCAGGACAGGAATCGAAATCAGAATAAACAGGCGAGGACTGATGCGAGACCGGGGCCTAAACCTCAAACTGGTAAACCGATGTGTGTGAAATGCGGGAAAAATCATAATGGGGAGTGTTTGATGGGATAGAACAAGTGCTACTGGTGTAAAATGCTAGGACATTCGTCATGGGATTGCCCCACTCGGGAACAGGGAAGAAAAGGGCAAGGATCTGGAGGACAGGCACGAGTATATGCTATGACCCGGGGAAGGCGATCGTAACCCGGGCACGATGTCAGGTATGTTAAATGTACTTGGAATACCTGCTTTAGCATTATTTGATACGGGTGCCACACATTCATTTATGTCTTCGAGATTTTATAATATGATTGGACATAGCGATATTAGGATCGACGAACCTCTTGAGATTAGTTTGCCTTCTGGTAAGACAATTTTCACTGATTCAATCGTTAAGGACGTAGACGTTGACATAGGGGGAAAGGATCTAAAAGCCAATTTGTATGTAATAGATATGAAGGATTTCGACATAATATTTGGTATGGACTGGCTTAGTAGATATCGAGCTGACATCCAGTGCCAGGAAAAGGAAGTGACACTACAATTGCCAGGAGGAGAAGCAATAAAGTTTTACGGGACTAAGACTAGGACCGTGCCTAAAGTTATATCAGCAATGAATGCTTTGACCTTGCTGAAAAAGGGAAAGTGTCAAGGGTATTTGGTGAATATTGTTGGAACTCCAACAACTAAGTTGACACCAAATGACGTTCCTACAGTCCGGGAATTTGTGGATGTCTTTCCCGAAGAGTTACCAGGAGTACCACCAAATCGACAAGTTGAGTTATCCACCAATTTGGTACCCGGAGCGGCACCAGTATCTAGAGCACCCTATCGGATGGCGCCGAAGGAACTGCGGAGCTAAAGGTTCAAATACAAGAACTGTTGGAAACAGGATTTATTCGCCCAAGTGTGTCACCTTGGGGCGCGCCAGTCCTATTCGTAAAGAAGAAAGACGGATCACTCCGAATGTGCATCGATTACAGAGAGTTGAATCGACTTACAGTAAAGAATAAGTATCCATTGCCGAGGATCGAAGATTTATTCGATCAGCTTCGAGGAGCTAGTGTGTTCTCCAAGATCGATCTGAGATCTGGGTACCACCAACTGAAGGTAAAAGAGTGTGATATTCCAAAAACGGCATTTAGAACCCGTTACGGGCACTATGAGTTTGTAGTGATGCCATTGGGTTTGTCTAATGCACCAGCAGTCTTTATGGACTTGATGAACAGAGTTTTTCACCCTTACCTAGATCAATTCGTCATAGTCTTCATAGATGACATATTGGTATATTCGAAGGATAAGGTGCAACACGAGGAGCATTTAAGGATTGTATTGGAGACACTTCGCAAGGAGAAGTTATACGTGAAGTTTAAGAAGTGTGAATTCTGGTTGGACCGAGTCGTGTTTCTCGGACACGTGGTCACATCACAAGGAATTGAAGTTGACCCTGGTAAGGTTGAAGCAGTAAGCAGTTGGAATGTACCTAAGACTGCAAGTGAGGTACGGAGTTTTCTAGGTCTTGCTGGCTATTACAGAAGATTTATCGAGGGATTCTCTAGAATAGCCATGCCTATGACTCGGTTAACAAGGAAAGGGGAGAAGTTCGAATGGACTCAGAAGTGCGAGGAGAGTTTTCAGGAGTTGAAAGGTAAATTAACTTCTGCCCCTGTATTGACAATTCCAAATCCTACAGAGGGATTTGTCATCTATAGTGACGCATCGAAGCAAGGCTTGGGTTGTGTTTTGATGCAACACGGCAAGGTTGTGGCTTACGCCTCGAGACAACTAAAGACGCATGAGTTGAATTACCCCACACATGACCTTGAGTTGGCTGCCGTGGTGCACGCATTAAAGATATGGCGACACTACCTATATGGAGGGAAGTGTGAAATATTCACGGATCACAAAAGCCTTAAATATCTTTTCACTCAGAAGGAGTTGAATATGAGGCAGAGGAGATGGTTAGAACTGGTGAAAGACTATGATTGCACCATTCAGTACCATCCGGGCAAAGCTAACGTAGTAGCCGATGCCTTGAGCCGAAGGGCCAGAGGGGAGTTAGCTTGTATGCTCACGGAGCAAGAGCAGTTGGCAAGAGAGTTTGCCAAACTGGAGATTGAAGTTGTTGAGCCACCAAATGGTACGGAAGCCATTTTGGCATCATTGGTGGTGCAACCCACCTTAAGAGATAAGATTAAGGAGGCCCAACCCCACGATAAGTTTTTGTGCAAGATGAGGGAACATGTACAAGCTGGAGACATCGAGGGATTCAAGGTAACTGGTGATGATGTTCTGACATATGAAGGAAGGATTTGTGTCCCTAAGGATGAGGCACTCCGGAAGGAAATTCTAGAGGAGGCACATAATACTCCCTACACAGCTCATCGGGGAGGTACAAAGATGTACCACGACTTGAGGAGACTTTTCTGGTGGAGGAGCATGAAGAGAGATATTGGGGATTTTGTAGAGAAATGTTTGGTCTGCCAGCAAGTTAAAGCAGAGCACCAGCGACCGTCGGGTTTGCTTAAGTCGTTGGAGATCCCGGAGTGGAAGTGGGAACATATAACTATGGATTTTGTGGTTGGACTACCACAAACACTAAGGAAGAATAACGCAGTCTGGGTTATAGTGGATCGATTGACCAAGTCAGCACATTTTCTGCCGGTACGAATGACTTTTAACATGGATCAGTATGCCAGAATCTATATTAAGGAAATTGTGAGGTTACATGGGGTGCCAGTTTCTATTGTGTCAGACAGAGATCCACGGTTTACATCGAAGTTTTGGAGGAGTTTGCAAGAAGCACTGGGAACGAAATTGAGATTCAGTACAGCCTATCATCCGCAGACCGATGGGCAATCCGAGAGAACTATTAAGACGTTAGAGGACTTGTTGAGAGCGTGTGTACTGGATACAGGGGAAAGTTGGGAAACAATGTTGCCATTGGTGGAATTCGCGTACAATAATAGTTACCAAGCAACGATTAAGATGGCCCCGTATGAAGCATTGTACGGGAGAAAGTGTAGGTCCCCTTTATATTGGAGTGAAGTTGGAGAAAGGAAAATTTTGGGACCGGAGTTGATTGAACAAACAGTAGAAAAGATTTCAGAGATTCGGGACAAAATAAAGGTTGCTCAAGATAGACAGAAATCCTACGTGGATAAGCGCAGAAAGGACATACAGTTTGAGGTTGGCAACAATGTATTTTTGAAAGTGGCTCCAATGAAGGGAATTATAAGATTTGGTAAAAAGGGAAAATTACAACCTCGTTATATTGGACCATTTGAGATACTAGAAAGAGTTGGGGATTTGGCGTATCGTCTGGCTTTGCCACCAGACTTGTCAGGGGTACATAATGTGTTTCACGTATCAATGCTGAGGAAATATGTGTTTGACCCTGATCACATTGTTAATTACAAGGACCTACACATAGGTAAGAATTTGTCGTACGAAGAGATGCCTATAGCTATTTTGGATCGTAAAGTGCATGGGCTTAGAAACAGAGATGTGGTTTTTATCAAAGTACAATGGAGTACACACGGGAAAAATGAGGCAACATGGGAAAGAGAGGAGGAAATCAAATCCAAGTATCCCGTATTCTTTGATCAAGGTATGTAACCGAAATTTCGAGGACGAAATTTTTTAATTGAGGTGGGTAGGATGTAATACCCCAATTTTTACCTAATTGGGTTTTAGTAATTTTTAGACTTGTAGGATTTTAATTATTGGCCCAGTATAGAATTTTAGTAAAAAGCCCAATCTTAATAACATTAACAGGCCCATTTATTAACTTATATTTTTATTTTTATTTTCAAGAGCCCATATCCGATTTCTAGAAGATTCAAAATTCTGCAAAATTCGTTTAGTTAAATTCAAAATTTGAATTTTATTTACCCTTATCTTTATATATATATCAGTTAGATAAAACAAAATCTTTTCTTAACAGATTTTGGCTTATATCAGATATCCCAAAAGCCCACGTCCCACACAACTCTCCACAACTCCAACTACTAGTTAACCCATAACACTGATATATCAAACCCACGTCTCTTAGCCTATATCATCTCAGAACTCCCAACAATTTTTTTTTATACTCAATAATCTCACATATATTTTTACTCTGTCCCCTGCAAAGCATCCTCATATTCAAAAGTGAATACATGCAACCTAAACTCCCGACTTCTTTCACCCAAAGGTAAACATCCAAAACCATTTTTGTTTGTTGTCAATTCATTTTTCAGTACACCGAGAACTTAGTCGGAGACTTAGATAAACCACAAAAAAAAAATCTTTGAACCATCGTCCGAGCCGCCACCCATCACCGCCCGAAACCCAAAATTTTCCAAAATCCCAAAACCCTAGCCGGTCCATAGCTTGAACCCAAAACCGCGCCCGCTTTTGTCGCTACCGCGACGGGAGAATCGAATTTTGGGAAATTTTCGAGTGAGATTGAGGGAAAGACGAGAGAAACAGAGAGCAAGTGAGACTGTTTGGGACCGGGAGAGGGAAGTGCGATAAAGGATTTGGGTGAGATTGGAATGGATGAGATAGGGAGTGAGATCGAAAAAAAAAAGGAAAAAGGATGGTGAGAGAGAGACATGGCGAGAGAGAGAGAGAGAGTTTGTACAAAAGGGAAATTGTAGAAGAAGAAGTGTGGTGGGCTTTTAACTTGGGCTTGGCCTTACCTCATAAACAATACCCCAATTTCAGTTTCTAATTTTTCCTAGTTTCAACTTTCAAAGATTCAATTGTTGACTTCTCAAATTGAGAGTTTGACCTAGTTCTAGAATTTAACCTTACCCACGTTTGAGATATTCACTTATAGCCATCTTTCAAAGATTTATTTTCTTTTAGCCAAAATCCTTCTAAAAAAAATTCAGTAATTTAAGTTATTTTTTATTTTTACTTTATTTGTAGGAAATTATTCGTTCGAGGTCTAAAACTTTCAATCGAGCACGCATTTGGTATTTTCTGCACTTTATTTGAGGTGGGGTTTTACTGCTTTTGTTTAATTTAAATGCCCTGTTTTAACTGTTAGTTGCATATTCATGATAAATATGATGCGTGATGTTGGGACTATTTGTACTTAATTGTACACGAGACTTTGAGACTATTGGTACTTAATTGTACACGAGACTTTGAGACTATTCGTGCTTAAATGTACATGAGACTTTGAGACTGTTTGTACTTAATTGTACTTGAGACTATGATATTTTTCGTGAAAGTTTGTGCTAACTGTTATGCATGCGTATTTGACTTGAACAATTGCTTCTCCACTGAGTTGACGATAACTCACCCCAATTATTTTACCCCCTTTCAGGTTGAGGAGTCCGAAGTGGCGCGTGGCGGGTGAATTGATCATGACAGTTGTTTTTGTCGAATTTTTATTAATAGTAGAATTTCATGAACGATGTTGGTCTTTTAATCTTTTCGTATTTATAAAACATACAGTGTACTGGTCTTAATTCAATTGATGGTTGATGCAAATTTTTATTTAAGTTAGTTATTTTATTCTTTGGAAAAAAAAATGGTTGACTCGTTTCCGTTAGATTTTAGCCATCTGCGAGTATTATTATGCGTAGTTGCATTTTTCAAAACTAGGGTGTTACAATTACTTACTGGATGAAAGTAATAGATTGAAGAAGAAAAGTGGTCTGGAGCCTAAAACTGTTGAAGCTTGCCGGAATCTGAGGAATTCCACTGGAGAAGAAATGTGTGTCTGCTTTAGAGAGTGCTTTGTAATTCGAATGAGTGAAAAATGAAGAATGGAGGAGGAAAATGGCTTTTATAAGGAGAGAAAAGAGACGAAAGGGTGTCTCGGTATTCGAGGAGACATCGCACGATTCACGAGGCATCAGTGAGCTGAAAGGACGTCCTTTCAGTCACATCAACGTGTCGAATTTGAAAAGCCAAAGGGCGGCGAGAATTTGAAAAGCCCAAACCCTAAGAGCAGGTCAGCTCGACCTACCAGCAACTATGGTTGAAACAGATCTACCCATAGTTGGGGGAGGAATTGATAAGGGTAAAATATGGTCTGGGTTGACCTACCTAGCAGTGGGCTGATTTGATAAGGCTCGGCGTATTGGGCCGACCTGCTAAGCTCTGGACATTGGATCGATTTGATAAGGCCCATAGTATCGGGCCGACTTGTGTAAGGCCTAGCTTATTGGGCCGACCTGTTAAGCCCTAGCGTATGGGGCCGGCCTACTGCCATAAGTATTGAGCCGGCCTCTTGGGCTCAGCATTGAGTTGGTCCGCTAAAAAGTGTTGGGTTGATCTGGTAAGTTCAGCATTTGGGCTGCGACTGATCTGCCGCATTCTAAAAGGATCAACTTTGGGTCATGAGGAAGGAGGCCGAGATGATCAAGTTCAGTTCGGCCACAGAAGTGAGGGGGCTATGGATGTTTTAGGAGGCGCGTTAATGCATTGGCCCGACGTGGCTCAGGCCTGATAGTCTGAGGTGCCTCAGGTCAGTTCGGACCGAGGTCTTAGAGGAGTAAAATTAGGGTTTTTAGGAGATTCGATCCTAATCTAATGATGACTCTGACACCAAATCGTAACGGAATCCCGGATTTTACGGAAACCCTAATCCTAGCTAAGGTATAAAAGCCCAAGTCCAGGTTTATTCTAAACCTAATCTTATCTTTGCTTTTACAATATACTTTCTGCCTCTTGCTTCTCTTCCAAGTCACTGACTTAAACATCGGAGAGGGTACGCCGGAGCCCCTCTCCGGCCCCCCTTGTGCAGGTTTTGCGGAGGAGTTCAGCTTGGAAGTTGATCGGCGAGAGGAGGACGTTTTTTGGAAGCAACCAATAATATAGTTTTTTATTGAAGGGAAAACTAGCTAATTTATGCATTTCATTTTTTAAAACAATATTGATGACAAAATAGCCAAAGTCTTACAATATTTTAGATTTTATTCTTTTACATTAAAATTGAAATGTATCAACATCATTAACTACGTACAAAAATCCAGAAGAGCAGATTCATTAATTAGATCAATGATCACTTACATATTCATGCTGTGCAATTGTGCATGCCTCATGTATAATCATTAATCTTTGTAACAATTTCTCCAATATAATTGAGTAACAAACTGCATTAACAAAATAGTAAATACAAAAAAATTAAAATTGATGCATTGGCAGGTAATCGAAGCTGGGGCCAAGGCTAATGTAAATAGGTATGCAGTCCCGTGTCAATTAACAAAAACAATTGATGGATATTGCATGTACAATAATAATATTATTTTGTCCACGTGATACCTATTATATTAAAATATAAAATGAAATTAAAAATAGATTAGGAGATTAGTATTTTTTTTTTTTGAAATTCAGTCATGTCATTGCAGGTACTTGAACACGAGTTAGTTTTTTTTTTTTTAGAAATTCAATCATGTCATTGCAGGTACTCGAACCCGAGTCTAACATGGCAAGTAATACGGTCGTTGTGCTAAACCCTAGTGGTTAGGAGATCAGTATACTTACCTGACCAATTTACATAAAAGAAAAGAAATTACCAGAGATAAGTAGCTTCAATTAAATTAAATAAAACCTTAAGACTACCTTTTCTGAACGAAGATGGCCACAAGTCTCCCAATTTTATTTTATGTTATATTTTCCTTGGGTTCCCTTCGCTTCGATGATTACCATTGATTTGGCCCTGAAAGTAAAATCCCAGTTCTGTTACGCTAATACGAATTAGAAGCGGTATATGACCAAAAATAGTGTGTAGGTATGTTTGTTGAACAAAGCTTTCCCGCTTATTGCACGAAATCTAGGAGGCCCCTGCAACAACATATCTTCTTCCTCTTGCATAATAGCTGCAAAACGTTAAGACAGCTCTCTCAAATCCATGCCCACATCACCACCAATGGCTTTTCGCAGAAAAGCTTCATTCTTGTCAAGCTATTGGCTCTCTACACGTCCTTCAATAATTTCCCGTGTGCCGGCCGAGTGTTCGACCAAGTGCCAAATCCAAGTACCGCACTCTGGAATCAAATCATCAGAGGCTATTCGATTGGCGGAAACCAGCGGAAATCGGTAGAATTGTTTAATAATATGGTTCATTCTTTATCACTGCCTGATGACTACACGTATAATTGTGTTATTAATGGTTGTGCAAAAGGAAGGATGTTGAGAGAGGGCGAGCAGGTTCATGGGAAGGTTTTTAAGAGTGGGTTTTGTTCGAATGTGTATGTTACGACCAGTTTGGTTGATTTTTATGTGAAGAGTGGGGAGAAGGATGGAGTTGGGAAAGCAAAGCAAGTGTTTGATGAAATGGGCGAGAAGAATGTGGTCACGTGGAACTCGTTGCTTTCCGGGTGCTTTCGGTGTGGAGATGCTGATGGGGCACGAAGAGTGTTTGAGGAAATGCCGGAGAGGAATCTCGTGTCGTGGACCACCATGATTGCCGGTTGTGCACAAAATGGAAGGTGCAAGGAAGCATTGGCCTTATTTCAAGAGATGCAGCGGGAAAATGTCGAGTTTGACCAGGTTACATTGGTGGCAGTGCTATCAGCATGTGCTGAATTGGGTGATCTGAACCTGGGGAAATGGATCCATTCGTACGTGTTTGAGTCTTTCACTTATAGAAATCAGCCTGTCCTTATTTCGTTGAAGAATGCATTAATACATATGTATGCGAGCTGTGGTGAAAT
Source organism: Rehmannia glutinosa (assembly GCA_016081115.2). Lineage (NCBI taxonomy): Eukaryota > Viridiplantae > Streptophyta > Magnoliopsida > Lamiales > Orobanchaceae > Rehmannia > Rehmannia glutinosa. The sequence goes on from CM071930.1 coordinate 56,700,792, forward strand.
CGAGGCAGCATTTGGAATATTTAAACGGATGGACCAAAGGACTACTGTTTCTTGGACTAGTATGATTACGGGTTTTGCAAAACACGGTTATGGAGAAGAAGCTATTTCCGTTTTTCAATGGATGGAAAGCGTAGAAGAAACAAATGTTAGACCCGATGAAATCACATTCTTGGGTGTTTTGTGTGCCTGCAGCCATTCTGGTTACGTGAAGAAGGGACGCCGTTATTTTCGGACTATGATCGACACTTGGGGAATCGAACCAAGAATCGAACACTTTGGGTGCATGGTTGATTTGTTGAGTCGTGCGGATTATTGACGAAGCGCAAGAGCTGGTGAAATCTATGCCTATGAAGCCAAACGATGCAGTTTGGGGTGCCCTTCTTGGTGGATGTAGGATATACAAAAGTGTCGAGCTTGCTTCAAATGTAGCCGATCGGTTGACCAAGGAACTCGACCCTCATAGAGCTGCTGGCTACTTTGTGCTATTGTCTAATGTATATGCTGCTGCTAAAAGGTGGCAGGATGTGGTGGCTGTGAGGAAAAAGATGCTCGATGTAAAGACGAGGAAGCCTCCCGGTCGAAGTTGGATTCAGATAGAAGGAAGCATTTATGAATTTCTGGCTGGTGATAGGTCTCATGAGAATGCACGTCTGATATATGACGTCCTTGATGAGATTACAAGGGAAGCGAGGTTTCAAGGCTATGTTCTGTATTTTGCAGATGGTTTAATAGGCAATGAGGATTAGGATTTGTATGAGGTGAAATCTATATATATAAAAAAGGAAAATGGTTTCTATTTCTGTTTTCCCGCCTAAATAACACTTTCTAAAAACTTTTTCTGATTTTTTTTTTCGGATTTTGGAATCCAAATTAATATGGTTGACTTTTAAATTTTGGTATGTATACTGAAATTAAGGAGAAAATATATAGGGAAGATTAATTTTGGTATCCAATTCAATAATATATTCTATTCAATTTAGTTAATATGGTTTAAATTGACTAAATGACTATAAAAAAAAAAACCTAAATTAAGGCTAAATCTTGATTGCAATAACAAATAAATGTTGAATCTTTTTCTATAGAGCATGATTTAAAATCGGGAATGCTTAAATATCTATATATATAATAACAAACACATTTCTATTTTTTGTTTTTCCGCCTAAATGCACTTGCTAAAAAAAATCCGATGTTTTTTAATTTAATAGAAATAGAATAATATAATCATTGTCTTCAAATCATTAATGTTATTTTCTACTGTTTAAGAATGGTATCGTTTTAATTTAGTCATGTATATGATGTATATTTAAATTTTGATTGAAATATATATCCAGTTGTATATTAATAAGACAATCATTTATTAGCAAATATCCTAATTTAAATTTTCACACTTATTGAATCACATATTTAATTTTGGTCATTCCCAAAAAACTGGTAATCACATTATAATGCTGATATTTTAAAATTTAGTAATTCCTCATAATATTGGCTAAAATCGTCAATTTGATTCCAGCAATTAATTAAAAATATAAGATCAGTTTTTATTGCTATGAAATATCCATGTGAGCAGTTGTAAAAGAAATAGTACCAAAAATAAATAAAACGTCTATTCAATTTTTGCAAGCCAATTCCTCATTTCCAAAAATGATCCAATTATAATTTACGGCTCTTTCTATGAATTAACAATTCTATCATAAAAATGTGTGTAAAATCATAAAAAAAAAAAAAATGATTACGCTGAAAAAAATTATTAATCACAAAAAAATAATTATAATAAAATAAAAACATGGATAGAATCGACAGTTAGATTATATTGGGTAATTTTCAAAAATATTATAAAATGTGGCACTATCGAATCATAAGAATAACTTAATATCGTATCAAACTACTACCATATATAAATAACCTAACATTCGGATACACATAATTTAAGTGTGTTTCAATCTGATGATGATTTGTTTCTTAAAAAGTTATGCCTTGATCACTATAAATATGTGTTGGTCGATTCATTTTAATTTTATGCACTCAAGACTGTAATATCAAAATTGTTTCCTTCTATGTCTCGAATCTTAATCAAAAGAAAAAATTACAATGACTCCATTTATTAAACTGATGGTTTGGTCCATGCCACCCACTTGGGTGGCACCCAAGTGGGTGGATCTACCCTTAATTCACACATATACACACACACCCACATGTGTGTGTGTAAAATCAAGGGTGGATCCACCCACTTGGGTGGCACCCAAGTGGGTGGCATAGACTACAACTAATCTGATACGCGACTTAAACATGACTAAAACTCAGTGGGCTGTCAAACTTAGACTCATGATAATGTACGAAAATCCTTCATACGCTGACAAAAACCAAGTGTTGAGTCTCGAGTGTGTTTTTCACGACAGTGAGGTAATACTTTTTTGTCATATCGTGCATTTTTTATAAGCTTTCGTACTTATTAACATGTTATTTATTTTAATATTTTATGTCATGGTGACCGAATTCATATTACTATAAGAAAATTTCAAATCGATAATTTCAGAAAAATATTAAAAGAGTGTCCTGTCTATTGCTCTGAAAACTTTTATTGTGGCAAACCAAATAAATAAATAAATATAAGATTACAGCCAAAATAATAATTATATGGTTAGGCTTGCGAGTCTGATAAAAAACATAATATTTAGATTTCATAATCAAGTATTTTTATGGACTCAAACTGACATAATCCAAGATTTTTGCCCTGTCTAATTTATTTAGTAATAAAGGAGAGAAAATCGAGCTTTAATTAGGCTTCCTAAGTGTGATAATTTACCTTTTGACTTTGAGCGTCAAATAGGTAACACTAATAATGAGTAGTAGGAATTTAATGTCTTTGGTTCACAAGTCACTATTATTTTTAAATTATTAATAAAATATTACATCCATATTGGATTCGTGCAACCTCATTTTTTGAAATTCAATATTTAGTTGCGTCAAACAAAATTTTGATTTGGTAGTAGACCAAGAACACGAAATACTTTTTTTTAAGTAAATACTCTTATTTAATACAATATAGATTATAGAGTGTTTTTTATGAATAATTCTTTAACTTATCTTAATAAACAAAAGCCATCATCGTGCATTCGCGTTGTATATTTGTATTTTAAATTATAAAATCAAAATCTATAAGTAAAATTAGAATTCTTTGATATAATTTTATAAGTTGTTCTTTCGTAATTCTCATTCTACCTATTCATATTTAGAATAATAATTATATTACAATATTCAATATTTATATATCTACATCTCTCTATATAATAACAAACCTATTTCTGCAAATATTTTCTCGCCTCAAATATTTTGATAAAAATAGTAAAAATCTATTTAAGACTTATATCATAATTTCGGTCTATATTAATGATTCAAATTTGGTTAACGTTGGTGTATAAATTCAATGTTTAATGTTGAGTCTTTAAATTTGTAGATTATATATAATTCTAGCAATTTTTTTCTACCATAAATATTATTTTTGGATTTTAGGAAATTAATAACAAAACAAAATTTTTCTTCTTTTCAATCCATACAATCAAATTTATAAAAATTTGGCCAGATTTTTATAATTTAGTCATTTTTATAATCCAAAACATAAATTTTGTTATTAAATTGCGAACTTTTTTTCTATAATTCAGATTAATGTTGTTTTCAATATTTTAGAAAATAGTTAATAACAAACTAAATTACAATCATATTACCATTATATATAATTTAGTTTGGATATATATATATATATATATATATATATATATATATATATATATTGAAAAGGAGCAAGAGAGAGAAGTCTTTCAAAATAGTAGCTTAAGATTTTTCTATCCATTTCCAGTTACTATAAAGAGTAATTATTTTTGGAAAATAAATAAATGTTGATCGGTTTTACAAAGGCAAGTATTAATAGTCAATATTGCCCCACAATCATTCTTTAATTTTTATAATTTTGATTTTATGTGCTTTTCACATCTGTACAACAAATAAATACTGATCGCTTTTAAAATGGTATATTTTAATAATCATTAAAGGCCTATAAGTGCTTTAATTTATACAATTTTGATTTTATCTCTTTTTCTTATTTTTAATTTAAATTGTATATTGATGATTTGTAGGAAATTAAAATAATTATCACTTGACAATTTTTCTTATATTGTCAATGAACCATACCTATGAATTATGATAACTGAATATCTATATATCCATAAAACACGATTTTCGTTCTAATGTCAGACTGTTTCGGAAAAAAAATACCTTTTGCGTTATAATTTGTATTATATGATTACATACTTGCATTTTAAATAATATAGTATTGACATATCAATTAGCTGATACCACAATATTCGTGGTTAAATACAGAAACATGGATATTAAAATTCACAAATAGTTTTCAAAATTATGTTTAAATTAATTAATAAATTAAAACTGATACAATATTAAAAATATAATAATTCTAATATTGAAACACTTTTTTAATTTAAAATATCTTGTATTAATTTATAGGAAATTACATTAATTACTACTTGACAAAAAATTAGATTTTTAGAGAATTATATGGATAATGATTGCAGAATCTAAATATTCCTCCACCAAGATCTTCGTTCTAATGTCAGAAGGTATCAAAAAATGCATGGACGTATTTAGTTTGTGTTTTAATATCGAAAGGTTCTTAAAAAAAATACTGAATAAACATTGTAGGCTTTTTGATTAATATAATATAATATTGAATAATGATTAATTAATATAAAAATTAATACAATAACAAGCACGGTTAAATACAAAAAATCTAGAAATTAAATACACAATCTTCAAAATCGTGGTTAAACTAGAACTGATATAGTAATAAAAACACTATTATTCAAATACAGATATATATATATATATATGAAACGAAATAACATAAATTATAAGCATTCCATTGGTCTATAAAATTATTTCCGTAAATATCCAAGCCAAGCTGATTGGAATAATGTGAACTATCAGCATAGACTTATGGAATACAAGCCCAAATGGCAAAAGCCTAAAACTCAGCAAAGGCCATTCCAAAAGTATAAGAGCTTTCATCAGCACACATATGCACCTAGGCACTACACTCAAAGACACCACAATTACCCAAGGAAGGCAATTGCTAGAACACATATACAGGCATACAGACAAAAAAGACATTTGTATGAACCTAGAATTTCCAAGCAATTTGTCAAGATTAATTATGATTATGGCATCGATAGATGGCAACCCCTTAGAGTCAAATCATTTGGCTATAAGTTGATTGGATCATCTTACAATTCTAACCCCTCGGGACCGGAGACAAGTATGGGTACCTAAAACTTAATTTCCTTGATTGCGGGTTCAAGGAACAGCGAGTGCCAAGGAACCTGGTACATGGATAGTGGTCATTCAAGACATATGACAGAAATAAGAGGAATCTGTCAAAATTCAAGGAAGTCAAAGGATCGAAAGTCATATTTGGAGGAAATGAAGCTCAGGTGAAATAAGAGGCATTTGATCCATCAAGAGGAATGGATTAGAAATCACAGATGTTGCATATGTTGAAGGACTCAACTTCAACTTGCTAAGCATCGACCAACTCGTGACAAGGGTTATAATGTTGGATTTAACATGGGTATATGCCACATCAAGGATCTTGAATCGAATGAAGTTGTGTTGCAAGGATGCGAGAAGAACATGTATGTCGTGGATTGGTCAACCGCAACACCCAAAGACTGTCTACTAGCAAAAAGCACATTTGAATCAAGTTGTTTCGTGGCACAAAAAGCCGAGTCACCTGAATTTCAAAACGATTAACAATCTTGCACGAAGTAATCTTGTGGAAGGACTTCCGGACTCGAGTATACAAGAAGAAGAGTATATGTGATGCATGTCGAAGGAAAACAAATCAAATCTTCATTCAAAGAAAAGACATGTTTATCTTCAACAAGAATATTGCATCGCTACATATGGATCTATTTGGCCCAGTGGAACCGGCCAAAGATAAGTGGGAAGAAATATACCTTGGTGGTAGTAGATGACTACTCAAGATATACATGGACAATATTCATGTGTAAGAAGAAAGAAACTCTCAGAAACTACCACAGGTGATGAAGAGAATTTAAAATGAGAAAAGCCAAACCATTATCAAAATAAGATCGACAGAGGAACCGAGTTTGTCAATGGAATAATAACTCGATATTGTATTGAAAATGGTATTGGTCATGAACTGTCTGCGCAGCAAGGACTCCACATGCAGAATGGAGTTGCGAGAAAGAAGAACAGAACTCTCAAAGAAGCAGCAAAGAAGGACCATGTTAGTGAAGCGGGGTTACAAAAAGATTTTGGTGAAGCAATCAATACTGACTTGCTACACTCAAAACAGATGTATGATAAGCAGACGGTGACAAAGACTCCCTATGAGATTTGGGTGGAAGAAAACCTAATGTTGCATATTTCAGAATATTTGGATGTAAATGCTTCATCCACAACAATGGCAAAAACAATCTAAAAGCTTTCGATGCTAAAGCCGATGAAGGTATCTTCTTGGGATACTCGGTGAAAGCAAAGCCTACAGAGTACTCAACAAAAGGACTATGGTTGCGGAAGAATCCATTCATGTGGTATTCGATGAGCCAAATGTAAATGGAGAAGACATTGAAGAGTCATTTGGTGTTTGAATCATCCAATCATACGAGAAGAGTCCTTATCTTTGAAGTGAATTTGGAATTATAAACTCGAGAAGAAGATGAGATAGTTGAATCTCAAAAACAGTGAAACTCTGCGGCTAAGTGATTACGAGAGAGTGATCACACAAAGAACTCACCGCAAGACGATGAATCCAGCTAACTTACTCCAACCGATGTAAGATGGCCGAGAGACCATCCACGAGTAACTTATCATTGGAGACATAAGAGAAGGTGTCAAAACGAGATCCAGAACTCAACAAGAAGCTATGTTTACATGCTTCATCCCACAAATAGAGCCCAAAGACGTGTCACAAGCATTAGATGACACACATTGGATTCAAGCTATGCAAGAAGAGCTGAATCAGTTTGAAAGAAATAAAGTATGGGAATTAGTGCAAAGACCCATCCATCAAAACGTTATTGGTACTAAATGGGTGTTCAGAAATAAGATGAACGAGGAAGGTTCTGTGGTAAGAAACAAAGCAAGATTAGTAGCCAAAGGTTATTGCCAAGAAGAAGGGATAGATTTTGATGAAACATTTGCCCCTGTAGCAAGATTGGAAGCTATAAGGATGTTTCTTGCCTATGCAGCTCACAAAAATTTCATTGTATATCAGATGGATGTAAAAAGTGCATTCCTAAATGGTCTATTGGAAGAAGAAATGTATGTTGAACAACCTCCAGGATTTGAGCAGAAGACTCTTGGAGATAAGGTATACAAACTCAAGAAAGCTCTATATGGATTGAAACAGGCACCCAGAGCATGGTATGATACTTTGTCACAATTCCTAATCGAAAATGGATTCACAAAAGGAAAAGTAGATAGAACACTTTTGAGAATTCAAGACAAGCAAGAGTATACTACTTGTTCAAATATATGTGGATGACATCATTTTTGGATCCACAAACAAAGAGTCATGTGTGAAAAGTTTTCAAACCTCATGCAAAGTAAATTTGAAATGAGCATGATGGGAGAGCCGACATTCTTCCTTGGACTCCAAGTGAAACAAAGTGAAGGATGGAACCTTCATAAGTCAAACAAAATACACCGAGAGATTTAATGAAGAAATTTGGTATGGAGGAGAAGTCTTCGTAAAAATACCAATGAATACATCATCAAAATGGACATGGATGCGGATGGCAAGCCTCAGTAGATCAAACAAGATACTGAGCACTTATGGATCATTGCTCTATCTCACAAGCGGGCGGACATCACCTTTGTAGGTGTATGTGCAAGATTTCAATCTGCTCCAAAAGAGAGCCATATGACAAAGAAGCTAAGAGAATATTGAGATACTTGAAAGGAAGCCAAGAAGTTAGCTTATGGTATCCAAAGGAAGGTGGATTCAAGCTAATTGGCTATTCAGACTCGACTACATTTGGATGCGAGTGGACGGGGAAGAGCACCTCGGGCACATGTAAAATGCTAGGAAACAGCTGATTTCTGGTTTAGCAAGAAGCAAAATTCAATAGCCACCTCTACAATCAAGCGGAGAATACATAGGCTGGGCAAAGTGTTGTGCCCAAGTTCTATGGATGGGGGCGGTGAGAGACTATGAAGTTGAGGAAAAAGAAATCCCAATTGTTAGAAATTTTATTGTTTAGATTTTGATGAATGCCATGTAAAACTTAGAATAGAAAGTTGGCACCCCAATTCTTGTTGTAAAATGTATTGTAACAATTAGAGTGGCCAAGTGAATTAAGTCGCCTACGCCCTAACATGCAAGAAGACAATCAAGACTTGAAGGAAAACTCACTTGAGAGACAAATTGAGTATGGCAAAGAAGAAATGACAGAACTCGATGAAGAAGCATCCGAGATGCTGGTGAGTGAAGCATCATCGGTCAAGTCAACTCAAGAAAAGCCAAGTCTCAAGTTGAAGTGATAGAAGAGTCATCCAATGATTGGAAGTCGACTCTAAGTCACCTGGGGAAAGCAAGGAAATGCGATCAAGTCGAGATAATCGTAAAAGAACCGTTGTTTAAATCAAGAGATTTACTTAAACAAGTAATATCTCCATACCACCTTTCTGAGTGCTCGGTCCCCGAAGCGTGCAAAAGGAATGAACCAATGGGAAGCACTACACCGTGTCGAACTCGAAAAGGTGAAAGAACAATTCATACGAGGAAATGGCAATTCCAAGAACGCAAGCCAACGACTGCAAAGTGACTTTCAAAAATAAGCCTATCTCTTCAACGGGCAAATTTTTGAAAGTTCACTATAAAAGGCTGAGGAGTTTGTTTGAGAAGAGTATGACACACATGTGAGATAAACAAGCATATTAGAAAAACTGAAACATTCTCAATCCTCAAGCCTACATTACGAAGTACATCAATCCAACACTCACCTGTGAAGGAAAGAGAACTTCAATCAGTTGAAGAGGAAAAAACTGAAAACAAGGGGTCTACATTCCAGGAAGGATTGTAGAAAGGTTCAAGGTTGAACCAAGTGTTAAGCTTTTGGAGAGCTTCGTGATCAAATCCAAAGAGCTTGAGCAAGTGAGTCAGTAGTAGTACGCAAATTTGCCCTGTGAAGAAGGCGAGTCGTAGGAGAAGCCGGTGAGTGATCAAGGCGTCTCAGATCGAGTCCCAAAGGATCAAGTCGGTTGTGATCAAGACTGTATATCTGACTGTTACCACTTTGTAAACCGATCATTACATAGTGGATTCCTCCGGGAGTTGGAGAAGAGAGGAGTAGAAGAATTACCCCATCTTCGAACCTCTATAAAAATTTTATTGTGTCATTTACATTTCAAAGATTTAAATTCTGCACTTTTAACTACTTATATCTCTTTGATAAATTTGCTATCCATTTGATAATTTATAAGTACTAAATCAAGCTCTAAAATCTTGCTTAATCAAACTTAAGGGTGTTAAGTCTTCCGCTGAAAATAAAACCACAAGTTGAGTTAAATTATAGCCAACAATGGTGAGTTACTCCATCAACTCGGTGAGTCTGTTGAGAGACTAACTCTTGAGTGACTAATTCGATCATCCATCAAGGACACAACGGTGTGTAGAATCAACTCAGAGATTTAAAAGGACTAAATCGAAAATTTGGTAAGGTTTATTCAACCCCCTTCTAAACCTTACACTTACACCCCTTGGGACCTACAAGTGGTATCGAGCGGTTGGTTCATTGAACCCTCCGCATGCCAGTTCTTGAACTAGATCTCCAAACTTTTCAAAGTCCGCTTTAGTACTTAAGTTTTCAAAACTCTTCTTATCATCAAAAGTTATTATCATGGAAGCAAATCTAACACGCATTCCTATGTTCACTATTGAAGAATTTGATGATTGGAAAATTCGTATGCGTGCTCATCTATCAAAGATTACATGATGAGATGTGGATAGTGATAGAAGATGGGCCTCTGCAAATATTAAAGGTGAACACAAATTTGTATGCGAAGAGTTACTGGTGAAGAGAAGAAGATCTTTGCTCCCGGACGAGTCATGGTTGAAAAACCAAGAACCGAGTGGACAAATGATGACAGAAAAAGATACAACCTGGACAATGTAGCCAAGGACATCCTTTACAAAACCTTGGACAAAGCCATGTTCAATAAAGTCAAATCATGCAAAACGGCTAAAGAAATCGGGACAAGCCGACACCGACGATTTGTGAAGGCTCAGAGCAAATCAAAGAAAACAAATTATCGGTGGTGGTCGTCTGAAATTTGAAAACTTCAAAATGATCTCGGAGAGAACCTGGATCAACCTGGATGCTCGGTTCACAAAAATCACAAATGAGCTATCTCGCACTTGGAAAGGAATATACACAGAAGGAAATGTGTATGAAAATCCTAAAAAGTCTTCCGGTGAATGGGAAATGAAGGTCATGGCATCGAGACATTCCATGGACCTATCAAAGACATCCAACCATGAGTTATTCTCGGACCTCAAAGCCTATGAGTTTGAGCCGAGAAGAAAAGACCAGGAAGAGACAGTTGTACCCAAAACATTTTGCTCTAATTGTTAAAGATGGGAAGAGAGCCGAGGTCAAAGAAGTCATTGACCCGAAGAAATAGCCCCGATGGTTAAAAGGTTCAACAAGTTCTTCAATAAGAACTACAAGAAAGGAAAGGGTGAATCTTCCGGAAGACACTCGGCTCCTCAAAATCAAGGGAAGACAGGCCAACCAAGAGAACAGATCATCAAAAAGTTGAGTATCAAAGGGTGACAACTCAAGAATGGAAAGAGTGATCAAAAAGTGAATATCTATGTTGGAACTGCAGACAACCAGGTCACTATGCCATTGATCGCTTATATCCTGTAGTCAACAAGTACAGGATGAAGAAGAAAGGAAGGTCTTGAGAGAAAGAAGACAAGAAAAGAAAAAGGCAATGATGGTCACAGAGAGGCTCAAAAAAAATGACCAAGTCAAGAGAGACGGTGATTGAGAGCGATGAAGCCGACTACTCAAGTGACTCGAAGAAGAAGCCCGATCCGCTTGATGGCCAAAGAACAAGATCAAGAAGATGAGGTACAATCTAACTCATCAAACTCGACACCTGATGTGATGTGTGGATGGTGACACACACACTTCATCACCCACTCGATCTTTATGATTCATTAGGCAAAATGATGAAAGATTTTGAACACATTAAATCCTCACACACACTATTGAATGAGGAAAACAGCCTACTCAAAAGTCAAAACTCAAAGTCGACTAAGGAGCCGAGTACTCTAAGTCAAATAGTGATGAGAATAAAAGTTTAAAGGCTGAAAATGCTAAATTAATAGCGAAATTGCCGCTATAGAAAAGAGGAGAATGACCTCAAGAATGTTATTGCCTCATTCACTAAGGCATCTAAATCATTGGATGATCTTATTATGAGTCAAAAAGAATGTGGAGACAAGACAGCTTAGGATTTAATTCCTATGCTATGTCAAACCTCAAGAGTAATTTTGGAAAAAGGATCTTCAAGTTATGAAGAGTCCGAAAAATCCAAAACTCTAAATGTTGCACACACATTCGCTCCAAAGCACAATAATAAGCAAACCGGCCTTGGTTACAAAGGAAAAGGAAAACAGCCGAGTTGAGTGTCTTTGAAAAGGAGTGAGAAGAGATTCACCGAGTCCTCAAAGCAAACTCCAAAGAAAATACTCTGTAAAGAAGAAGCGAGCTACCTAAAATCCCAGAAAACCCATAAAAGAAATACATATGATGGGAATGGTAGAAAATATCCAAGCCAAGTGATTGGAATAATGTGAAATCAAAGACAAACTTATGGAATATAAGCCCGGATGGCAAAGGCCTAGAACTCAAGAAAGGCCATTCCAAAAGTATAAGAGCTTTCATCAAAGCACACATGTGCACCTAGGCACTACACTCAAAAACACCACAACTACCCAAGGAAGGCAATTGCTAAAACACATATGCAGCATACGGACAAAAGAGACAATTTGTATGAACCTAGAATCCCAAGCAATTTGCCAGGATTAATTATGATTATGGCATCGATAGATGGCAACCCCTTAGAGTCAAATCATTTGGCTATAGGTTGGTTGGATCATCTTATAATTCTAACCCCTCGGGACCCGGACAAGTATGGGTACCTAAAACTTAATTTCCTTGATTGCGGGTTCAGGAGGAAGCAGAGTGCCAATGAACCTGGTACATGGATAGTGGTCATTCCGGACACATGACAGAAATAAGAAAAATCTGTCAAAATTCAAGGAAGTTAAAGGAGCAAAAGTCATATTTGGAGGAAATGAAGCTCAGGTGAAATAAGAGGCATTGGATCCATCAAGAGGAATGGATTAGAGATCACAGATGTTGCATATGTTGAAGGACTAAACTTCAATTTACTAAGCATCGATCAACTTTGTGACAAGGGCTACAATGTTGGATTCAACATGGGCATATGCCAAATCAAAGATATTGAATCAAATGAAGTGGTCTTTGCAAGGATGTAGACGAGAAAAATATGTATGTAGTGGATTGGTCAACCGCAACACCCAAGAGACGCTGTCTACTAGCAAAAGAGCACAAATTTGAATCAAGTTGGTGTGGCACAAAAAGCCGAGTCACCCGAATTTCAAAACGATCAACAAACTTGCAAGAAGTCATCTTGTGGAAGGACTTCCGGACTCGAGAATACAAGAAGGAGAGTATATGTGACGCATGTCGAAGGGAAAACAAATCAAGTCGTCATTCAAAGAAAAGACATGCCCATCCTCAACAAGAATATTGCATCTACTTCATATGGATCTATTTGGCCCAAAGTGGAACCGGCCAAAGATAAGTGGAAAGAAATACACCTTGGTGGTAGTAGATGACTACTCAAGATATACATGGACAATTTTCATGTGTAAGAAGAAAGAAACTCTACAAAAACTACCCACGGTGATGAAGAGGATTCAAAACGAGAAGAGTCAAACCATTATCAAAATAAGATCATGAGGAACCGAGTTTGTCAATGGAATAATAACTCGTATTGTATTGAGAATGGTATTGGTCATGAACTATCAGCAGACAAGGACTCCACGTGAGAATGGAGTTGCGTAGAAAGAAGAACAGAACCCTCAAAGAAGCGACAAGGACCATGTTAGTCAACGAGTTACCAAAAAGATTTTGGTGAAGCAATCAACACGACTTGCTACACTCAAAACAGATGTATGATAAATAGACAAGTGACAAAGACTCCTATGAGATCCGGATTTGGAAGAAAACCAAGTGTTGCATATTTGAGAATATTTGGATGTAAATGCTTCATCCACAACAATGGCAAAGACAATCTAAAGGCTTTTGATGCTAAAGTGGTGAAGGTATCTTCTTAGGATACTCGGTGAAAGCAAAGCCTACGAATACTCAACAAAAGGACTATGGTTGAAGAATCCATTCATGTGGTATTTGATGAGCCAAATATAAATGGAGAAGAAATTGAAGAGTCGGTGATAAAGTTTGAATCATCCAACCATACGAAGAGTCCCTATCTTTGAAGTTTGAAAGTGGAATTATCAATTGAGAAGAAGATGAGATAGTGAATCTCAAAAACAATTGGAAAATTTGCAGCTAAGTGACTACGAGAGAGCGACCACAAAGAACACAAACCGCAAGTCGATGAATCCGGCTAACTTACTCCAACCTAATGTAAGATGGGAGAGACCATCCACGAACTTGTCATTGGAGATATAAGAGAAGGTGTCAAGACAAGATCCGAACTCAACAAGAAGCAATGTTCACATGCTTCATCTCACAAATTGAGCCCAAAGATGTGTCACAAGCATTGGACGACACACATTGGATTCAAAGCTATGCAAGAAGAGTCAATCAGTTTGAGAGAAATAAAGTATGGGAATTAGTGCAAAGACCCATACATCAAAATGTTATTGGAACCAAATGGGTGTTGAAATAAGATGAACGAGGAAGGTTCGTGGTAAGAAACAAAGCAAGACTAGTGGCCAAAGGATATTGCCAAGAAGAAGGGATAGATTTTGATGAAACATTTGCCCCGTAGCAAGATTGGAAGCTATAAGGATGTTTCTTGCCTATGCGACTCACAAGGATTTCATTGTATATCAAATGGATGTAAAAAGTGCATTCCTAAATGGTTTATTGGAAGAAGAAGTGTATGTTGAACAACCTCCAGGATTTGAGCAGAAGACTCTTGGAGATAAGGTATACAAACTCAAGAAAGCCCTGTATGGATTGAAACAGGCACCCAGAGCATGGTATGATACCTGTCACAATTCCTAACTGAAAATGGATTCACAAAAGGAAAAGTAGATAGAACACTTTTCAGAATTCAAGACAAGAAGTGTATACTGCTTGTTCAAATATATGTTGATGACATCATCTTTGGATCCACTAACAAAGAGCTGTGTGAAAAATTTTAAAACCTCATGCAAAGTAAATTCGAAATGAGCATGATGGGAGAGATGACATTTTTCCTTGGACTCCAAGTGAAACAAATTGGTGAAGGATGGAACCTTCATAAGTCAAACAAAATACACCAGAGACTTAATGAAGAAATTTGGTATGGAGGAGAAGTCTTCGTAAAAATACCAATGAACACATCGTCAAAATGGACATGGATGAAGATGGCAAGCCTGTCGATCAAACAAGATCTGAGCACTTATTGGATCATTGCTCTATCTCACGGCCTAGCGAGCCGGACATCACCTTTCTTTGTAGGTGTTTGTGCAAGATTTCAATCGCTCCAAAAGAGAGCCACATGACAAAGAACTAAGAGAATATTGAGATACTTGAAAGGAAGCCAAGAAGTAGGCCTATGGTATCCAAAGGAAGGTGGATTCAAGCTAATTGGCTATTGATTCCGACTATCTTTGGATGCAGAGTGGACAGGAAGAGCACTTCAGGCACATGTCAAATGCTAGGAAACAGACTAATTTCCTGGTTTAGCAAGAAGCAAAACTCAATAGCCACCTCTACAACCAAGGAAGAATACATAGGCTGCGGCAACATTTCTTTGTGCCGTGCCCAAGTCCTATGGATGAGACAAAGAAATGAGAGACTATGAAGTTGAAGAAAAAGAAATTCCAATCATGTGTGATAACACAAGTGCAATTGCAATCACTCAAAATCGTGTTGCACTCAAGAACAAAACATATTGATGTCGAGATATCACTTCATAAGAGATCATGTTGAAAAGAAGGACATCATCCTGGAATATATCTCAACCGATAAACAACTAGCCGACATCTTCACAAAACCACTATGTGAGTCAAGATTTGAAGAACTCAAACATGAGATGGGGCTAATTGAGTGAGTGACACTCGCACGAATCAAAGAAGAGAAATGGAACAGAAAAGGGGTGAAAAAGAGAGAACGTAAATCACTCAAGAATCACCAGTCGGAAAGATGACTACAACGAGTCGGTGATAAATGAGTCGCTAAGAGAATCGTGAGAAGTAGAGTTAAATCGGCCTAAGGGATAAGTTTGAATAACTTATGAGCAAAGTGACAAAAACGCAATCGTTTGACTAAGCGGGAATGTTTTAAGGAATACGTCAAAGATAATGATGATGTGTACAGACATAAAGCGCACACCAAGCCTATGATTGGATATAAATGCTTGCCGCATTAAATACGAGACATGAATCGCTTGCTCAATAGGCGTGCGAAATCCAAGCCGTTGATTTCGATCACAATTCAAAACCGCACGCCCTTTCATAAACCATATTTAAACCATTTTAGTCCGTTTCTCTCTCACACTTCTAAAACTGTTCATCTCTTTCTCTCAAAATCAAAGGCAAAATACTCTCGAAACCCTATCGATCTTCAAATCATTTTCTGAGTTTTTCCTTGAAATAATTCCGAGAAATGGCACCAACTTATGACTTTACCAAGTTAGGAAAGCAAATCCACACCGGTTCGACGGTGGATTTCGACGGAATGGTGAAAGCAGGGGTAAACGACACCCTGGTAAAGAAAATCGCTGAGAAGTTGGAAACGTCCGGACTTAAACCGTTTCTAACATTAGAATATCCAATGACCTACGTGGAGGAGGTCGCACAATTCTACGTGAATGCTGAGATTCACGATGAAGGAATCAAGTCATCATTCACGAGAAGCGGTGACTATCTCTCGCAAAGATTTGGTGAACATTGCTCACTACCGTGAAGGAGCATCCGAGATTAAAGAAGCGATGTCAACTTGGCCGATGCTTGGAAGGAAATAGCCAAGTCCGACTATGCCGATAAAATAGTATACACACAAACAAAAGATGGCTTTGAAGGAGGATTATCACAAGTAAGTTGGACATAGTTGCCAAAAGTATCGACATCAAGTTTGGCGACTTTGACCAATCCAAAGGCAAAGCTGATTGTAATGGCTGCAATCATCGAAGAAAAGAAGATAAAGGCTGAGTTTGTCTACAAAGCAGACTCGCTTAACGTGGGGAACAAGTCCTTCAAAGAAGATGGGTCATTTGGAGGATCCTAGGATATGGCCTAGTGATTTGGCGGCTATTGGAGGTGAAAGGAGTCCTCTTAGACATGGGAAGGCTTTCCATGTTAACAAGAGGATGTTGAGCTAACCTCTCTCGGGCGCTCGAAGCGAGCTTACGCCAAGAGAGCCGACACGATGAGGGGGAATCAGTGACCGAAGATACAAACTGCTTCCTCCTCAAACCAAGAAGAAAGCTGCCCGCGTTTTGCTAAGAAGATCACGCTGCCCCGCAAAGAAAGAAAACCAAACATGCACGCCCAGCAGAGAGTCACCGCCCAGCAAGCCGTGTCCCCGCCCTAAAGCAGCAGCGGTCGAGAAGGACTCACAAATACCTTCTCCGATCGTCAAAAAGAGGAGAATCGACAAGCCAAGACGGCCGGCTCCTCGAAACAAACACCAAGATCGCCCCACCGCCAAGACTCGAGAGGATACCGCCTCTCGAACAGTAAATCCCTCGGTACAAACTAGAGACGAAGAAGACTTGTCGAGCGAGTCCGAACAGAGAAACAATTTGAGTCGATTCTCGGCCTAGCACAAATACCGGAGACTATCGGAGAAGTAGAGTCTCCGGATGTAATTGATGAAACAACCAAGTCTCTTCAAGGCGATCACAGAGGCAACTCAAGACACTGTTGTAGCTCACACAATCGAAACACAAGAAGAAACTCGCCAGAGCGGATAGTGATGTCATGATCCTATCTCCACCTTTCCCGGACATCCAAAATCGTCTGCGTGAGTGGAGGAAATGGAAATTGAGCAAGTCAAGGAGCAGTTCCAACGACCGAGAGTTTATAGAAGAAGAAGAGGAATCGCTAAATTTCCTTGGATTAACTCATGTGCTCGGCTACGGATGAAGACAATCGCACGACATCCCGCAGATCTACAAGGACAAGGAGAGAGAAAAGCAAGTCAAGAAGCCGAAGCACGAGAGAAGGCAAGATCCGCCTATCTCCGGCACCACGTAACACACACATCCTCTTCTTGATATCTTCTCCGGTGGCTGACGAGGAGAATCTGAGAATGCCGCCGCTACGTAAGAGTTGCAAATGCAGCAAGCATTGCACGAATCAAGAATCCTTCACGAGCAAAAATTGATGGAGGGACCAGGAGAGTCCTCCGAACACACCGAAATCGATCCAATGGGAGTGGTTCAAACAAATAGCCACCGTTTTGCGCTACCACTTCCCCACTCACTCGGAAGAAGGCAATAAGGAAATGGCGATGAAACCGGGATCGTGGGGACCCCGGTCGAGCCAACCCCTATTGAAGGTGTGTTACCACCTGCCCCAACTACTGAACAATCAATCGAAATAGCCGGGAGTTTGGAGACGAGTGACCCCATCCCAAGTCACTCGGTGGTGCGCCACCGAGGGGGAAACTCCTCCACCGCTGCCTAGGTCGGAGGATCTTGCAGATGACTCCACAAAGAATCAAGGAGGCGAAGAAGAGAAATTACAAACACAAGAGGAACAACAAGTTGCCATCAACGAGGCTCGCACGATTGAGACTGCTTTTGGTGAGATGCCAACCGCTCACGAAGGCTAATGACGCCGATGATGTCGAGGCACGAGGAAGGAATGACCCCGGGAGTTAACACTGGCGATGAAAGTGCAATCCATGGGGTTGAGACTCCAATGGATGCCATCGTAGAAGACCCTAAGACAGTGACATCGTCGAAAGGGTGGACCAATGCCTCGCAGCAGAGAGAGAGCCGGAGGTAATGAAGGCCCACGGGAGGTTGAGACTTCCCGGGGTAAAGAAGTCAAGTAGAGAACATCCCTCCCGCTATCATCGACCCATCCGAGAAGGAGATCAGCGCACTTCATGATTCCCAGACAACCTCGATGTCACTTTTCCGGGATCGAGAAGGCGAGGAAGAAGTTCGAGTCATCCCCATGACAAATCCAAAAGACTCACTTCGGTGCGGATGTTCCAAGCACGAGCAAGTCGATCCCAAGACTACTCGTCAAACCTTTAATTTTGATGATGAGCCACCAATGGAAATCTCATCATCGTCCGATGACGCTCGGTAAGGCCGAGGACCGATCCATGAAATGGAAAAATCACCGGTGAGACCAACGGTCGTTAAACACAATTGAGGCTCGGCAAGAAGTCGGTCTACTCCACAATGTAACCCGGTGAACAAGAGACCACCGCATGAGCTCCTCAAGGCTGCAGCAGATCGATTCCCAAAAGGACTTCACGCGCACCGCTCATCATCGAAACAGCATCCGGTTGGCGGTGATGAATCTTTTGTAGAATCTTTCCCTTTTTCACCGGAGATACGAACTCCACGAAGAATCAAAACGAATAGGCACGCTATCACAAGCCGCTCCTGTTCTTCCATCGACACCATTGTTCGGTGATTATGACTGACCCGATCTTTGTATGGCCATCACCGCAATGAAGAATCTGAAGTTCGAGAAGTGTTCAAGGCACTCTTCCGAGGTTGAAAGGATGGAGAGGCATCAGCCTCTTTGGACATGCGATCGACAACAGAGATGCCACCCTTACTGGTGATCTAAGAGGCATAACAGATTCGGATAAGGGAATGGTGGCAACAAAGAAAGAAACAATGCGTGTGGAACAGTGAGATACTTCAGACAATTGTTCAACAAGGCTTCGCTGGTGTGGAGAGTGAAAATCGATGCAAAAACGAAGCCGAGAGAACACATTGAGCATATGCATGAAGCTCACACTGCCGAGATCAAGTCGCTGCGTGAGCAAAATACAAATGATCTACAGCGTTTGGAAGAACACATGACAAGAAAATTCAGCCTTCTCATGGCCGAGATGAAGCGATTTGTGAGAATCCAACGCTACCCGATTCGAATTCGTCTTTGCCGCATACAACGCAGCGCAGACTTGAAGCAGTAACTCAACCATCGAAGACTCGACTTCATGCTTGCCAAAGATGTTCCCTGGGGTTCCTCTATCCTTTGATGATGCCAAAAAGGGGGAAGAGGAATACCTTAAAGCAAAGAAAATCAAGCCGAAAAGAAAGAAGTAGCCGAGAAGGGAAAATCGGTGAGGAAGTCTTGAAACGAGAAGAAAGGAAAGCTTGTTGAGGGGGAAGGATCAACGGATGTGACATTGATGATTGCACAAACCCCCAACAAGGTCCTCCCACGGTGACATTATAAGCAAACAAACTCCCCGTGACTCGCCACTCCAACACTCGATGTATCTATGGTCAAAAGAGAAAATCAATTGAAGCGGGGATGAAGGAAGTGGAAGGAAGAATGGATGCCAGGGTGATGAACATCTTGAAAGAACACGGAGGCATTCCAAAGAGTGGCGAGAGACACCTATGCCATCTCGATGTCGGGACGAGCCACGATCGGTCGATGAATTTAAAACGCTCGAACTCGAGGGATACTTTGCAAACATGTCCATGGCTCAAGCTTGGGACATGTATCGGGAAAAGGGTCTCACATTATGTGAAGAAGCGACAAGCACAGACAACCGGATCACTCTATTTGGTCACTCGCCTGGCACTCAAATTTGGAAAGAAGAAGACCCCAAAGACAAAGATACGCCCGAGGTAGAGGAAGGAAGAAGCGATGGAGGAAGAAGCTTGGACCTAGGCCTCGCCAAGAATATTGAATACGTAGATCCGGGGAAGAAAGGAGGGATCTACTGGGTTGGGCTTGACCAAGTGGCAAATTTGCGAGTGGCTAAAACTAACGCCGAGTATGCAAAAAGAATAGAAGAAGAAAACAAGAGACAAACTCGGCTATGGCGGGAGAGACAGAAAGAATAAGAAAAGATGAAGTCGCCAGGAAGGCATATGAGAAGAAAAAGAAGGCGGTGATGACGAGAAAAAGAGAAGAAGAGAAGAAGATGTTGATCAAGATGAAAGAAGGAGACAACGAAGGAGATGAAGTGTTCGTTGTCCAACCCTTCGTGTATTTTATCATGTAAATAAATACAATGTAAGTCTTACGTAATAAAGTTATAAATTCTTTATTTTCAGCAGACAAATATGTGCTCGATACACCTTGTAAAAAGTTGTGTAAAAGAACAGGAATGATATGATCAATAAACAGATCTATTCTGCGCATACATTCTATGTCAATACACTATCTGTATGTATCTTTGTTGTTTGCATCTTTGAATGATTTAAGTTTTGGCATCATCAAAAAGGGGGAAATTGTTAGGAATTTTATTGTTTAGATTTTGATGAATGCCATGTAAAACTTAGAATAGAAAGTTGGCACCCCAATTCTTGTTGTAAAATGTATTGTAACAATTAGAGCGGCCAAGCCGAATTAAGTCGCCTACGCCCTAACATGCAAGAAGACAATCAAGACTTGAAGGAAAACTCACGAGAGACATTTGAGTATGGCAAAGAAAGAGACAGAACTCGATGAAGAAGCGGTGAGATGCGGTGAGTGAAGCATCGATCATGTCAACTCAAGAAAAGCCAAGTCTCAAGTTAAAGTGATGAAGAGTCATCCAATGATTGGAAGTCGACTCTAAGTCACCTGGGGAAAGCAAGGAAATGCGATCAAGTCAAGATAATCGTAAAAGAACCGTTGATTAAATCAAGAGATTTACTTAAACAAGTAATATCTCCATACCACCTTTCTGAGTGCTCAGAAGCGTGCAAAAGGAATGAACCAATGGGAAGCACTACACCGTGTCGAACTTTGAAAAGGTGAAAGAACAATTCATACGAGGAAATGGCAATTCCAAGAAGCGCAAGCCAACGACGCGCAAAGTGACTTTCAAAAATAAGCCTATCTCTTCAACGGGCAAATTTTTGAAAGTTCACTATAAAAAAGGCCGAGGAGTTTGTTTGAGAAGAGTATGACACACATGTGAGATAAACAAGCATATTAGAAAAATGAAGCATTCTCAATCCTCAAGCCTACATTACGAAGTACATCAATCCAACACTCACTGTGAAGGAAAGAGAACTTCAATCGGTTGAAGAGGAAAATACTGAAAACAAGGGTCTACATTCCAGGAAGGATTGTAGAAAGGTTCAAGGTTGAACCAAGTCTTAAGCTTTTGGAGGGCTTCGTGATCAAATCCAAAGAGCTTGAGCAAGTGAGTCAGTAGTAGCAAGGGTGCGCCTGTGAAGAAGCCGAGTCGTCACGAGAAGCCGGTGAGTGATCAAGGCGTCTCAGATCGAGTCCCAAAGGATCAAGTCATTTGTTGTGATCAAGACTTGTATCCGGATCGTTATTACCACTTTGGAGAAGAGAGGAGTAGAAGAATTACCCCATCTTCGAACCTCTATAAAAATTTTATTGTGTCATTTACATTTCAAAGCATTTAAATTCCTGCACTTTTAACTACTTATATCTTTGATAAATTTGCTATCCATTTGATAATTTATAAGTACTAAATCAAGCTCTAAAATCTTGCTTAATCAAACTTAAGGGTGTTAAGTCTTCCGCGAAAAATAAAACCACAGTTGAGTTAAATTATAGCCAACAACCGAGTTACTCCAACAACAAATTTGAGTTCTGTTGAGAGACTAACTCTCTTGAGTGACTAATTCGATTTGTCCATCAAGGACACAAATTGTGTAGAATCAACTCAGAGATTTAAAAGGACTAAATCGAAAATTTGGTAAGGTTTATTCAACCCCCCCTTCTAAACCTTACACTTGCACCCCTTGGGACCTACACCAATCATGTGTGATAACACAAGTGCAATTGCAATCACTCAAAATCCTGTGTTGCACTCAAGAACAAAGCATATCGATGTCAGGTATCACTTCATAAGAGATCATGTTGAAAAGAAGGATATCATCTTGGAATATATCTCAACTGATAAACAATTGGCTGACATCTTCACAAAACCATTATGTGAGTCAAAATTTGAAGAACTCAAGCATGGGTTAGGGTTAATTGAGCTAAGCTGACACTCAGAAGAATCAAAGAAAAGAAATGGAACACAAAAAGGGGAAAAGAGTGAACTCACAAATCGCCTAAGAAAATCACCAGATCGGAAAAGACACTATACCAAGTCAATTTGTTATTGAGTCACTAAGAGAACTCGTGAGAAGAAAAGCTAGATCGGCTAAGGGATGTTCGAGTCACTTATGAGCAAAGTGACAAAAACGCAATCGTTTTGACTAAGCGGGAATGTTTTTAAGGGTTACGTCAAAGATAATTATGACGTGTACAGGCAAAAAAGCCGCACACCAAGCTTATGATTGGATATAAATCTTTGCCGCATTAAATACGAGACATTAAATGCTAAATCGGCGTGCAAAATCTAAGCCCGTTGATTTCGATCACATTTCAAAACCACCCGCACGCCCTTTCATAAACCATACTTAAACCATTTTCGTCCGTTTCTCTCACACACTACCAAAACTGTTCATTTCTTTCTCTCAGAAGCAAAGGCAAAAATTCTCTCAAAACCCTATCTATCTTCAAATCAATCTCTAAGCTTTCTTCGATAAAATTCTGAAAAATGGCACCAACCTATGATTTTGTCAAGTTAGGAAAGCAAATCCACACCGGGTCTACTGTGGATTTCGACGGCATGGTGAAACAGGGGTCCAATGACGCCCTCATAAAGAAAATAGCTGAGAAGCTCGAAACGTCCGGGCTGAAATCGTTTCTAACGATGGAATATTCGATGACCTATGTGGAGGAGGTCGCACAATTCTACGTGGACGCTGAGATTCACGATGAAGGGATAAAGTCATCCGTTCATGGAAAAAAGTTCACCATCTCTGCCAAGGATTTGGCTGAACACTGCTCACTACCAACGGAAGGAGCATCAGAAATTAACGAAGCTGATGTAAACTTGGCTGATGCTTGGAAGGAAATAGCCAAGCCCGACTACACTGATAAAATAGTTTACACAACAAACAAGAGGCTGCTGAAGGAGGATTATCACAAGCTGTTGGACATAGTTGCCAAAAGTATTGACATCAAATTTGGCGACTTTGACCAATCATCAAAGCAAAGTCGATCGTAATGGCCGCGATCATCGAAGAAAAGAAAATAAATGGCCGAGTTTGTTTACAGCAGACTATGCGAATGTAGGGAACAAATACTTCAAGGAAGATGGCACATTTGGAGGATCCCTAGGATATGGCCTGGTAATTGGCTACTGATGGAGGCGAAAGGAGTCCCTCTTAGACATGGAAAGGCATTCCATGTAAACAAGAGGATGTTTAGATCAAACCTCTCCGGCGCACGAAGAGAGCCTACGCCAAGAGAGCCGACACGAGTGAGGGGGAATCGGTGACCTCAAGATACTGTTGTTTCCTCTCCACCAAAGAAGAAAAAGTCGCCCCGCACCCAAGAAGAAGATCTGCTCTCCCGCAAAGAAAGAAAAACAAACTGCTCTTGCCCTCGTAGCCGAGTCACACCGCCCCGCAGCCGTGTCTCCGCCTCAAAGAAGCAGCTAGCGTCGAGAAGGACTCACAAATACCTTCTCCGATCGTCAAAAAGAGGAGAACCGACAAGCCAAGACGGCCGGCTCCTCGTAAGAAAACACCAAAGACGGCCCCCGCCAAGACTAAGACATTTGTCTCGAACCAGAAATTCCCTCGGTACAAACTAAAAGACGACGGCGAATCATCAAGCACTCCGAGCTTGCGAAACCGAGTCGAGTCATCACTCATTTGGAGCAGATATCGAGAGACTGGCGGAGAAGTAGAATCTCGGATGTTATTGATGAAAGCGCTAAGTCTGCCAAGGCGATCAACGAGGCAAACTGAAGACACGGTGTAGTTCACAAACGGTGAGCCACAAGAAGAAGATGATGAAGATGATAGTGATGTGATGATCCTATCCCCACTTTATCCGGACATTCAAAATCGCCTGCGAGAGTGGAGGGCGTGGAAGTGGGTCCATCCAGAAATAGTTCCCAACGCCCGAGTTCATCGAAGAAGAAGAGGAAGCGCTGAACTTCCTTGGATCGACCTCGTGATCCCACTCGGATGAAGAAAAGCGCAAAGATATCCTGCAGATCTTCAAGGACAAGGAGAAGGAAAGACAGCAGAGGAAGGCGAGGCACGTGAGAGGGCCAAAGATATGCCCTATCTCCGGCACCAAGGAACACACACATCCTCTCCTTGATGTCCTATCGCGGATGATGAGGATCGAGGACTCGCCGCCATGAGAAGAGTTGCAAATGCAAAGCAAGCAATGCATGAATCGAGAATTCTTCATGAGAAGAGCATGATGGAGGGACCAGGAGAGTCCTCCGAACACGGTGAAATTGATCCAATGGGAGTGGTTCAAAGAAATTGCCATCTGTTGTTCGCCACCACTTCCCACTCACTCGGAAGAAGGAATTAAGGAAAGTGGCGATGGCGGGATAGTGGGGACCCCGGTCGAGCCAACCCCTATTGAAAGTGTTTTACCACCGCCCCAACTACTGAACACTCAAGAATACAAGGGAGTTTGGAGACGAGTGATCCCATTCCAAGTCACTCGGTGGTGCGAGGGGGAAACTCCTCCACCGCAGCTAGCAAGGTTGGAGGATCTGCTGAGATGACTCCACAACGAATCTTGGAGGCGAAGTAGAGAAAATACAAACACAAGAAGAACAACAAGTTTCCATCAACGAAGCTCGAGGCGAGTTGAGACTGTCTCGGTGAGGTGCCAACCGCTCTCGAAGGCTAATGACGCTGCGATGCGTCGAGGCACAGATGGAACGGCCCGGGAGTTAACACTGGCGATTAAAGTGCAATCCATGGGGTTGAGACTCCAATGGATGCCACCACGAAAGACCCTAAGACAGTGACACTGTCGAAAGGGAGGACCAAGGCCTCGGCGCAGTCGAGGCTGCGGGAGGTAATGAAGGCCAACGGGAGGTTGAGACTTCCGGGGGTAACGAGTCAAGTAGAGAACATCCCTCCTACTATCATTGATCCATCCGAGAAGGAGATAAGCGCACTTCATAATTCCCAGGATAATCTGATGTAACCTTTCCGGGATCGAAGGCGAAGAAGAAGTTTGAGTCATCCCCCGTGATGATCCAAAAGACTCAGTGCGGATGTTCCAAGCACGAGCAAGTCGATCCCAAGACTACTCGTCAAACCTTTAATTTTGATGATGAGCCACCAATGGAAATCTCATCATCGCCCAATGACGCTTCGATAATGCCGAGGACAGTCTACTCAATTGGAGAAACCAGTGAGACCAACGGTTGTTGAGACACTGAGGCTCGCCAGCAAGTCGGGTCTACTTCACAAAAGACCCCAGTTGAAACAGAGTCCACGCTGCGAAGGCTCCCAAGTGCGCAGCAGTTCGACTCCAAAAGAAGGAACTTCAAGCACACCGCTCATCATTAAACAAATCCCAGTTGGCGGTGATGAATCCTTTATAGAATCTTTTCCTTTCTCTCTGGAGGTACCCGACCTCCCTGAAGAGTCAGAGAACGAGCTCGCACGCGTTTCCACGACCAGCTCCGTTATTCCATCAGTACCATTGTTCCAACCGATTATGACTTTGACGTTGCATGGCCATCACCGCAACGGAAGAATCAGCTGAAGTTCGCGAGGTGTTCAAGGCATTATTTGCTGAGATTGAACGGATGGAGAGGCATCAGGTCTCTTTGGACATGCGACTGGACAACAAAGATGCCAACCTTATAGCCGACTTGAGAGGCATAACAATGTCGAGAATAAGGGAATGGTGGCAACAAAGAAGAAACAATGCGTGTGGAACAAGCTAGATACTTCAGGACATTGTTCAATAAGGCCGCTTTGGTATGGAGAGCGAGAATGCCGATGCAAAAACGAAATTGCGAGAACACATTGAGCACATGCATGAAGCTCACACCTTTGCCGAGATAAAGCTGCTACGTGAGCAAAATACAAGTGATCTGCGTTTGGAAGAAAACATGAATAGAAAATTCAGCCTTCTCATGGTTGAGATGAAGTGATTTCAGCAGAGTCCAACGCTACTCGATCCGAATTTCATCGCATACACCGCACAGACTCAAGCAGAACTCGACTATCGCCAGGCTCGACTTCCCGCTTGCCAAGATATGTTTCAGTGTCCCTCTCTCCTTTGATGATGCCAAAAAGGGGGAAGAGGAATACCTTAAAGCGCTAAAGAAATCGAAGGTGAAAAAGAAGGGAGCAATCTGTGAAGGGAAAGACAAAGTGAGGAAGCTTCTAAACAAAAAGAAAGGAAAGTCTGTTGAGGGGAAGGATCGAAAGATGCGACCTTGATGATTGCTCAAACCCCCAACAAGGTCTTGTCACAACCGACATTATCGCAAACAAACTCCCGAGACTCGCCACTCCAACACTCTGCTATATCTATGGTCTGAAAAGAGAAAGACAATTGAAGCCGGGATGGAGGAAGTGGAAGGAAGTATGGATGCCCGAGTTATGAACATCTTGAAACAACATGGAGGCATTCTAGTAGACAGAGACACTTATGCCATCTCGGATGTCGGGGACAGAGCCACGATCGTTGATGAATTTAAAACGCTCGCATCGAAGGATACTTTGCAAATATGTCTATGGCTCAAGCTTGGGACTTGTCTTGGGAAAAGGGTCTCACGTTATGTGAAGAAGGCGACAGCAACAGACTACCGGCAGATCACTCTGCTTTGGTCACTCCGCCTGGTCACTCACCTGTCATTTGGAAAGAAGAAGACCCAAAGACAATACACGCCCGAGGTAGAGGAAGAAGCAGTGGTGGAGGAAGAGGCTTTGACCCAGGCCTCGCCCCAAAAACATTGAATACGTAGATCCAAGCAAGAAAGGAGGGATCTACTGGGCTGGTCTTGACCAAGTAGCAAATTTGCAAGTGGCTAAAAATAATGCTGAGTATGCGAAAAGAATAGAAGAAGAAAACAAGAGACAAACTCAGCAATGGGAGGAAAGACAAGAGAGATTAAGAAGAGATGAAGCTGCCAGGAAGGCATATGAAAAGAAAAAGAAGGCAGCTGACGATGAGAAAAAGAGAAGAGAAGAAGATGCTGAACAAGATGAAAGAAGGAGACAGCGAAGGAGATGAAGTGTTGCTGTCCACCCCTTCATGTATTTTATTATGTAAATACATACAATGTAAGTCTTCTACAATAAAGCTAATTTTTTTTATGTAGACTAATGTATGCTCTGATACACCTTGTAAAAAGTTGTGTAAAAGAACAGGAATGATATGATCAATAAACAGATCTATTCTGCGCATACATTCTATGTCAATACACTATCTGTATGTATCTTTGTTGTTTGCATCTTTGAATGATTTAAGTTTTGGCATCATCAAAAAGGGGGAAATTGTTAGGAATTTTATTGTTTAGATTTTGATGAATGCCATGTAAAACTTAGAATAGAAAGTTGGCACCCCAATTCTTGTTGTAAAATGTATTGTAACAATTAGAGCTGGCCAAGCTGAATTAAGTCAGCTACGCCCTAACATGCAAGAAGACAATCAAGACTTGAAGGAAAACTCATTTGAGAGACAAGTGAGTATGGGCAAAGAAAGCATGACAGAACTCGATCAAGAAGAAGGAGATGAGATGCGGTGAGTGAAGCATCGATCATGTCAACTCAAGAAAAGCCAAGTCTCAAGTTGAAGTGATGAAGAGTCATCCAATGATTGGAAGTCGACTCTAAGTCACCTGGGGAAAGCAAGGAAATGCAATCAAGTCGAGATAATGAAAAAGATCCGTTTACGTAAATCAAGAGAATTACCTAAACAAGTAATATCTCCATACTACCTTTCTCGAAGTGCTCGATCCTAGAAGCGTGCAAAAGGAATAAACCAATGGGAAGCACTACACCGTGTCAGAACTCTGAAAAAGTGAAGAACAATTCATACGAGGAAATGGCAATTCCAAGGACTGCAACAAGACAAGCCAACAACTACAAGTGACTTTCAAAAATAAGCCTATCTCTTCAACGGGCAATTTTTTTGAAAAGATCACTATAAAAGGCTGAGGAATGACTCTGAGAGAATATGAGAGATAGGGACCAGAACCACAAACGTTCAAGCAATTATTAGAACTAAAAACCTGGAATATTCTCAATCCTCAAGCCTACACTACGAAGAACATCAATCCAACACTCACCTGTGAAGGAAAGATAACTTCAATCAGTTGAAGAGGAAATTACTGAAAAATCAAGGGGTCTACATTCCTCGAAGGATTGTAGGAAGGTTCAAGGTCGAACCAAGTCTTGAGCTTTTGGAGGGCTTCGTGATCAAATCCAAAGAGCTTGAGCAAGTAAGCTGTAGTAGCAAGGCAAATTTGCCCCTGAAGAAGCCGAGTCGCACGAGAAGCCTTGGTGAGTGATCAAGGCGTCTCAGGATCGAGTCCCAAAGGATCAAGTCATTTGTGTGATCAAGACTTGTATCGGATCTGTCACCACTTTGTATATTGATCAATACCTAGTGGATTCCTCCGGGAGTTGGAGAAGAGAGGAGTAGAAGAATTACCCCATCTTCGAACCTCTATAAAAATCTAATTGTGTCATTTACATTTCAAAGACTTAAATTCTCGCACTATATTTGCTTAATTCTCACGACATATTTGCTATCCATCGATAATTTCTAAGTACTAAATCAAGCTTTAAATCTCTACTTAACCAAACTTAAGGGTGTTAAGTCTTCCAATGAAAAACAAACCACAGTTGAGTTAATTTAGACTCAACGGTGAGTTATTCCATCAACGGCTCTGTTGAGTTTGTTGAGAGACTAACTCTCTGATTAACTAAATTGGTGTCCACTTAGACACAAATGTTGTGTAGTATCAACTCTGAATATTTAAAGGACTAAATCTAAAATTTTGTAAGGTTTATTCAACCCCCCCCCCTTCTAAACCTTACACTTACACCCCTTGGGACCTACACTTCTTAGGAAACTAATAAGTTGTGGTTAAAATAGTTTTGAAAAATTCAAAAGTTAGGTACTTCATTTTTGAAAATTACAATTTTGGCCCAAAAATAATTTTTTGTCGTTAAAGGCTCGTTTCAAGTCGGATGGTTATAAATTTTGAACTAAAGGTTCAAAATGCCATATTAATAAGTCAGAAAAATTTCGAGGTACCATGACTGCCCAAGTTTTGAAAATTACAGTTTTGGTCCTTTAAGTTTTACAATTTTATATTTTAATATCAAACTTTTTTCTTATTGTATTTTCTTGCCCGGAAGGGGTCCCAATCTTTCAAGTCACTTTAAATATAAAATTTACAGAGTCTTAGGTCCAATATTTTGAATTTTTAGAGGTGGCCTTTGCAGTTTGTTTTTCATATTTACACTTTTGGCCCCATATTTCATAATAATTGCAAAATTAAACTAAGCTTTGATTTTCTTTGTACAAGTTACAAGTCCAGAATTCCAATAATATATAAAAACTCATATTAAACATCTCTAAAACATATTTGAACATTCATAGCATCATAATCATAAAAACATAATGATGAGCAATTTTATCAATAATTTATGCAAGAAAGAATATTATAATCATCTTTTTATTTTCTCAAAAATTCATTAAAATATAAATCTCATAAATACTTGCTAAAATTCATAAAATATCATATTATCACATGAGCATGTATTTTTGTGCAGTAGTATAAAGAATGATGCATTTTGTTTAGAAACATTTTTCGCCCACCTCCTAATAGTTTTTGGGTTGTGGTTTAAAAGGGAGATCTTCTCAAGAATCCAAGCTCTTGGTTCTAATACTCAAAGTTCAGCCCCTAAATGTCACCATATCTATATTTTGGTGTTAAAATTGAGGTCTCAAGTCCAAGAAAAATATCTTAAAATAAATGGGTTAATTCTCACCTTAATATCCTCAAGTAGTCTCCAAAAATGAATTTCTCTCTTCAAACTTCTAACTTCAACTTGAGCTTGTATAGGTCAGTCCCTAAGATCCAAAAATTCCAATCCTTGAGTCAAAATTTAATTCCTCAAGTTATCAAGAGGGAAAAATACTAAAACCACAATATCTCACCTTAAATGTGTGTTGTCTTGAATTTCTTCTTCAAGCTTGGAGTCAAGTCTAGGTCTTCCTTAATTCTTTAAGGAAAATGCTCTAGGACTACCTCAACACGAAGGATTCATCAAGTTAGAAATTAGAGGTATATGGTTGAAGCTTCAAGAAGATAAAATGAAGATGAAAGAATTTTTTTTTCTCACCTTTGGCTTGTAGTTTTCGGTCGTAAGGAAGTATGTGTTTTTTTTTGTTCAAGTATGGTAAAAAGGAGAAGTTGGGGAGTTTGAATAGTGTTAAGATGAAAATAAAATTTGATCCCCTATCTTACATTATGGCCGAATTGTAGGATAGTTTTCCATTTTTTTTAATAAAGGGGCTTAATCTTGTTGGAGATTAAAACAAAAGTTGATTCCCCCTAAAAGAGAGAGCTAGGTCCGAAAGTTAATTGGTGTAGGGCAAGGGTGGAGCCAGGAATAATAATAGGGTGGGCCGATACACGAAAATAGGGTGGGCCGATAAACAAAATCAGATAAATAATAATTAAATTTTTTTTCCTAAGAAATTTGTAGTGTAAATGTTTTTTTAAAAAAATGGGGGGGGGGGTGGCGGGGCCGGAGTGGCCCCCCTTACATCTGCCCTTGGTGTAGGGGAATCATTTTTGTTTTGATTTTTTTTTAAATTAGTAGTAAAGTTGTTGGGAGGAAAAAAAAGTAGATTCCCCCCTAAATTCCCCCTATGGCCGAAATGGTGTATGTTGTAGGATGAAAAATTTTGTGTTCTTGTCTTTTGTTAAAGTTGAGGGATAAGATAAAATGTATAAATATATATAAATGTATAGGAGGGTAAAATAAGGATGTGAAAATAACAATAATGTGTACATTTCAAAATAAATTGGACGTTGTTTGGATTGTATTCATAGAATAATGTGGAATATTTGTATAAGGACTGAAATGTACTCCTAAATTATCAAGGGGTCCAATATCACTAAAGTCATATATAGTCGATCAAAAATTAATACTTGAGGAAGAATATTACCGGTATGCTCGAAATAGGGAAAAACTAATCGTCGTTGGAAGAAATAAATAATTGAGTGTCATATTTCATTTATAATAGATATTGTGACACTTAGCCAAAATTTTGTCACTATATATCATCGTAGAATAAGTTGAAAAAAAATCGGGGCCTCACATTCTTCTCTCCTTAAAAGAATTTGGTCCCCAAATCCCTCCTAAAATAGTTCTGGGTATTATCTTCGCATCTCTTCTTCCATTTCCCACGTGGCATATTCATCCCGATCATGCGCTTGCCACACTACCTTGACCATTGGGATCTCCCTTCTTCTCAGATGGCGCACTTGTCTATCGGTGATTCGTAGTGGTTCTCGGTGTAAGACAAATTCTCTATTATGGGCGAGATTTCCTCTGTGATAATGTATTCTGGGTCGGGCTGGTATTTCCTTAATCTGGAGACATGGAACACGTCATGCATACCAGCTATAGGAGGCGGAAGTTCAATTTGATAAGCCAGCTTCCCGACTCTTTTGAGTATCTTATACGGTCCAATGTATCTCGGGCTCAACTTTCCTCCTTTCTTAGGGTGGATTAATCATTTTCTTGGTGAAAGCCTGAGGAATACTTTTTCTCCAACCTCGAATTCCAAATCCTTTCTCCGCTTGTCTGCATAATTCTTCTGTCAGCTCTGAGCGGAACGAATTCGCTCCCTGATCATTCTTACTTTTTCCATGGCCGCCTCGACTAAGTCGACCTTCGAAATCTTTAGTGACTTTCATTTAATTTCTCTTTCGTAGTCCATTGATCATCGATTTCCCAATGTAGCGGTGATCTGCACTTTCGTCCGTATAGTGCCTCGTAAGGTGCCATCCCAATTGTGTCCTGATAGTTGTTGTTGTAAGCAAATTCAACCAATGGTAAATGAGAGTCCCAACTTCCTTGGGAATCTAAATTACATGCTCGCAACATGTCTTCGAGAGTTTGGATCGTCCGTTCGGATTGCCCATCAGTCTGTGGGTGCACTGCTATACTAAAACTCAACG
Source organism: Rehmannia glutinosa (assembly GCA_016081115.2). Taxonomy (NCBI): domain Eukaryota; kingdom Viridiplantae; phylum Streptophyta; class Magnoliopsida; order Lamiales; family Orobanchaceae; genus Rehmannia; species Rehmannia glutinosa. Next base: position 56,733,332 of record CM071930.1, read on the forward strand.
AGGTTCCTAGTTCCTCTTGTAAGCATTTCCAAAATCTCGAGACAAATTGTGGGTCTCTGTCTGAAATAATATCAACTGGTACTCCATGTAATCGCAAGATCTCTCGAATATACACCTGTGCTAGTTTCTGTAAATTGTCCGTCTTTTTGATTGATAAGAAATGGACTGACTTCGTGAGTCTGTCCACTACAACCCATATATGGTATCATATCCTCCTTTGGTTCTAGGAAAAATTGTTACGAAATCCATAGTGATATATTCCAATTTCCATTCGGGAATCAGAAGATTTGCAAATAACCTAACTAATGATCGTTGGTGTTCAGCTTTGACTCGTTAGCACGTCAGACATCTTACCACATATCGGCTACTTGATTCTTCATGTTTACCCACCAAAAGTGTTGTTTCAAATCCTTGTACATCTTATTACCACCGGGGTGTATGTGGTACTTCGAATGGTGTGCTTCGCTTAAGATCTTATTTTTCAATTCTGTTGGGAAATTATTTTTAGATTTTGATGAATGCCATGTAAAACTTAGAATAGAAAGTTGGCACCCCATTTTTGTTGTAAATTACATTGTAATAGATAGGGCTAGTCGAGCTGAGTCAAGTCGCTATGCCGAACATGCAAGAAGACAACCGGAGACTTGAAGGAAGACTCTGCGAGGCGGTGAGTGTAGCAAAGAAGAGAAGACATGAACTCGATCAAGGTACAATCGAGAGATCTGGTGAGTGAAGTATCAATCAAGTCAACTCAAGACAGCCAAGTCTCAAGTTGAAGTGACAGAAGAGTCATCCAATGATTGGAAGCTGACTCGAAGTCACCTGGGGAGGTAAGAAAATGCCGTCAAGTCGACATAACTGAAAGAAATCCGTTGTACAGAAGTCAAGGAAATTACTTAAACAAGTAATACTTCCATATTGCCTTTCTTGAAGTGCTCAGTCCCAAAAGCATGCAAAAGGTATAAACCAATGGGAAGCACTGCACCTGTGTCAGAACTCTGAAAAGCTGAAGAATCATTCATACGAGGAAGTGGCAATTCCAAGGACTGCAACAAGACAAGCCAACGACCACAAGTGTCTTTTAAAAATAAACCTATCTCTTCACGAGCAAATTTTTAAAAGATCACTATAAAAGGTCGAGGAATCACTACGAGAGAAGGTTACAACCACGAACATTCAAGCTAACATTCGAATCTGTAACCAAAAATATTCTCAAGTCATTCAAGATCAATCCTCAAGCCTACATTACGAAGGAAATCAATCCAACACTCACCTGTGAAGGAAAGACAACTTCTATCAGTTGAAGAGGAAAATATTTGAAGATTTAAGGGGTCTACATTCCACGGAGGATTGTAGGAAGGTTCAAGGTCGAACCAGTCTCAAGTTTTTGGAGGGCTTCGTGATCAAATCCAAGAAGCTTGAGCAAGTGGGCTGTAGTAGCAAGGCAGCTGCCCTATGAAGAAGCTGAGTCGTACGAGAAGCCATTTGTGTGACCAAGGCATCTCCATACTAAGTCCCAAAGGATCAAGTAAATTTTGTGTGATCAAGACTTGTATCTGGATCGTTAACCACTCGTATATTGATCAATACTTAGTGGATTCCTCCGGGGAGTTGGAGAAGAGAGGAGTAGAAGAATTACTCCATCTTGAATCTCTATATAAACTTATTGTGTCATTTACATTTCAAAGACACTTTAATTTCGCATATTACTTTAATATCTCTTTGATAAATTTGCTATCCAATTGATAATCAACCAAATGCTAAAACCATATATTAAAACAAACTTAACCAAATTCAAGGGTGTTAAGTCTTCCGCTGAAAACATATCACAGTCGAGTTAAGTCTTTAGTCAAAACAATTTGAGTTATTCTATCAACGGCTCGATCGAGTCTATTGAGTGACTAACTCACGATTAACTAACTTAGTGTCCATCAAGTACTCAAATTTGTGAAGTATTAACTCGAACATTTTAAAAGGACTAAATCGAAAAGTTGGTAAGGTTTATTCAACCCCCTTCTAAACATTACACTCACACCCCTTGGGACCTACAAGTGGTATCAGAGCGGTTGGTTCATTGAGCCTTCCGCACTGGTTACTGAACTAGATCTCCAAATTTTTCAAAGCTTGTTTTAGTACTTAATCTTTCAAAACTTTTTTTATTCAGCAAAGTTATTATCATGGAAGAAAATTTGACACGCATCCCTATGTTCACAATTGAAGAATTTGATGATTGGAAAATTCGTATGCAGGCTCATATATTAGCATTACACGATGAGATGTGGATAGTGATAGAAGATGGGCCACTCCAAATCTTAAAAGTGAACACAGCAGCAAGAAGAGCTGCTGCAGCTGAAGGAGAAGAGGATGTTGCTCCCAGACCAACGATGGTTGAAAAACCAAGAGCTGAATGGACAAATGATGACAGGAAAAGATATAACTTGGATAATGTGGCCAAGGACATTCTTTACAAAACTTTGGACAAAGCCATGTTCAACAAAGTCAAATCATGCAAAACGGCAAAAGAAATCTGGGACAAGCTAACCTTGATTTGCGAAGGCTTAGAGCAAATCAAAGAAAATAAACTATCTGTTGTTGTACAAAATTTGAAAACTTTAAGATGTTTGGGAGAAACCTTGGATCAATCGGATCTTGTGTTCACGAAATTACCAATGAACTGCTATCGCACTTGGAAAGGAATATACACAAAAAGAAATGTCTATGAAGATTCTAAGAAGTCTCCCAACTGAGTGGGATATGAAGTCATGGCCACGAGACATTCCATGGACCTATCGAAGATATCCAACCATGAGCTATTCTCGGATCTCAAAGCCTACAATTTGAGTGAGAAGAAAAGACCAAGAGGAAACAAGCGTGCCCAAAACAGTGCGCCCCTAATTGTTAAGGATGGCAAGAGAGCCGAGGTCAAAGAAGTCATTGACCAAGAGGAAATTGCACCGATGGTTAAAAGGTTTAACAAGTTCTTCAATAAGAATTACAAAAGAAGCAAAGGTGAATCCTCCGGAAGACACTCGGCTCCTCCAAGTCAAGGAAGAAAGAACACCCAAGAGAGCAGAGCATCAAAAAGTTGAATATCAAAGAGTGGCAATCCAAGGATGGAAAGAACTGATCAAAAAGTTGAAAATCTATACTGGAACTGCAGGCAACCCGGTCACTATGCCATTGAATGCCCATATCCTGTAGTTAACAAATACAGGAATGAAGAGGAAAGAAAAGTCTTCAGGGAAAGAAGACGGGGAAAAGAAAGGCAATGTTGGGCTGCAGCAGAGGCGCGATACTGATCAAGTCAAAAGACACAAAGAGACTCGGAGAGTAGTGAAGTCGACTACTCAAGTGACTCTGAAGAAGAAGCCTTGATCTATCTAATGGCTAAAGAACAAAACCAACCTGACCAAGAAGATGAGGTACACTCTAACTCATCACACTCAGATACTAGTGATAGTGATTGTGACACACACACTTCATCACCCACTGATCTTTATGATTCATTAGGCAAAATGATGAAAGATTTTGAACATATTAAATCCTCACACACACTACTAAATGAGGAAAACAGCCTACTCAAGAGCCAAAACTCACAACTGACTAAGGAGCTAAGTACTCTAAGTCAAATAGCTGATGAGAATAAAAGTCTAAAGGCTGAAAATTCTAAGTTAATAGCAGAGATAGCTGCTATAGAAAAGAGGGAGAATGACCTCAAAAATGTGATAACCTCATTCACTAAGGCATCCAAATCATTGGATGATCTTATTATGAGTCAAAGAGAATGTGGAGACAAGACATGCTTAGGATTTATTTCCTCTATGCTATGTCAAGTTCCAAAAGTGAATTTGGAAAAGGGATGTTCAAGCAATGAAGTATCTCTAATATCCAAAACTCCAAATGATGTACACACATTTATTCCAAAGCACAATCACAAGCAATCTGGCCTTGGTTATAAAGGAAAAGGAAAACAGCCAATTGAATATGCTGAGAGGACAGCTGAGAAGAAATCCAGCCGAGTTCCTCAGCAAACTCCAAACAGGAGATACTCTGTAAAGAAGAAACAGAGCTACCAAAAGCCCAGAAATTCTATAAAAGAAACACATATGATGGGAATGGTAGAAAATACCCAAGCCAAGCTGATTGGAATAATGTGAACTATCAGCAAAGACCTATGGAATATAAGCCTAAGTGGCAAAGGCCAAGAACTCAGCAAAGGCCATTCCAAAGGCATAAGAGCTATCATCAACACACATATGCACCTAGGCACTACACTCAGAGATATCACAACTACCCAAAGAAGGCAATTGCTAAAACACATACACACGAGGCATACGAGACAAAAGAGACAATTTGTATGAACCTAGAACCCCCAAACAATTTGCCAAAATTAATTATGATTATGGCACTGATAGATGGCAACCCCTTAGAGTCAAATCAATTGGCTATAGGTTGGTTGGATCATCTTACAATACTAACCCCTCAGGACCCAGGCAAGTATGGGTACCTAAAACCTAATTTCCTTGATTGCAGGTTCAAGGAGCAGCTGAGTGCCAAGGAACCTGGTACATGGACAGTGGCTGTTCCAGACACATGACAGGAAACAAGAAAAATCTATCAAATTTCAAGGAGGTTAGAGGTGCAAAAGTCATATTTGGAGGAAATGAAGCTCCAGGAGAAATAAGAGGCATTGGATCCATCAAGAAAAATGGATTAGAAATTACAGATGTTGCATATGTTGAAGGCCTCAACTTCAACTTGCTAAGCATAAGTCAACTCTGTGACAAAGGCTACAATGTTGGATTCAATATGGGTGTATGCCAAATCAAGGATGCTGAAACTAATGAAATAGTGTTGCAAGGATGCAGACAAAAGAACATGTATGTGGTAGATTGGTCAATGCAACACCAAGCACTTTGTCTCGCTAGCAAAAGCACAAATTTGAATCAAGTTGGTGTGGCACAAGAAGTGAGTCACCTGAATTTCAAAACTATTAACAAACTTGCAAGAAGTAATCTTGTGGAAGTACTTCCAGGACTCAGATACAAGAAGGAGAGTATATGTCATGCATGCCAGATGGGAAAACAAATCAAATCATCATTCAAAGAAAAGACATGTCCATCTTCAACAAGAATATTGCACCGCTACATATGGATCTATTTAGTCGAGTTGAACCCCAAACATAAGTGGGAAGAAATACACCTTGGTGGTAGTAGATGACTACTCAAGATATACATGGACAATATTCATGTGTAAGAAGAAAGAAACTCTGCGAAACTACCACAATCGATGAAGAGAATACAAAATGAGAAGAGTCAAACCATTATCAAAATAAGATCGATAGAGGAACCGAGTTTGTCAATGGTATAATAACTCGATCTTGTATTGAAAATGGTATTAGTCATGAATTATCTGCGAGCAAGGACTCCACACGTGAGAATGGAGTTGCGAGAAAGAAGGAATAGAACTCTCAAAAAGAAGCGACAAGGACCATGTTGTTAGTGACAGGGTACGCCTAAAAGATTTTGGGTGAAGCAATAAACACAACATGCTATACTCAAAATAGATGCATGATAAACAGACAGCTGACAAAGACTCCCTATGAGATTTGGACAGGGAGAAAGCCAAATGTTGCATATTTTAGAATATTTGGATGCAAATGCTTCATCCATAACAATGGCAAAGATAATTTAAAGGCTTTTGATGCTAAAGATGATGAAGGTATCTTCATAGGATACTCAGCTGAAAGCAAAGCCTACAGAGTGCTCAACAAGAGGACAATGGTTATATCCATCCATGTGGTGTTTGATGAACCCAATGTAAATGGAGAAGACATTGAAGAGTCAGCTGATAAGCTGAATCAACCAACGATGCAGAAGAGTCCCTATGTTGAAGCTAAAGCTGGAATTATAAATCCAGATGAAGATGAGATAGCTGAGTCTCAAAGACAGCTGGAAAATCTGCAGCTAAATGATGATGAGAGAGCTGATCAAAATAACACAGCTGCAAGACGACTGAATCCAGCTAACTTACTTCAACCTGATGTAAGATGGCTGAGAGTCCATCCACCAGAACTAATCATTGGAGATGTAAGAGAAGGTGTGAAAACTCGATCCAGAACTCAACAAGAAGCAATGTTCACTTGCTTCATCTCACAAATAGAGCCAAAAGATGTGTCACAAGCATTGGATGACACAATTGATTCAAGCCATGCAAGAAGAGCTAAATCAGTTTGAGAGGAATAAAGTGTGGGAATTGGTTCAAAGACCTACCCATCAAAATGTTATTGGCACTAAATGGGTGTTCAGAAACAAGATGAACGAGGAAGGTTCTGTGGTGAGAAACAAAGCAAGATTGGTAGCCAAAGGGTATTGCCAAGAAGAATGAATAGATTTTGATGAAACTTTTGCTCCTGTGGCAAGATTGGAAGCAATAAGAATGTTTCTTGCCTATGCGACTCACAAGAACTTTATTGTATATCAAATGGATGTAAAGAGTGCATTCCTTAATGGGTTATTAGAAGAAGAAGTATATGTTGAACAACCTCCAGGATTTGAGCAGAAGACTCTTCGAGATAAGGTATACAAACTCAAGAAAGCTTTATATTGATTGAAACAGGCACCCAGAGCATGGTATGATACATTATCACAATTCCGATCGAGAACGGATTCACAAAAGGCAAAGTGGATAGAACACTCTTGAGAATTCAAGATGGGAAGAGTATCTTTGCTTGTTCAAATATATGTGGATGACATCATCTTTGGATCCACAAACAAAGAGTTGTGTGATAAATTCTCAAATCTTATGCAAAGCAAATTTGAAATGAGCATGATGGGAGAGTTGACATTCTTCCTTGGACTCCAAGTAAAACAGCTGAAGGATGGAACCTTCATAAGTCAGACAAAATACACCAGAGATTTAATGAAGAAATTTGGTATGGAAGAGAAGTCTTACGTGAAAATACCAATGAATACATCGATCAAAATGGATATGGATGCGGATGGCAAGCTGTAGATCAAACAAGATCTGAGCACTTATTGGATCATTGCTCTATCTCACAAAGCGAGGCGGACATCACCTTTGATGTAGGTGTATGTGAAAGATTTCAATCTGCTCCAAAAGAAAGCCACATGACTGCGCACCAAGAGAATCTTGAGATATTTGAAAGGAAGCCAAGAAGTTGGCTTATGGTATCCAAAGGAAGGTGGATTCAAGCTAATTGGTTATTCGGACTCGACTATCTTTGGATGTAGAGTTGACAGAAAGTACCTCGAGGCACATGTCAAATGCTTGGAATAGGCTAATTTCTGGTTTAGCAAGAAGCAAAATTCAATAGCTACCTCCACAAATGAAGCGAGAATATATAGGCTGGCAAATTTGTTGTGCCCAAGTCTTATGGATGAGACAGCAACTGAGAGACTATGAGGTTGAGGAAAAGGAAATTCCAATTATGTGTGATAACACAAGTGCAATTGCAATCACTCAAAATCATGTGTTGCATTCAAGAACAAAGCACATTGATGTCAGATATCACTTCATAAGAGATCATGTTGAAAAGAAGGACATCACCTTGGAATATATCTCAACTGATAAGCAATTAGCTGACATATTCACAAAACCATTATGTGAATCAAGATTTGAAGAACTCAAACATGAATTGGGGTTAATTGAGCTGAGTTGACATTAAGAAGACTCAAAGAAAAGAGATGGGACACGAAAAGATGAAAAAGAGCTGAACTCTTAAATCAGCCGTATCGGAGAATCAACTGCATTGAGTTAGCTGACAGCTGAATATTTATGTGCAAAGAAAGAAGAGTTAAATCAGCTAAGAAATAAGTTGAGTCATTTATGAGCAAAGTGACAAAAACGCAGTCGTTTTTACTAAGCGATATCTGGCGTGTACGATCAAAAGCTGCACACAAAGCTTATGGTTGGATATAAATGCTGCCGCATTAAATACGAGAGATTAAAGGTTAATCGGCGTGCAAAATCTAAGCCGTTAATTTTGATCAAAATTTCAAAAACCACCCGCACGTCCTTTCATGACCCATACTTAAACCATTTCGTCCGATTTTCTCTCACTTTACCAAAACTGTTCATCTCTCTCAAAGGCAAAAGAAAAAAAATTTCTCTCAAAACCCTACAAATCCTCAAGTTCATTTTCTAAGTTTCGTTCGGTAAAACATCTAGAAATGGCATCTACTCATGATTTTGTCAAGCTGGGAAAGCAAATCCACACTCGGTCTCATTGTGGATTTCGACAAAGATCTTAAACAGGGGTCCGACGACACCCTTGTGAAGAAGATAGCACAGAAGCTGGAAAAATCTGGATTAAAACCATTTTTGACGATGGAGTTTCCAATGACCTACGTGGAAGAGGTCGCACAGTTCTACGTGAACACTGAAGTTCACGATAAGGGCATCAAGTCCTCTGTTCATGGAAAAGAGTTCACCATTACTACCAAGGATCTCGCGTAACACCGCTTGTTGCCGTAGGAAGGAGTGTCGGAGATTTATGAAGCTGATGTTGACCTGGCTGCTGCTTGGAAGGAAGTAGCCAAGTCCGAATGTGCTACGAAAGTGGTCTGTACAGCTAATAAGAAGCTGCTGAAAGAGGACTACCACAAATTGCTGGACATCGTTGCCAAATGCATAGACATCAAATTTGGAAGCTTTGACCAGCTGTCCAAAGCTAAGTTGATCGTGATGGCTGCGATCATTGAAGAAAAGAAGGTGAACTGGGCTGAGTTTATATACAGCAGACTCTGCCAGAATATTGGGAATAAATCCTTCAAGGAGGATGGTACGTTTGGAGGTTCCCTGGGATACGGCCTGGTGATTGGTCGAATGATGGAAGTAAAAGGAGTCCCTCTTCGACATGGAAAGGCGTTCCATGTAAACAAGAGGATGTTTCGATCAAACCTCTCCGGCTACAAGAGAAGAGAGCTTACGCTAAGAGGGTCACGAGTGAGGGAATCGGTGACCTTAAAGATCTGTATGTCTCCTCTCCTCAAAAAGAAGAAGGTCACTCCCGTATGCTAAGAAAAGAGCTGTTGCCCTGCTGACAAAGAAAAAGAAATCTGCACCTTTTGCCCTGCACGGTGAGTCACCCGCCCCCGTGATCGTGTCTCCCCGCCCGCTTCCAGAGAGAAGGAACAATTAATCCCTTCTCCGGTGATCAAAGAAGAAGAGGATCGCCACAACAAGGAAGCGGTGCCTCTAAGACAATCGAAGGCATTTACCTTCAACGAACCAGGAGGAAGTGGAACCGGATGTCCCTCTGGTGAAAACAAAAAGAAGAAGAAGAATTTCCAAGCTCTCTCGAGCTTGAGAAGACATTTGAGTCGCCACTCAGTGGAAAAGATACCCAGAGGCTATTTGGAGAAGTAGAGTCTCCGGGAAGTTATTGATGAAACGGCCAAGTCTGAGGCCGATCGGAGAGGCAACTTCGAAGACCCAGTTGAAACTGAGCAGTGAGGAACAAGGAAGGAATGGCCGAGACAACCGAATCACCTATTGACAAGGTTGTGTCTCACTTTAATGAGAGGCTATCGAGGATGTCGGCGGCAAAGTTTGCTACTCTCAATCCCCGAACACGAGGGACAACAGGGGAGAAGATGAAAAGGATGATGATGTAATGATCATATCCCCACCATATCCGACATCCAAAATCGTCATGCGAGAATGGAGAAATGGAAGCGAGTCGATCCAGGGAATAATTCCAAAGACCGGAATTCATTGAAGAAGAAGGCGAACTATTGAACTTTCTTGGATTGACCAATGTGGTCCAAACACTGGATGAAGAAAAGCGCATAGATATCTTGCGGATCTTCAAGGACAAGGAGAAGGAGAGACGCGAGAGGAAGCGAGGCTCGTGAAAAGGCCGATTTGTCTCTTTACTGGAACCATCGATCATACACATCCTCATCTCGGCGTTTCTCCGGGAGTGATGAGGATGCGGACCCTGCCGCCGCTCTGAAGAATTGGAGATGCGGCAAGCCATGCGAGAAATCCAGGGCCCTACATAAGCAGCGATTGTTGGAAGGACCGGGGAGTCCTTCAGATCACGGTGGAGATTGATCCGATGGGAGTGGTGCAACATATTGTCATTGTTGTCATCGCCACCACTTCCCAACTCATTCGGAGGAAGGTGTTAAGGGAAATAGTGATGAACGGGATTGTGGGGACCCGGTCGAGCCAACCCCTAATGAAGGTGTCTTACCACCCCCCAACGGCTGAATACTCAATGGGAACAACCGGAGTCCGAGACGAGTGACCCCATTCCAAGTCACTCGGTGGTGAGCCGGTGAGGGGAAACTCCTCCACCGCTGCGGCAAGGTCGGAGGATCTTGCGGTGACTCCACAACGAATCTCGGAGGCGAAGTGGAGAAGGAACAACAATGAATACACAACAAGTTTCATCCTTGTGAAGCTCGAGACGATTAAGATCGTCTCGGTGAAGTGCCAATCGCGCTCGCGAGGCGAATGACGCGGCTGGCGATGCGATTGAGGCACATGAAGGAACTACCCGGGAGTTAACACACTGGCAATGAAAGTGCAATCCATGGAGTTGAGACTCCGGTGGATGCCACCTCGAAAGACCCCAAGAGTGTGACATCGTCGAAGGGGATCGAGCCTCATTGCGATTGAGACTGCAGGAGGTAATGAAGGCCAACGGGAGGTTGAGACTTCCGGAGTAAAGAAAGCGAAGCCTGAGAACATCCCTCCTACTATCATCGACCCATCCGAAAAGGAGATAAGTGCTCTTCACGATTCCCAGGATAATCTCGATGTAACCTTTCGGGATCAAAGGTGAAGATGAAGCCGAGTCAATCCCTATTGCCGATCCAAAAGACTCGGCCGAGGATGTTCTTCCAACCACGAGCAAGTCGACCTTAAGACTACTCGCCAAACATTTAACTTTGATGATGAGCCACCCATGGAAATCTCATCATCGTCCGATGACACTTCCGATATGGCGAGGACGTCAACTCATGTGGAAAAACCAGTGAGACCAGAAGAAGAAGGCTGCATTAAGGCAGTGAGGCTCAAAGCAAAGTCGGGTCAACTTCACAACAGACCACAGTGAAACAGAGTCAATCGCGCAGGGCTCCCAAGTGCGCAGCAGGATCGACTCCACCAGGAGACTTCACGAGCACATGTTGTCATTGAGCGATTCCGATTGCCCGTGATGATCCTTTTGTAGAATCATTTCCTTCTCTCTCGGAGGTACCGACCTCCCGAAGAATCGACTAGAGATCGAGAGTGCTTCCATAAACCCGATCCTGTTATTCCCACAGACACCATTGTTCGTGAGACTATTACTTTGACGCCGCTTGGCCGCCACCGAGATGAAGTAACATCTAAGGTTGGGGAAGTTTTCAAAGCCATATTTGCAGAGATTGAAAAGATGGAGAGGCACCAGGCCTCACTTTGGACATGAGTCCGGATACGAGAGATGCAAACCTTATCTGGCGTCTGCGAGGCATATTTGTCGATTCGGGAATGGTGGCAACAAAGAAGCAGACAATGCGCGCGTGGAACAAGCTCGATATTTCAGGACATTGTTCAACAAGTTGCTAGTCCTGGGCGGGTGAGAATGATGCGAAGACAAGAATGCAAGAGAACATCGAGCGAATGCATGAATCTCACACACGTGAGATTTCTTTGCTGCGTGAACATAATAAGCAAGAGCTCTGCGCGTCGAGGAGAACATGGATCGAAAGTTCAGCCTTCTCATGGCTGAGATGAAGTTTGGTAGCGGTGAATCCAATGCCACCCGCTCACGAATTCCGTGCGGCATACTACCCACAGCCAGATTGAAGCGAACTCAACTATCGGCCGCTTAGACTTCATGCTTGCTAGCTTGTTTCGGGGGTTCCTCTCTCCTTTGATGATGCCAAAAAGGGGGAAGAGGAATACCAAAAGGTCTTGAAGGGATCGAAGTTTGAAAAGAGGACGCCTTGTTGTGAAGGGAAAGACAGCTGAGGAAGTGAGAAGAGAGAAGAAAGGAAAATCTGTTGAGGGGGAAGGTTCGAAAGATATGACCTTGATGATTGCTAGAACCCCCCAACAAGGTCTTGTCACAGCTGATATAATCAGCAAACTCCCAGTGACTCTGCCACTCCAACACTCTGCAGTACCTATGGCTGAAAAGAGAAAGATAGTTGAAGCAGGGATGAAGGAAGTGGAAGGAAAGATGGATGCGAGTTATGAACATTCTCGAAACAACATGGAGGCATTCCAACAGACAGAGACACCTATGCCATTTCAGATGCCAGAACCGAGCCAAGATCTGTTGATGAATTCAAGACGCTCGCATCTGAAGGTTACTTCGCAAATATGTCCATGGCTTAAGCCTGTGATTTGTACTAGGAAAAAGGTCTCAAACTATGTGAAGAAGCTAGATCTCTTCCCAAAAACATTGAGTACATAGATCCAGGCAAGAAAGGAGGGATCTATTGGGCTGGATTCGACGAAGTAGCTAACCTGCAAGTGGTTAAAAACAATGCTGAGTATGTGAAGAGGATTGAAGAAGAAAATAGAAGACAAACTCAGCTATGGGAGGAAAGACAAGAAAGAAAAAGAAAAGATGAACCTGCCAGAAAGGCTTATGAGAAAAAGAGGGCGGCTGAAGATGAGAAGACGAGGAAAAGGTCCGAGGATGACAGAGCTGAAGAAGAGATCTACTGATAAATTTGCTATCCAATTGATAATCAACCAAGTGCTAAAACCATATATTAAAACAAACTTAACCAAGTTCAAGGGTGTTAAGTCTTCCGCTGAAAACATATCACAGTCGAGTTAAGTCTTTAGTCAAAACAGCTGAGTTATTCTATCAACAACTTGACCAGTCGGGTGAGTGACTAACTCTGCTAATTAACTAACTTAGTTGTCCATCAAGGACTCAGCTGTGAAGTATTAACTCTGAACATTTTAAAAAGGACTAAATCGAAAAGTTGGTAAGGTTTATTCAACCCCCCCTTCTAAACCTTACACTCACACCCCTTGGGACCTACAAATTCCTCATTGTTTGGCACACACACCCGATTCTTAAACCTCAAGATTATGTCTTCTGCTATGGAGAATTCCGGCGATCTCCCGTTAAAATCTTTTCCATAAGTTCTCTGATTTTGGGTCTCCTTCTTGTGTTGCTTTAATCTTGCTCAGCAACTCAGGTCTCACTGGGATATTAGCGCAAAATATTTGAGTGTCTGTTCTCATCGGATCCCATATACTCAGCTCTTCTAGGTATTTTGATTCCCTAATCATTAGTCTAGCGATGCTAGCCTTTATATTTAAGGCATCCGCCATTACATTTGCCTTCCCAGGGTGGTATTGGATATCAAAGTGATAGTCTTCGATTAACTATGTCTCAAGTTGAGATGCTTCTAGGAGAACAAATATATTAAATTCTTATGATCTGTGAAAACTATGAACATTGCTTTGTATAAGTAGTGTTGCCACTCTTCACGTCAACACTATTGTTGCCAATTCCAGATCATGCGTTGGGTAATTGGCCTCGTATGGTTTGAGCTTCCATGAGGCATAAGAAATTACTTTTCCATCTTGCATAGATACTGTTCCCAACCCTTCTCTTGATGAACTACTATAAACAACAAGACCTTTTGTTTTGCTCAGGAAGGCCAAGCCGGGAGCGGTCGTGAGTCGTTTCTTTAGTTCCTGAAAACAAGTCTCACACTTGTCATTCCATTCGAACTTGACTTGTTTCTGAGTCAATCGTGAGACTGGTCCAGTAATCTTGGAGAAATTCTTGATAAATCTTCGGTAATATCCTGCTAGTCCCAAGGCTTCTGATCTGGGTCACTGGTTTTGGTCGTTTCCCCTCAACATCGGTTTGCACCTTTGGCGGTCTACTGCGATCCCATCACCAAGCACTATATGTCCCAGAATTGTGACTTCCTTAAGCAATAATCCGCACTTGCTAATCTTGACATATGACTTGGGTTCTCGTAGTGCTTCCAATGCCATTCTCAAATGATGTTCGTGATCCTCCCTCGACTTGGAGTACACGAGTATGTCATTGTCGAAAATCACTACCAATTAATCTCAGTAAGGTTAGGAGACTCGGTGCATCAGGCCCATGAATGTTGTGGGGCATTCGTCAATCCGAATGGCATCACTACAAACTCGTAGTGACCATACCTAGTTTGGAAGGCTGTCTTAGGTATGTGTCCTCTTTGAATCTTCTACTGATAGTATCCTTGTTGTAGATCGAATTTTGAGAACACCATGGCTCCCTAGAGTTGGTCGAATAGTTCATTGATCCTTGGGAGGGGATACTTATTTTTATTTATGGTTGATGCGTGTAAAATATACGTGCATTTAGGGGCTTAAAATGATATATATTTGATGCATTTGCACACATATGTAGTATGTTTTTACTTGGTTTCATTAGAAGGGCATGATACTGCGTATTCTTGTAACTTTTTATAGGAAACAGAGCTTAATCGAAGAAATATCAATGGAAAGGCCTGGATAGGATTGACGCATGCAAAGAGAAGATCGAAAAGACGAAGAAACCGGACAAAAATACGTCACACGGCCGTGTGACATACCCGTGTGAAAATGACTTGTCCGTGTGAAAAAGGGAAAAACAGGGGACGGAAACAAGCCGCACGGCCGGACCATGTGGGACCCACACGAGCGTGTGAGGTTGGTTTGGATTAAACGCACACGGCCGTATGAGGCTACACGGTCAGGTCGTGTTGTACACTGTCACGCATTTTTCTGGTGTCGTTTTCCCGTTCCAACTCTACAAGTGATCTCCAAGCATCTATAAAAGGGACCCAAGGAATGCACAAAAATAACAACATCCATAACACATACAACACAACAAATTTCACAGGAACACAAGATCCAAGGTCTTATGCGAGAGGAGGGCTAGGTCGTGAAGAACACCACAAGGCCTTTCGCATCTATGGGAGAACAAGAGCTTCAAAGGCTTAGGAGGGGAATTCATCCTGACAAGAAGGGTTTTCTTTCTATGTCTAGATCTCTTGTCTGTGCTTAAACAATGCCGTGACGTTGATTTCGAATTTGTCTATGAATTTGTTATCAATGTTTGGCTAATCTTTCAGATCTTAGGGGCATAATCGAAACTGTGGATTCATGTTAAAGCTTGATTAATTGTTTCTTAATTAATTCATATGTTCTATTTTATGAATTCGAGTGCTTATTCTTAATTGTTTTTTATTTGGCCAATAATTTGCATGTCATATTTGTTAGTGCGAGATTTGGGAGATGAGTTCTAACAAAGACGGAAATAGAATTCAGACATAAATGGGTGTAACGAGTCGGGAGACCTACAACTCTTTGTGAGGAGTCATTCAATTCATAGATCTTTTGGGAGTTAATAAAAGTTATAACATATCGGGAGATCTACAATTGTTATTAATCTACTATTTATTTATCACCCCGGAGGGGGAATAAACTATGTTAGAAATTGAACCAATAGAATTGCATGACTTGGTTTTTAAAACTTTAATTGGATTTAATATTGATGAAACATGTTTAGATTATGTGCCTAAGGTTGCTTCTGTGGTTGTTGAAAATACTTGTGGGGTTTGCAAATTTATTTATTTTTATGTTATTTTTGATTTTATTATAAACTCGAGATTCAATCGCTTCATTAAAATTGGAATGCGATGTTATTATAGCCTAAGTGTTTCGTAGTCAATCCCTGAGGAATACGACCTTGCTTGCCATTATCCTATGAACTACACTGTACACTTGCAACTGTAAGATCCAAATATTTTTGGCGAATAATGGTCACGTTGTTAAGACCACGATAGTCTATACACAGTCTCAGTGTCCAATCATTATAATTAATCCATACTTAATGACTGAAATTAAGTTATAGTTGACCAAATTAACTAACAACTAATTCAACTATTGGATGAGTATCTAAATCACAATAGTAGTCGGAATAATCTAAGAAAGTCATTATCCAATCTTAATGAACAATAGTCATCATAACTTAGAGAATACTTAGTGGTAACATCTAGTCGAGAGCCTATAATATTCACATCCTAATCATATATTTATCAAGAGATAACCTTATATACTTCAAGTCTCATCATATCCAGCATTATAACCTTCAAATCATGGATTTTCTAAATCACCTAACATCCAAACCGAGGAATATCCGGATATTTTAATACTATGACAACCCAAAAGAGTTCAAATAGTCATCCATGATTCAACTTAGGTCATCTACTAATAGTACCTAATCCAAGGCAGAGGAACCTATCCTGGGTCAGCTTGGTGTAAGTTTCCTTCTTACAAACCGAGCTCTAATACCATAATTGTCAAGCCCCAAAATGGAAGCCGTGACACAATTTACCAAACTTATACCGGTTTACCAAACCGGCCTAACTATCCTTCAACATACATCAAAAGAACGATAAAATCCCAATTAAGCATAAATAACTAAGTCAGAGTATGGTTGCAGCGGAATCTAAAAGAAATATCATACAACATAATAATTGTACCTCAGGGTCCTACGCTCTGCTATTACATTAAATAAGTTCAAATTCCAAATCATTACAATTAAAATCCATCGTCTTATTTAAAATCCATAATACAATACGGAACGAGGCTACGTCTTGGGATCCGTCGTCACCAGCGTCCTGATACAGACCTTCATCTTCTGGATGATAAAAGAGGTGGGGTGAGAAAACAAATTCTCAGTGGATGGGTGCCGGTGTGCGGGTGTGGCTCGTTTTTATGCACAGAAAATAATTTCATGGAAATCAATGCATGAGAGTGCATATGACTTTGTCTCGTTATTTGTATAAAGATTTCCATTAACCATTATGTTAGATTGGTCAGAGTCAGTTAAGCATTATTATTGTATTATTAAACCCATATCCCATTTCACTTGGATAGGTCCGTAGCCGGTATCCCACTTAATTTGGATAAGGTCGTAGCCAATATCCCACTTCACTTGGATAGGGCCGTAGCTGGTATCCCACTTAATTTGGATAAGGCCATAGCCAATATCCCACTTAACTTGGATAGGGCCGTAGCCGGTATTCCACTAAATTTGGATAAGGTTGTAGCCAATATCCCACTTCACTTGGATAGGGCCATAGCCGTTATCCCACTTTCAATTTTCACTTTACTTTTCACTTTCATTCTCATTTTCACTTATCATTTTCACTTCATATTTCACTTCACTTCACATTTAATTCCACTTTACATTTCACTTAAATCTTCACTTCAAGATTTCTCTTCCAAGTACTATCTTGCTTGTTCGAAAAATTTGATAAAATCAGTTAGCAAGTCCGGAATGATCTTGGTCACACAATATCTGGTATTTATTTCAAAAATAAAACTCGCGGTCTAGTTATCGGGTGGATAATCTAGCCGGTTTTAATATTTGATTCGGTGTATTAAGTTCAAGCTCGATATTTTTGTTAGATAAGTATGAAATATCTCTTCAAAGTTTTATAAGGTATTCGAGTTAGAAAATCTCAACTTTAAGGTCCTTAGCAATTTTAAAAATAAAAAAACATTATTTTTACTAAGGAGAATATTTCCTTACCGGGTTCTAAAAATTTGCAGATTCGTCCTCTAGTTTCCAAATTTTGTGGTTTTTGACTTGATATCTTAAAATTAGGTAACTCTTAAACCGGGAAGGATTTTGAGGTAATTCTAATTTTCAAATACTTCTTATGACAGTAATATGTTGTGGTTAAAATAGTTTTAAAAAATCCGAAAGGTAGGTACCTCATTTTTTAAAATTATAATTTTGTCCGAAAAGCGATTTTTTATCGTTAAAGGCTCGTTTCAAGTCGGATGGTTATGAAATTTGAACTAAAGGTTCAAAATACAATATTAAATAATTTAAAAAATTTATTAGGTACCTTGACTGCCCAAGTTTTGAAAATGACAGTTTTGGTCCTTTAAGTTTTATAATTTTACATTTTGATATCAAACTTGTTTCTTATTGTATTTTCTTATCCCGGAAGGGGTCCCAATCTTTTAAGTCACTTCATATATGAAATTTACAGAGTCTTGGGTCCAATATTTTGAATTTTCAGAGGTGGCCTTCACAGTTTTGTTTTTTATATTTACACTTTTGGCCCCATATTTCACAATAATTATAAAAATAACCCAAGCTTCGATTTTCTTGGTACAAGTTACAGTCTAGAATTCTAATAATATATAAAAACTCATATTAAATATTTCTAAAACATATTTTAACATTCATAGCATCATAAATCATAAAAACATAATGATGAGCAATTTAATCAACAATTTATGCAAGAAAGAATATTATACTCATCTTTTTATTTTCTCAAAAATTCATTAAAATATAAATGTCATAAATACTTGCTGAAATTCATAAAATATCATATTATCATATGAGCATGTATTTTTGCGCACTAGTAGAAAGAATGATGCATTTTTTTGTGGAAACATTTTTCACCCATCCCGTAGTAGTCTTCTCAAGAATCCGAGCTCTTGGTTCTAATACTCAAAGTTCATCCTCTAAACACTACAAGAAAACTGCTGATAGACACCACCAAAAAGACACCGGTTTTAAGACTTTTCTGGTGTCTTTTCCCATATAACAACGGTTTTGTAAGAAACCGGTGTCTAATTAGTGCTGTCTTTTGATAAAAAACAGCGGTTTCCTAGAACCGGTGTCTATTGTAAAAAATTTCCAAAATAGACACCGATTTTGGCATCGGAGTTCCAAACCGGTGTCTATTTGTATAAATTATTTTAGATTTGACACCAGTTGTTTTGACATCGTTCCAAATCCGGCATCTATAATATTTTAGAAACCAGATTTTTCGACACCGGTTATAGAATCGGTGTCTTTATTTTTTAACACTAGATCTTTAGTGTTATATGTCGCTAAATACCGATCTTTAGTGTTAATAATTAAAATGTTGCTAATTTTCTTCTTAAAAACAAAAACATTGTTGATGCTACTTTACGATTCATTCCCCCACCCTTTCTCATCCGCCTCCACCAACCACCATCTTTCGCACAGTCCGACTGAAAGCCCGCCCTCCCGCGCGACATACGACGCCACCATGGAACCCTTCGACACGGTCGGCTATGGAGACCTAGTTAAAAATGGCTACGGAAAAGCCACATGCCGCCCTCAGCACCTTCCACATCGAGAAAGGCCAGATCTGCGGCGTCCGCTACAAAATCCGCTGCGTCGAGGAACTCCGGCGGTGCAACCCCCCGAACTCGTATTTTGTTCTCCCGATTGAGGTTTGGTAGTGATTTCTATACAAATTTTGTGTTTTTTGTTGAAGGGTTTTGTTAATTTTGTGGATTCTAGTTGAATTTCTATATTTTGTGTGTAGTTGGGAGTGGGGGTCGGGACTTGATAGAGTCTAAAACCATTCTTCCAAGTGTGGTAAATCAAGTCTACGTGGTAAAGATGTGCTGGTAATTTTTATCTTGTTACTTGTCTTTCTGGGCAATGTTTCTTGATTTTGTTTGTAACAAAGCTGGAACATGGAGAATTTTGGTGATTTACTAGTAATTTCATTGGTCAAACTACATTTCTAAGAATGTTGTGGTTCTGCTGTGAAGGTTTTTTTTGAACATATATTGTAATTTCCTAATATATGCTGTAAAAGAATTTGTTAATGTGTAGGCAAAGTAATCTATGAGGATTATGAGCTGGAATATGGTAAGGATTGTCTAGAAATGCATGTTGGTGCTGTACAACAAGGGGAAAAGGTTGTGGTCATTGATGATTTGGTAGCTACAGGAGGGACCCTTTCTGGTGATAAACTTTTAGGTAAACGTTTTTAAGCCCTTTTCAAATCTGTCCGAAATCTATCTGCATTAATGGTTCACAAATAATATGTTATCTGTGATTTTAAAGAATGCATGTGGGCTGAAGTGGTTGAATGTGCTTGTGTTATTGGGTTGCCTCAAGTCAAGGTAATAAACAAAAAAAACATTCATTCTCCTCTTGTTTCTTTGTTGTTGTTTTTTTTTTTTTCCCCTTTTTCATTTTTAGGATCGATTTTTGAAGAGTTTAATGTCTTCTCTAGGAATAGAGAAGGTTAAATGGAAGGCCACTTTACATACTTGTGGAGCCAAGTGAATTAATAGAAAATAGTTGCGGAGGTATATTACTTGTTTCTGAAAAATATTTTCATCCATTTGTGTTTGCAAGTAATTTAGTTCAATTTGCCATCTTACATTGTAAGTACTGTTTCTCCACATTGTGAATCTTGGAAAGGTTCTATTCATTTATTTGAAGACGGATGTGGTCTACCCGAGTGCATATTTTGTTGGGTAAAATTTTTCGGTGTATGGTTTCTGTTTGAAGAAAATGGTTGGATATAGTGTATGGTTTAAGTCGAGGCCTGATTTCGAATCAGTCTCCGCAAGACGAAAACGCCCCGTACACCGAGTGCTTACGGTTCCGGCGTTCGTCTCTAAGATACAACGACTTTTACGTCTCGAGTTTACAGCACTTGGAAACTCGAAACACAGCGAACAACAAAAAGTTCGAACTTTCAAGCTTTGAAGGAGGAAAAGGGCAAAATGCAAAAATGCAATGCTCGATTAATGTTATCTGATTATTTTCGTCTCTTTCGTGTGTTTTTCGGTCACCGGGGATCGAATTTTATAGGCTTTAGACGCCCGTATGGAAGGAACATGTCTTTTGGCTCGAAAAAGACACCTTTGCAGATCAACAGACGCACTGCGCAGGGGAGCACGGCCTAGACGCACGGGCGTGCGCGCATGCTCAAACTTTCGGCACCAAAGAGCCACGACCCAGGCACGCACGGGCGTCGCGCGCGCCCGTGCGTGTAGGCGGCAAACTCTCGGCAGGTAGCACGACCCGACCGCACGGCCGTGCTCCTGCCCGTGCGCGGGGCCGAAACATTTTTCCCAGTTGAACTTTAATTAATTACGAAAATTAATTAAATCTATTTAAAGGGCCTTGAAGCCCAAGCCCAAGCCCACGACCCGGACCCGGGCCGAGCCGGCCGGGCGGCGGCGGCGGCCCGCGTGTGTGCTTTGACCAAACCCACAAGCATGTAGGTCCTCTCCCCTTTAAAAACTTTGGTGCCCCCAAGGGCCCAAACCCATTTGTCCAACTTAGGATAAATAAAGTGTGCAACTTTACCTCTTTTTTCCTATGTGGGATGGAGCATCTCTCCTCCCCCACATTTTCCATTTTCCATACCATTTATTTGTATTAAGTGGCTAACTTCTAGCATTAATTTCTCCTTCACCCGGAATCAGTTTTGAGAAATTCCAAATGCTATTCTCATCTACTCTCTAAGTAGAATTTTTACAAATAATTTAATTCCATTTTCCACAAATGGAAACCACTTAATTAATTGGTCAAAATTGGGTCAACACCCCATTTATCAAAGACCAATTCCAACATATTTTTCACCTAATTTCTTTGGTATCCAATTGCTATTCGTGCCACCTCTTCTTCCCTGTGATGTTATGGAATAATATTAATGGCAATGAGCTTTTATTTTCTTCTGTTTTTGTGTCAAATCATGTGATAGTTTTTACAATCCTTTTCCTATTCTAACGGCTATGAATGGGAAATCATAAAATTTCTAAGAGCAGTTTTGAATAGGCCTATAAGCTTCATGAACTGCTGGAGCATCTTTCATATTTTTGGTGTGTACAAGAGCGTTTCTTTTCTTCTGTTCTTTGGTGTGAGGAGGCTAGGTGCAACAACAGTTGACATGTGCCATGTGGCCCTAGGGATTGTAGAAGCCTACTGAGAGTATCGTCTTAAACGATGGGACATGGCTGCTGGTGTTTTGGTAATTTCTTATCCATTGTTGACAATACATCTGTTTGCGTATATTTGTCACTCTTTTTTGGTGTTTCTGATTAATATTTGAATGTACCTTAAGATGTGCTCTACTTTGATGCTTCTGTGTTTATATGAGAAGCATAATGGAATTTGTAGTAGTATCTGAGTGCACCCTGTTTCATTTCTGAATGTGCTGAAAAAAATTGATTGGTTTGCTAGTTATATACTGACGTAGAAGTATTTTTTTTGCTGTTGTATTATCGAGGATACGCAGAGACTTACAAACACTGCTATTCTTTTGTTTTCCACAAGGTTGTTCATGTTTTACAAACTATTCTGTCACTGCAGTTCTGTTGTTTTCCATAAGTCTGTGCATGTTTTTTTTTTTCCCCTTTTTCATTTTTAGGATCGATTTTTGAAGAGTTTAATGTCTTCTCTAGGAATAGAGAAGGTTAAATGGAAGGCCACTTTACAT
Source organism: Rehmannia glutinosa (assembly GCA_016081115.2). Classification (NCBI taxonomy): domain Eukaryota; kingdom Viridiplantae; phylum Streptophyta; class Magnoliopsida; order Lamiales; family Orobanchaceae; genus Rehmannia; species Rehmannia glutinosa. The sequence goes on from CM071930.1 coordinate 56,755,609, forward strand.
ACTTGTGGAGCCAAGTGAATTAATAGAAAATAGTTGCGGAGGTATATTACTTGTTTCTGAAAAATATTTTCATCCATTTGTGTTTGCAAGTAATTTAGTTCAATTTGCCATCTTACATTGTAAGTACTGTTTCTCCACATTGTGAATCTTGGAAAGGTTCTATTCATTTATTTGAAGACGGATGTGGTCTACCCGAGTGCATATTTTGTTGGGTAAAATTTTTCGGTGTATGGTTTCTGTTTGAAGAAAATGGTTGGATATAGTGTATGGTTTAAGTCGAGGCCGATTTGAATCGTCTCCGCAAGAAGACTTAAAACGCCCGCACACCGAGTGCTTACGGTTCCGGCGTTCGTCTCTAAGATACAACGACTTTTACGTCTCGAGTTTACAAAGACTTGGAAACTCGAAACACAGCGAACAACAAAAAGTTCGAACTTTCAAGCTTTGAAGGAGGAAAAGGGCAAGATGCAAAAATGCAATGCTCGATTAATGTTATCCGATTATTTTCGTCTCTTTCGTGTGTTTTTTCAAATCACCGGGGATCGAATTTTATAGGCTTTAGACGCCCGTATGGAAGGAACATGTCTTTTGGCTCGAAAAAGACACCTTTTGATCGAACAGACGCACTGCAAGCAGGGGAGCACGCCTAGACGCACGGGCGTGCGCTGCCGTCGCGCATGCTCAAACTTTCGGCACCCAGCACGACCCAGACGCACGGGCGTGCGCCTGCCCGTGCGTGTAGGCGGCAAACTCTCGGCAGGTAGCACGACCTGACCGCACGGCCGTGCTCCCCGCCGTCTTGTGCGCGGGCCGAAACATTTTTCAGTTGAACTTTAATTAATTACGAAAATTAATTAAATCTATTTAATTAATTACAAAAATTAATTAAATATTTAATTTTTAAAAGGTTTTTGGTCCAAAAAGAATAAGGGCCTTGAAGCCCAAGCCCAAGCCCAAGCCCCGACCCACGACCCCACGACCGGACCGGGCCGGCCCGGCCGGCCGAGCCGGCCGGGGCGGGCGGCGGGCGGCGGCAAGCAGCGTGTGTGTGTGGCTGACCAAACCCACAAGCATGTAGGTCCTCTCCCCTTTAAAAACTTTGGTGCCCCCAAGGGCCCAAACCCATTTGTCCAACTTAGGATAAATAAAGTGTGCAACTTTACCTCTTTTTTTCCTATGTGGGATGGAGCATCTCTCCTCCCCCACATTTTCCATTTTCCATACCATTTATTTGTATTAAGTGGCTAACTTCTAGCATTAATTTCTCATTCACCCGGAATCGGTTTTGAGAAATTCCAAATGCTATTCTCATCTACTCTCTAAGTAGAATTTTTACAAATAATTTAATTCCATTTTCCACAAATGGAAACCACTTAATTAATTGGTCAAAATTGGGTCAACACCCCATTTATCAAAGACCAATTCCAACAATCCCCACATGAATGAAATTAATGCATGCGTGTATGCGATTCGCTTGAAAGTCTCGCGAATCGTTATTGCATCGAGGATAGGTAGCTTGTGGCTTTGAACCTTCCTTAGTAAGGTACTATGATTTTACTAGCCGCTTAGTGACGCGATGTCTTGAACTACTCAACCGTTTGTGTAAACCAAGACAACAAAGATTTACACAATAACAACTCTAACACTTGTTGTTCTCACGTTGTGTCCATTTCGGCCCTGGACCATATCTTAGATTCATAAGTGTTTCATTTGAAGCGGCCATTACTTCTCACTTATATAGGTGATCTCCTATTGAAGAGTATCTGCAATACTCCACCTTTCGGTATAGGAATCATTAAAAGTCTTAAACTTAACCTCACCACATTCAAGCAGGTTTAAATACACTTGGATGTATCGAGAATGAGCTAACACATTTTCCAAGTGTTGTTGAACATTCATAACTTAGTTGTCCCATTGAACCAAGGTCTTGGGATCTCCAATTCACAAGGTTGGGTTACCGCTATGAACATTCTTTAAGTTGTGGATTTTAAACCCATTCCCTTAACAGTTTACACGGTGATCTCGATTTATGCCTTTTGTAAGCGGATCCGCAAGGTTTTCCTTTGACTTCACGTAGTCAACCGAAATAACCCCATTCGAAATCAATGCCTAATGGTATTGTGTCTCCGACGTATATGTCTACAGACTTACCATTATACATCTTGCTTTGTGCCCTTCCGATTCTTTGATTGACTATCACAAAGTGTATCATAACAAAGAGTAGCACAGGCTTATTCCAACAAGGAATATCCTCTAAGAAGTTTCTAAGCCATTCTCGCTTCTTCTCCGACTTTATCCAAAGCAATGAACTCGGATTCCATAGTGGATCGAGCTATGCACGTCGCTTAGAAGACTTCCATGACACCGCTCCTCCACCTATTGTGAAAACAAATCCACTTGTGGACTTGGAGTCTTTTTGTGTCCGATATCAATTGGCATCACAAAGTATCCTTCTAATCTTCTTTGGATATCTTGTATAAAGTATTCCATAGTTCATGGTATACTTTAAATATCTAAATACCCTTGTCACGGCTTTCGGTGATCCGTACTTGGGTTACTTGTGAACTACTTAGTTTGCTCTTTGAATATGCAATGTCCGGACGTGTACTGATTCGTTAAGTACATCGACCGCCAATTACCTTGCATATTCGGTGAGAAACTGTTCGCCTCTATTCTTGGCTAAGTGTAGACTTAGATCTACAGTGTCTTAGCGAGGAGACTGTCAAAAGCATTAAACCTCCCGAGTATGCTTTCGACATAATGGGATTTGTGACAAGACAATTCCATCTGAAGTTCTAGAGATTTTAATCCCTAATATAACATCAGATAATCCCATATCTTTCATGTCAAAGTTCTTCTTTAACATGTTCTTAGTCTTCATGATTAAATCATGACTACTTCCCATAATCAACATATCATCTACATAAAGGCATACTATGACGTAATCATTTGCGATACCTTTAATGTAGACGCACTTGTCACATTCATTGATCTTGAAACCGTTTGACTTCATAGTCGAGTCAAACTTTTCGTGCCATTGCTTAGGTGCTTGTTTTAGTCCATAAAGTGACTTAACAAGTTTACACACCTTTCGCTCTTGACCGGGTGCAATGTACCCCTCGGGTTGTTCCATATAAATTTCCTCTTCAAGTTCCCCATTCAAGAAGGCAGTTTTAACGTCCATTTGATGTATCTCAAGGTTATGCAAAGCTGCAATAGCGATGAGAACACGAATGGACGTAATCCTCGTGACAGGAGAATATGTATCGAAGAAATCATATCCCTCCTTTTGTCTAAACCCTTTAGCTACCAATCGGGCTTTATACTTGTCAATAGATCCATCTGCTTTATACTTCCTTTTAAGGATCCACTTGCATCCCAAAGGCTTGCAACCCGGGGAGATCAACCAACTCCCAAGTGTGATTTTGCATGATGGAATCTATCTCATTATTGATAGCTTCTTTCCGAGAGAGAGCTTGGACTAGACAACGCTTCTTGAATAGTTCGGGGTTCGTTTTCTAACATATAAGTTAGAAAATCAGGACCAAAAGACTTAGCTACTTTTGTCCTTTTACTGCGTCTTGGTTCCTCTTCATCATCACTTTGAGGTAACCTTGCAGTTTCATAAGCCCGTTTACTCGACCTTTCTTCTTTTCGTTCTTTATTCGGAAAGATATTTTGAGAAGAATACAACATTCCTTGATTCAATGATCATACCTTCATTTATATCGGGAATAGCCGACTTGTGCACTAAAAAGCGATATGCACTACTATTGTTAGCATATCCAATGAAAGCACAATCGATCGTCTTGGACCGATTCTTACTTGTTTTGGCTTAGGTACTTCGACTTTAGCCAAACACCCCCACACTTTAAGGTATTTGTATGACGGTTTACGCCCCTTCCATAACTCATATGGAGTTTCATTTTTACCTTTGTGTGGGATCTTATTAAGAATGTAGTTCGCAGAAAGTATGGCTTCCCCCACAAGTTTTGGGGTAAGCGAACTTAACAACATCGCATTCATCATCTCCTTAAGAGTACGATTTTTGCGTTCGCAACACCATTTGATTGAGGTGAGTAAGGTGCGGTCGTTTGATGAATTATACCCGCTTCCGAGCAAAATTCTTCAAATGGAGCAACATACTCTCCGCCTCTATCACTTGAATCATCTTAATTTTTGATTAAGCTGATTTTCAACTTCATTCTTATAAGTTTTAAAAGCTACTAAAGCTTCATCTTTGCTTTTCAAAAGATAGACATAACAATATCTTGTGCAATCGTCTATAAACGTTATGAAGTACTTCTTACCACCTCGAGTTTGCACAAGTTTTAAGTCACACACATCCGTATGAATTAACTCGAGTGGTTTGGTACTTCTCGTTACCGAATGAAACCTAGGTGCTTTGGCCAATTTTGCTTCAACACAAATTTCGCATTTGTCTTGTGAATCGGTTTTAAACGTAGGTATTAATTCCGATTCACTAACCTTTTAATTGTGTTGAAGTTTACGTGTCCTAATCTATCATGCCATAAATTAGAACAATCCAACAAGTAAATAAGTAACGTTTTTATTCTTCGCCTCTTGGCGAAAAGCGTACATTCTGAGACATTTTAAAATGGCCCTTATCAAGGTAACCTTTACATAAAACCGACCATTCTTGGTCATTACAAACTTATCGGACTCAAACACTAGCCTAAATCCGGCCTTGCTAAGCAACGGACCGGAAACCAAGTTCTTGCGGATGTCCGGGACATGCAAAGACATCTACAAGCGTAAGCTCCTTCCCGGAAGTCATCTTGAGCACCACCTTTCCAAGCCCAACGATGTTGGAAGTCGAGGAGTTCCCCATGAACAACTTTCTTCCATTAATCGGAGTGTAGGAGAAGAACATCTCCTTATCGGCACAAATGTGACGAGTAGCCCCTGATATCTATCCACCACTCCCTTGGGTTATCCACCATATTGGCTTCAAACACAACGGAGAGATCGAGCTCCGACAAGTCTATTGGAACCGACTTGTCCTCCGTCACATTGGCTTGTTGGTTGCCACCTTGATTGCCCTTCTTCTTTGGGTGTCGGCAATCCTTCGCCATGTGGTTCGGTTTGCCACAATTGTAGCAATTTCCCTTGAACTTTTTGGCCTTGCCTTTCTCCTTCCCGGAGTGCTTACGTTTCTTGATAGTGCTCGACTCGGCAAGATTGGCCTTAGCCTCCATTCAGTTCTTGGTTTTAACCGATTTCGGTTGTCTTCTTCGATGCGGCCGAACAATCGAGATCCTCAAGCCCCATCTCTTTGCGCTTGTGCTTGAGGTAGTTTTTGAAGTCCTTCCACAATGGCGGCAACTTTTCGATAATTGCTGCCACTTGAAAGGATTCATTCAAAAGCATCCCTTCAGACACTAAGTCGTGGATGATTTGAATCTCCTGAACTTGGCTGATCACCGTCTTGGTGTCAACCATCTTGTACTCCAAGAATTTTACCGACTACAACTTTCTTTGCACCGGCATCTTCTGTTTTATATTTTTTCTCCAAAGAGTCCCACAACTCTTTGGATGTTTTGAACGAACTATAGACGTTGTACAAGGTATCGTCTAGTCCGTTCAAAATATAATTCCGACAAAGGAAATCACTGTTATGCCAAGCATCCACAACGATTCTCCGTTCATTGTCGGATTCTTCATCACCAACGGTAAGGGGTTCCTCCTTCACGAAACGAGATAGCCCCAAGGTTGTCACGTAGAACAGCATCTTTTGTTGCCATCTCTTGAAGTCGGCACCAGAGAACTTTGCCGGTTTCTCGCCATGCGCAGGAGAAGCAATCTTCAAAACTGGAGCCATCGGTGTGAACGATCTGGAAGCCATCTTCTCGAACAGAAACAATAAATAATGAAATAATTTTCGTCTTGCGATTGTTGGGTAAAATTTTTCGGTGTATGGTTTCTGTTTGAAGAAAATGGTTGGATATAGTGTATGGTTTAAGTCGAGGCCACGATTTGAATCGTCTCTCCGCAAGATTTAAAACGCCCCACACCGAGTGCTTACGGTTCGGCGTTCGTCTCTAAGATACAACGACTTTTACGTCTCGAGTTTCTGAAAGACTTGGAAACTCGAAACACAGCGAACAACAAAAAGTTCGAACTTTCAAGCTTTGAAGGAGGAAAAGGGCAAGATGCAAAAATGCAATGCTCGATTAATGTTATCTGATTATTTTCGTCTCTTTCGTGTGTTTTTTCAGTCACCAGGGATCGAATTTTATAGGCTTTAGACGCCCCGTATGGAAGGAACATGTCTTTTGGCTCGAAAAGACACCTTTCAGACCGAAGCAGACGCACTCTTGCAGGGGAGCACGGCCTAGACGCACGGGCGTGCGCCTGCCCGTGCGCGCATGCTCAAACTTTCGGCACCCAGCACGACCCAGACGCACGGGCGTGCGCCTGCCCGTGCGTGTAGGCGGCAAACTCTCGGCAGGTAGCACGACCCGACCGCACGGCCGTGCTCCCGCCCGTCTTGTGGGCGAAACATTTTTCCAGTTGAACTTTAATTAATTACGAAAATTAATTAAATCTATTTAAAGGGCCTTGAAGCCAAGCCCAAGCCCACGACCGGACCGGGCCGAGCGAGCCGGCGGCGGGCGGCAGCAAGGCATGCGCGCGTGTGTGCTGACCAAACCCACAAGCATGTAGGTCCTCTCCCCTTTAAAAACTTTGGTGCCCCCAAGGGCCCAAACCCATTTGTCCAACTTAGGATAAATAAAGTGTGCAACTTTACTCTTTTTTTCCTATGTGGGATGGAGCATCTCTCCTCCCCCACATTTTCCATTTTCCATACCATTTATTTGTATTAAGTGGCTAACTTCTAGCATTAATTTCTCCTTCACCCGGAATCAGTTTTGAGAAATTCCAAATGCTATTCTCATCTACTCTCTAAGTAGAATTTTTACAAATAATTTAATTCCATTTTCCACAAATGGAAACCACTTAATTAATTGGTCAAAATTGGGTCAACACCCCATTTATCAAAGACCAATTCCAACATATTTTTCACCTAATTTCTTTGGTATCCAATTGCTATTCGTGCCACCTCTTCTTCCCTGTGATGTTATGGAATAATATTAATGGCAATGAGCTTTTATTTTCTTCTGTTTTTGTGTCAAATCATGTGATAGTTTTTACAATCCTTTTCCTATTCTAACGGCTATGAATGGGAAATCATAAAATTTCTAAGAGCAGTTTTGAATAGGCCTATAAGCTTCATGAACTGCTGGAGCATCTTTCATATTTTTTGGTGTGTACAAGAGCGTTTCTTTTCTTCTGTTCTTTGGTGTGAGGAGGCTAGGTGCAACAACAGTTGACATGTGCCATGTGGCCCTAGGGATTGTAGAAGCCTACTGAGAGTATCGTCTTAAACGATGGGACATGGCTGCTGGTGTTTTGGTAATTTCTTATCCATTGTTGACAATACATCTGTTTGCGTATATTTGTCACTCTTTTTTGGTGTTTCTGATTAATATTTGAATGTACCTTAAGATGTGCTCTACTTTGATGCTTCTGTGTTTATATGAGAAGCATAATGGAATTTGTAGTAGTATCTGAGTGCACCCTGTTTCATTTCTGAATGTGCTGAAAAAAATTGATTGGTTTGCTAGTTATATACTGACGTAGAAGTATTTTTTTTGCTGTTGTATTATCGAGGATACGCAGAGACTTACAAACACTGCTATTCTTTTGTTTTCCACAAGGTTGTTCATGTTTTACAAACTATTCTGTCACTGCAGTTCTGTTGTTTTCCATAAGTCTGTGCATGTTTTACAAACTATTCTATCACTGTAATTTATTTACTGTGCTTTCATGTTTTCAAGTAGATAGTTGAAGAGGCTGGGGGATCAGTTTCTTGCATGGATGGAGGCAAATTTTGTGTATTTGATAGATCTGTCTTGGTATCCAATGGAGTTCTTCATTCTAAGGTTAGTTAATTATCCAACATTGATTAATAGGTTTATCTATGCTTTTTTATCCTTAATCTTTTGATTCATTTTTTTTGTTAACTATGAATCATGTTACGCGGTTTAGTAGTATATTCACCAAAACTAATAATTTGAGTTGAACTAGATGAAGATGAATGACTGGTTTTAATGGTAAAAAAAAAAAGCTGATTCTTGCTTATTTTTTCTACTGATCTGCGTAAATCTTACAGGGTTTAGACAACGAGGAACTTGCTGCTGCTTCGAAGATGGAAGATGATGTTACCTTTTACCAGACAACATCCAGATGTGGCAAAGCTTTTCCACACATGATCCGCATGTCAAACGTCCATCTCTGGTCATTCATAAGAAAGAAGCTGAAAAACTTACCCGATTCAGTCAGTTTCCTTGAAGAATTATTTTACATTCTGACTCCTAGAGAGAGCATTAAATTTGAGGAGGTAACTGTAGTATTTTGATAAGCGTAAGGGATCTTTTGAAATGTTTTTGCATATAATAGGGGAAGATATAAGACGGATCAAACCTTAAGATTATTTTGGAATTTTCTAAAATCTCTGTTTTTTTTGTAAGTAGCTCGAACTTCAGGGCATTTTGTGTAATTATCCCTTAATTTTATTGGAAAATGTCAAATTCGTCCGATGATTAGGCCTGTGTAGACATTTGGTTCTCTAAGTCGTCAAAGTTTAATTTTAGCTCAATAACTTTAAATTGTTTTTAGTCTGGAAAACTTTAATTTGGTTGGAAATTGCTGAGTTGGATTGGAATGCTGATGGATAATTGGATATACCCTCACAAATTTTTTCTCCTTTCAATTTTATGGAAAATGGATAATTATGCAGAATTAGTTTGTACAGTTTCACTCATGTTCAATGACAAATGACAATTAGTCATCTCATATCTTCATATACCTTTGAACTATGATAACCTTTATCCACGATGTCACCTTAAGAAATGGTATCTTTTTGATGCAGAATGTGAAGGCTGTCTTTGATGCGGCGATAAAGGTGGTTCTTCGGCCTCCAAAGCTCAAGAAACAGAAGAGGAGATACAAATCCTATCTCTTTCTTTAACTATGAACATTAATTACTGAGTGCTGCTGAAATTTAAGTTGGAACTAATGACTGCTCTCTTGTGTTTGATTATTCTGTGATCAGATTCAAAGATTGAAGGTGGAGCCCGTGCTTCCTCATTACCTTTATCAGATGAAAGTTCACCAAGGTACTGCTCATCTATGCTGTTTTTGTTGAGTAATTGACTTGAACGTATTCTTTCAGATGTTGAAATCTACAGTAAGGTAATGCTTTTTTAATCTGGTTCCATATCATCAAGGTTTTTTTTTTGGGATAAGTACAGAAACCCCATAAGGTTTGGGCTAATTACAAAAGACTCCAGAGGTTTTTGAATATTACAAAACACTCCACCGAGACCTAACAATAATTTCCCAAAAGAATAGTTTCTTCATCTAGTTATTGGCTTATTACCTGTTAACTTTTTGCTTTCCTGTTTTAAATTTAAATCGAGTTATTTCCTTCCTACAAAGAGTTCACACAACACAAGCACATTGACAGTTTGGGAAAAATGCAATTTGGTCCCATAACTTTGGACCAGTCTGCAATTTAATCCCCTTAAGTGTTCTTTTCCCTTGACAGTTTAAGCTAGAAATGTTTTGATGCATATTTGCATAAATCTAAATAAAAATAAAAATTACACCAGCTGGTCTATATTTCTTAGACAAACGTATGTGAGTACTCTCTTTTTTTTTTTTTTGTCGAACGATAGAATTTTATTATAACAACTCAAAACTAAAATTACAACTACAATCGTAGCCAACGGGCTAAGAGCCGACAAGACTAACTAAGAGCCAAGCGGGGAATTGGTAAAACCAATTCAGATTCACATGGACTAAAAAACTATCCACCCCAAACTAACCACTCCGCGCCGGGAGACTTCAACACTCCTTAAAGGAGATCGAACACACCAAAAACTAAAATCGGGCACGAGCAACCACTACATCTTTGCATGAGCAGAAAAAAACTGATCCGCCTACGAGTTTCGCAAATCAACCGGGAAAAAGAAAATACAAACAAAAAAAGAAAACAACAACTATAGCTAAAAACGAGAGAAAAAAATACAAAAAATTGACTCTCCCTCACCCAACTCAATCTTGTGACCCATCATCTACTCGACTCAGACACCTCCGTGAGCTCGACCCGCTTTTCCCCCGGAACGAAGCGCCGGTCACCTCCGAATATCACAAGGAACCGCCTTCGTCTGCCCTCTAGTGGAAAGCATAGAGGGGGAGGGGAAGGGGGAAGGAGGGAGGGGGAGGGGGGAGGGATGTGTGGGTGGCGGCTGTGTGGCTGGGGAGGGAGGGGAGTAGGAAATTAGGTTTGAGGTTTTTTTGGGGGGGTTTAGAGAGAAGGGGTAGGAAAGTGTTAGAGAGAGAGGGGTCCTCCATTTCGTATGTGAGTACTCTCTTATAGCATATAAATCGAACATAAATCTGTCTGCTATTTTCGTTAATTGCCTCAAGTACGACTGATATAGTGCATTGCAGATCTAAGAGAGGATAAACAGTTCAAAAAGGATTATCCAAGGGCATGCATTATTTCCACAGAATAGGTATCTTTAATTTCTGGATATTCATGCTTTACCTTCAGCTAAACTATCGTGTTTTTCGTCCTAACATGACTGATTCTTTTCTGCATTCTTGGTTATAGGGTAAAGATCTCAAGAAGCAAATTGGAGCAGTGGCTTATGTTGAGTGCAGTGCCAAGACACAACAGTGGCTTATGTTGATCATCTTGATCATCTAGATTTTGTTGCCTTAGTTGAATGTATATAGCCTTTCTGTTGGTTGATAGAATTGGATTATGAATTTGTAGTTGCTTTATCGAAAGGAAACTTCGCTACAAGTACTTTTTGTTGGATTATGGATCTTCGTAACTGTAGTATTAATGCATTTTTTGTTGATTGGTGGAATTGGATTTCATTATGAATTGCTTATTGATATAGATTTTTTGCAGCTTTAATTCGTATTATATCTAGAGCTTACAAATTTTATTTCATACAAAAGACACCGGTTTTGAGCCGGTGTCATTAAATAAAACGACACCTGTTTCAAACCGATGTGTATTCCTTTAAAGACAGCGGTTCTAAACCGGTGTCAAAAACATAAACTTTTAACATCAGGTCTTAGAAAGCGGATATTTTATATCTACGACACCGGTTTAAAACCAGTGTCTATCAAGGAAACGACACCGGTTCTCAACCGCTGTCAAAAAGTTCAGACTTTTAACACCAGTGGCTCTAACACCGGTTGGTTTACTAATAGACACCGGTTTAAAACCGATGTCTATCAGCATTTTTGTAGTAGTGAAATGTCACCATATCCATATTTTGGTGTTAATACTCAATATGAATATGATAATTCTTACCTTAATATCCTCAAGTAGTCTCCAAAAATGAATTTCTCTCTCCAAACTTCTAACCTCAACTTGAACTTGTATAGGTCAGCCCTTAAGATCCAAAAATTCCAATACTTGAGTCAAAATTTAATTCCTCAAGTTGTCAAGAGGGAAAAATACTAAAACCACAATTTCTCACCTTAAATATGTGTTGTCTTGAATTTCTTCTTCAAGCTTGGAGTCAAGTCTAGGTCTTCCTTAATTCTTCAAGGAAAATGCTCTAGGAGTACCTCAACAAGAAGGATTCATCAAGTTAGAAATTAAAGGTATATGTTTGAAGTTTTAAGAAGATAAAATGAAGATGAAAGAATTTTTTTTTCTCACATTTGGCTTGTATTTCGGCCTTAAGGAAGAATAGAGGAGAATTTTGTGTGTGTGTGTTTTTTTTTGTCCAAGTATGAAAATAGAAGTTGGGGAGTTTGAATAGTGTTAAGATGAAAATCAAATTTGATTCCCTATCTTACATCATGGCCGAATTGTAGGATATTTTTCCATTTTTTTTAAATAAAGGGGCTAAATCTTGTTGGAGATTAAAACAAAAGTTGATTCCCCCTAAAAGAGAGAGCTAGGGCCGAAAGTTAATTGGTGTAGGGGAATCATTTTTGTTTTGATTTTTTTTTAATTAGTAGTAAAGTTGTTGGGAGGAAAAAAAAAAGTAGATTCCCCCCTAAATTCCCCTTATGGCCGAAATGGTGTATGTTGTAGGATGAAAAATTTTGTGTTCTTGTCTTTTGTTAAAGTGGAGGGAAAAGATAAAATGTATAAATATAGATAAATGTATAGGATGGTAAAATAAGGATGTGAAATAACAATAATGTGTACATTTCAAAATAAATTGGAAGTTGTTTGGAATGTATTATAGAATAAGGTGGAATATTTGTATAAGGATTGAAATGTACTCCTAAATTATCACGTGGTCCAATATTACTAAAGTCATCTATAGTCGATCAAAAATTAATACTTGAGGAAGAATTTAACCGGTATGCTCGAAATAGAGAAAAAGTAATCGTCGTTGGAAGAAATAAATAATTGAGTGTCATATTTCATTTATAATAGATATTGTGATACTTAGCCAAAATTTTGTCACTATACATCATCGTAGAATATGTTGAAAAAAAATCGGAGCCTCACACTTTTACTTTGAAAACTATCACCAGTCGTTTAATGTGGAATAATATTTAATTTTCACTCAAAAAGTATTATTCTTGAATAGAAAATTATTATATACTATTTCATGTGGAACTATTATTTTTTTGAAATGTAATACTGTACTAGTACATGATGAACTGAAAATTATTATGGTTTTAAGTGAAACGTATTTTCAGTTTTAAGTGAAAAATCTTACATGTGTAAGGGAAAATTATTTTATGTTGAATTGACATATAAAATTGGGACTCATTCAAAAATACTATAGAGCCTCATTCTCTCTATTTGACATTTGCGCTACACTTTAATTGTTCTCAAAAACAGTTATTGGGTCTTATATATTCTTACCCCTTTTTATACTTGTGGAATCTTGTGAAAGACAAATGCTAAGGGTGCGATTGGATATGCTTTTATTTTGAAAATTTTTGTTTCGCTAGAGAATAGTGAAAAAAAAAAATTTGATGAAAGTTTTTGGAAAATTTTGAGAGTGTGAATGGATATGTAATGATGAAAGTTGATTTGATTTAAAAATAGTAAACTAATGATTGGATGTGATTGATAGTTAGAAATGTGTGAGTGAGTGAATAGTGGAATTTGTGGGAAAATGTGTAATAATGATTAGTTTTTTGTGAAAAAATGTGTAGATATGATTGGTGAAAGAAAAAATGAGAAAAAATGAAAGTGGGAGAATAGTATATTTTTGAAAATTTTCATAAACAATCGCATGTTTGGTCAAAAAAATCTCCAACGGAACGAAAATGAAATCTCGCTCATATCCAATCGCAGCCTAAGGTTGCGATTACTTGTAAATGTTTTCCCCAAATTTTCATCTTTGAATGGAAAATTTGTGGGATTTGTGATTGTTTGTAGAAAAAATAAATTTTTAAAAAGAAAATATAATTTCTCTCTAAAATTAACTCACTTTTCTCTTTCTATCTCACACTTCCCAATACCCAACCATATTAATTTTTTCTATCTCCCTCTCTTATTCATATAAATAATTTGGTGAGTTCTTTAATTTATCACTCTTCTTATTATTTTGAGATAATTATTTTTAACCACCCCAACTTTACTCCTTTTTACACTTCACAACCTAGACTTTGATTCGTAACACTTTGCACCCTAAACTATGAAAATAATTACACTTTGCACACTATGGACAATTTTGCCCCTAGGATTTTATTCTTTAATAACAATAGTTCTAGTTATATATCCCTCTAAACTCTAATTTGTGGCAAATTACTACATAATAATAATTCTATTGCATTATTCAATAAACATAAATTTTTTTTTATCCATAATCAATTTGTTTTTTGGATTTTTCGAGAAATAAGAATCCTTATTTTCTGTAACTTGTTTTGTTCGTGGCATTGTTACACCTACTTAGATCCAGTCTCTATTCAGAGGTTTTAAATGGATCATGTCAGATTTCTAGCCTATAAACTCAACGTACAAGACATACTCTTATCAAGATCTCATTTCAAGTATTTATCTGTATACAAATTGGGTCTTTAGACTGAAAATGAAAATAGTCCATTACGACCATATCAGGCCCAACATGCTTCCGTAAAATTAATAAATCCCTTAAAATTCATAACTTCTTTGACCGAAAACAGCACCGGGTTAGATGGCTCGCAACACCACCAGTCGGAAAATCAATGCCCCTAGATCGTTTGACGAATAGTTCACACTGTTCAACTTCAACCAACAGGGAAGATGATATACAAGTTAACCCACTCCTTCAGCAACAGCTCAGCACAGCCTTGGTTCGTTTCCTACTCCAGGCGTATAAAGTAATTCTTTAAAGGGATGAATTAATAGAACATTATGAACACATGTTGAACAAAAAACCTTTATTTATTAAGAACTTATCGAAATATTTATTACATTAGTAATCTCCTTTTGGGAGGAAAATACTTGTTTAGCCTCTCATATATGAGGCTTGCACTCTTGGATACATAAAACTTAAAACTAAAACACTCAAAGTATTACAAATTTTCTCTCAGAATTTATTATAAGAAAACTAAGGGAAATGTTCGATGTCCTTAGCTTCCTTCATCCCTTGCCTTTTATAGACTTGAATCCGGACTTGAAATGCGGACTCTGAATCTCGTTGATGTATATGATATCACGGCTTACGTTATATCCTGAATTATTGCCTCGCCAGCTATTTTCCTTTTCTTTCCGCGTGACTCAGCCCATGTGAGGTTTGTCGGGGAATCTTTTAAAAGTTTGGTTTGCGTGGTCCCCGATGATAACGCGTCTTGTGAGCTGGGCCCTTGTCCTTTCCAGCTGTATGATCTTGTCGGTCGGGTTTGGGTCGAAATTCTTTCCCAAACTTGGGTTCTTTTTGTTTGGGGCATGCTTGACAGATCCAGTCGATCTAACGGCCAACACGCGCCATGTTACAGAATTTTTGGTAAGTTTCTCTGCTAACCAGAATCTTGTTCTCCCAGAGAATTCTTCTCTTTATCTCAAAAAGTTCCTATGCAAATCCTGTTGTTGACCCTGTCAACAAATTCAGAATGAAAGATCCATTTGCTGAATTCTGAAAGAACTTGAATGGATATTGGACTTTGTCCATTTCAGGTAGACAAACCCAAAGACCTCATGCTCATCGTGTAGAAGCTTCGTCTTCAGAAATGGCTCCTACTAACAATGGTCCTTCTTCCGGTGAAGCTGCCTTAATATATTTTAAAGCATTTCCATCCGGTCTTCTTAGCTTCATGAAATGAAAAGCTTCATTAAAGCCTTTCTTTGCTGGTTCGGGAGCTGCACTTATAAAATACAGTTCCAAAATATCTCCTCTGGCCAAATGTGGATTGTTGGCCCAAGTCTCGCAAACTGCTTCCCCAATCCATTTCGGTAATTTTGAAATTTCTGGGAATCCGGGTGATACAGTATAAATTGACGCTAAAGCTCCAAAAGTATACCATTCTTGTACTTCATTTGGATGACTTCCTGGTTTCATCCAAACTCTGGGATACTTGCCTGAGATATCAACCATTGTTTTTTCTGGGTTAATACCTCTTCTTGTAACCAATTTCTCCCATTGTCGTTGATATACCTGCATTGGAGTAATCTTAATCTCGTCAGTTTGAACCTTAGATTTGCCTGTCTGTGGCCTAAGATTCAACTCTCCCTCTTATTCCCCAGAGGTGCTAGGTTGACTTGAAGACTCGGGTTGTGACACCGGAGCTTCAACATTCGTTACAGTTTGTACATCCTCATGGGATGCATTACCTGCAACACTTGTGATTATGGTATTTGAATCCATAACCTCCAGGTTAGAGCCCCGTTCTCTAATTGCCCCTTTTTGCATCGTAAGAGATGCAGCCTGGACGAGAGGCCCTTGCAGTGCTAAGAACAATTGTCCTTGAGCGAACTGGCATGCTCGTATTTGACTAGAAACGGATTTCTGGTTAGCCTGTTGAAGTCGTCCAACAACTTCTGCATTGAGACATAACGTCCCAAAATCTCATTCTAGACTCGCCAGGTTTTCCCTGAGATGTCTTACTCGTTTAAGGACCTCGTCAGCAACGCCTCCTTCCATCTCGTGTCAAAAAATCTGCAAGAACATTTTCATGAGATTTTATAATGACAATATCATAATCATAATATTGACATTCAACTTGCCATCTAAGTAATGTGGCCTTTTCTGGTTTTGATTCAATTTTATTTTTCAGAAAAGCCTTGACACTTGAATTATCAATTTTTAGAGTAAACTTTTTAGCCAGTAAAAATAGAGGCCATTTTTTGAAAGCCTTTCTGACTGCAAAGAATTCTTTCTCATTGATATGCCACCAATTTGCTTCACTTGGTATGAATAAACCACTGCAGTATCTGCATGGCACTTCTTCATTTGTTGTAGCCTTTGTAAGAACTGCTGCCCACCAATCATCACTGGCATCCGTGTATAGAACCAGTTCATCCTCGTCTTGTGGAATGGAAAGTTTTGGAAGCTTTTTACAAACTTCCTTTAGTTGCTTTATCCTTTCTTGATGTTCATCTTCCCATTTGAATATAGCATCTTTCTTAAGTAATGGGCTGAACACCTTCTTGTAATGGGCCAGATTGTTTATGAACATTCCAGCAAAATTCACAACCAAGAAAAGTTTGAAGTTGTTTCTTGTCTTTCACCGTATCTGGAAATCCTTGTATTTTTTTCACAATATGGCTTTGTAGGATGATTCCAGATTCATCAATTTCAATTCCAAGGAATCCAATCTGTCTTGTAGCAATCACTGTCTTCTTCTTAGAAAGCACTAATCCTTCCTCGTGGCAAACATCTGAAAATATTTCCAAATGTTTGAGATGCTCTTTCATGTTCTTTGAAGCGATAAGAATATCATCTATATATACGAACATGAAACTGAAATAATCCTTGAAGAGATTATCCATCTTCATTTGATATATCTGGGGTGCGTTAGCCAATCCCATAGGCATCACGTTCCAAATATAATGTCCTTGTGGTGTGGAGAAAGCTGTGAACTTCTTACTTTCTTCCTCCATCTTAATCTGGTAAAATCCAGACTTGCAATCGAATTTTGAGAATATCTTGGCACCTTTGATGCAGTTAACCAGATGTTCTCTGCTTGGGATATAGTATCCGTCGAACTCCAGGATGTTATTAATCCCCTTGTAATTAATAACAAGTCTTGGCTTTCCTCTTTTGATTTCTCCATGGTTTCTGACTAAGAATCCTGGACTGCTATATGGAGAAACTCCTGGTGAAATCAACTTAAGGTCCAGATGTTCCTTAAGTATCTTCTGCATATCCTCACGATCCTCCTGATTCATAAGTATTGGTTTAAATCTCATTAACTCGTACTCCTTTCCTGGTTTAACTTTTAAGGAAGCTTTGAGCTCGTTCTTATCCCACCATGCCAAAGGATTTTCATTATATATAATTCCTTTGGATCTTCTTCTTGATATCCTCGAGTGATATTTGCTCTTCTATAGTAACATCACTTTGAGGCTTCTCCATAAGACTCATCTGTTAGATAAATGTTTTTATCAAGATTTTGATGATTTTGTTTTAATAAGATTTTATACCAAAACAATGTTTTTATATGTTGTCCACATACTCCTAATTGACTTAAAATGTTTTTACTAATTTTTGGAGTATTTCTTAGAGTTTTTAATTTGATAAAAATTGGACAACACTTTTGATGGTTTTGTTTAAATTGGTTTTTACACCAAAACTATGTTTATAAATGTTGTCTAAATACTCCTAAATGACTTAAAATGTTTTTACTAATTTTTGGAGTATTTCTTAGAGTTTTTAATTTGATAAAAATTGGACAACACTTTTGATGGTTTTGTTTAAATTGGTTTTTACACCAAAACTATGTTTATAAATGTTGTCTAAATCTCGCCAAATGATTTAAAATGTTTTTACTAATTTTTGTAGTATTTCTTGAAGTTTATTTTTGAAAAAATCGGACAACATTTCAAAGGGGCGGTCGCCGGTCGCCCAAAGTGGTCGGCCGGTACACGAAGATAAGAAATACGAAACATAACTTACAGGTCTTGAAAAAAGAGGGAGGGGACCGGTCGAGGGTGAGGTCGACCGGTCGCACCCTAGGGCGACCGGTCGCACCCCACCTCGACCGGTCGCACCCCCCTGCAACCCCTACCTGAATCGCACTATTTTTTTCAAACGGTCGAAATCTTCAACAGGGCAACCGGTCGCCCTATGTTATTTTTTTGACAGCAAAATTCAAACCGTTGCAATCTGTGATAGCAAGATTTGCTTTTCAATTTTGTACAATATTTCTACATCTTGTGATCTTCTTTTTGTAGACAAAAGTGAAGATAGAGGAGCCTATGTTGGGAGCCTATGTTGGTGAAGACTTCCCTATAAATAGAGGATGAATTGAAGACACAAGATATAACACATACAAGCAAAATACACAACAAGAAATCTGCAAATTGTTCAAGCTTTCATTTTTACATTCTTGTTGTAATAGCCAAGTACTTTCACTTGCACATTTTTGAGGTCTAGGCTTTTTGATTCTTGATTACACTTGCACTCAATCTTTGTATTGGTTTCATAGAGTTGTAATCTTGAATTTTGTCAATCATTCAACACAAGACATCCTTGTGAGTATTCTTGTGGTAAGAATACACTTGGGTGATTTAGGTGATAGGTGTTTGAAGAGTGTGGTACTCTTCAAAGGTGGTGAAGGAAGATTGTGGTAATCTCCTTGAAGGTGTTGTAAGAGGATTGTGGTGATCCTCAAGGTGTTGTATTAATTGTGGTAATTAATAAAATCTTTTTCTTTTTGAAATCCATCCCAGGAGATCTTTGGGGTGGTAGAGGATTAGGCCCTAGGTGGGTTGAACCTCTTTAAATCAACGAGTGTTATTTAATTTCCGCATTTACATTCTTGTCATTTACTTGTTGATTTGAAAAAGAGGGTGATTTGCAAAAAATCGGCATAATCTATTCACCCCCCTCTAGATTATCGTAGCCACTTGGACTAACAAGTGGTATCAGAGCCAAACTCTTTGGCTATCTCGTTCCGAGTAAAGAGGAAAGATCCATGGCTACGAATGAAGCTTATCTCACCACCAGCGCCTCCACCAACAAGCCACCACTATTCGACGCCAATAACTACGCATTTTGGAAAGACCGCATGGAGTGCTTTCTACAAGGGTGCGGATTTGATATTTGGAATGTGGTCATTGAAGGAGTTGCTCAACCAACAACAAAATTGGAGGATGGGACTACGACTCCCAAGCCATTCAAGGAGTACGATGAAAATGACAAGAAGGCTTTCTCCCTAAACGGTAAGGCCTTAAATATTTTGTATTGCTCTCTTACCGCCACCGAGTATAATCATCTATGAGGGCACAAAGAAAGTGAAGCAAGCAAGAAAAAACAATGCTTGTGAAAGACTTTGAAAATTTCAATATGCATGATGGTGAAAGCATATCAAAAATGGTGGAAAGGCTTGACAACATTGTCAATCCTCTTGTGGCTCTTGGAAAGGTCATCTCCGAAGAAGACAAGGTGACCAATGTATTGAACGCCCTTCCCGGCTCATGGTCCGAAAAGGTGACGGCAATCACGGAAGCTCAAAATCTTGAGACACTCAAGTTTGATGAGCTCATTGGGAATCTGCTCATCTATGAAGTATATCTCAAGGAGAGGAAAAATTCTCAACCATCCACCTCTAAACTGGGTACACAAAATATTATTAAAGGCTTAGCATCTTCTTCTAATAATGTTTATTATGCTAGTGATGAGGATGATGAAGAAACGGCGGCTCTTGTTAGAAAATTTGCAAAATTTGTAAACAAAAATAAAGCAAGAAAGCCAAGAGACAATTCTTGCTTCAAATGCGGAAAATCCGGGCACTACATAGCCGATTGCCCAAAATTAGCGGAAGAGGAACAAAAGAAGAAAAAGCCTTTTCCGAAAAAGAAGGCGTTAAATGCGGACGTCAAAACTTGGGATGAATTACTTGAAACAACCGACGAGGAATGAGAATCCGAACATGGTCTTATGGCTATAGACGATGAAAATACCGAGGTACGCTCTAATGCTTCATCTTCTTCCCTAATTGATGA
Organism: Rehmannia glutinosa; assembly: GCA_016081115.2. NCBI lineage: Eukaryota > Viridiplantae > Streptophyta > Magnoliopsida > Lamiales > Orobanchaceae > Rehmannia > Rehmannia glutinosa. The sequence goes on from CM071930.1 coordinate 56,775,785, forward strand.
ATTACAATGTGATTTTGATGAATTGCAAAATGAGTTTCAAAATTTGATTATTAAATACAAGAATTTGAAAAAGGAGCATAAAGAGCTTAAAATAGAAAAAGATAAATTATTTACTTCTTATGACTCTCTTGATAAAGCTCATGCTATTACTCTTACTATGGTCCGTACACTTGAAACCGAAAAACAAATGCTCACAAATGATATTGAAAATTTGAAAAAGGATGTGCATCGATTCAATTTAAGTACGGGTAAAGTCACAAAAATTTTAGATGCACAAAGAGGTGAGCATTCTAAATTAGGACTTGGTTACAAACCTTTTCAAAATGATTTTAAGAAAAAAGACCAAGGTCCAATCTTTGTACGTGCTAGTAGTCCTCGTATTATTACTTGTTTTTATTGTGGTAAAAATGGACACTATGCTAGCAATTGTAAATTAAAGAATAATTTTAGCTATTATTGGAGACCTAAAAGTCTCAAGGCTAACCCCCATGGACCCCAAAATTATAGGGTACCTAAAAATAATTCCTTTGTAGGTTATAGGGGCTATAACAACAATGGAAGATTCAAAATGGCTCGTGGACAACGGATGTTCACGCCATATGACCGGAAAGAGAGAACTTTTTACCAACATCAAGCTCCAAGAAGAGGGTATGGTCATGTTCGGCAATGGCAAAGGAAGAATTCTTGGAAATGGAGAAATTGGTAACTCTTCTTTCTCTCTTAGTAATGTTCTTTTAGTAGAAGGGCTTAAGTTCAATTTGATAAGTGTTAGCCAACTTTGTGACTCAAATTATAATGTTGTTTTTAATAAAGAAAAATGCCTTATTTCCAAAAATGATAAAATTATTTGTGAAGCAATTAGAAAAGGCAATCTTTACAAAATTTGTACAAGTGATTTGGTTAGTCAAAATGTTTCTTGTCTTGTCGCCAATAATGATTTAACTAGCTTATGGCATAGGCGACTTGGACATGTTGGATACAAAAATTTGCAAACTATTTACAAAAACCAACACGTAAAAGGACTACCCAAATTGAATTTTGAAAATCTTGGCTTATGTGACACTTGTCAAAAGAACAAATTAGTTAAGAGTAGTTTTAAGCCCAAAAATGAAATTTCCACAAACAAACCCCTACAAAATGCTTCACCTTGATTTGTACGGGGATATTGGTACGGCAAGTCTAAGTGGAAAACATTATACTTTTGTTATAGTTGATGATTTTTCTAGATATACTTGGGCTCTATTTCTTACAAATAAAAGCGATGCCGTTAATGAGTTTGTTAAGTTGTGTAGACTCATTGAAAATGAAAAGGAAGATACTATTAAGTCCATTCAAAGTGATCGAGGTGGAGAATTTGACGGTGAATTTAGAGTTTTTTGTGAAACCAAGGGATATAGTCATAATTTTTCGGCTCCAAGGACACCTCAACAAAATGGAGTAGCCGAAAGGAAGAATCGGACACTTCAAGAAATGAGTCGGTCCATGCTCAATGAATTTTCACTTCCAAAATATTTTTGGGCCGAAGCCGTAAGTACCGCTTGCTATGTCATTAATCGAGTTTATATTCGTCCTAAAATGAATAAAACTCCATATGAGCTTTGGAAAGGGAGAACTCCAAATATTAGTTATTTCAAAATATTTGGATGTAAATGTTTTATTTTGAATACTAAGGATCAATTAGACAAACTTGATCCTAAGGCCGATGAAGGAATATTTATGGGGTATTCAATCAAGAGCAAAGCATATCGGGTTTATAATAAGACTAGTGGGGTTGTTGAAGAATCCATCCATGTCAAATTCAATGAAGCTTCGGGTGTTGAAAGGATACCCAATGATGAAAGTGATGAAGAAGATATTGTTGAACCCATTGTTCAAAATGTTACTCAAAATGATCAACCTTCAAGCTCAAATGTTCCTCAAGAAGATAAAGGTGATACTTCGAATCTTTCCGTAGCATTAAAATTTAAGGGAGATCACCCAAAAGATCTTATTATTGGTGATCCCCTTGATAAAGTGATGACTCGAGGAAAATTTGCCGAGAAAGCTCTTATTTCTCAAAAAGAGCCTAAAAATGCTAAGGAAGCCATTGAAGATGAGGATTGGTTTTTAGAAATGCAAGAGGAGTTGAATCAATTTGAAAGAAATGATGTATGGGAATTAGTACCTTGTCCTCCATCTCAAACCATTATTGGTACAAAATGGGTATTTCGAAACAAGCTCGATGACCAAGGCAATATTGTTCGAAACAAAGCAAGGTTAGTAGCTCAAGGTTATTGTCAAGAAGAAGGTATTGATTATGATGAAACATTTGCACCCGTAGCACGTTTAGAAGCTATTCGTATTTTACTTGCCTACTCTTGTTTTAAAAATTTCAAGCTTTACCAAATGGATGTAAAATCCGCATTTTTAAATGGTATTATTCAAGAAGAAGTCTATGTAAAACAACCTCCGGGGTTTAAAATTTTTCTAGGCCTAATGATGTTTATAGACTTAAAAAGGCTTTATATGGTTTGAAACAAGCACCCCGTGCATGGTATGATAGACTTAGCTCTTTTCTTTTGCAAAACGGTTTTACAAGAGGTAAAGTTGATACTACTCTCTTTGTTTTTGAAAAAGGGCAAGATTGCTTATTAGTGCAAATTTATGTTGATGATATTATTTTTGGTGCTACTAATGAATCCTTGTGCAAGAAATTTTCTAAGTTAATGCAAGGTGAATTTGAAATGAGCATGATGGGGGAGCTCAACTTCTTCCTTGGACTTCAAATTAAGCAATGTCAAGAAGGAATTTATATTTCTCAATCAAAATATACAAAGGAGCTTTTGAAGAAATTTGGCATTGAAGAAGGAAGAACCGTCTCTACCCCAATGGCAACAAACGTCAAGATTGACAAAGATGAAAAAGGCAAGTCGGTTGATGAATCCAAGTATCGAGGTATGATTGGTAGTTTACTTTATTTAACCGCAAGTAGACCGGACATTCTTCATGCCGTATGCCTATGCGCTCGTTTTCATAGCAATCCCAAAGAATCTCATTTAAGTGCCGTTAAAAGGATTATTCGATATTTGAAAGGCACTATTCAATATGGTTTATTTTATCCAAAGAATGAAAATTTTTCTTTTAAAGGTTATAGTGATTCGGACTATGCGGGAAATATTGATGATCGGAAAAGTACTTCCGGATCATGTCAATTTTTAGGCGATTGCCTAATATCTTGGTTTTCAAAGAAACAAAATTGTGTTTCACTTTCAATGGCGAAGCGAATATATTTCCGCATGACATTTTGTTGTACACAACTTCTTTGGATGAAACAAACTTTAGCGGATTATAAATGTTCTTTTGAAAATGTTCCTATCTTTTGTGATAACATATCCGCTATAAATATTGCTCAAAACCCGGTTCATCATAACCGTACTAAACATATTGAGATTCGACATCATTTTCTAAGGGATTGTGTTTCAAAATGAAAAATTGAGATATCTTTTGTACCATCTCAAGATCAATTAGCGGACATTTTTACAAAACTGCTATCTTCCGAGACTTTTTCGATACGAGCTCGGTTAGGCATAATGCATATTGAATGAGGCTTACGTTTGCATTTTGCACGTCTTTAAAACTTAGGGGCGAAAAATCGGATTTTTGGTTGAAAAATCGGATTTTGGAAATTTTATCAAAACAGTGGGCTGAAGAGGTTGAGGGCAACCGGTCGCCCTCAACGTCGATCGGTCGCCCTCAACCATGACCAGTCGCCCGTCACCAAATTTTGGTTAAATTCGGTTCTGTCTTCAGTTTCAGCCATTGTGGCTTATTTTGTCTATTTTTCGTCCCCTTCGCCAAATACATTAAAATTTCACTTCAAATGTATTTTCTTGTATATGTTACATTTTTTGGACTTCATTAAGCTCGATTATCATCATCATTGCTCATCTTTACCGAATAAATGGTAAGAATTTTACTCCATTTGCTCAATTGGGTTGAACCCTTGAGATTTTGACTTATTTGCAAAATTTTTGATGCTAGTTTCATATGAATGTGATGAGCTTAATATTTATAATGTATTGAATGTTGTTTGAACTGAATTGGTGATGAAAATTTTTGGCTTAAATGAATTTCAAAGGCGTTATATACTTCTAGTTTTATTCGACGCACGCCAAGTGTTCGACAAAATGTTTCAATGAAAAATTTGTCACGTACGTGATTCTCTCGATTCGAAAAGTCATATAAGTTTATAGAGATCATGTTTTATCAATCAAATGAGCTTTTGCAAGTAAATTGATCAACTTTTCCCTTTTATTTGGAATTTAAGCTTAAATTTTCAATAAGCTCGATAAATCGATAAATTTGCGCACTTTGATATGAATATACGATGTTTTTATCGTGCTAACATTCTTTTTGATGATTCCAAAGGGGGAGAAACATGAAAAATGCTCATACGCTCAAAGAAAGCGAAAATAAGCTTGCAAGAAAAGCTATAAGCTAGGGCTCTTGAAAGCCATAAGCTGTGAATAATGCTTAGTCCATTTGATGTATTGTGGACTTTTATGCTTGACTAATGATGTTTTGTGACAGGGGGAGCTTATAAGCTCATGGAATTCAAGCTTAAGTTGTGAAAGCTAAGTTTTTAGCTTTTAGTTGTTGTTTGTATACTTGTTCTTTATATGCATGTTGATAGGGGGAGCTTGTGCAAAAATGATTTTGAAAAATCTTTGCTCCTATCCGTGTGTGCTTGTACTTATGATGTATCTTGTTTATAATTGATTGTTGTTTTAAGACCGGAAAATTTGTTTTGTTTTAAAATCGACCTTCTAAAATTGTTTTGGTTTGTAATCATCAAAAAGGGGGAGTTTGTTAGATAAATGCTTTTATCAAGATTTTGATGATTTTGTTTTAATAAGATTTTATACCAAAACAATGTTTTTATATGTTGTCCAAATACTCCTAATTGACTTAAAATGTTTTTACTAATTTTTGGAGTATTTCTTAGAGTTTTTAATTTGATAAAAATTGGACAACACTTTTGATGGTTTTGTTTAAATTGGTTTTTACACCAAAACTATGTTTATAAATGTTGTCTAAATACTCCTAAATGACTTAAAATGTTTTTACTAATTTTTGGAGTATTTCTTAGAGTTTTTAATTTGATAAAAATTGGACAACACTTTTGATGGTTTTGTTTAAATTGGTTTTACACCAAAACTATGTTTATAAATGTTGTCTAAATCTCGCCAAATAATTTAAAATGTTTTTACTAATTTTTTGTAGTATTTCTTGAAGTTTATTTTTGAAAAAATCGGACAACATTTCAAAGGGGGGCGGTCGGCCGGTCGCCCAAAGTGGTCGACCGTGTACCTGAAGATAAGAAATACGAAACATAACTTACAGGTCTTGAAAAAAGAGGGAGGGGGACCGGTCAAGGGTGAGGTCGACCGGTCGCACCCTAGGGCGACCGGTCGCACCCCACCTCGACCGGTCGCACCCCCCTGCAACCCCTACCGAATCGCACTATTTTTTCAAACGGTCGAAATTTTCAACAGGCAACCGGTCGCCTATGTTATTTTTTTGACAAAGAAAATTCAAACCGTTACAACTGTGACAACAAGATTTGCTTTTCAATTTTGTACAATATTTCTACATCTTGTGATCTTCTTTTTGTAGACAAAAGTGAAGATAGAGGAGCCTATGTTGGGAGCCTATGTTGGTGAAGACTTCCCTATAAATAGAGGATGAATTGAAGACACAAGATATAACACATACAAGCAAAATACACAACAAGAAATCTGCAAATTGTTCAAGCTTTCATTTTTACATTCTTGTTGTAATAGCCTAAGTACTTTCACTTGCACATTTTTGAGGTCTAGGCTTTTTGATTCTTGATTACACTTGCACTCAATCTTTGTATTGGTTTCATAGAGTTGTAATCTTGAATTTTGTCAATCATTCAACACAAGACATCCTTGTGAGTATTCTTGTGGTAAGAATACACTTGGGTGATTTAGGTGATAGGTGTTTGAAGAGTGTGGTACTCTTCAAAGGTGGTGAAGGAAGATTGTGGTAATCTCCTTGAAGGTGTTGTAAGAGGATTGTGGTGATCCTCAAGGTGTTGTATTAATTGTGGTAATTAATAAAATCTTTTTTCTTTTTGAAATCCATCCTGGAGATACTGGGGTGGTAGAGGATTAGGCCCTAAGTGGGTTGAACCTCTTTAAATCAACGAGTGTTATTTAATTTCCGCATTTACATTCTTGTCATTTACTTGTTGATTCGAAAAAGAGGGTGATTTGCAAAAAATCGGCATAATCTATTCACCCCCCTCTAGATTATCGTAGCCACTTGGACTAACATCATCATCAAATCAGCAATAGCCTCTGGAGGTACTCGTTCTTCTCCTTGTATTCTAAATGAATACAAGTCATTATCCCATCGTTTTATATCTTTTTGCTTCGAACCATATTGTCGAAAGGATAATAATTCATCACCAAATCTTCTTTTATCCGCCATTTTTGGATTTCGAAGTTTAGCTTCATCACCACGCTTGCTGCGAAAATTGATAGGCGTTTTTCTTTAAAATGCTTCCCGCAGTCTTTGAACAATGATCTTATGATCACATAATGTTGTGAAAATAAGTCTTCTTGTCTCATTTTCCTGTGTAAACCGCTTAAATGTTTGTAGGAAATTGTTTCCTAGAAAAACATCTGCTCCTGTATAATGGAAATAGATTGGTGGTGTCTTCACTTTGTACCATGGGGTACCGCCTGCGCCTCCGATCATGATTTCTGCTTGTTTAATTCATTGATTAAGGATAAGAATCCTTTTAGAGAAATCTCTTCTTGCAATAGCTGGTAAATCTTCTCCGATTGCTTTAGGGAAACATCCGGCTTTGCAGTACATATTCCAGCACCTGAATCAATATAGGGAAACATCCGGCTTTGCTGTGACCGCGCTTTTCGTATTTGCTTTGGTCATATCCCATGAAATTCTTACAGATCCTTCAAGACTCATTTCTAGAAGTAAAATGAATCCTTCTTTTGTAAGATCGAGGGTACCTACTGCAATCCTCATAGCTGATGCTCATTCATCAATAGGACTTCTCGATTTTTGAAATCTGGGATATCCAGATTTAGCATCAACCCATATGGATGTATCGGATCGAGATGCGATCTTCCATACGACGTCTGATAAACATTTGGCCTTCTAGAAGGTAGTCGAGTTCCTGTAAGAGGTGGTCGAGCTCCTATTTCTGAAAGTGGTTCACTTCCTGTGGTGAAATCTCTAATGTGATGCATTTTTTCGTCCGGGATTCCATGATTTGAACCCGCACTTTCTGTGACGTTGGGATTTACTGGTGGCGGTGGTCGAATTGGTCTACCTTGTGGGTCATAGGTAACCAAAGCGGATCCATCTCCTGCGTTCATCTTTAACCAAAGCGCTTTTCATATTTGCTTTGGCCATATCCCATGCAATTCTGTAACGTTTCAACGTTCGGGTGGTAAAGTGTAAAAATCTGAATAGTTTGGGGTGTTAATGTTCGCTTTATTTTTTAGCTTCACCGCAAGTGTACGGTGCAGTTTATAGAATAGGGTTAGCAAGGTCGAATCCACAGGGATTAATAAATTGATGTACTAAGTATTGGATTATAATAGCCTTATTTTTATCTAAACGATCGAACTGTGATGGATTGGTTTTGTTAATACTAAAGCAGAAATTAATCCTAAAATAACAAATCAAAGAGCGATTGAAAGATCAAGTATGAATGAATGGATTCCTGGGTTATGGTTTCAGTTAATATCCCCCTTTTATTATCAGATTAATCAAACCAAGGTTAAACGTATTCTTCTCTATAGACCAATCACCAAAGTAATTTACCCTCTCTCTCGAGATGTATGTAAAAGCGTTGATTGGAATATCTTTGTTAGCATCTCTACTCAACATGAGATATCCAACTCCTAAAAGTTCAAAAGATTATTAGATCTCACAAATATTCACAGACTTCTCAATCATGTAATATATTTGTGTCAAGTACTCAATATCTAGTATTGAAACTCATCGGTTACAATTATGAATCAATACATCAAACAAGTTTAAATCAATGGCCTTTTGATAAAATAGGAATTAAGGCAAAGTACTTGAATAGAGGAAGAAAACATTAACTTCAATTATTATTAATCATCAAATAAAAGTGTTTATTAACCTACTCCCAAACCCGGGAATCACAAAGTGTTTAGCCAGACATCGAATATAAACAATTCATAGACAAATTATTCATAATCAAAATCTAACTAATTGAAATAACGATACGATGGAATGAGGGAACTCGGGGAAGATGACGATCTCTCGATCTATCTTCAATCCTCGAAGGTGTGGTTGCGGTCTTGATCGATCTCTCGAAGTTTCCGGTGGAAAACTGCTCTTCTCTCTGGTTTCTAGGGCAAAAATCAGCGTGTCCCTGTTTGTGGCCGCCCCAGGTCTATTTTTACTTCGTTTGGGTCGAAACCTAGTTGAAAATGAATCCAACTCTGTTTTTCCCGCAGAGGAGCACGGGTCGTGCCATACAGCACGCCCAGTCCGTGCTGGTAGCCCCACAACTTGTTCAGATCACAGAGGGGAGCACGGGCCGTGCTCTTTGGCACGGGCTGCCCGTGCTACATGTCGAACCTTGTGGCCTGATGTCTGGGTTGAGTACACCTGTAGCAACGTGTACTCGGCTATTTTCTTCCGTTTTTCGCACGGTTCGTCTGACTTATTCTCGACTCGAGTCCAAACTTCGTACTTTACATCAAATATTGGCGATTGCAATGCTCCGAATTATTGCCAAAATGCTACAATTATCGATAAATACCTACAAAACGAGCAAAGCGTAATCCTTTTCCACAAAACAGGAATATAACCATATTTACTCATATAATGCATGCATATCAACACATTCTAACCAAGATTAAGCCTAAAATACATGCAAAATACATGTCAATCAAACCCCTAACCTTAAACTGTTGACAGTCCCGGTCAACACTTTCTAAACAAGACAACACAAAAGGGGTAAAGAAGAGCAACTCAAGAACACCGCATCACAATTCATGTCATTTATCAATGGATATCAAACACAAACCAAGTTTCAAATATCCAACACGAAGCACAAGTCTATCAAAATCATGGTAAAACACTTCGAATCACGCCTCTCAGGGATAAAGTGTATACTCTACGCACTAGAATAATAAGGGATGTGTATTCGCTCAAATCATATCAATGTTGACGAATTACCATATGCTTGAAAATCGTCTCACATCTCCGCTACTTGTTTGTATGCAATTCACAAATCAGAAAGGACTTTGTTTATGGTTGTAATGAAGGTTCTTTGGTTAAGGTAGGGAGATATGGATAAAGTGACTCAACTCAAGCGTATAGATTGGTAAGCACATCGTTTTTCTCTAACAATTATTCTAATACCAACCAACTATGTACTCCCAATCGCCTTATATCTTATCACCTCTCTATTTCTCCTTTCTTTTTCATACAAATCATTCTCCTTCACCTTACATCACAATTTTTTCCGCCTATTTTTTAGATCACGACTCATTTTTGATCGTTTTTTTTTCGAAATTTGCTTTCTTGTTTTTCGACTCTTTTGTGAGTATCCTCCCTTGTTGGACCTCCAGCGCTACTCGGATTGACGACTGTCCCCACAAATCAACACGAATCTTTTCTAGCGCGCTTTGTCCTCACTCACGCACACCCTGGAAAACTTCCCAGGGGTCACCCATCCCATGTCTACTACTCCGGGCCAAGCACGCTTAACCTCGAGTTTCTATGTAATGAGTACCGAGAGAAAAAGAAGATGCATCTGTTGGTATAGGTAGTCCAAATCATATCCTTTAAGCTATCCTTTAACTATGCAATCCAGCGCTCACGAGTTCGAATCGCGGGCGCGCCCGCGCCTATTTTAAAGCCCATTGCGGGCAGGATCTTTGGACCAAATCCCAACAATCCCCCTCCCAAAGACTGCCATCTTCTCGGCTCGGTCTTGGCAACCTCCATTGTCCGCCAAACTTCCTCGTTCTAACGCCAACTTCTTGATTCAAGCGTCGCGTCACGCCGACCTCTCGATTCGGCCACCCAAAGAACTTACACCTTGGTTCGATCTGTTTACCTCGATTCGGCCACCTGGCAACTTACCCTCGCGATTCGGTCCACCCAACAACCTACACCTTGATTCGTCTATTTTACGAGTTCCGCCACCTGGCAACCTACCCTTCGATTCGGTCCACCCAAAGAACCTACACCTTGATTTCGATCTGTTTCCGGCCACCTGGCAACCTACCCTTGATTCTGGTCCACCCAAAGAACCTACACCTTGATTCGATCAGATTACCTCGATTCCGGCCATCCGGCAACCTACCTTGATTCGGTCGGTTTACCTCATTGCGCCAAAGATCTCGTTCCACCGCTCCCGAAACCTCCATGCAGCGTGCTTCCAAGGGAATTCGAACTCGTAACCTGTCTCTCATACCAGTTGTTGGACCTCCAGCGCTACTCGGATTGACGACTGTCCCCACAAACCAACACGAGTCTTTTCTAGCGCGCTTTGTCCTCACTCACGCACACCCTGGAAAACTTCCCAGGGGGTCACCCATCCCATGTCTACTCCAGGCCAAGCACGCTTAACCTCAGAGTTTCTATGTAATGAGTACCAGAAAAGAAGATGCATCTGTTGGTATAGGTAGTCCAAATCATATCCTTTAAGCTATCCTTTAACTATGCAATCCAGCGCTCACGAGTTCGAATCGCGGGCCGCGCCTCGCGCCTATTTTAAAGCCCATTGCAGGCAGGATGCTGGACCAAATCCCAACATCCCTTTTTCTCCTTTTCTTCTTTTATTCCCAATCCTCCAACATATAAACTATTTTCTAACTTCTCGATATCCCTTCATTCAATCCTTTATTCTATCCCTTACTCAATGCTATACGCTCACGTTTAGGATAACAGATATATCAAATTAAGTTCTAAGGTTTGAAATGTGGCTATCAAAAAATCAGACAATAGGCTCAAATTGGCTAACTAGGGAAATCAAATATCATAAGGTAGGCAAAAAGGCTTGAAAGGCTTAACAAAAATGGCCTAAAATCATTTTCATGAATGCATACAACATGTGACCTTGACGGAGATACCAGAGCAAGTTCTAGAATTCAAATCAGCATAAATGACACACTCAATCGCAAACAAGATTGCATATGATGAAAGCAGTAAAGGCTCAAAAGCTCACAGGCTTGTAAGTGAATAATTCAAAGCATATTAACCATGATCCCAATAAGCACATGCTCCATATTAAGTATTCTCAACCCGGTCAACTCACGCTCAACACCTAATTCAAAACAACATAAAATGATCCACGCATGCTCCCAAGATCAAGATCATAATCAAAACACAACAAGCACGCATAAGCGGTCAACTCGCTCCCTAATCAACTAAGAAAGCAATAAACGTGCTAAAGCAATAGACGTGCTAAAATAATCAAAAACAACTAATGCAATGCAAACTACATGCTCTAAATGCAACTACATGAATGCAAAACGCCACACCCTTCAAAAAATTTACTACATCTCCCCCCAACTACCTGAGCTTGGTACCTGAGCTTGGTACCTTTGTTCCTGAATTTGGTACCTTTGTTCGTGGACTTGGTACCTTTGTTCTTGCTCTGCTCGGAAAGCACTGAAGTCGTCCCTATGCTGGCGCAAGCTTTCCTCAAAAACACAGAATCTGTCATGATCGTAATGACCCCCACGCTCCTCACCTTGGTGGGAGCTCTCTGGAATATCGGGCCGCCCCTGTGGGCCGCCCTGCTAGAATCCCCTCTCGTGCCTATCATACTCATGTGCCTCAATCACCAAGTCCTCTTCATCGGGTAACCCAGATACCCTCCTCTTTTTCATGCTGTCAAACCGTCCATGGCTCTAATATGGGCTTCAGAGTTTAGGAGCCAGTTGTTTTGATTGTCCACCATAGCAGTGAGCTGTGTGTTAGGGAGGGGGAAAGCAGACCCGACTTTTTGTTGAAAACAGAGGATATTCTCCTCTTCGGTTATGATCTTCATGGTGCGGAGGGCTTGCATGTTGACGCTGCGACTGCCCTCTAGCGGCTCCATTTGGCTCATATCGACTCCAAAATGCTGTGTGATGGGGGTTATCATTCCCCCAATTAATATTTTCCCCGCGTCATGCCGTTGTATGTAAACGGCGTGTTCCACAAAGTACGCCGCCACGTTATAAGGGGTGCGGGTGAGCATACACCAAAGTAGGTATATCTCCCTCGCTTGCATACCCCCGTTGTTGTACCGGGCGAACACTGAATGGGCTGTCACTTTTTGTATGTAACGGAATACGGGGTTGCGGAGTGACGAGGCCTTGGATGAGCATGCCGCGTATTGTATTAGGCCGGTTTCTAGGGTTTCAGTCAACATGCGCCAGAATTCACGCGAGTTATAATTTGCGATGGGCTGGTACGGGGCGTTTGATGGTACCCCAAAAATCTGGTTTAGTTTGGTGATGGTGACATTCCTCCAAACGTTGCCCATTCTGAAACTGATCTTCTGAGGTTCATTCCTTACTCGCGTCTCCGTCATGTGCACGGTGCTCAAGAACTCGAGAGTGAGTGTTTTGAATGTCGGCCACCGCCCTTGCATGAAGGCGGTCCATCCCACTCGTTCAAACATGTGCCACACCTCCTCATGTATCCCGAGTGCTCGGGTACACTCATCATCGGCATAGCGTGTAGGTGTGAATGTACGAGTGATCAACCGGTCCCATTTTTCCATTAATTCTGGCTCTGTGAGGGTGAGTCTATAGGCTAAGGGGCTATTTGGATCTGGTGGTGCACGTGTGGCGGCGGCCCCCCATCCTCGTCTACCTTGGTTCGGTCGTGGTTCAGCCATTTGTTCGAATAAGTACCTGGCAAAACAATCGTGAGAGTCCATACATGCCAAGTAAAACAAACGATGAATTACATACAACAATTAACGTAAGGCATGGTGTCTCATCTCGACAATTCATTTCACAATTAAGCTTCCAAGCCCAAACAACAATATAATTGCAGAGAATCTTAGTCACTAACACCCTAAACAATCGAGCTCATGTATAATTCATCATGTAATCAACCAAAATCATCATAATTCATCAACCCACAAGGTGTTCGATAAAATGCCCAATAGAAAATATCAATCAAATTCATGGCAAAAGTATCAAACAAGCATCATATCGCACCCCTAATTCATAATCCTCAAGAAATTCGAAATAAAAAGTGCAATTCATACCTTAAATCCCGAGAACTTTGAAAAGAGTTGAAGTTTGAAACCCTAGGTGCTTTCTACCCCAAATCATTGCTTTAAAGCAATTTTACAAGTGTAATTCGTGTTTAGAGTAGTGTGGGAGGTGAGTAGTGGTGATATTCTAGAGACATTTTCGACCAAATTTGAGGGGAGATCGAATTTTACTCAGTCTGCGCGCAAGAGGTGATGTTTTTGTGAAAAAAATTATGTCCTCTGTCCGTCTTATTATCGCCCAGTGAAGGGGAGCACGGGCCGTGCCAAACGGCACGGGCGGCCTATGCTAGGGGCTGAAAATTCGAGCCCCAAAGTCTGGAAAGCGCACGGGCCGTGCCAAATGGCACGGGCGGCCCGTGCTAGGGACCAAACAGTCGAGCCCCAAAGTCTGGAAAGAGCACGGGCCATGCCAAATGGCACGGGCGGCCCGTGCTAGAGGCCGAACAAAGACTCCCCAGGTGCGGGTACAGCACGGCCCGTGCGCATGGCGCACGGGTAACCCGTGCTAGGTGCCATACCATGTTTTCGATTGAACTATTTTTTTTTTCAAAGAAAAATAGGGAAAACTTCTAACCTATGAAAGCAAATAAATCCTAACTTAGAAAAGGGAAAACAAACCAAGAAAATATGGGAAGAAATAAAACAGCAAAACCATTGGGTTGCCTCCCAACAAACGCTAAATTTAACGTCTATAGCTTGACGCCTATTTATTCGATCACGGTTCTAGCAAAGTGAGGCGTGTGACCTCTTCCTTTTGATCCCAGCTCAGGTAATTCTTGATCCTCTGGCCATTCACGATGAACGTCTCCCCATCTCGGCTCAACATCTCTACTATTCCTGGAGGATTTAACACGTTCTTTATCACAAACGCCCCCAACCATCTAGACTTAAGTTTTCCCAGAAAGAGTTTAAGACGCGAGTTAAACAAAAGGACCTGTTCACCCGGTAAAAATTCCCTCTTCTTTATCATTCGATCGTGCCATCTTTTAGATCGCTCCTTGTAAATTCTGGAATTTCCATAAGCTTCATCCCGGAATTCCTCCATCTCATTTAAGTGCAAGAGCCTCTTCTCACCCACTGCTTGGAAGTCAAAATTTAACTTCTTCACAGCACAAAACACCTTATGTTCCAGTTCTACGGGCAAGTGACATGATTTCCCGAATACTAACTGATACGGTGATGTGCCCAATGGTGTTTTGTATGCAGTCCGATATGCCCACAACGCATCATCTAACTTCATAGCCAAATCCTTGCGATTTATGTTCACTGTCTTCTCCAAAATCTGATTAATCTCGCGATTGGCTACCTCTGCTTGCCCGTTTGCTTGCGGATGGTATGCTAATGCCACCTTGTGCTTGACCCCGTACTTCGCAAGTAAAGTGCTCATCAATTTATTCACAAAGTGTGACCCCCCGTCGCTAATCAAAGCTCTTGGGGTTCCAAACCGAGTGAATATATTTTTCTTTAGGAATTTGAGCACTACTCGCGCATCATTGGTCTGTGCCAGAATCGCTTCAACCCATCGAGATACGTACTCCACTGCAAGTAGAATGTATTGATAACCCGACGAGGATGGGAAGGGGCCCATGAAGTCGATCCCCCACACATCAAAGAGTTCAACCTCCATCACATTGGTCATAGACATCTCATGTCGTCTCGAGATGTTCCCCATCCGCTGGCACCTATCATATTGTTGTACAACTAGATAGCAATCATTAGATAATGTAGGCCAGTATAAGCCACTTTGCAATACCTTTGCCGTCGTACGTGTTGGACCGAAGTGTTCCCCGAAAGGTGAAGGATGGCACTGTTGTAGAACTCCCTCCCACTCTTCTTGAGGCACACATCGTCGAATGATGGTGTCGGCGCACCTCTTAAAGAGCAAGGGGTCGTCCCACATGTAGAACTTGACATCATGGAGGAATTACTTCTTTTGATAAGATGATAAATCCGGAGGCAAGACCCGTGCAACCAAATAGTTAACAAAATCTGCATACCATGGGAATTTAGCTTGTAACATCAGAAGTTGCTCATCGGGGAACTCCTCCTTAATTACCTCCGTGTCTTCTTTCTCCTCCTTCTTGTATTCCACTCTGGATAAGTGATCGGCTACTACATTCTCGCAACCCTTTCTATCCCTAATCTCCACATCGAATCCCTGTAACAAAAGGATCTACCGAATCAGTCTCGGTTTGGCATCCTTCTTGTCGAATAGATACTTGATCGCCGCGTGGTCGGAGTGGACTATCGTCTTAGTTCCAATCAAGTAAGACCGGAACTTGTCGAATGCAAACACGATTGCCAGCATTTCCTTCTCAGTGGTGGTGTAGTTTTTTGGCGTCTAAAGTTCTCGCTCGCATAGTAGATGGCTCAACATCTTGTCTCTTTTCGACCCAAAACAGTCCCAACTGCAAAGTCGCTGGCATCACACATTAGCTCGAAGGGCTGACTCCAATCCGGAACTACTTGAATGGGTGCTGTCACCAAAGCCTTCTTTAGAATCTCAAAAGCCTGCAAACAATCATCGGAAAAATTGAAAGCAGTATCTTTTTCTAATAAGCGACTTAAAGGTTTAGTGATTTTAGAAAAGTCACGGATAAACCTTCGTCAGAGAACGTGCCCCAAAAAAGCTTCTAATGGCCTTCTCGTTTGTTGGAGGTGGGAGTTTCTCAATTGCAACGACCTTCGCTCTATCAACTTCCAAACTGCGAGAAGAGACTCGGTGGCCTAAAACAATGCCATCACGCACCATGAAATGGCACTTTTCCCAATTTAAAACAAGGTTAGTCTCCTCGCATCTCTGCAAAACTAGAGAAAGGTTATCCAAGCAATGATCATATGAGTCTCCAAACACAGAAAAAACATCCATAAAAACCTCCATTATTTTCTCAATGAAATCATGAAAGATAGCCATCATGCATCACTGAAATGTAGCAGGCGCGTTACACAGTCCGAATGGCATTCTGCGAAATGCAAATGTACCATAGGGGCATGTGAAGGTCGTTTTCTCTTGGTCCTCCGGGGCAATCATGATTTGATTATACCCAGAATAACCATCGAGAAAACAATAGTAATCATATCCCGCCAAACGATCAAACATCATATCAATAAAGGGAAGGGGAAAGTGATCTTTGCGAGTAGCATCATTTAATTTCCTATAATCTATGCAAATACGCCATCCAGTAACTACTCTAGTTGCAATAAGTTCATCACTTTCGTTTCTAACTATCGTCATCCCCCCTTTCTTCGGTACTACTTGCACCAGACTTACCCAAGAACTGTCAGAAATAACATATATAATTCCAACATCTAACCATTTTAAAACTTCTTTTCTAACGACTTCTTGCATTATAAGGTTTAATCTTCTTTGATTTTTCACCGAAGGTTTATAGACATCTTCCATTCTAATCTTATGCATTACAATCGATGGACTGATGCCTTTCAAATCAGAGATTAACCAACCTATCGCCGACTTATGTTTTCTTAACACCCTAAGCAATTTATCGAGTTGAACTGAAGTTAAAAGAGATGATACGATTATCGGACTCGTGTTATTCGCTCCAAGGAATGCATATTTGAGATGCTCGGGCAAGGATTTGAGTTCTGGGTTTGAAATGGTCTCGTCAAATGGGCGCACGGGCTGCCCGTGCTCAGGTGCACGGGCCATGCCGTCTTCAGACTTCACATTCTTCCTCTCGACTACAGGCACGGGCTGCCCGTGCTCAAGAGCACTGGCCGTGCCGCCTTCAGCTTTTTCGTCTTTTTCTTCGACCATAGGCACGGGCTGACCGTGCTCAATGGCATGGGTCGTGCTGTCGTCGACCTGGGTGTGCTCTAGCGCACGGGTCGTGCGTCCTTGTAGAACGGACTCCCGCATGTTTTTCTGTGTGTACGCGCCTCTTGCGCTCCTTGGTAGCTCCTGCATGTTATCTAAAGCACAAACACAATCATACAAGTCTTGGTTATCAATATCAATGGTCATGTTTGATGTTGAACACGAATGTGTCAAACCAAACTCCAAATTATCCCTAAACAATGTATGATCCGCATACTCATCAATGCAAGATTCAACTACGTCAATGAAATTACAATGTTCCACACCATCATGAAATTGAAGTGCCTTATAGATAGTAAATAAAACATGCTCATCATTAACCCGTAATGTGAGCTCTCCCTTTTGCACATCTATTAAGGCCTTCCCCGTAGCTAGGAATGGACGCCCAGGTATCAAAGGGACGTCTTTATCCTCCCCCATATCTGGCACTAAAAAGTCCACAGGGAATATGAATTTATCAACTTTGACCGGCACATCCTCGATGATTCCCTTTGGATACGTGAGTGATTGGTCTGTGAGTTGTAAGGTGACCGTAGATGGCTTCACCTCTCCCAATCCAAGTTTCCTGAAAATAGACAAAGACATCAAGTTAATACTCGCTCCTAAATCACATAGTGCTTTCTTAAAGAAAACATCACCAATAGCACAAGGGATAGTGAAACTCCCCGGATCTTTTAATTTCTGTGGTAGTTTCCTTTGGATTATTGCACTACATTCTTCTGTTAGATTGACTATCTCGAAACTAGTCATCTTTCGCTTCTTTGACATGACATCCTTCAAGAACTTAGCGTAATTGGGCATCTGCTCCAATGCGTCAGCAAAAGGAATGTTAATATGCATTTTCTTAAAAATATCTAAAAACTTAGCAAATTGCGCATCTAACTTTTTCTTTTGAAAATATTGGGGAAAAGGAAGGGGAACATTAAGTTTAGGAATATCAGGGTTAGAGTAAGATTTAAGCTTCTCATCCCCTTTTTGTTTAGCACGAAGGTCTTCTACTCCTTCCTCGGCTTCAACCTCGCCATTGGCTTCAGTTTCCGCACCTTCCGGCATGTTAATCGCCGCTCCAACAGGGTGCACGGGCTGACCATGTGGTGGCGCATGGGCCGTGCCGTCCTGTGATTTTTCATAATCTTCTGGTATTTTTGGCCCCTTGTATTCCGTTCCTCTCCTCAGACGAATGGCTTTACACTGCTCTTTTGGATTAACCTCAGTGTTGCTCGGAAACTGGCCTTTCTGATGCTGCCCACCAATAATTGTAGCTATTTGACCAATTTGGGTTTCTATACTTTTCATTTGGAACCCCAATTGTGCGACTTGAGATCCCAATTGTGTGATTTGGTTTTCAATTTTATATATCTTTGCCTCGTCCTTATTGAACCTGTTCCTCGTCTCACCCATAAACGAGGTGAACATATCCTCCATGGTTGGCTTAGGCTCTGCAGTAATGACATTGTTTGTCACATTAAACCCCTGTGGTGGTTGCATCACGGTCTTCGTGTTCGCGTAGGAGAAGTTCTCGTGGTTCCTCAAGCCCGGATGGTAATGGGTAGGAGTTTGATTGTTCCGGAAATTGTTGAAATTCCGGTTATTCACATAATTTGCTTCCTCTATCTGATCTAGAGGAACTCCCCCATTACTAGCACCCGCGTTTCCCTCATTTGCCTTTGTTAAAGAACTTAATTGGTTCGTCAGTACGGCCATTTGGGCTGTCAACTCCTTAATTGGGTCCGAATCAGACACTTCGGCTACCCTTTTCACATTAGTCCTCTCGGAGGGCCACTGATAGCTATTCATGGCCATCTCCTCCAATAATTTGAACGCATCCTCCAAAAACCTTGCAAGTAGCGCGCCCCCTGTTGCAGCATCCACAAATGATCTAGTCTGTCCCATCAACCCATTGTAAAAGAAAAGAGTTTGTTGATCCTCGTGAAATCCGTGTTGCGGGCACCTCCTCAACAAATCACGGAATCTCTCCTGGCCTCGTACAAAGGCTCGTCAGTCAAACTGTCTCAACCGAGTGATCTCGCTTTTAAGTCAGAGTGTCTTGCTTGGTGGGAAATATTTGAACAAAAACCTCTGGCTCAGCTCATCCCAATTGTTCACACTCCCCTGAGTTAGGGTGCCTAGCCAGTTCCTAGCCTTATCCCTTAAAGAGAAAGGGAATAGGCGAAGACGTATAGCATCATCAGTCACCCCAATCATCTTGATAGTATTGCAAATCTGTATGAAATTCGCAAGATGAGAGTTGGGATCTTCAGACGGGAAACCCCCAAACTAATTCTGCTGCACCATCGATATCAGTGCTGGCTTCAGCTCAAAATTATTCGCATTGATTGGGACATTGGCAATTTCACCATAGTTGCGATTGATTGGGCGAAAGTAATCGCGAATCGTTCTTTGTTGATCGCCGGAGCCACCGGAACCTCGCATCGGTAACTCGATATTGACCCTCTTTTCCCGGTTGTTACCTCCGTTTTCGCCCCCATTATTGCCCCCGTTGTTACCTTCTACGTCTGACATCTGTTCTTGCTGTCTTTCTGCCCGTTTGATAGCCGCACTATTCCGCCTAGCAAAAGCCTCAACCTCCGGTATGAACGGTGTTAATTCTCCTTGTTTCGAGCGTGTGTTCATGCACTTCCTGAACCAACTAAAGAAAACAAGTCAAACACAGTAGAAGTAAAATTAAACAACAAAATAAAAAGAAAGAAAAAATGTCTAGATTAAGAGTAGTTCTATTTATCGCAATATTAGTACTAAAAATTTAATTAATCCCCGGAAACGGCGCCGAAAACTTGTTCGCCTTATTTTTTAGCTTCACAGCAAGTGTACGGTGCAGTTTGTAGAATAGGGTTAGCAAGGTCGAATCCACAGGGATTAATAAATTGATGTACTAAGTATTGGATTATAATAGCATTGTTTTTACCTAAACGATCGAACTGTGGTGGATTGGTTTTGATAATACTAAAGCAGAAATTAATCCTAAAATAACAAATCAAAGAGCGATTGAAAGATCAAATATGAATGAATGGATTCCTGTATTATGGTTTCAGTTAATATCCCCCTTTTATTATCAGATTAATCAAACCAAGGTTAAACGTATTCTTCTCTATAGACCAATCACCAAAGTAATTTACCCTCTCTCTCGAGATGTATGTAAAAGCGTTGATTGGAATATCTTTGTTAGCATATCTACTCAAGATGTATGTAAAAGCGTTGATTGGAATATCTTTGTTAGCATATCTACTCAACATGAGATATCCAACTCCTAAAAGTTCAAAAGATTGTTAGATCTCACAAATATTCACAGACTTCTCAATCATGTAATCTATTTGTGTCAAGTACTCAAGATCTAGTATTGAAACTCATCGGTTAGAATTATGAATCAATACATCAAACAAGTTTAAATCAATGGCCTTCTGATAAAACAAGAATTAAAGCAAAGTACTTGAATAGAGGAAGAAAACATTAACTTCAATTATTATTAATCATCAAATAAAAGTGTTTATTAACCTACTCCCAAACCCGGGAATCAAAAAGTGTTTAGCCAGACATCGAATATAAACAATTCATAGACAAATTATTCATAATCAAAATCTAACTAATTGAAATAACGATACGATGGAATGAGTGAACTCGGGGATGATGACGATCTCTCGATCTATCTTCAATCCTCGAAGGTGTGGTTGCGGTCTTGATCGATCTCTCGAAGTTTCCGGTGGAAAACTGCTCTTCTCTCTGGTTTCTAGGGCAAAAATCAGCGTGTCCCTGTTTGTGGCCGCCCGGGTCTATTTGTACTTCGTTTGGGTCGAAACCTAGTTGAAAACGAATCCAACTCTGTTTTTCCCGTAGAGGAGCACGGGCCGTGCCATACGGCACGCCCAGCCCGTGCTGGTAGCCGCACAACTTGTTCAGATCACAGAGGGGAGCACGGGCCGTGCTCTTTGGCACGGGCTGCCCGTGCTACATGTCGAACCTTGTGGCCTCGATTTCCAGGTTGAGCACGGGCCGTGCTAGAGCACGCCCGCCCGTGCTCACCAGTAGTACGATGTGTACTACTGCTGTTTTCTTCCGTTTTTCGCACGGTTAGTCTGACTTCTTCTCGACTCGACTCCAAACTTCGTACTTCACATCGAATATTGGCGATTGAAATGCTCCGAATTGTTGCCAAAATGCTACAATTATCGATAAATTCCTACAAAACTAGCAAAGCGTAATCCTTTTCCACAAAACATGAATATAACCCTATTTACTCATATAGTGCATGCATATCAACACATTCTAGCCAAGATTAAGCCTAAAATACATGCAAAATACATGTCAATCAGTTAAAAATATTTATCCCTATTATTTTTTGTAATCTTGATAACAAAAGGTATAAAATGATATCATGTTTCCTATTTTTTGTTCAATTTTTTATTTTTTATTTAATTTTTATGCATTATATTTTACATTATTATTTGTACAAAAAATTTCACAGAGAATCAACATCTCTAAAATATTCCCCACCATATTAGCACAATCATTAACATTTTTTCTACACATCAAACTTTCATTTTTAGAAAACTTTTCACTACTATTTACTCATAAAATGAAAGTGGACATAATATATAAGGACAAATAATCAATCAATTAAGAGTCTCAAGATTGTTCATCTTGTTACGAACTATCGACTAATCAAGCGAACTTACACATTCGCTTGTGGCGTCTTCACTATACATAGATTCTTGATTTTCTAAGCAATGGGTTGAGGTTTCCATCAACTTAATCGAATACTAGGTCAAAATTTTGGGGTGAAACACATATTGTCGGTGGGTCGTATATGCACACGTTGCTATGGTTCGCATCAGTTAGAGCCTTTGGCAAGCGATATCATATCATATGGCCTAAGCTTGTGGATGGTTAACTTTTTGGTTCGTTCCTTTCTATTTTGAGTTAGTCTCCTGTGAGTATGTCCTATTGTGAGACGGAGCCTCAAAAGTAGATAAAAAATAAAAAAATAAAACAAGTTCAAAAAATAAAAATAAACCATAATGAAACAAAAATAAACCCTACAAAATTTAAATCTTTAAAAAAACACCCAAAAAAGTAAATCCAAAAAAAAAATCGATAGAAAAATAATTCCTAGAAAACAAATATAAACCCTAAAATAAAAAAACTCTAAAAATTTGTTTAAGTGCTCCGTCTCACAAACTTTAAGTACGTGAGACGCTCTTCCATAATTAAGTTTTGTCTTCTATATTTGTAGAGAATAGTGTGAAGAAATTATTTGAAAAAATGGAAATAAGCTTGAGAGTGTGATTGAATGTATGATAAAAATATGATGATGATATACTTGACGTGATTGTTTTTTTAATAAAATAACAATGCGATGCGATTGATGATTTGAAATTTAAAAAAAAAGAGCTAATATAGTGTATTTGTGATATTATTTTATAATGAAGTTGATAGTGATTATTTTTAGTAAAATAATAATTTGATGCGATAGATGATTGGAAATTGAGAATGAATTAATAGTATATTTTGGAAAAAAAGAATACAAGCATTAACATTTTAGAGTCAAAATAATTTTTTTTCGGGAAACTTTGTAAACTATTTTGCCAACCATCTTTTGCTGATAATGTATTTAGGTTGAATGCTGAAAGAAGCCAAGAAGCGAATATCAGCCAACAATTGCTGGAAATATAAGTAAAGACGAGCCAACAGGGAAAGCAATGAGGAAACAATGCCACTTCTCAAGCATGTGATAAATTGTGTCTCTCTTTTCTTTTCTTTTCTTTTCTTTTCTTTTCTTTTTTTCCTCCATGTGATGAAATAATCTTTAAAAGACCCTCATGCACTGGTGTCTGTTAACAGTTACCATCACGAAAATCTGGCAACAATAAAACATTGTATCATGTGATAGACAATGATATTGAAGCCACTCGAATTCATCATATTGCGGTATTTCAATATCTTAACTATAACTTATAGTTGTATAAGCAACAATTCATCTTTGAGTTTTTATTTTATTGTGATATCACTCAAATCGACTATTATTCAACTGCAACACTTGACAATACTTATAAGGATTTTTTAAATAAGTGATGTAGCAGAAATGTATGATGAGAAAAATCAACAAGGAAGAAAAAAACAACCTTCATAATTTGTTAATTCATTCATAAATACTAAACTATTGTTGGGGGCAAAAACGATAATTAGTTATTTAATATATAATTCAGTTTATAGATTAATTTAATACTAATTGTCCAATGAACACTTAATAAAATAACCCGGCCCAAAGGAGTCCGGGACTAGCCCATAGGCCGAATTCTCTTACACGGCCCACATGGCCAATCTCCCAGGCATAAAAAGGTCTCTCCTATTCATTTGTAAGTACATTTTCACATTCTGATTAATTCTCCTACGCTTTTAATTCAGTATTCAATTACTGTCTTAATTATTCTCTCAATCACCAAGCTAACTTGAGCGTCGGGAGGGCCTCCCTGGGCAACCCCCAGGGACCCCCATAACGTTTGCGTACGTGTGCAGGCAAGTTCCCAATTGAAGAATTTCCAGCTTTCAGAGAAGAAGACTTGAAGACTTCCCCCTTGGAAAGAAGGATTTTATCAGCATCGTTGACTTGGAGTGATCTGCCTTAAAAAGAAACATTATTTTGGCGATGTCTGTGGGAACAACAAAAGCACACAGAGAAACAGATCCGACCTCAAGCGCGTGGAGTGTCGGATCCCAAGCTGCAGGCCCTGGGGCCAGATGTTGGGAAATTTATTGCTTAGATTTTGATGAATGCCATGTAAAACTTATATTAGAATGTTGGCACCCCATTTTCCTTGTAATTCTCATTGTAATAGATAATTTGAATGGTGAGTCAAGTCAAGTCAGTTATGCCTGAAAATACAAGAAGTCAACTGAAGAAGTCAAGTAAAGACTCCGCTGAGGAACAACTGAGTATGGCTAAGAGAGAAGATCAAGGACTCGACTGAAGATGTAACAGCTGAGGAACAACTGTGTGAAGAGTCAGTTAAGTCAATTCAAGAAGCCAAATCACAAGTTGAGTGACAGATGAGTCTTTCAATGATTGGAGCAGACTCAAGTCACCTGGGGAAAAGGCAGTTGCAAAGAGGAGTTAAGTAAAAAGAATTCGTTGCACAGAAGTCAAGAACATTACTTAAATAAGTAATACTTCCATGTTGCCAGGTCTTAAAGTGCTCAGTCCCAGAAGCGTGCAAAAGGAATAAACCAATTGGAAGCACTGCACCTCGTGTCAGAACCTGAAAAGCTGGACATTCATTTAATACGAGGAAAAGTCAACATCTCAAGACTGAAGACCAAGAAAAGACAAGCCAACAAACACAAGTGACTTTTGAAAATCAGCCTATCTCTTCAACGAGCAGATTTTTGAAAGTTCACTATAAAAGGCTGAGGAATCTCATTGAGAAACTGTTACCTGAACCACGAACGAGCAAGCTTTATTCAATATCTAACATGCAAAATATTCTCAAGTTATTCAAGCAAAATCCTCAAGCTTAAATCTCGAAGGAAATCGATCCAACACAAAGCTATGAAGGAAAGACAATTTCAAACTGTTGAAGAGGAAACTTTTGAAGAATCAAAAGGGGTATACTTTCCAAGGAGGATTGTAGGAAGGTTCAAGGTCGAACCAGTCTCAAGTTATTGGAGGGCTTCGTGATCAACTCCAAGAAGCTTGAGAAAGTGAGCTGAAGTAGCAAGGCAGCTGCCCTGTGAAGAAGCTGAGTCGGACGAGAAGTCAGCTGTGTGACCAAGGCATCTCCAGAGTGAGTCCAAGGAGCAAGTCAGCTGCGTGATCAAGACTTGTCTCTAGATTGATAACCACTTTGTGAACTGATCATTACTTAGTGGATTCCTCCAGGAGTTGGAGAAGATAGGAGTAGAAGAATTACCCCATCTTCGAACCTCTATAAAAATTACTTGTGTCATTTACATTTCAGCATATTTACATTTCTGCACAATCATCTTATATCTGATGATAATTTTCCAATCCAACTGATAAATAACAAAGTGCTAAAATCAAGTGTTAAAACAAAGTTAAATCAAATTCAAGGGTGTTAAGTCTTCCACTGAAAAACTCATCACAACCAAGTTAAGGTTTAGTCTAACCAACTGAGTTATTCTATCAACAGCTCTATCGAGTCATTGAGTGGCTAACTCATTTGATTAACTAACTTAGCTGTCCCTCAAGGACTTATTTTTGTGTATTAACTCGTAATATTTTAAAAGGACTAAAATCGAAAAGTTGGTAAGGTTTATTCTACCCCCTTTCTAAACCTTACTTACACCCCTTGGGACCTACAAGTGGTATCAGAGCGGTTGGTGCATTGAGCCTTCCGCACTGGTTACTGAACTAGATCTCTATCTTTTCTGAAAGATTTTTAACATTTGTATTTTAAAACCTTTCATTCTTAGCAAAAGTTATTATCATGGAAGCAAATCTAACACGCATTCCTATGTTCACTATTGAGGAGCTTGATGACTGGAAAATCCGTATGCAGGCTCATCTATATGCTTTACACGATGAAATGTGGCTAGTGATGGAGGATGGGCCACTGCAAATACTGAAAGTGAACACAATCAAGAATCGAGCAAATGCGGCTAAAGGAGAAGCTCTTTGCTAAGGCAAGACCAGCCATGGTTGAGAAACCAAGGACTGAGTGGACAAATGAGGACATAAAAAGATACAACTTGGACAATGTGGCCAAGGACATACTTTACAAAACCTTGGACAAAGCAATGTTCCACAAAGTTAAATCTTGCCAAACTATAAAACAAATCTGGGATAAATTAACTTTAATTTGTGAAGGATCTGAGCAAATTAAAGAAAATAATTTGTCCGTTGCTGTACATAAATTTGAAAATTTTAAAATGCTTGCAGGTGAAACCTTGGATCAGCTAGATGCTAGATTCACTGAAATCACAAATGAGCTATCAGCACTTGGGAAAGAATATACACAAAAGCCTATGAGAAATGAAGCCTCCTAGCTGAATGGGAAATGAAGGTCATGGCGCTGAGATATTCAATGAACCTCACAACAACATCCAATCATGAGCTATTCTCAGACCTCAAAGCCTATGAGTTTGAGCTGAGAAGAAAATATCAAGAGAAGACAGCTGTACCCAAAACAGTTGTACTTATAGTCAAGGATGGAAAGAGAGCTGAAGTCAAGGAAGCCATAGACCAGGAGAAGATTGCCTTGATGGTTAAAAGATTCAACAAGTTCTTTAATAAGAACTATAAAAGAAACAAGGGTGAATCTTCCAGGAGACATTCAGCTCCCTCCAAGTCAAGGGAAGACAGGCCTACCAAGAGAACTGAGCATCAAAGAGTTGAGTATCAGAAAGCTGATAACCCAAGAACGGAAAGAGCTGATCAAAGAGCTGAGAACCTGTGTTGGAATTGCAAACAACCAGGACACTTTGCTGTTGACTGTCCCTATCCAGTAGTCAACAAGTACAGAAATGAAGAAGATAGAAACGTCTTCAAAAAAAGAAGACAGGAGAAGAAGAAAGCCATGTTGGTCTTGGGATTTCTTGAGCCGAGACTAAGTCCAAAGAAGCGATGGAGACTCGAGAGTAGTAGTGAAGCGACTACTCAAGTGATTCGAGAAGAAGAAGCAACGATCTTCTAATGGCTAAAGAACAAGATCAACCAGACCAAGAAGATGAGGTACACTCTAACTCATCTCATTCAGATTCTAGTGATAGTGATTGTGATACACACACTTCATCACCCACTGATCATTATGATTCATTAGGCAAAATGATGAAACACTTTGAGCATATTAAATCCTCACACACACTATTAAATGAAGAAACAAGCCCATTTAAAAGCCAAAACTCACGCTGACAAAGGAGCTGAGTACTCTAAGTCACATAGCTGGTGAGAACAAGGAGCTGAAGGTTGAAAATGCTAAACTAATAGCAGAGATAGCTGCTACTGAAAAAAGGGAAAATGATCTCAAAAAGGTGATTGCCTCATTTAAAAAGGCATCTAAATCATTGGATGACCTTATTATGAGCCAAAAAGAATGTGGAGATAAGACAGGCATATGATTCAATTCCTTTGTGCACAGTCAAACTCCCAGAGTGATTTTAGAAAAAGTATCTTCAAGTAATGAAACATCTCAAAAATCCAAAACACCAAATGTTGCACCCACATTCGTTCCAAAGCACAACCACAAACAAACTGGCCTTGGATATAAAGGAAAAGGAAAACAGCCAGTTGAGTATGCTGAGAGGACAACTAAGAAGAAATCCAGCAGAGTTCCTCAGCAAACTCCAAATAGGAAGTACTATGTGAAGAATAAACAGAGCTACCAAAAACCCCAGAAGTTTTATCAAAGAAACACATATGATGGGAATGGTAGAAATTACCCAAGCCAAGCTGATTGGAACAATATGAAAAATCAAGAGAGACCAATGGAATACAAGCCTTGATGGCAAAGACCTAGACCTCAGCAAAGGTCATTCCAAAGGCAAAAGAGCTATTATCAACACACATATGCACCCAGGCAGTACACTCAAAAATATCACAACTACCCAAAGAAGGCAATTGCTAAAACACACACACAGGCATATCGACAAAAGAGACAGCTGTATGAACCTAAAGCCCCCAAGCAATTTGCCAAAGTGAATTATGATTATGACACAGATAGATGGAAACCTCTTAGAGTCAAATCATTTGGCTATAGGTTGGTTGGATCATCTTACAACACTAACCCCTCAGGACCCAGGCAAGCATGGGTACCTAAAAACTAATTTCCTTGATTGCAGGTTCAAGGAACAGCTGAGTGCCAAGGAACCTGGTACATGGATAGTGGCTGTTTCAGACATATGACAGGCAACAAGAAAAATCTGTCAAGATCCAAGGAGATTAGAGGTGCAAAAGTCATATTTGGAGGAAATGAAGCTCCAGGGGAAATAAAAGGCACTGGATCCATCAAGAAGAATGGATTAGAGATCACAGATGTTGCTTATGTTGAGGGACTCAACTTTAACTTGCTCAGCATAAGTCAACTTTGTGATAAAGGCTACAATGTTGGATTCAATATGGGAGTGTGCAGATTAAAGATACTGAATCTGATGAAATAGTGCCGCAAGGATCCCAGATAGAAGAACATGTATGCGGTAGATTGGTCTACTGCCACACCAAGCACTTGTCTATTAGCAAAGAGCACAACCGAATAAAGTTGGCTGTGGCACAAGAAGCTGAGTCATCTGAACATCAAGACAATCAACAAGCTTGCAAGGAGTCATCTTGTGGAAGGCTTGCGACTCAACTCGATGTACAAGAAATAAAGTGTATGTGATGCATGCGGATGGGAAAGCAGATTAAATCTTCATTCAAAAAAAAGCCTAGTCCTTCTTCAACAAGGATATTACATCATTGCATATGGACTTATTTGGTCCGATTGAACCACCATCATAAGTGGGAAGAAATACACCTTAGTGGTGGTAGATGACTATTCAAGATATACATGGACAATCTTCATGTGCAAAAAGAAGGAAACTTTGCGTAAAACTACCTCGGTGATGAAAAGAGTTCAAAATGAAAAGAGCCAAACCATTATAAAGATAAGGTCGATAGAGGAACCGAGTTTGTCAATGGGATAATAACTCAAGATTGTGTTGAAAATGGTATTGCTCATGAGTTATCTCATGACAAGAACTCCATGTGAGAATGGAGTAGCCGAAAGAAGAAACATAACTCTCAAGGAAGCGCAAGGACCATGTTAGCCAATTTGGATTACCTAAGAGATTTTTGGGTGAAGCCATCAACACCGCATGCTATACTCAAAATAGATGCATGATAAATAGGCGGTGACAAAGACTCCATATGAAATCTAGACAGGAGAAAGCCAAATATTGGGTACTTGAGAATATTTGGATGTAGATCCTTCATCCCCAACAATGGCAAGGATAATCTAAAGGCTTTTGATGCTAAAGTCGATGAAGGTATCTTTTTGTGATACTCGGTGAAAGCAAAGCCTATAGAGTATTGAACAAGAGGAATATGGTCACGAAGAGTCTATTCATGTGGTTTTTGATGAACCCAATGTGAATGGAGAAGATATTGAAGAGTTAGTGATAATTTGAATCACCAACTATGCGAGAAGAGTCCTTATGTTGAAGTCAAGCAAGAGCAATCAACCAAGATGAAGATGAGATAGTGAATCTCAAATAAAACTGGAAAATCTGCAGCTGAATGATGATGAAAGAGCTGTTCAAGATAACATAGCTGCAAGACGGCTGAACCCTACTGATTTGCTTCAACCTGATGTGAGATGGCTGAGAGACCATCCACCAGAGCTAGTCATTGGAGATGTGAGAGATGGTGTAAGAACCAGATCCAGAGCTCAGCAAAAAGCAATGTTCACTTGTTTTATTTCCCAAATAGAGCCAAAAGATGTGTCCCAGGCATTGGATGAAACACATTGGATTCAAGCCATGCAAGAAGAGCTGAATCAGTTTGAAAGAAACATGGTATGGGAATTGGTGCAGAGACCAACCCATCAGAATGTTATTGGAACAAAATGGGTTTTCAGAAACAAGATGAATGAGGAAGGATCCGTGGTAAGAAACAAAGCAATATTGGTAGCCAAAGGGTATTGCCAAGAAGAGGGAATAGATTTTGATGAAACATTTGCTCGTGTTGCCAGACTAGAAGCAATAAGGATATTTCTTGCCTATGTTGCACACAAGAACTTCATTGTATATCAAATGGATGTGAAAAGAACATTTTTAAATGGACTGTTAGAAGAAGAAGTCTATGTTGAGCAACCTCCAGGCTTTGAGCAGAAGACTCTTGGAGATAAGGTGTACAAGCTCAAGAAAGCATTATATGGATTGAAACAGGCACCAAGAGCATGGTATGATACATTATCTCAATTTCTAACTGACAATGGATTTACCAAAGGCAAAGTGTACAAAACACTCTTTAGAATTCAAGATGGAGAGAGTATACTGCTAGTTCGAATATATATGGATGATATTATTTTTGGATCCACAAATAAAGAGATGTGTGATAAGTTCTCAAACCTCATGCAAGGCAAATTTGAAATGATCATGATGGGAGAGCTGACTTTCTTCCTAGGACTTCTAGTTAAGCAATTGAAGGATGGAACCTTAATAAGTCAAACAAAGTACACCAGAGATTTAATGAAGAAATTTGGTATGGAAGAGAAGTCTTCGTGAAAATACCAATGAACACATCACCAAGATGGACATGGATGCGAGATGGTAAGGTCAGATCAAACAAGATACTGAGCATTCATTGGATCATCTTTACTTAACTTAATGACCAAGAAGGCCGGACATCACCTTTTAAAGTAGGTGTATGTGCAAGATTTCAATCGCACCAAAGGAGAGCCACATGATCGCAGCCTAAGAGAATCCTAAGATATTTGAAAGGATGCCGGGAAGTTAGCTTATGGTATCCAAAGGAAGGTGGATTCAAGCTTATTGGTTACTCGAACATACGTATCTTTGGATGTAGAGTTGACGGGAAGAGTACTTCAGGTACATGTCAAATGCTTGGAAACAGATTGATTTCCTGGTTTAGCAAGAAGCAAAACTCAATATCCACATCCACACGGTGGTGAGAGTACATAGTTGCGGGCAAATTGTTGTGCCCGTCTTATGGATGAGACAGCAACTGAGAGATTATGAAATTGAAGAAAAAGAGATTCCAATTATGTGTGATAATGCAAGTGCTATTGCAATCACTCTGAATTTTGTGTTGCATTCAAGAATAAAGCACATTGATGTCAGATATCATTTCATAAGAGATCACGTTGAAAAGAAAGTCATCATTTTGGAATATATCTTAACTGATAAACAGTTAGCTGATATTTTCACGAAGCCCTTATGTGAATCAAGATTTGAAGAGCTTAAGCATGAACTAGGGTTAATTGAGTTGAGTTAACATTCAGAAGACTCAATCAGAAGAGATGGAAGATAGAAAGCAAGAAATGAACAAGTTTTTCACATCAGCCAAGTGAAACAACCATATCATAAAGTCAGTTGTATCGAGTTGGCTGATAGCTGAGTCGCTTAATGATGAAGAGAGAAGAAGAGTTAAGTCATTTGTGAAATAAGCTGAGTCATTTACGAGCTAAGTGACAAAAACGCAGTCATTTTTAATGAGCGGGAATGTTTTTAAGGATGACGTCAGCGTAATAATGACGGGTACAGTCAAAAGCTGCACAATCAACATATGATTGGATATAAATGCTGCCGCATTAAATGCGAGGAATTAAATGCGGTTCGGCGTGCTAAATCTGAGCCGTTGATCTCGATCAAAATTCAAAAACCAAAAACACGTCCTTTCATAACCCTTATATACTCATTTTCTTTCAGTTTTCTCTCTCACACTCAAAACTTTTCATCTTCAAAGCAAAAGAAAAGCAAGTTCATCTCTCTCGCAAACCCTACCAGTCCTCAAGTAAATCTATCAAGTTTTAATCGGTAAAACTCTCTACAAATGGCACCAAAGCTCGATTTTGTAAAGTTATCGAAGCAAATCCACTCTGGATCGACTGTGGATTTTGAAGGAATGATAAAGCAGCGTTCTGGTGAAACCCTAGTGAAGAAGATAGTTGATATGCTGGAAAAGTCCGGTCTCAGGCCTTTTCTTACAATGGAGTACTCGCTGACCTATACTGAAGAGATAGCGCAGTTCTATGCAAATGCGGAGGTGCAGGATGAAGGCATCAAATCTTCCGTCCACCGCAAGGACATCATGATCACTGCTAAGGACCTTGCGGAGCACTGTTTGCTTCCGTCTAAGGGCATGACGGAAATATACAAAGCTGATGTTAACTTTGCTGTTGCATGGAAAAAAGTAGCCAAACCGGAGTGTGCTGCGAAAGTAATCTACACAACTAAGAAGAAACTGCTGAAGGATGACTATCACAAACTGATGGATGTCGTTGCAAAGTGTGTAGATATGAAGTTTGGCAGTTTCAATCAACTGTCAAAGACCAAGCTGATCGTCATGGCTGCGATTATGCAGGGAAAGAAAGTCAACTGGGCTAAGTTCATGTACAGCAGACTCTGCCAAAATGTTGGAAACAAGACACATAAGGAGGATGGAACCTTTGGAGGATCACTTGGCTATGGCCTGGTTATCGGCCATTTGATGGAAGTGAAGGGCATTCCCCTTCAACATGGAAAGCCCTTCCATGTAAACAAGAAGATGTTCAGGGCCAATCTTTCAGGAGCCCAGAAGAGAGTCCATGCGAAGAGGGCGGATACAAGTGAGGGGGAATCAGCTGAACCCAAGGACACAACTGTTTCATCCCCTCCAAAGAAGAAAACTACAAAGAATAAGGCTGCCCCTGCAGCAAAGAAAGAAACAGGATGCACTGCGCCCCGGTGAGTCGCCGCCCGAGCATGTGTGTCTCCCGCCCATGCGGTGAGGCTGAGAAGGAAGCCCAAATACCTTCTCCAGCCATAAGGAAGAAGAGGACTGCCAAGCCTAGAAAGGCAGCTGCCTCTAAGGAAATTCAAAAAGCCTTTACGTTTGAGGAACCGGAGGAAATAAAATCAGATATTCCTCTAGTTAAAACCAAGAGAAAAAAAAGAATCTCCAAATTTTCAGAGCTTGAAAAGACGGTTGAGTCTCGCTACTCATTTGAGAAAACTTCGAGAGGCTGGCGACATTGAGGAAGTGCGGTCTCCGAAAATAGTCGATTTAAACCGCTAAGTCTGTGAGGGCGATCAACAGAGGCCCCAAGAAGACCCAGCTGTGGACAGGACAGCTGAGGAAAAAGAAGCAGCTGAGACAACTGAATCTTCACCTGAGAAAGTTGTCTCTCCGCCTACTACGGATGTTGCTAAAGGTGAAGAACAGCAGAACATCTTGCCTTCCATCCCAGAAAAGGAAGGACAAGAAGAGGATGACAATGATGATGTCATCATGTATTCTCCTATATACCCGCACACCCAAAGCCGCTCACGTGAATGGAGGGCGTGGAAGCTAAGTCACTCGAGGGAGCAGTTTGAATGCCCTGAGTTCATAGAAGAAGATGAGGAGTTGTTCGAATTTCTCGGCATCACCAAAGTGGTTCAAGCCCTAGATGAAGACAACTACTTGAATATCTTGACAATCTTCAAGGAGAGGGCTCAAGCCAAAGCAGCTGAGGAAGCTGAAGCTCTCGAGAAAGCCAGTGTATGTCCTCTAACTGGAACATTAGAACACACTCACTCTCACCTAGATGTGCTCTCGGAAAGTGATGAAGATATGGATCCCACTACTGCTAAAGAGAAGTCAGACATGCATCAAGCTTTGAAGGAATCCAGGATGTTGCATGAGCAACGAATGTTTGAAGGACCAGGAGAGTCCTCACAATCTCTCCTGGAGACAGACCCATTGGGAGTAGTGCAGCAGATTGCCACAACCATAGCTGCAGCTATGTCCCCAATTGTTTCAGAAGATGGGTCCAAGGGACTTGGCGATGAAACTGGGAATTTGGGCACCCAAGTTGAGCCAACCCCTACTAAAGGTGTTATACCACCTGCCCCCACGGCTGAGCACTCAACGGAAGCAAATGAGTCCGGGAGAAGAGTGACCCTATCGCCAGTCCACTCGGTGGTGTGCCACCGAGGGGAAACTCACTCCACTGCAGCAGGGTCGGAGGATGCTGCAGACGACTCCACAATTAAGTAAGGAGCCGAAGTGGAAAAAGAAAAAGAATCACAGCAGACTGACATTAACGAAGCTCGGACATTTAAGTCTATTCAGAGAAGTGTCAATCGCTTGCGGGGTGAGGACGTTGCCGCGTTGCCGGGAATTAAACGGGCAGGCGAAAGTGCAATCCGGGGTTGAGACTCCTTCGGATGCCCACGATCAAGACCCTAAGACAACTGCGTCTGTCGAAGGGAATGTAGAAGGCCTCGCTGCAGTTGAGACTGCTGGAGGTGTTGAAGGCCCAAGGGAGGTTGAGACTTCCCTGGGTAAAGCTTAATAAGTTCAGAACATCCCTCCTGTCAACATTGCGTAAATCCGAAAAGGAGATTAGTGCTCTTCATGACTCCCAGGATAATCGACATATCCTTTCTCGGGATATGAAGACGGTTTGAGTCCATACCGTTGAACATCAAAAGGACACGATTGAGGATGTTCTCCTCGACGAAGTCGATCGAGTTTCAAAGCCTCGTCAAACTTTCAACTTCGATGATGAACCAAGCCCCCAGGTTTCATCATCTTGATCGATGACGCCGATCTTTGCGGTAGAGAGAACAGTAATTCATTTAGAAAAATCTATCGAGGCGAAGAAGAAGTTACATTACATCTGGTGGCACGTCCACCGGTGGCCAACCTACTCAAGCAAAGCCAAGTCGAACCGAGTCTTCTACACAGGCTCTCACAAATGCAATGAAAGATCGACTCCACCAGGATCATCAAAGGCACAAACTACAATTGCAATCCCTTTCGTGCGAGATGATACATTTTTGAGCAATTGTTTCCCTTCTCCCTTGAGCCGCCGAGCTAGAAGAGGAGGAAACTGACTAAAGAGTAGCGAAAATACACGATTCGAGAAGATCCGGCATCCCTACGAGACTCCATTGTGCCATCGACTTTAATTTCGATCTTTGAATGGCCACTAGTTGAATCAAGTTTTGACAGGTGAGATCCGTGAGGTCTTCAAGAAAATCTTTGGAGAGATTGAGAAGATCGAACAGCACCATGCCTCATTAGATATGCGTCGGACAATAGAGATGCAACCTCACAAATGACTTACGAGGGATTGTGGTACGGATCGAGGAGTGGTGTCAGCAGAGTGCAATGCGATACGAACAAGTTAGATATTTCAAGGCATTGTACAACAAGATGCTGGTTTGGAGTGCTGACAATGCTAATATGAAGCAGAGGATGAAGGCCTATATGGAGAGATTGCATGCCTCCCATACAACTGAAATGGAGTTACTGCATGAATTTCATCGAAAAGAAATTCTACGTGTTGAGGAGAACATGAATACGAAATTCAGCCTTCTAATGGCTGAAATGAAACTGGTGGCAGCTGAATCGAAAGCCACTCGCTCAGAATTTCGAACAGCACATGCCGCAGCTGACTCCAAGCATAACTCAGCTCTCAGCCGACTGGATTTCATGCTCGCAGGAATGTTCCCTGGGTTCCTCTCTCCTTCGATGATGCCAAAAAGGGGGAAGAGGAATACCTGAGGAAATTGAAGGAAGAAACAGCTGAGAAGCAAAAGGAAGAAACAGCTGTTGAGAAGAAAAATGGAAAAGCTGTTGAGGGGGAAAAGTCAAAAGATCTGACACTAATGATTGCTAAAACCCCTCAGCAAGGTCATGTCACAGCCTCAATACTCAGCAAACTTCCATTAACTCTGCCGATCGAACACCCTGTTGTGCCTATGTCAGAGAAAAGAAAGATTGTAATAGCAGACCAGTTAGAGTTCGATAAAAAGACGGATGTCTGCATTGAGCAATGACAAAACAATTCAGTGGCATTCCTGTAGGGAAGGATCAAGATGTCATTCCAGATGACGGAGACGAGCCAAGATCAGTTGAAGAATTTAAAACTCTCGAATCCGAAGGCTATTTCAAGAACATGTCAGTAGCCCAAGCCTGGGATCATTACTGGGAGAAAGGTCTTAAGTTGTGCGAGGAAGCTGATAAGCATCAGACTACCAGCAGCAAGTCAACTGGCAAACAGAAGACTCCCATACAGTATACACCCAGAGGAGGAGGAAGAAGTGGTGGAGGAAGAGGTTTTCGACCTAGACCTCTACCCAAAAATATTGAATATGCAGATCCAAGCAAGAAGGGAATGATCTACTGGGCTGGGTACGATGAAGTAGCAAATCTGGAAGTAGCCAGAAAGAATGCTGAGTATGTGAAAAGAATAGAAGAGGAAAACAAAACACAAGATCAGTTGTGGCAAGAGGCAAGAAAGGAAGGGAAAAGACGATGCTGCGAAGAGAGCTTATGAAAAGAAGAAAGCAGCTGAAGATGAAAGAAAAAGAAAGAGAGTTGATGATGACAGAGCTGAAGAGGAAAGAAAGAGGCAGCGAAGGCGATGAAGTGTTGCTGCTAACCCTTCGTGTATTTTACTCGTGTAAATACATTTATGTGTAAGTCATCTGTACATTCAATAAAGTGTGTTTGTATTTTCTCTCTTTGTATCTTAGCATAGATGCTTGTAAATTGCTTAGATATGATTATGCTCTGATGCACTTTGTAAACAGCTTTGTAAAGGACAAGAATGTTATGATCAATAAAATGATTGATTCAACGCATACATTCTTTGTTTCTGCATTGCATGTATGTATCTGTGTTGTCTACATTTTGTTTAATATTTTTAAGTTTTGGCATCATCAAAAAGGGGGAAATTGTTGGGAAATTTATTGTTTAGATTTTTATGAATGCCATGTAAAACTTAGATTAGAATGTTGGCACCCCATTTTCCTTCTAATTCTCAATGTAATAGATAGGACTGAATGAGCTGAGTCAAGTCAGCTATGCCTGGAAATACAAGAAGTCAACTGAAGAAGTGAAGTAAAGACTCTACTGAGGAACAACTTAGTATGGCTAAGATAGAAGATCAATGACTCGACTGAAGATGTAATAGCTGAGGAACAGCTGTGTGAAGAGTCAGTTAAATCAACTCAAGAAGCCAAATCACAAGTTGAGTGACAGATGAGTCTTTCAATGATTGGAGCAGACTCAAGTCACCTGGGGAAAAGGCAGCTGCAAAGAGGAGTTAACTGAAAAGAATCATTTTAAGTCAAGGACATTACTTAAATAAGTAATACTTCCATCTTTGCCAGGTCTTAAAGTGCTCGATCCCGAGAAGCGTGCAAAAGGAATAAACCAATGGGAAGCATCGCACCTCGTGTCGAACACGAAAAAGCTGGACATTCATTTAATACGAGGAAAGGTCTACATCTCAAGATCAAGACCAAGAAAAGACAAGCCAACAAAACACAAGTGACTTTTGAAAATCAACCTATCTCTTCAACGGGGATTTTTGAAAGTTCACTATAAAAGGCTGAGGAATCTCATTGAGAAAAGGTTACCTGAACCACGAACGAGCAAGCTTTATTCAATCTCTAACCCGCAAAATATTCTCAAGTTATTCAAGCAAAATCCTCAAGCCTAAATCTCGAAGGAAATCGATCCAACACAAAGTTGTGAAGGAAAGACAACTTCAAACTGTTGAAGAGGAAACTTTTGAAGAATCAAAAGTGGTCTACTTTCCAAGGAGGATTGTAGGAAGGTTCAAGGTCGAACCAGTCTCAAGTTATTAGAGGGCTTCGTGATCAAATCCAAGAAGCTTGAGAAAGTGAGCTGAAGTAGCAAGGCAGCTGCCCTGTGAAGAAGCTGAGTCGGACGAGAAGCCAGCTGTGTGACCAAGGCATCTCCAGACTGAGTCCAAGGAGAAAGTCAGCTGCGTGTTCAAGACTTATCTCTAGACTGATAACAACTTTGTGAACTGATCATTACTTAGTGGATTCCTCCAGGAGTTGGAGAAGAGAGGAGTAGAAGAATTACCCCATCTTCGAACCTCTATAAAAATTACTTGTGTCATTTACATTTTAGCATATTTACATTTCTGCACAATCATCTTATATCTGCTGATAATTTGCCAATCCAACTGATAAATAACAAAGTGCTAAAATCAAGTGTTAAAACAAAGTTAAATCAAATCCAGGGGTGTTAAGTCTTTCGCTGAAAAACTCATCACACAAGTAGAGTTCAAAGTTTAGACTAACCGGTGAGTTATTCTATCAACATGCTCTATCGAAGTCGTTGAGTGGCTAACTCACGATTAACTAACTTAGTTGTCCCTCAAGGACTTAGCTGTGTATTAACTCTGTAATATTTTAAAAGGACTAAAATCGAAAAGTTGGTAAGGTTTATTCAACCCCCCCCCTTTCTAAACCTTACTTACACCCCTTGGGACCTTCACCAGAGACCAGCAAGAGGAAATTCCATCAAGAAAGCGGGAGGCCAGCTACCTCTCCAACGGAAGGATGATGGCTCAAAAGCTACTCTAGAAAACCGTAGGCAAGTGCACCTATCGTTTTATAGTATAGATTATTGAGTACCTAGTGTCATTCCCACGAGGATTATAAGTACTGATAATTACCATCTTTTTGTTATCTAATCTAACAATTTTCAGAGTTTTTGTTTGTTAAAAAAAAAAAGAAAAATGAAAAATAAAGAATTTGAATTAATCACAACTTACAATAGATCAAATAAAAGTAGATTGTAGAATAAGAAATCAAGAGCTAGAAATGTGTTTGAATGTAAATCACTCTAGAATGTTTTTGTGATTAAATAAGATAAAAATACAACCATAAACCATTAAGCAAAAACCAACCTCTTTCAATAAAATCTCATGTTTCATGGATCGTAGAAATTCCCAATTTAAGTTAAACCCTCTATCGAGCGCGAATAACTTCTAACCTCAAGTTGATTAACTGAAATTTCTTTTTAGTTAACACCCCCAAGACATCATTATAACGATTTGTGAATTCCCATATTAGGTTTGACCCTAATCCAGAAGATTCATGTCGTCCTATATCTAGGATTGCATGCAACTCTTTTCACTTATATACACTACTACAAAATAGTCTTTTTACATCGGTTCTGGGGAATATTCTACATCAGTTTTGAAACCGATGTAGAATCCAGCGTAGTGGAATTGGGGGCCTTTTTACATCGGTTACAGAACCGATGTAGAATATATTTTCCTACATCGGTTATGATACAACCGATGTAACAAATGGACCCTTTACATCGGTTACTTGGACAACCAAATGACCCGTTACATCGGTTAGTTAGAAAACCGATTTAAAGAGACAAAAACCGAACATTTTACATCGGTTAAAATAATAACCGATGTAAATATCCATGTTTTACATCGGTTTGTTCTTTAACCGATGTAATGTTTTCCTTTTTTTAAAAAAAATACCTGCTTCATGAAATGAAACCCAACCTCAATTTTCTTTTTCCAGATTTTTACAATACAATACGCCCTGCCAGCACCT
This sequence comes from Rehmannia glutinosa, assembly GCA_016081115.2. Taxonomy (NCBI): domain Eukaryota; kingdom Viridiplantae; phylum Streptophyta; class Magnoliopsida; order Lamiales; family Orobanchaceae; genus Rehmannia; species Rehmannia glutinosa. The sequence continues at coordinate 56,814,985 of CM071930.1, forward strand.
ATATATAATTATTAAAACAATACGCCGTCCCAACCCGCCAACTACAACACGATAGTAATAAATCAAAACACTATGTACCAACACTACGACAACAATTAAACAAAAACACCATTTACTAACATTACAACAAATTGCAATACTAAGTCAATCATATAAAAACAAAACGGATTATCATGTTTACAATACAATATATAAAATCCTTTCAACACAATAAACAAGGTGATCAATACAAGATTACTTGGTTGCTTCAGAATTCCATATGCCAACTTGGTAGTTTGGATTGTTCTTTAGAAATTAACCTACAAGAAAATCCAAAAAATATCAACATTATAAGAACAATCAACTAATATAAGAACCATAATTTAAAAATACTCAACCTAATATAATACAAGATTTTGACTAGTCCACACCCATCAACCTAAATATTGTACATTATTTCAACCGTTAAGTTAAAAATTAACTTAAGAGATGAGTCATAGTCTCTCCAGTCTCATATGTTCTCCATAAGCTGAAAGAATTTGAAAAAATTAATTTTAGAACCATTTTCTTTTAATTAAAGGGCTCGATGCAAGATCCAACAGATACTATTGTATTGACTAGGAGTCTGACAAATAAAACGATTTTGAGATGTGATCAAAACTCCAGGATTAGATGCAATCAAAGCCCCTTAATATCCTAATATGAAAGATGGGGTTCAAAGAATAGAACATGTAGCAGAAAATTAATCTCACATTTTTTTCAAATTAGCAGAAAAAAGTTATGGATTCAATAAATAAAAGATTGCTCTCCAATGTTCTTACCGTGTACTCTTCTAGAAGGCATTTTCCTGCATTTTGTGTTATTTCCACAATCTTATGGTGATGCCCACTGTTCAGTTCCCTCAAGTCTTCATAACAAGGAACAATCATGGAATCAAGATTACCACATGCCTCAAGGTCAAGTTGTAATGAACCCGCAGCAGTTTGTTTTTGTTAATTACTTATAAATTATAATATACATGTTCGAACAATAATAAGGGTTAATAACAAATAATACCATTGAGGTTCAGTCTATTTTACAAATTACACCCTCAAGAGGGGGTATTTGTTAGGTAATTACAAATCTCAATAGGGTGTTTATAAATGCCTTAAGGGGGTGTATTTGTAATTTTGAAACTTAACTAGAGTTTTTTTTGTAATTAGGTTAAACCTCAGAGGTAGTTTTTTTAATTTGGCCCAGTAATAATTCCACCAATGCAGAGAAAATCCATGCAAAACTGGAAATCTTACGGTCAATGGACGAGAGGAGATCCTTGCTTCCAAAGATTCGCATCTTCCAAAGGCGAGTAACTCACAATGAAGAGAAGCGTCCACGTAAGGCTTCAATAGTGGCCATCCCTCCCCTAGAACAAATAACAGCAAATTCACATTAAGGAAATAAATATGCAAGGTAGACTTCTAATTTCTTCAGTAGATTACTACTAACCTCACTATTTCGTGATGGGAAGGGAAGACCAAGATACAAAGTTACTTCAAATATTCGGACTAGTGCTGCAATTATTTCACTTACATGTTAACAAACACCAATCATCATTCATCATTTAAAATACTATCATTGCCGTTTAAAATACTATCATACCGTCTTATCCATGGAACCAGTAGCAAAAACTTAAAAGTTCAATATTTAAAAAGACAAAGGCAAAAAAGGATGAAGGTATTGTTAAACTCGCTTTGTAATGAGTGGAAAGTATCATAACTTGTAACCATGCCATTTTCAAGATGGACTAAAAAAACAATTTGAATATAGGTACTGTTAAATATATTTTAATTTGATTGTTGACAAAAGTTTGGCACTTTGAATAACTTCCACTATGAAAATTAGTTCAGGACAACAAAAAATCTACTATATGAGGGAACCTGCCATTTTTCTGCAACAATTTAAATTTAATTACTCAGAAAACATTGAAATAGCATAAAATGAATGTCGTCATTAACAAGACAATTTGTACAAGAAATTGAAATTGCACAAGACGCAGTCTCTATACCATAACACTTTGAACTAAAAAGTCCACCGAGAGGAACTTGAGAGATACAAAATGGTTCCAAGTAATCACGGAACTAAAGGCATAAATTATAGCATCACGTTCATAATTGAAACACAGTAACTCATTGTGAGAAAGAAAAACTATTGGGATACAAACATAGACCAACAAATATTTATATTAAAAACACAATAAATTAAAACAAACCCTAGAGATGTCTTTATAAAAAAATATAATTATTCCTTGAAGGCTAAATGATTTACACCACTCATTGACACCACTGAGTTAATTTTCCAACTCACCCACCCCGTAACAAGTACTGCGCTCCGAAAAAATTATCGAAATTAAGTTGGAAAATCAGATCTAATGTGAGTTGGTTATGGCGGAATCCATAGGAAGATTCAAAAAAGGTGTTAGACCTATATTACCTTTAGGATGATATGGTTCACAGCAACTCACCATATGCTCGCTGAAAATACTACTGAAGAAAGAAGAGACTGACCATGTCAACTTCAATCTGTTCAGAGTACTATAGAATGATAACTTTTTCTAGATAGAGTAATGATATCTTATCCCACATTTGTTTGTGATTTTCAGTAATCAAATTCTAGAGTTCAGCTTTTGAAAAACTCAAACATTTATAGTAGTTTACAAAGCATCTATCATCACCAGCTTCAACTAAAATATGGATAAGCATCGAAAATCAGATAGTGAATAGCATATAAAGAACATGGCAGGCACTTGCACAAATTCCATAGATATAAAAATTGACCAAATGTAGTAGTTGTTGTAGCTCGTCACAATATACTATTCACCAATAATTTTGAAAAATCAAACTAATCTAACAAGTCAAAATGAGATACTTTCTTCATTTGCCTATACAAGATCTCCAGGAAAAAAGCAATAAACGAACAAAAATCTAGTAATCACAAAAATAAACCTCTGAAAGTTCTTCCATAAGAGAAGAGTGTAAGGCATCAGCCTCTTTCCCCAAACTGTGAGCATCATGCAGACCTTCTTTTATAGCCAAGACCTGCAGACAGACTAAAAGGTTAGTAAATAATCTCTCTCCTTGTTTGTTTGGGCGTGTGTGTGTAACATTTGAGTTCAAGGGCATATAAGAAGAATAAAATTAGAAATCAATCATAAATCATCTCATTCCAAATAGTTTTATACTTCTAGCTGAATGCCAGAACATGAACACATGCGGTTGGGAGCTGCACAAAGGCAGGATGAAATGTCTAATATCCTGTATCATCTGTGTTTTACACTTTCTGGAGAAGTGGCAAAATTCTCTGTTCTTTTACGCTAGTGAAACTATTTCCGTAAAATTCCAGCTAAGGCAACATATTACACTTGAACATCTTTCAACTCTTAAAGATCAAGCACATCATACACACTATAAAGGAACTCTGCCGAACTCTTAACTTAGCAAATCAAGTAAACAATTTTTCACTTCCAGGTCCTCTATGCTAAAAATTCTTAGAAATCAAATCCTTACAGGTATAGCGACATAGAATGACAACATTCAACAAACAATTAATTTTGATGACTCATGAAGATTTTATGATATTTATTGTTTGAAACATCACGACAATGCATTTCGTTCACCAGTGATAGACTAATAATATGAAGAAAGGATATTAATTATCGTATGAACAATCTTCGGAAACACTAATTTAAGTCCTTTGGAAAAAAGTCCTACTGTTCGTTCACTTTGAATGAATTTGAGAGTGAAGTAGAACATTGAACAAATACTAATGATTGGAATATTAGTAATACTTTTTAGGAATTACTATCGAAGCACCACATAAATTGGTAGCTAAGAGTGTCAGAGATCGTTCACTAAGCACAGATTTTGACTAGTGTACTTGTGATCGAGGAAATCAAACGAAGGAGTCGAGGACAGATGTGATAGGTTTCAGAGATGATAGTATAAAAAAACCTTTTAACAATTTCCGAAATTCAGTCTAATACGTACTAGGAGCTATCGTATAATATTTACCACAACAAAGATTAAATGTTTTTTTTATCACAATCTTGACAAAAAGAATGTTTTATCATTAGCAAGGACTGTGAACTTCTATGTCTAGATGTGAGGCATAAATTAAACCATAAAAATAAATACCATCACAAATTTCTTATGTTTGAAGCTCTCACTATAGTATAGTTATCAACTGCTATTTTGGAGGTCCACGGAACTCGTCATTGGTTCGATGATCTAAAGTCCACAACACAATACCAATAAAAACAAAAAAAAAAACAAAGTAACCCCCACATTTGACGAGAAAACGGCCTTAGAAAAGCCCAAGCCCCCATGTTCAACTTCCTAAATGGAGCCACCACCACAAGTCCAGATGCACCATACAGTTGTGTAAAATCTTCACAACATAGAACTTGGCCCTAAGCCAAAAGCAGATCCAGAACCAGAGCTATGTCAACTGACAAATAATAAACAAATTACTTAAAAGGCAATCATCTAATAAAAAAATCCAAAATGTCACCAAAAATACTAACATATATATCCCAATTGAACATTCAAGCACAATCATCAGATTACTCAGAATAAGCCCAAAAAGAACAACATCCACAAATATCCACAAAAAAAAATGAACAAAAAGGACACATACTTGCATAGGTTTTCTCGAGCGTTTCCAACTGAAACGGAGTCTTCCTCTTACGCTTAGTCCTACCCCTCCGACTGGTCCATGCTCCTATTGATATCTCCCTCCGAACCAGCCTCCACTGAATACCAGTTGCAGCCCACGAACCCTAGAAATCACGACTTGCCCTAAAAAGGTTAGGGTTTGAAACAACGAAACCGTGAAAACCATTCTCCCTATCTTGACCGACTTTGACCGTGCACATATGTGCCAGTAAGATGAAGGTGCTCTAGCGGAATGATTGTGCAACGGTGGCAGGCGGCGGAGGAATGACGAGAGAAATCGAGAAATTTAATTTGGGGAAATAGAGTATAATCGATTTGAGAGAAGAAAAAACTGAGATGCTGAAGGGAATAGGGCAAATATTTACATCGCGTATTTAATAACAAACGATGAAAACATCTTTAAAAAATTTACAAATATGCCACCGGGTATTTTTCCTACATCTGTTACTTTATAACCGATGTAAAACATTTATTTCTACATCGGTTCATTTGACCACCGATGTAGATATCTTCTAAAAAATTACAATTATGCCACCACGTGTTTTTTTACATCGGTTGTGTAATAACCGATGTTAAACCACGATGTAAATGTCTTTTTTGTAGTAGTGATAGGTTCTATTTCACCATGAATCTCTCGATTTCCGGATGAAAAATAAAATTCAAATCAATATTGCGCATATACCAATTCGAATGAATAAAGCATAATATATGTGAATCACACAAAACATGAATATTTTATTAAAAACATACAAGCCTTAATCACAAATTCATTCTAGAGTTCATTACATTCAAACACTAGAAATTTAGCTACACATGGCTTTGACAAAAGAGTATACTACACAAGAAGATTTGAATAAAATGAACATGGTGTACTTGGCTCTTATTCAAGACCAATTCAAGACTTCCTCCTTGGTTGATTGCAATGATGTTGAGCTCCAAGCCTTCTCCTCTATTGCTCTTCAACTTCCAAGTCTACCTCTATTTTATCCTCTCAATGTATTTTGCTTTGAAACTTAGAGTGAATGAATGAATGAATTATGAATGGAATGCCTCATCCAACCCAAACTCTTGGCTTTTATAGACATTATTGTTGTGAAAGAACACATTAACAATGTCATCTTTTGACAAATAATTGCTCCACTTCCATAGTTGGGTTGTTGAATCCTTGTTTTCATATGATAATTGAGGGAATAATGGGTCTTAATGCAGCAAAATGAGATGTAAAAGTTTTACAAAAGTTGTCCAAAAGCAAAAAGGAAAAGTCCCCATTTCCGCCAAAAGGAAGAATTGAGATGGAGACAAAACACTTCATAAGCACGGCCAGGCCGTGTTTTCCACGCAAATTGGCAGGGTGTGCTTTAAACACGGTTTGGGCATATTTTTCTTGTCGTCATGCTGAACACGGTCGTGCTTTCAAAGCACGGCCCTGGTGTGTTTTTCTGCTTTTCTTGTTTTTCTTCTCTTTGAAGCATGGCCATGTTTCCCAACACACTAGGGGTGTGTTTTGCACGAGATTGAGTCTTCTTGCTTTCCTTTTGATTAGTGTTAGACTTCATTTTGTTCGTATTTTCATACGAAATCCATATGAGTCTGCTTCAAGTCTTTACCTTCACCATTTAAAACAAGCCAATGTGATTTTTCTTGAATTTATTGATTAATAAACTAAAAAGTTAAAGAAATTATCGAAAAAGAGTTATAAAAACATGAATAAAAATGCACTTATCAAAGGACGCTACCTCCCCCGCAAGAAGAAGAGGCACCGCCACTCCATCCGGAGGAGCTCCGCCCATTGAAGTAATTTACCTGCCTGTCGGAAGGATGCCACATCCCCCACGGAAGGGAAGAATGTTGCCATCGCGCGGAAGATGGGTTGTACCACTTATGTTCACCTAACCCAGGAAGCCTTCCGAGCTATGCCGGACGAAGCTTCCCGGAATGCTTTGAAGCATTAAGCTATGGCCGGAGCCATAGGGAGATCGCCCCAGGCTCCTCCCACCACTGAAGACCAGCCAGGAATCATGAAGAGCCGCTACTAGCTGAATAATCCTAAGATGTTGGTCTGTGGAGCCAAGAATCAACAAGAAGAACTGTCACATAGAAGTTGAGAGGCCAGCCCTCTCCTCCGGGAGGGGTGCTATCTCTGCCACAACCAAGAAAGGCACCGCCTCCTCCTCCTGGGAAGGGGGGCTCCGCATGATGAAAAAGTTCGCTTAACGCGAAAGAGCTCTCCAAGCCCTGCTCGAAAAAGCTGCCCGAGCTACTTCAAGGAAGCATGTTGCGGTGGAAGCTACGGGAAGACCTCCCTAAAGCTCCGCCATATATTGAAGACCCCACCCTCAGGGAATAAGATAAAAGAAATGAAGGACTTTGGAAAAAATCAATAAGACCAGCATGATCCCGCAGGAAGAGAAGCAGGAAATAGAGCCTACCACTCCCAAGTGCAGACTCACAAGCCGCAGAGGAGTCGCAGGCGGTGAAACATCAGCCAAACCAACTCGTAGTCCATTGCAATAAGGAGGAAGTTCACTGGCCCTGCCATCCTGGACAAGCCATTGCCCTCGGGCATCAAGATCTCTAGCCTCCCGGAGAATGATGATACCGGAGGTCTACCAGGAGCACTTAGATAAACTCCATGAAAAAGCGGATCTCTAGAGCATGATGGATGATTCCTATTGTAAAAGTGTCCAGACAACACTGACCAAGTGCCACTAACTTGGTTGATTAGCTCCCAGTTAGATTAATCATTGGGATGGAGATGCTCACTACTGCCTTCGCATGACAATTATCCATCGGAAGGAAGTATTCAGAGACCATGACTCTTTCTTTTCAAGTAAAACAACCGGAAAGAGAGTTACAACAAGACTTCGTGAAGTGATTCGTGGAAGCCGCAGGCTCCAAAGGTGAGAACACCAAGTAAGAAGGCACACCGTTGAGAAGACATGAGGATAGACCCCTCCTTCCAGAAGGGCACCATTCAACAACTCATAGAGCCGAAGCAGACGCCCTTGCCCGATGAAGAGGGTGCCCCTGCCTGGTCAAAAGGGTGCCCTTTCGCAATCTCCTCCTCTTGAAGGGCTCTACTCGCCAAATAAGTCTGCTAGACCCGGAAAGCTCTTCAGCTCAATGAGGCTACTTGGATTGCTCTAAGACATCAATACTCTTGGAGCCATACGAGGATATCCACGAGCTTCGCCACCTGCATAAAGACCCCTCGTAAAGTACCCTGCCATTATAGGCCGCAGCAACAGCTGCATGAAGAATGACCCTCACTCGACTAAAATGGATTAGAAAAACAATGAAACATTGAAGAAGCCATCATATTGATGGAGGAAAAATAAACCTTGAAGTCTAAAAAGGATAGGACAAACTCCCCTCGGCGCTCAGGCTGAAGATTCAATTGCCATCCAGACTAGTCAAACTATCTCTGGAACAAGCAACCCTTTATAGAAAAATAGAACTCCTAGACGACATGTCGATGACCCATCCTCAGCTGGAGGGAGCTCCGTAAAATCTCCATTCATTGAAGAATACGAAGACTCCATAGATGAAGAAAAATGAAATATGAAGGAATCAACCCGAGGATCCAAAAGCTAGGTTTAAATTTTGAATGACTTTCCAAAAGCTCCTAGGGTGGTGTCCCATACTCATATTTGTGCCGCCATTTTACGTAAAAGACAAACATGGGGCTCATGAATGCTCCAAGTTACTAAGCAACAACAAATAGAGGAGTATAACCTCGATTTGTCCTTTTTTATAAAATATAAACACAATTTTTTTTTTCGACTTTTGTTTTTTTTTTTTTTTTTTATATAAACCCGAATTATGATTTCTCCAGTGATCATGACACAAAGTATCTATATTTAAGCAAAATCCAAACTAGTTTCATGACATTAAACTCTTTTGGCCAAGTTCATCCTTTTACTAGAGTCACACGGTTTTAAAACATTTTGGCGATTTGAGTTCTCAAAAAGATGACTTTTTCGGGAGAAAAATGGTTATAACAAATCCACAAACAACTTATCAAATTGTAAAAAAAAAATATCTCATGTTTGTTTGCAAGAGATTGATAAAGTGCATAAAAAGAAAATAAAACATCCACAAAAATAACTAAAAACACGCAAATCTCACGCAAAGCTAAAGTAAGTCTAAAAAAAATCCAAGCGAGTTAACAAGTCTCACCACCTCCAACTTCAAGGGTCACATTGTCCCCAATGTGAAGAAAGAGATGGGATACAGTACGAAATAAAAAAAATATTAAAATAAAAGAAAAAATACGACCTTTATTGTGGTGGAGGTGGTGGAGGAAAATGTCCTTGCGAAATATGACATTGGTGGATTTGATCTATCATGGCAAAATAGGACTGTTGTTGGTCATATTGTTGTTGTTGCTGTCGTTGAAGATTCATGAAATACTGCTGTTGTTGTTCTTCAACTCGAGCAAAGTGTTGTGTCATTCTCTCCTCCTGGTGATCTAATATTGCTCTTTGTTGTATTTTCTCCAAATGAATGGCTTGGAGGAGAGATCTAGTGTCATCCACGGGAGGGGGTGGTCTTCTAGGTGGTTGAGAAGTGGAGGGACCTTCAACATCCGGATTCTCACTTTGATAAGCTTCCGTTTCCGAAGCCGGTGGGGCGGGTAGTTGTAAAGCATCCGGGTCATCTCCATGAGGATAAAGCATCTTCCAATTTTCCATATCCCGAATCGAAGTGCGAGAAGGGTCCGGCAATGGATGCGTGTAGTCGGTATGTTTGAATTTTAAGACAACTCATACCGCTCCGTTGAACCATTCCCATGGCGATGCAAGACTCAAAGTCAATCCGGGTCGGTCCCCGGGCTTGCTCGAGTCCTGTGAGGTCATAACCGAAATGGGCGGTGATAGGAGGAATAAGGCCACCAATGACGATTTTACCTCGATCTTTCTTGCTGACTTTGAGAAACTGCTTTGCTAGATAGGAGCCCATGTCAGCTAAAGAGGAATACACCATAGACCACAGAAAATAGAGCTCATTAAGGCGGACGACCCCTTCGCTTTTGCCCCGGCCATATAGTGTGCTTGAGAGCACCCGATGGACATAACAAAAATACAGATTGACTATACACGAGGATTTTGATGAGAAAGGGTTATATTCTAGCTCATGTGTAATAGCTTGCCAAAATTGTCGATCACGGAACCCCAATGGCTTAATGCGTAGCCCATTTGTGGGCAAACCATAGATAGTGTTGAAATCGGCAAATGTGAGTTGGTGATCATTGTTGAAGAGCCGAAAGGTGATTCGCCCTTCTTCAGCATGGCGGCCCGATGTGATCTCGGCGTTATAAGAACTAAGGAACTCCAATATGAGACGGAGGTAGGTGGGCATGCATAAATTCAGGAAATAGCCCCACCCAAGCTGCTCGAACATCCATTCCACATCTGTACGAAGCCCTAGTCCATCCAATGTAAAGTTGTCCGAGAATCGCGTGTTTAGAATTTGGCGTTGAGCTAGACGGTGATATTGGGCCTCATGATCGGCATCCCGGAAAGAGATGCCATATGGATTGGCAGAGACCAATGGGTCGGCGCGAGCGGCTCGGCAACCGCCGTGTGCGGAGGCCGCGGAGGATGAAGCACCACCGGTGCGACCGCACTTTGACCTGGGATTCCTATGTTAATATAAACTTACAACAACGTGAAAAATCATTCTGAGAGACATAAACAATATTCCAAGCAAACCCAAGCATGAAGAAGCACCAACTTATCTAAAATTCCACCATATCAACACAAGTATTCAACAAGAATGATAGCCAAAGATGGAAAGCTTAGTTGAAAGTTAACTTGTGTTCCCCGACAACAAAAAAAAAATCCCCCTTTGCAACAACAATTCAAGAATATCAATCTTCAACCACTATATATTTAGCATATGAACCCAAGACCAATTCCTCAAATTCATCTCAAGAATAACAAGAACAAATGACCAATTCCTTATTGTAGCAAGATGAACACAACAAGAACAATTTTTTCCACCATTACCACAATAATCAAGAAATTACCTCAAACAAACCCAATTAAACTCACAACTAGCACAAGAAATATGTCATAAAAGGAAATTCATGATTTTAGCATTGACCTCATCTATCTAAATTTCAATTTCCCTAATTGCAATTTCTAGGGCATGAAAAATTGATAATAAGAATTCATGAATTTCTTAAGTCCAATATGGGAGGACCTTCACAACAACACACAAAAGAGAAAATCCACTAACTAAAACATGAAAATTTCGAAATTGAGAGCAAAATTGAAGAAGAAGAGAAAAGCAAAAATACATACCTTGGTTGCATTGTAGAGGAGAAGAGGTGAGAGCCTTGTGGAGTGAAGGGGTGTGGTGTGGTGTAAGTGAAGATTTTGGAGAAGGATAAGAGAGAATTTGGGATGTGAGGGGAGGGTTTGAGAAAAAGGGGAGAAAGGGGGAGAGGAAAAGGGTTTTTGAGAAGAAATTTGGGGGAAAATCGTGGGGGGCTGTTCTGAAGACGTCCGAACACGGCCGTGCTTTAAAAGCACGGCTTGACCGTGTTCGGTACATCTACAGGCCCAATTTTTTTTTAATAATTAAAACATGGGCGTTTTTACGAGCACGCCCATCCCGTGTTCTGTATGTATTTTCATCCCATTTTTCTATTTTTTTGAATTAAAAACACGGGCGTGTTGACGTAACACGCCCTGGCCGTGGTTCGTATGAAATAGGTCAGGTAATGACAAACACGGTCATAGTGTGTTCGTCAATTTAATGACGAACACGGCCGTGTTTTAGTAACACGGCCCTAGCGTGTTTTTTACGAATTTTCCCTTTTTCTCTTTTTTTTGAATGAAAACACGGGCATGTAGTTAAACACGCCCAGCCCGTGGTTCGTACGAAATTTTCAAACAGGGCTTGGATAGGTGAACACGGGCAAGGTGTGTTCGCGAAATGGACAACGAACACGGCCGTGTTTGCTTAAACACGCCAGACCGTGTTTTTGTCTTTTTTTTAAAAAAAAAAACAAAATTAAAACAAAACATCCCCAAGCAACCAAAAATAGGAAAAATTAAGCAAAAGAAAATACACACAAAATGCAGGGTTGCCTCCCGGATAGCGCTTCTTTAACGTAGTATAGCTAGACCGTCTACCCAAATGTGGAGATTAGTCAGGTGGAGCCTTGGACTTATGAAAATCCCTTGGGCATTTAGTAGCATTACCTCCAAATTCAAGCTTCAAAATGTGCTCTTTGACCTTACGGGTCTCTATTTTGGAAATAAGTCTCCTAAGGAGATTATTTTTCATGGGTTGGCCTGCACTTTGATCAAATTTTTTCTACAAGAGATTTTTAGTTTTCACTTTACTCAAGGAAACTGAGTCAATAAAACAACAAGTAGTATCCTTATCAATTTCAACATTAATTTTAAAAATTACTTGTTCATCCCCCACTCTCAAAGTTAATTTTCCCTCATGCACATCAATGATAGATTTCGCCGTAGACAAGAAAGGACGCCCAAGAATTAGAGGAACATTAATATCATCATGCATGTTAAGAATAACAAAATCAACTGGGAACATGGATTTATCAATCTTGACTAACACATCATTAATAATACCTCTAGGATGTTTAATCGATTTATCGGCTAAGTGAATGCCCATCCTAGTAGGTTTCAGTTCACTTAATCCCATATGCTTGAATGTATCATATGACATCACATTGATACTAGCTCTTAAGTCTGCTAGTGCCCTATCAATAGGTAAACCATCAATTGTACAAGGGATAATAAAGCTTCCTGGATCATTAAATTTTTGTGGTAATTCATTGGAAGAAAGGGTGCCCTTGCCCGCTCAAGGGGATGCCCCTGCCTGGTCGAAAGGGTGCCCTTTCGCAATCTCCTCCTCCTGAAGGGCTCTGCTCGCCAAATAAGTCTGCTAGACCCGGATAGCTCTTCAGCTCAATGAGCCTACTTGGATTGCTCTAAGACATCAATACTCCTAGAGCCTCATGAGGATATCCTCGAGCTTCGCCAGCTACATAAAGACCCCTCGTAAGGGCACACTGCCATTGTAGGCCGCAACAACAGCTGCATGAAGAATGACCCTCACTCGACTAAAAGGGAAGAGAGAAACAATGAAACATTGAAGAAGCCATCACATTGATGGAGGAAAAACAAACCTTGAAGTCTGAAAAGGATAGGACAAACTCCCCTCGGCGCTCAGGCTGAAGATTCAATAGCCATCCAGACTAGTCAAACTATCTCTGGAACAAGCAACCCTTTATAGAAAAATAGAACTCCTAGACGACCTGTCGATGACCCATCCTCGGCTGGAGGGAGCTCCGTAAAATCTCCATTCATTGGATAGGTACGTCTAGCACGAAAGGAAAAAGAAATGTTCAACTCATTGGAGAATACGAAGACTCCATAGATGAAAAAAACTGAACAATGAAGGAATCAACCCGAGGATCCATCACACACAAAATAAGAAGCGTCGCTTGGCATCCTCTTTAGGCGAGGGACTTCCTCAAATTTCCTTTGATCTCTAAAGTTTCTACTCAAGCGAATCAAGAGAAATGGATACATGCACTAAGAACACTCAGAAGAGCCATGCACAACCTAAATCCCCAAGCCTCTGAAAGTGGAAGCCCAATTCATTCAACTATATCGGTAAAGCTACTCCCTAGGTACGTCAACACTTCACATCTCCTGAAGAGCAATGGAGAAAAATATTCTGAGTGAATACTTGGACTGTAGACCTCCAACTAAGCTCATATCAAGAGAGACTCCCATATCATGGAGTGATTAATATTATTTTCGGAGGTCCATAGACCATAGAGTAGATTTCCAACATAATACGAGGAGTACAATGAAACCAACATGGGCGCCACTCCCAGGCATAGGACACCAAACTACAGAAAATAAGGTGCCTGCAACATTTGGAACACAAGACTCAAGAAGACCAAGTATGACCAACCAAGGGCTCTCGCGCCGCGATTTAGATGAAGGTTGAGTTATTAACAAAGACAAGAATCGAGAAGTCGCTCACAAAGGCCCGCATAACAAAACTGAAGAAGTCTTGAGAAGATGCTCACCCAAATCAGTCATTGACAAGCTCCACTAAAAGCTCCGTGCTACCACAAACACCAAATGAAGAATATTCATATAATTGGAGTCATCTGCATAATTTATGGAGGCTTTGAAGAGAAAGGCGAGCTCTCCAGAATAGACCTAGTGATCAATCCACCGGCGAGATCAACCTACTACTCACATAGGGGATGGACACCCCATACCATTCATGAAGATTAGTCTGAAGTGGCACAATTATTTAAGATATCAAACTGCTCGGGAATATTACACTGCCACATTAAAGATGAGCAAGCTCTCCCGACTAGACTGTAAGAGTGCCACATTACCTTAGGAGCCGTGGATATCGCTAGATCCTACAAATATCTACAATCATTCAAGTGATTTCCCCAACAAATCTCATTTGGCTAAGACCCCGGATGGAAGGTTTCCCCTACGGGGGAATCCTCGTAAGTAAACCTCTCTAGTGATGCTTCGTGCTCTCGGAGGGGAGAGGCTCCCTCCTAGGGTAGTCCTCATAAATAAACCTATCTATTGATTCTTCGTGCTCTCAGAGGGCAGGGGCTCCCTCTCAGGGGAGTCCCTGTAAGTAAATCTCTCCAGTGATGCGTCACTCTCCCGAGGGAGTCCCCATAAGTAAACCTCTCCAGTGATGCTTCACGCTCCTGGAGAGGAAGGGCCTCCTCCCGGGGGAGTCCCTGTAAATAAACCTCCTCAGTGATGCTTCGCGCTCCCAGGGAGGAGGGGCTACCTCCTGGGGAAGTCCCCGTAAATAAACCTCTCCAGTGATGCTTTGCGCTCCAGGATAGAAGGGGCTCCCTCATCGGAGATTCCTTCCAAATCGGACCCCATTCGGCTAAGACCCCGGACGGGAGGGGCCTCCTCACGTAGGTCCTGATAATTTTTTCCTCCTCTGGCTAAGACCCTGGAGGAAGGGACCTCCTCACCGGGATCCCCGTAAATTCTTCTCCACGATGAAAATGTGCAAGAAGAAGAAGGAGAAAATGCTAACACATGCGGGAAAGAGAAACAATTGATAAAGCAAAAAATTATGGAGGAGCTCTAGAAGGGTGCCCCTTCTTGTCTTTGGAAGGGCACCTCATGAGCTGCAAAAGGGCGCCCCTTCTGGGCTCCAAACGAGTCCCCGATAATTCTTCTCCGTGATGAAAATGTGTAAGAAAAAGAAAGAAAAAAATACAAACACATGTGGGGAAAAGATCAACTTGGAGAAAGCTCTAGAAGGGTACTCCCTCCGCGCTCAAGAAGTGTGCTCCCTCCGAGCTCCGGAAGGGATAAATCAAAATACAAGTATCTACGACCACTCCGGAAGAATTAAATATTTCTTTCTAAGGGAAGGGTTCGTCTTTACAAAATATTAACAAGTCCCCATGGACCAGGAATCAGAAGCTAAACTTCGGAGAAGGCGGGAGGACCCAAAAATATAGAAAGGCCAGAATCTGAAATCTTGTTTGAAATAGAGAAAAACTCTGAAAAAGACAGAGAAAACACAAGAAATGAAGGACCGGGGGACTTGGGCCATCCCCCGGAGGGTGCCCTCCTCCGCATAGGAGGGCGGAGGGGGGCGCCCTTAGGGGCACCCCACAAGGGTGCCTATAGGGTGCCCTTGCCCACTCCGAGGAGGCGACCCGGAGCAATCCCTCCTCCACTATTCAAACTCTCATCTCTCTCCTCACTCAATGTATTCCACTCCTCTCTCAACTATCCATGAGATCTCACCTCAACTCTCACCTCAGCTCGCACCTCAACTCTCACCTCAAAATTCAAGAAATTTTTCTAAGTCTTCTACAAAGGGAAAAAATTTCAAAATTAAAGAGTAGTGAGAGAAATATTACCTTTGGAAGACATGGGCAAGGTCTCTCATTTTAAGCGTCCTTATGCAAAAACGGTCAAAGATTCTCCAAAAGGCAAGACATGATGTACAATGTTCGCCAAAAATATTTTGATTCATACAACTGCAAGTGTACAGTGTAGTTTATAGGATAATGGCAAGCAAGGTCGTATTCCTCAGGGATTGAAACTCGAAACACTTGGGCTATAATAACATCCTATTCCAATTTTATTGAACCGACCGAAAAATCAAGTATTTTTATCTACAAAAAATAAAAAATAAAGAAAAATAAATAAAATAAATTTGCGAACCCCACAAGTATTTTCAACATCTTTAGGAGAGCACATAATCTCAACATGCTTCTTCAATATTAAATGCGAATAAAGTTTTAAAAACCAATTTATGCAATTCTATAGGTTCAATTCCTAAAATAGTTTATTGTGCACATAAAGTAGATTAATAATAATTGAGGTCTCCCGATCCATCACAATTATTACTAACTCTAAAAGGATCTTTGAATTGAAGTAATCCCCATAAATAGAAGTAGTCTCCCGATACATTATTCTATTTATGTCTGAATTCGATTTTCGTCTTACTAGAACTCACCTCCTGGATTATGGACTAGAAGTATGATATGCAAATTATGGATCAGATAAAAAAGTAATTATAAATAAGCACTCGAATTCATAAAATAAAAAATATGAATTAATTAAGAAAATAAATAATCATATTTAACATAAAGCAACAATTTCGATTATGCCCCTAAGATCTGCAAGATATGCCAAACATTGATTACAAACTCATAGACAAATTCGAATCAATATTATGTCATCGTTTAAGCACAGACAAGAGTCCTTAGACATAGAAAGAAAACCCCTTCTTGTTAGGATGGATTCCCCTTCCAAGCCCTCGAAGCTCTTGTGCTCCCTAGATGCGAAAGCCTTGTGGTATTCTTCGCGACCTAGCCTTTTGCTCTCAAAATCTCTTCGATTCCTTCGTTCCTATGTTATTTGATGTGTTTTTGCTGTATGGAATTATGATTTTCCGTGCAAGACTTGGTTCCCTTTTATAGATGCTTGGAGAGATCACTTGTAGAGTTGGAACGGGAAGCAAACTCTGAAAAAACGGGCTGAAACAGACTACCACACGACCAGGCCGTGTAGGACCACACGGGCGTGTGGTACTGGCTTAGCCCTTCCTCGCACGGGTGTGTTGCTTGACACGGGCAGGTTGTGCGGCTGAGTACCCTTTTCCACACGGCCGTGTGGACCTGCTCCGTCCCCTGTTTTCTTCCCTTCTTCACACTACCGTGTGATCATCACACCACCACTCCACACGGCCGTGTGAAGTGTTTTTGTTCACTTTTTCCATCGTTTTGATCTTCTCTTTGCATTCGGCAATCTTATCCGGGCATCCCAACTGACTTTTCTTCATTTTAAGCTCCGTTTCCTGCAAGAATTACAAGAATACGCAGTATCATGCCCTTTAAAGGAAACCAAGTAAAAACATAGTAAATATGTGTGCAAATGCATCAATTATATATCATTTTAAGCCCCAAAATGCACGTATAGCTTACACACATTAAAATCCCCCAAACTTAAAGCATTGCTCGTCCTCGAGCAAATTTAGAAAAACAATATAAGGGGAAAAAACGAAAGAACATCCAAGAACACTATAAACATCAAATGGCATTAGACTTCATACTTAAAGAAACCATGTAATTCATCATCAAGAAGTTGTTATTCATAAACTCGGCATAATTAATGCTCTCTCGGGTACTTGACATTGCGACTCACAAGTAAATAGTGTATCACTCTACTCTCAAAAGTGCATGGTAAGTGTTTGCTCTCAAATTCAATTCAGCGAATGTAGAACTACCATAGACTTGCAAATCGTCTAACATCTCTACCACTTTTGTGTGCACAATCTAAGAATCAAAAAAGGACTTTTCATTTGGTTGTAATGTAGGCTCTTTGGTAAGGGTAGGGAAATTTGGATTAAGTGACTTGACTTGAGCAAATAGAATTTAAGCATACAAACTTGCAATTCACCAACCCAAATTCATCATAATATCAGTTTTTTTTTTTCAACTCAATTCCACCCTTATTTCTCCTTTTTTTTTCTCTTTGGCCTTTTTGCCTTCTTTTCTTTTTCTTTAGCCTCAAGCTCTTATTTTTTCATAATTTTCAGAATTTTTTTCTTTTTTGCTTTGCTCGATTTTTCTCCTTTTTTTTCCAGAGATATCCTTTGTTTTTCGAGCTTTATGTATTTTATCATTTACCCAGATACTGCTCATCCCTCTTTCTTTTGCCAACTTTCTCTTTTTTCTCATAAATTTTTACCACGTCTCCCCCAAACTTATTCATTTTCTATAAGCTCAAGAAATCTTAGGGATAAAAACATATAAATTTTAAAGACCAATGTGGCTCAGAATAAAAGTTTTGGCACAAAAATTGGCTAACTAGAGAATCATGAGTTCATAGGTAGGCTTTTTAGGCTAAGTAGGCTAAAACAAAGATGGCTTTAGATCATTTTCAAAAATTGCACACACACATGGCTTCAATGAAGATACCAGAGCAAGTTCTAGAGTTCTATCAATCATGAATGACACACTCAAGAAAAAATAAGTCTGCATAATGTAAAGCAGTTTAAGGCACAAAAGCTCACAGACTTATTTTTCGCAACATGCTAAAATACTCAATTTTCTTAACATATGCCAAGTAAATAAATAACTTTCCTCCTAACAATTTATTACATTATTCCCCCAAGTATGTTATCCCATACCATAAAATATTCATAGTAAAATCATAGGGAGCTGGGCATACGAACTGAATTAAAAACTACCCACAAAAGCAATTAAACGTGCTAAAGCAGTAAACATGCTAAAAATAAAAATAAAATAAAAATAAAAATTTGAACAATTTTAATGCAAATTTTTATGCTCTACATGCAATCCTAGATGCAATGCAAAATATGCAACAGTACTAATTTACGCATTCTTGATAATCCCCCCAAACTTAAAATATGCTTCGTCCCGAACATATGAGGAAATTATCAAAAGAAAGTGGAATACCTAAAGAGTACTTACCTGGATAGTTCACACGACCTGTGTGATGTCACACGGACGGGCCATGCGGCCCTGCGCTTGACCTGTTGTCTTGCTTCATCCCACACGCCCGTGTGGTTGCCACACGGCCTGGCCGTGTGGCGCTGGGCCCCTCTCCTCCTCGCACGGCCTGGTCGTGTGGTATCACACGGTCGTGTGATGTACTTTTTTTTACCCCGGGGTTTGTTGCGACGTCTCTTGGGTTGCCTCCCACAAAGCGCTAAGTTTTACGTCTTCAGCTAGACTTCAGATTTCTAGCATCAGTTTTGTTGAACCACGTCGGTTAAAATCCTTGAGCTCTCATATTTTGTACCATCCATCAGACGAATGGCATTGCTCTGTTTTCTCGGATTAAGTTCAGTATCGCTTGGGAATTTTCCCTTCTTGTATCTCTAACGATTTCAGTCTCGCACTCAACAAAAACGATGTTACAAACGAAGAAGAAAAAAATACAATAAAATAAAAACTCGAAAAAAAAAAAAAAAAAATTACAAAAATTATGCTTCAATTAAGATTGGACTACTTATTACTATATCTAAGTAGAATCTAATCAATCCCCGGCAACGGCGCCAAAAACTAGTTCTCCAAAAATATTTTGGTTCATACAACTGCAAGTGTACAGTGTATTTTATAGGATAATGGCAAGTAAGGTCGTATTCCTCAGGGATTGAATATCGAAACACTTAGGCTATAATAACATCGTGTTCGATTTTATTGAAGCGACCGAAAAATCAAGTATTTTTATCTACTAAAAATCGAAAATAAAGAAAAATAAATAAAATAAATTTGCGAACCCTACAAGTATTTTCAACATCTTTAGGAGCAACCTTAGGCACATAATCTCAACATGTTTCTTCAATATTAAATGCGAATAAAGTTTTAAAAACCAATTCATGCAATTCTATGGGTTCAATTCCTAAAATAGTTTATTGTGCACATAAACAGTAGATTAATAATAATTGAGGTCTCCCGATCCATCACAATTATTAATAACTCCAAAAAGATCTTTGAATTGAAGTACTCCCCACAAATAGAAGTAGTCTCCCGATACATTACTCTATTTATGTCTGAATTCAATTTTCATCTTACTAGAACTCACCTCCCGGATTATGGAATATAAGTATGACATGCAAATTATGGATCAGATAAAAAATAATTATAAATAAGCACTCGAATTCATAAAATAGAAAGCATGAATTAATTAAGAAAATAAATAATCATATTTAACATAAAGCAACAGTTTCGATTCCTTCGTTCCTGTGTTATTTGATTACAAACTTATAGATAAATTCGAATCAATATTATGACATCGTTTAAGCACAGACAAGAGTTCTTAGACATAGAAAGAAAACCCCTTCTTGTCAGGATGGATTCCCTTTCCAAGCCCTAGAAGCTCTTGTTCTCCCTAGATGCGAAAGCCTTATGGTGTTCTTCGCGACCTAGCTTTTTGCTCTCAGAAACTCTTCGATTCCTTCGTTCCTGTGTTATTTGATGTGTTTTTGCTTCATGGAATTATGATTTTTCGTGCAAGACTTGGTCCACTTTTATATATGCTTGGAGAGATCACTTGTAGAGTTGGAACGGGAAGCAAACTCTGAAGAAACGTGCTGAAACAGACTCCCACATAGCCAGGCCCTATAGGACCACACGTGCGTGTGGTGCTAGCTTAGCCCTTCCTCGCACGGGCGTGTTGCTTTACACGGGCAGGTTGTGCGGGTGAGTACCCTTTTCCACACGGTCGTGTGACCTCACATGATCTGGCCGTGTGGACCTGCTCCGTCCCCTGTTTTCTTCCCTTCTTAATACAACCGTGTGATCTTCACACCACCACTCCACACGGCCGTGTGACATCACATGGTCCGACAGTGTGAAGTATTTTTGTTCAGTTTTTCCGTCGTTTTGATCTTCTCTTTGCATTCGGCAATCTTATCTGTGCATCCCAACTGACATTTCTTCATTTTAAGCTCCATTTCCTGCAAGAATTACAAGAATACGCAGTATCATGCCCTTTAAAGGAAACCAAGTAAAAACATAGTAAATATGCGTGCAAATGCATCAATTATATATCATTTTAAGCTCCAAAATGCAAGTATATTTTACACACATTATACAACAAGACAAGCCAGACATGGTACCAGTTTAGCTCCCGCACTGCTACATCTCTCCGTATCACCCAAGTTGGGGGGCTTATGTTGGAGCAAAAACAACATTTAATTTTAATATATAAGTAAGATTATATTTTAATTTAATATTAATTGTCCAATGGGCTCTTAATAAAATAACTCGGCCCAAGGGAGCCTGGGACTAGCCCGTAGGCTGAATTCTCCTACACGACCCATCTCCCATGTATAATAAGGTCCCTCCTATTCATTTGTAAGTACATTCTCACATTCTGATTAACTCCCCTACACATTTAATTCAATATTCAATTACTGTTTTAATTATTCTCTCAATCACCAAGCTGACTTGAGCGTCGAAGGGACCTCCTTGAGCAACCCCCAGGGATCCCCCTAACGTTGGCATACGTGTGCAGGCAAGTTCCCAATTGAAGAATTTACAGCTTCCGGAGAAGAAGACTTGAAAACTTCTCCATTGGAAAGAAGGATTTTATCAGCACCGTTGACTTGGAGTGGTCTGCATTAAAAAGCAGCATCAACTATAGACATCCAAAGTCTCGTTAATTTCAAAGAATACCAAGAGATTGGGAGAAAAAAGAGAAACCTCTCTTTACATTTTTTGTTTTGTTTTCTTCACGTCCAATTGATAAAGGCCCGGAGATTGGGAGAAAAAAGAGAAACCTCTCTTTACATTTTTTGTTTTGTTTTCTTCACGTCCAGTTGATAAAGGCCCTTAGGCATACAATTTATAGAAAGCATGAAAGGTTCAAAATGGGATTTAAATAAATGGAATTCACTAAATACAAGGAAAGCAAATAAAAGAGAATCATGAAATAAAAGACAATGAATCTAATTGTTAGGATCCTATTTTTTGATCCCTTCTTATCTTCTTATTAATTTCATGATAAGTAGAATGTGATGAAATGTCTGGTGATGATCTTGAAAAACATAAATAAAGATAAGTAATCTATAATATAATATTATTACATGCTCAATCCATGTTGAATATTCACTTATTGCACATTTGATATATATAGTCATTGTCTCCTCAAACATAATAAAAGCACTTTGTACGACATTCAATAAATAATAATCAATGAAATAATGATTAGTATTTGATCGATGAATAAAATATTTAAGTACTTCAAATATTATTAATACATTGGTGTTGTTTCAATATCTTCCTTATTATATTTATTGTAAGTGATATATATAGATATATACATATATATATTTTAGAAATGATTCAAAACCATGAAAATGTACGATTTGTTTTTCGCTTTATCAACAATTATTTTGAAATAATAATAAATATCGAGTAAATAGAAATTACTTAGTATACTGCACAAGTTAACTATATATTATGAGTACATGTATAACATTGTTGATATGTTTGTAAATTCTCAACATTGTTTCAATATATAGTTTATTTTCAGCAAGTATAGATTGGAATTAATTATTTACTAATTATTTTAAAAAACTCAATTCAATAAAGACTTAAACATAAATTAAAGTAAATAGGTTTTTATGTTTAGTTTACAATCAATTTATCCTTCGTTTAGTTTTGATGGTTGGAGGTGTCTTTTTTTAAATTACTCTAAAGAATATTTTTTTTTGCATTAGACACATTACAAATAATAATTAAGTAATTTTACATGCTGAAATTTAATAAATAATGGATTTTTTCATTAATAAAAAAATAATTGAATCTAAATCATGTTAAATCATATATCCATTGTTACAAAAATAAGGAGATAAAGATTAATGAATAAAGCTTGGATTACAAAAATATTTTTTTATTCAATATTTTAGTGATAACTTATATTTCACTAATCTTAAAACTAATTTTTTTATTATTGGAAATGCATATACTTCCCTATAGTTCTCAATGGAGTCAACCCCCATCTTCATGTCCTAAATAATGTGTCATTTACTCCACTGCAAAGAAATATTATCTCACAATTTAAGGGTGGTGATAGATGATAAATTTATTATTTTATCGGATATTTCAGCCAAAAGTGAATTTAGAAAATATATTTTGTCCTCTTATTTATTTGAATCAAACTAAGTGAATTAATTTTATTTATTTACTTTTACTCTTCCTTTTGATATAAATTTATACTCCTTTTTCTTTTTATAGATGTATTTAGTTATTGAAAAAATTAAAAAAAATATTATAAATGTACATTTTTACATAACACTCAACTTTAAAAATGGGAAAAGGACATGAATACCCTATTTTCCATACCCAATCCCTGCACAATACCCACCCGCCCCGGTTCTTTCACAATAATACCCGATCAGGCCCAGTTCTTTCCCAAATATACCAGATCCGGTAAATTGCGGACAAAAGTACCACTCTTCAGCGTCTTCAGCGTATTGCAACATTTCCTCTCAAAAATCACGGTGCTGATCAAAACAACATCTCTGATCAAAAATACAATCTTCCATCCCAAATATTAACGAAAAACAGAAGAAACACACAGATACGAGGAAAACAAATCGAGGGAAAAATACTGGACTGTTCGAGATCACAATTCAAGCTCAATATCAAGAGGAAGAAAGAAGACCAAAACAGGTAACAACAACGCGATCTATTTATCTTGTTCTGAGAATACATTGTTTAGATATATTTCATGATTTTACATATAGAAATTTAGGATTCAATGTGTATTGACTGACATTGACATTGAATTGAACAAGTAATTTTGCATGCAAATCCAAAAACCTGACAGTTGTGAGCTTCAAAATGCTTATTTTGTTCGAATTATGATCCAAAATTCTACAAAAATTGCTTCTCATGATTATTTACGAATAAATCATGTGAAACTGGAAAAAACTGAATGCAGTACATTACGTGATTGTTTCACATATGTTTATTTCTTGTTTCACATATATTTCATCTATGTTTCACAATTGTTTCGTTCGCCTAATACAACACATTGCTTCTTGACGTACATAAACATTGTTTCATACATGTTTCATTTATGTTTCTTGTATGTTTCACTTAGCCAACTTTTCATTGAAATCCACAGTTGCATGGAGAAAATCCCAGCTGTCGTATACCACAATGCACAATGGGGAGAAAATAGAGAGTATAGGAACTTTGAGATAACAGGAATACTCATTCCAATGGACAATAAACTCAGCACACTAAAGGAAATCTTAGAACAACAAATTCAATACAGAGAAGATGTAGAAGCTATGCAAATTAGATACAAATTGACAGAGACTCTGCCACCATTGAAGATTGAAAGTGATTACAATCTCAAATTCTACCTGGAAATGAAAAGTAAAGAAACGGACTGGATGAAGTTTTCTTTGTGCATAGACATAGTAAGAAAGGAACCGAGCCTGGAAATAACAACACAGCAAAATGTAACGAAAGGAACGAGCAACATGTCTATAGAGAGCTCACTCAAGGAAAACATAGGTCAAAACGCGATTGACTACATCGACCATGCAAACCTCATAAGCAGAAATGTGGTCGGAGAAGAAAGAAAGTACACATGCTGAAGAACAATTCCAAAAGGGAGATGTCTACATCACCAAGGAGGAATTGATGAAAGAGCTCAGTTGTTATGCGTTGAAACATCACTTCCAATATAAGGTGAAGAAGTAGTGCAAGCAGAAATACTACGTAAAGTGTCTCGATGAAAATTGCGATTGGCATTTGAAAGCCGCATCCACATCAGGGATAACAACATTCATAGTAAGAAAGCACGAAAGAACACACACATGTCCGTTGGATAAGAGGATGAACGACAATAGCCACGCCACGGCAAAAATAGTTGGGGACCTTATCAAATCAAAGTACCTAAACAACATCAAAACAGTCTACACGCCAACATATATAATTAGAGACATGAAGGGTGAGCATGGAATAAGTCTCGACTACAAAAAGGCATGGAGATCAAAAGAGAAAGCGCTGGAGGTAATAAGGGAAAGGCCGGATGAGTCTTATAGGAAACTACTTGCTTACTTGTACATGTTGGAGGAAACGAATCCCGGATCGATCACTGAAATAGTAAGAAAGGAGGATGACACATTCCTCTTCTTGTTCATGGCTATCAGTGCATCGATAAAAGGATGGAGGCACTGCAGGCCTGTAATTGTTGTTGACGGTACATTCCTGAAAGCAAGCTATGGGGGGACTTTGTTGTCTGCCTGCACATAGGATGGGAATGGGAGCATTTTCCCATTGGCTTTTTCAGTAGTGAATTCTGAGAATGATTGGAGTTGGGTGTGGTTTTTCACAAAGATAAGACAAACCTTTGGTCTCAGGGAAGGGATGTGCATAGTCTCAGACAGACACATGAGTATCGAGATAGCAATAAAGGAGGTACAAAATGTAAATATTTCATTATATGATGTTTCAGATTTGTTTCATATATGTTTCTTTCATGTTTCCCATATAGTTTCAAAAACATTCCACTTTACAAAATTCTCACAAGTATATTATTTTAACGATCAGGTATATCCAGAGGTCTCTCATGGGTTGTGCACGTATCATCTACTGAACAATTTGAAAGCAAACTTCAAAAGGAAAAAATAGTGAAATACGAGATCCGTTCATAGCAGCAGCAAAAGTATACACGAATGAAGAGTTCGAAAAGCAAATGTCTCCACTTGACAGCATAAACAGCAGAATTAGACCCTATTTGTCCATCATCGGCTATGAGAAATGGACAAGACTCTACTGTCAGAGCAAACGATACTTTGTCATGACTTCAAACATTGCGTAATCGAATGCGGCGACGGTGGGGAGAGACCTATCGAAATGACTTTGCTCGAATACTTGAGTTCTTTAGTTCACAATTGGACGTGCAGACATCAGATTGAAGCAAGATCAACATTCACAAGGATGACAAAAAGAGCTGAAGAATATATGGGGAAACACTACACCATTTCACTAAATTTAAGGGTAATTTAATGCAAACTTTCATCAGATGATCCATTGTTTCAAACATGTTTCTTATATGTTTCATTTATGTTTCAGGTGAAGCGATCAAATGACTTTATCTTCAAAGTCACAGAAGCTGAGAAAACATTTGTTGTGGACCTGGAAAAAAGGACTTGCACATGCAACAAGTTTCAAATGGATGAAATTCCTTGCCCACATGATTTAGCAGTAGTAAAAGATTTGAATGCGATCCGCATCAAATCGCTTTCAAGATACTACATGAAGGAAACAATGGAAGCGGCTTATTTGGAAATAGTGTATCCAATCCCACATGAAGGTACCTGGGTCCTGCCAGAAGAAATCAACACAATGAAGATTCTATCGCCGGAGGGCAAGGCAAAATCTGGAAGGCCAAAGAAAAGAAGACACAATGCAGCTTGGGAGAAAAGCGCCAAAACCAAATGTGGTAGATGTGGGGATCCTGGTCATAATAGAAAAACATGTAGGAATCAACCAAAAACAAAATAGGACTCGTAGTAGAGTATTACTATTACGAATATACGTGTAATTGATACAGCTTCCACATATAGAAAATCAAAAGCAAATTGCTTCTATGTTGTTTCAAATATGTTTCTTACAATAAGATGACAAAATAAATGTTTGTTTCGAATGTGTTTCAGATATGTTTCTATTACACAACGAAACCATTTACCAGATAGAGACCATAAGAAACGTAACACAAAAGGCACAATAATTTGAATCCCAAACCAAGCAACAACAATACATTAACTGAAAAACATCTCATAACTCGTCTCCAAATTGTTCAAAAATGTACTACCCACAAAATCTAATCGTGAATCAAAACAGCCAATAACAATCCAAGCTATTATAAATACCAAATATCCCATACTACTAAAAGTATCAAACTTAAGACAAATTTGTTTAGGTGATTACACAATTTATCAGGATTTTCGTAACAACAATTCCCTAGAATCCTTAGGGAGTGGAGGCAGAATTTCAATGTCATTTGTCGTCCTCATCGCCATGAGTTTTGTTGCTTGACCGCATGATTATAGAGTAAGTGACTAAACTTGACCGCTCATCATTCTCGCGTCAAACGATCGGCATCCGATTTCTTCTTTTTCCCAAGCAACAAAATACTGCGTAACACGCAACAAAAACTCATTGTCACTACAAAAGGAAATGAAGAAATGGACAATCGGACATATAAAAACAACAAAAACAAAAAGAACAAAAAAGAACAAACAAATCGAAAAAACATAGAAAAAACTTACTTCTTGGTCTACAAAGGAATGTCTTTCACAATAACGACTTTCATAGCAGAATTCGGATCACCGGAATATGCACCCTCGCCAAGAACAACATTGGGATGGACACCATAAAAGGCTACCAAGGACAGGAACCTAGGAAGGAGAGAGCTGTAAGCTTTCACAGCTTCAACAGCGACTTTAAGAGAATCATCCGTCTTCAACGAATTGTATAGATAGATATTTCTCTCATTCACTCTCAACCGTCCCATAACCCAATGCTTCATATCAATGCAATGTATGGGGAACAAGATGTGATCAACTTCCGACCATGGCCGTCCGCACGCTATATCATATCCCATGATATAGTCCACAACTGTGGTATTAACATTGATCATGGACAGATCAAAATGCTTCTTCTTACTTTTGTTCACTTGGAAAAATTTCTTATAAATGCTTTGGATGCACCGGTCAAATATCAAATCAGTCATTGTGAATGTCACAGCACTATGCCCGTATAGGAACTTCTTCCTCAAATAGTAGAAAAGCACATAAATATGTTGCAAAATGAACACAAAACACAATCAAAAAATAGAAGGGACAATTCAAAAAACAACATGAAAGACAATAAAAACTTACAGAAGAAGCCAAGTACTCATCAACATAATACAGGATGTGAAACCATGACTTCGACTTCACTTCGCAGACACCAAGTTTCAAAGAAGGATCAACTTTGTCATCTTCCTCGAGTATCGATTCGGGCTGAAAATGAGTATCAAATAAACACAAAAACAAAAACATCAAACTAATCACAAATTTATAAATATTTACGTAATTGTTTCATATATGTTTCAAAATTGTTTCACAATTGTTTCAGATAGTTATTAATTATAAATATGAAAATAATAAAGGTGTATACCCTTGAGAATCAAACCCTTCCGCAAGCCAGTCATTCAACCCATCCGACAGGGCCCTTATCCCCGGACCTTCACCTATATTCTCGTCCAGCGGGCACCTTCCCTTAACAAAGGGATTTGGAACTTTTTCACCAGCATCCACAATGGCATCTTTGTCGCCGACGTCTTCCAATCCAATCACCACGTCCGCGGGTTCACCACCTTCAGCGACAGCATCACCGGAAGACTCAAAGTTAGTGGTGAATGGAGTTCTCACCGCGACGGACGGTTTTGAAACCCTCTTCATAGAAGGAGACAGATCGGAGGAGTCACCAACTGGACTTTTCAAAGCCCCGTAAAACAAAAAAAAAACAAAGCAAAGGGGAATAAAATAACAAAGAACAAACAGAATCCAAAAACAACAAAATAACAGAAACTATAAGTTAAACACACCTTCCCCAGTGCAGCTTGGCTTGCACTGTTCAATATATCGTCAATTTGAGAAGGGGTGAGATCGTCAAGTTCCTGAGAACTAAGGAATTTCTTCTCCTCCCCACCATCCTTGCTCGACTCATCAGCAACCTTCTCCATCTCACCACGGTCCTTGCTTGATTCATCAAACACCTTCTCCATCTCACTACCGTCCTTCCTTGATTCATCAACCATGTTATCCATGCTCTGTTCCAAACTCACCAAACCGCTAGCTGCAACTCCCTCCGCAGCACTCAGATCAGCTTCACCAGCGTCATCATTTTTTTCCTCAAAAACAACAGCAGAAAGCTCCTTAGAACGACCACCAACATCACCCAATTTTGTAGGCATTGCATTTCCAGCTTCCACAACAAGAACATCCACATTACCATCATCAACCTCATCCTCTCCATCTTTTTCCTCATCTGCGTCTTCCTCAGAACCTCAACCTAATGACATGCCATTAGATTCGGTTTCACTCGTAGACTCTGATTCATCAACCTGCTCCACTTCCTCGACAACACCACGAACCTAAATAAAAAATAACAAACATGTGATGAACAGAAACAACAAATAAACAATCTTGAAACACAAAAGAAACAACAAGAAAAATCTAGAAAGATAACAAAAAAAATACTTATATTTAAAAACAAAAAAAAAGTAAGAGAACCTCTAGTTTCCTCTTAATATCGGCAAGCTCAGAGAAAACAATAGCAAATTGTTCTTCCAAGAATTTTGTAGTTGAAACCTTAAAAACCTCAAAATCCTTAGAAAACAACAGCTGGTTTCTAGCAATGTCATCAACGGTATGATTCGACCCACTACCAACAACAGCCTCCTTGTGCTTCAACTTTCCAACGACAAAATCATCATCAAGCGGGCTGAATGTGTACTTTGATTTATCATAAAATATCTGAATGCACAATTGCACAAGCTCATCCTCAGTAGGCGACAAATTCTTCAAACCCAACTGAAATAAGAAAAAATAAAACAAAAGTCAGAAACAATAAAGAAACAGTTCTGAAACATAAATGAAACAAAACAGCAAGAAAAAAAATAGTAAAATCATATTGCCTGTTCAGCAGACCGATTGAAGATCTTCATCTCCAAGTCTTCGGCCCTAACTTTGTTGTCTTTCCCGGACTTTGAACAAGTCCAGTTCAAAATCCTCGGGATATCACAGTCAACCCGAGCACAAAACTTTACGTTCACCTCTGGGCAGCACTCGTAGAACCAAATCTGGAAAGCCAACGAAAATCCTTGAATTCTATAAAATTTCGTACGCTTCCCACCAGGATTCTCCTCGCCTAGAAGTTTATTTCTGTACAAGATTTGATGCCTCAACTCACGCATAGTAACATCAAATAACTCACTCCCCCATGGATATGTGTCAAACACATCCATATCCTTGTCAATCAACTCAAAAAATGACATCTCAACAGAACTACCCATAGAAGTAAAAAGAAAAAAATGGAGAAAATAAAGTAAAGTCAATTTCAGGGCGTCTAAATCCTCATCACCCCAAACACGCAGTAAAAAATATTCCTCAATTGACTGCCTATTAAACTTGTTTCTGCTAGCAAAATACTTCTGAAATATAACAGAGCTCCGAACATCCCCCGACAACGAAGGCCTAACACCAACACAATTCAAACTAGTCACAATAGCAAACTCCCCCAACCCAAACCGCAACAACTTTCCACCCACTGACACAACAATTTCATCCTTCTTCGAGTGGACGACTTGACGTTTCAACATAGAATGGACAAGCTGATTCTGGAAATCAACTTCTTTCATGTCCAAGAAATATCCAAAACAGGTATTCTTAAAGGCCTCCAGTTGGGTGTCAGTTAAGGTTTTCTTTATATTCTTAATAACATCAAAGGAGAAGACAGTATTTACTCGAGCACTAAACCAGTCAGCAGGGTCAAAAACATACTTGAAACCTTAGAAACAACAATGAAACAAAACAAAAACATAAAAGAAACACAAAATCAACAACCACTTCAACTTAAATACATAAAAGAACAAATAAAACATAACAGAAACAAATCTGAACAAATAAGAAACAACATCAAAACAAACAAAAGAGTACAAATCAAAATACACAAAACTCATACCTCAGCAACATCCGTTTCTTCAAAAGAAACCTTCTTCTTCCCAGCAGCTTTAACACCGACATTCGGTTTCACACCTTTGGAAGGCGATTTAACATCAAGAACCACTTCTTCCTCAACAATCTTTTCTACTTTCCTCTTCTTAGAAGCCATAGAACCAGCAACAACCTTCTGAACTTTTCTCTTTTTCGAGGAATCTGCTGCTTCCTTCGAAGAACTTCTCAATATTCTCTTATGAGTAGAGTTTTTAGGAGCCATTAAAATACTACCAAAACCAGAGGTTTCAAAAAGAAATTAACCCTGCAGAGAAAATGATGAAGCTCGAACGACTGAAACTGAAAGCAATGGTGGAGACGTGGCCACGATTGACTGTAGAATTACAAAAAAAATGTGCGCGAATTTGAGTTCCAAAAATCAGTAAGAAATTGCTTTAACCTAGGTGTGGAAACGTAAGAAACTGGAGGAGGGTAAAAAACTGAAAAGAAAAGTAACGGGGTGGGTATATTTGGGAAGTTCAGGACTGGGTCGGTTAGATTAGTGATAGGGTGGTATATTCGTCTTTTTTTTTAAAAATCAGGGTATCTTGTGTAATTTTCTCTTTAAAAAAACTAAAATTCTCTCATACGAAATCTTTATATATGCTTATGACATATGGTTCGAAAAGTCTCTGTTGGGGGTAAAAACGATATTTAATTATTTAATATATAATTTGGTTGATATATTAATTTAATATTAATTGCCCAATGGGCTCTTATTAAAAGGACATGGCCTAGAGGAGCCCGGGACTGGCCCACAGGCCGATTTCTCCTACGCAGACTGGCCCATAAGTCGATTTCTCCCACAAGACACACATGGTCCATCTCCCAGGTATAAAAAGGCCCCTCCTATTCATTTGCACGTACATTCACACATTTGGATATGCTACGCATTTAATTCAGTATTCAATTACTATCTTAATTATTCTCTCGTTCACCATGGTGACTAGAGCGTCAGAGGTGCCTCCCTGGGATAACCCCCAGGGCCGTCTAACGTTTGCGTGTGTGCCCAGGCAAGTTCTCAGTCGAA
Organism: Rehmannia glutinosa; assembly: GCA_016081115.2. NCBI lineage: Eukaryota > Viridiplantae > Streptophyta > Magnoliopsida > Lamiales > Orobanchaceae > Rehmannia > Rehmannia glutinosa. Next base: position 56,846,542 of record CM071930.1, read on the forward strand.
GGATTTTCCAGCTTCCGGAGAAGAAAACTTGAAGACTTTTCCCTCAAGAAGGAGAATTTTATCTACACCATTGACTTTGAGTGATCTGCCCTAAAAAGCAGCATCACTCTCGATATCTGGTTTAATATGAAATGAATATTATTTAAAATTCAAAATATTATAAGATTACAATTGAAAGAAAGCATATAAGAAGAGTTTAGAATACAGAAACACATTAATCATATTATTGACAAATAAAAGCAAATGAACATAGAAAACTACTTAATTGCCCTTAAAATTAACTTTTTTATAATGATTTTTTTTGGCAAATCAAAATTTTCAAGAAACCTTCAAACTCATTCACACTTTTAATTGTATAATTTAAATAATACATATATATATATATATATATAGGAATTGGTTCAAATGAGAGCATTTCCAGAGGTAAGACCATGTGGATTAATTTTAGACATTGATTGAAGATTGTGGATGTATGAGATTTTTCCACTATTTTAGGTAACGAGTTTCTAATTGCCTCTCATTAAGGATAATATAATAATATTTTATTTCAACATTTTTCTTATTGGGGGGAGGTGTGTAATTATAACTGTCTTATTTAATGAAGTGATTTTAGGGGCAATTTTCTTTTTTCAAAATTATTAATTTTTTTTGTCCAGCATATTTAGTATTCTTCTGCTACTTAGATAGTTCTTAGATAATGCATAATTAGTTGTTTTTTGTTTCATTATTTTACGACATATATTGGTGAAATGTAAAAGCCATAAAGGTTGGGGGAGTAAGCATATTAGTTTTCTTTTGATAGTTAGATAGATCTTAGACAATGTATAGTTAGTTGTTTTTCACTGCATAGTTCATGACACTTACTGCATAGTGATCGCGAAAATCTTTTTACTATACTACAAGTGTACAGTGCAATTTATAGAATAATGGCAAGCAATGTCGTATTCCTTAAGGATTGACTTACGAAACATTTAGGCTATAATAACATCATATCCCAATTTTATTGAAGCGACCAAAAATAAAAAGTTTTATAAATCTTAAATTAGCAAGTAAAAATAAAATATGTAAATTTATAAAAATCCGAACTCCACAAGTCCTTTCAACAAATACGAAAGCAACCTTAGGCATATAATCTCAACATACTTCTTCAATATTAAATCCAATTTATGTTTAACAAAACTAATTCATGTGTTTCTATGAGTTCAATTCCTAAATTTGTTTATTCCCCCTCCCGAAGCAAATAAACAGTTGATTAATGCCAATTGCTAGCATTCCTACTCAGCAATTAATATTAACTTCTAAAAGATCTTTGAATTGAATGACTCCCCACAAATAGTTATAAGCCTCCCGACTCTATAGTCGTTTATGTCTGAATGCGATTTTTGTTTGTTAGAACTCATCTCCCGAATTATGAACTAACAAATATGACATGCAAATTATTGATTAGGTAATCTATAAGAAATAAGCATTCGAATCCATATAATAGAACACATAAATCAATTGTTGACGTGTATTTAGTTTTCTATAGACACTTGAATCAGCTTAATATCAATTTTATATAGAAAATTATGACCAAAATACTAAACCCTGTCAGTGCTGAAAATTGTTGATGCGCTTGGATGTTTTCGAAAACAAATTCCTTTTGTTCGACTGTCCATGCTTCTATATTTCATCTCTTTGCTCGTACCTTGGCTCTTGACATATCCTTTGGACTGTGCTATCGCTTTTTATCCAATTTAGTTCCATTTTCTGTCAAAATTACAAGAGTATGTAGTATCACGCCCAACAAAGGAAAACAAGTAAAATACACAAAATATGCGTGCAAATGGATCAAATATATATCAAATTAAGCCCTTAAATACATATATATTTTATACATATCACATATTTGAATATAATGTTATGCATATTTAGTTTTTACAATCTGCAAAGATAGCTTATCGACAATGCATATAGTTAGTTGTTTTTCGCTGCAAAGTTTATGACACTTATTGTATAGTTGGGTATAATGTTTTGCATATTTAGTTTATTTACACTGCATAGATAGCTTCCCTATAATGCATAGTTAGTTGATTTTGCAACATTATTTTCAACTAATTAGTTGTTTTTCATTGCATAGTTTATGATACTTATTGTATAATTGAGTATAATGTACTTCATATTTAGTTTTTACAATCTGCAAAGATAGCTTATCGACAATGCATATAGTTAGTTGATTTTCGCTGCATAGTTTATGACACTTATTGTATAGTTGGGTATAATATTTTGCATATTTAGTTTTTTTACACTGCACAGGTAGCTTCTAGACAATGCATAGTTAGTTGATTTTGTTGCATTGTTTTCAACTATGCAACATCTTATAGGTATTTATACAGTGTTCCCATAGTATTTATGGACCATCTCCAATGCGAAAATTTATGGTATATAGTCTTGGTAGAATATAGCATTTATCTGTTGGATTTTCTTTGGAATTATTGATGTTGCTTTGTTTTCAACAATATTCATATTCTTCAACACAATTTTTCCACTGTAGTTTTTTCTTCATCCCATGAATGGCGTAAACTACGAAGTAGTAATCTTAATTCGGGATTTATTTATGATATGAGGCATTTTTGTAGTGATTGAGATAATTAAGGATTGTGTTAGATCATGATAGATTCTCTTTCCAATTATGTAACCGATTTTTTAGTGATTAGTTATCAATTAAGGTTGTAATTTTACATTGTTACTCTTTCTTTGATTAAATTAAATATTTAATGCTATTTTTTGTCCATTTAATCGCAACTACTTGTTGATTTATGATAATGATTGAGACCAGTCCCAACAGTTTCACCGCAGACACTGGTGTGAATAGATCTGACCCCTATGTATAGCATAGGTGAATGAAGGGACAGTCCAATATTTTAGCATATGAAAAAATAATCACAATATAATGCTTATGATAACGTATAAGTAAAACGAATGAAATGTATTAGTGACAACAATTTTTATATTATCATAGAAATTGTAAAATTTAATAATAGAAAAAACCATTTATAAGTTGTTTTTGTTGATAATTAGTGATGCATGCATTTATAGTGTTATAACCAAATTCGGATAATTTTGCCATTGTCGAATCGCTGATGTTTTTCTTTCATTTTCTGGTTCATTTTCATGGTCATTAACTAAACCACCACAAATAGAAGTGGTTCATTAATATGTAAATTAATCAATTTTAAAAATCACTTTCATGCCTCCATAACTAGGCCTCTCTTTTATGCATGAAAGTGACGTACTTTCTGCAAATCCCCTTTTACATATTTATTGCATGGGGGAGTTATTTTCTGCATGTGTTGGTTTCTTGATTTAGATCAGTAGGTTACCTTCGGATCACGGACTTAACAGGTAACCGGGTTCGGGTTCTTTGACGACCTGAAATGGATGAACAAACGCCAGGCTAGCCGGGGTGGTCCGGCTAAGACCCTCCGATGCTTAAGTCGGATCGAGGTCGTGAAGTATTGGGATCCGATGACGTAAATGTAAAAAGTGATAAAAGAAATGGGATGAATAATGAATACCTTATTATTCTTTGTAGCAACCTTTATAGCTAACACTTGGCACAAGTAGGCAATCGAGGTTACGCCAAGTGGCGGCGTCGAGTGGAGCTTTGTACTTGGATGTCTACTTCATCAACGGCCAAGCCTGGGAGGCTTCCTTTGGGCTTGACTGGGCCTGCTTGAGTCCACTAGGCATAATGGGCTTTCCAACAATTGTATCTTAGGAGTGGGCCTTGGCCACATCATTACTCCCCCGGTTCTTGAGGTCTTGGGTAATGGCGGAAACAAGACCTCATGAGCCGAATCTCATCGTGTTCAGGTCTTGAGGGGTCACCGACCTCGTGGATTTTGACTCTTTTTTTTTTTTTTTTTTTTTTTTTTTTTTTGAAGCCCTTCGGAGCTCGGGCTCCGAGAGATGCCTGACCTCGTGGGTCGCGTCCTTGCATCTTCCCAGGACACCCATGAATGTTCCCCATTAAATGCCGAAAGCATAGGGGCCCGTCCTTTCACCTCCCAAGCCTTTCTTGGAATTTGGGATGTGCATTTAATGGGTAATTGATTCCCGTCGTTGTCGTGCATTTACTACGCACGGTAAATGCATCTTTACTACTAGTACTATGCATATGTACACATATTCAAAATAAACCATCTACTTACTTTTTATTATTATTCATTTATTTATATTATCTATCATATATATATATATATATATATATTTTATTATTATATTTTTTACCTACCTCTATAAAAAGGAGGAAAGTAACAGTTGGCTTTCACTTTTCACTGCCACTGTAAAAAATCAGGTCTCGCGAGACCCCATTAACTTGCACAATCCTTCGATTTCCAACTCCCTCCAAGGCTAGACCCGACCTCAGGACCCTTCTCCTCAGTAGGTCGTCTCCTCAGACACAGTGCAGGTACCTCTCGGCCTTTTATTTTTCTCTTGATCGTTCTTTTTAGCAATAAACATGGGATCTAGATCCGATTCCAATAATGACCCTGCAAATAGTTCTTCCTCGAGCTCGGGTTCGAGTTCTTCCTCGAGCTCGAGTTCTGACGACGTGACTGGGCCCCTTCAGGCTCTTCCAATAAACACCGTCCCTTTCCGAGAGGTTGGAGATAGGAGTCCTTCTAGATCTGGTTCTAGAGAGACTCTTTCTGATTTCCCCCAAGACTCGTGGGAATTGATAAAATCCAAAGTGCGTCCTGGTGAGGATTCCCAAATAAGCCACCGCTACTTTATTCCTCTGAGTATAGGATAATTATTCCTGGTCGGGATGATCGCATGCATAGGCCTCCTGAGAACTGCTTCGCCCTTCACCTGGCCACCTTAGATGCCGGGTTGCGCTTTCCGCTTCACGAGGACTTAGAGGGCATCCTCGTCCGTTTAGGGCTTTGCCTAACTCAGTTCGCCCCTAATGCAATTCGGCAAATCTTAGGTTTTATTGTCCTCATGAAACACTTCAAAGTGGCCCCTTCGGCGGCTCATTTCTGGTCACTGTTCTCTATTACTACTTCTACTCGGACCAATGATCGTGGGTTCTTTTATCTGACCTCTAGACCCCATAGCAAGTTTCTAACTCATCTGCCTTCCTCTTCTGGTAATTGGAAAGAGAGGTTCATCTTTATTGAAGCCCCACCGGATCGCCCCTGGAAGATCCCTCGGACTTGGAGGTTTTCCAAACCTCGGGTCCGTGCCTCGGATTTAGGCGAGTGCTCTTGGGCCGCTGACTTTGTTTCCAAAAAACTTACGACCCACCTCTACGACATACGAGCGCTCCTAAAAGAAGAGGTCTTGTCTGTTGTGGGTCTTAGTCCCGCCGTTGTTCCTCGTACCCAATCACTTGGTAATCTAGAGACGCATTTTCATTATTATTATTCGTCATGTGATTGTCCTGATTCGTGCTTTTTGACTCATACAGGTATGTCTGTTAACGCCTCTCTTGTGGCCAAGGTCATTAAAGAGCAAAAAGAAAGGTTTATTGCGGGCCGCGAGGTCTCTCGGTCTTGCTCTCCCACCTCGCCCTCCGTTCACTCCGGCGAGCCCATCCCTAGTGCTCGCCGTGCTCTGCCTCGGTGAAGCTCGATCTTCCGAGCGGATCTCGAGGTCCGACCTCTAGGGCTCGCGCCTGACCCCTTAGCCATAGAGCGTCCTCCTGTTCTCACAATCGAGGCTGGGGGGTCCTCTGATCCTAAAGGAAAAGGCAAGTCCAAGAGCAAAAAGGATAAAACCCGGAGCCGTAGTGGAAGTAAGAGCAAGGGTTCGGATGGAGGTAAGGCGAAAAAGAAGACCCGTGTGGAGAAAGAGAAGCCCAGTGAGGAAGAGATCTCAACAGCTCTTCGCGAGATCGAGGCTCGTCAGAAAAAATTAGCTCTTGCTCGCGAAGAAGCTCAAGCTGAAGCCTCTCGACCCCCAAGGCAGTTCTCAGGTACTCGTCTTATTCCTAAATGGAACATATCACCCGAGAGCTCCATACTGAAGACCCGGGCCGGTGAAGACTCCTTGGAGTTGTACCAGGGATGCATTCTCCCCCAAGACCAATTTGCCCTAGGGGTCATGCCCGACACAAAGCTAGAGGAGATAGCTGCCCACGATCTAATGCGGGTACTTTCTTCCCTCCGTTCCCTTCTTTTTCTTTTTCTTCTTCTTTTTTTTTTATATATAACCTCGACTCACGACCTCACTTACTTGGCGTCTTTCTTTGTTTTGGACTTCCTAGGCTGCCAATGTCACACACAACTTGACACTCCGCAGCCATCACTGGAGGGTTAGGTGCCAAGATGCTGAGGCCTCCGTTGAACGACTAGAGAAGGAGAAACAAGCTATTGAGGCCAAAACAAAGGTTGAGTATGACTCCCGTATTAGGCAGATAATGGCCAATCTTGCGGAGTTGGAGGCACGCGTCAAATACTCCGAGGAGTCTCTTCAAGCTTCTCGGGCGAGGTGGCACGTTTGACCCAGAGTCGTGATGGCTTTATTGCGGGCCAAGAAGCTGGGAAAAGGGAGGCCCTCAACTCCCCCGAGTTTACTCAAAAACTCAGGGATGCCCGAATTGCGGGTGCTCGGGACTTCAAGAACTCTCCGATTTTTGATAGGCTTGTCGTGGAAAAAGCCGCCGAGTTCGAGGTCATGGGGTTTTTCAAATGTCAGTCCCAGATCTTCAAACTGGGTGGGTTCAAGACGGACTTCGATCCAAGTAAGCTTGATCCTGAGCTTGATGGTAATGGGGAGAAGGCTCCTATTGTGGAGGAAGAGAACGAAGACTTAGGGGATCATGAGTTCAGCTTCTTGCTCCAGGACTCCGGTTCCACAGGTGAGGAGGTGCCCCTCGAAGGTCGGGCTCACGGCGGGGGGGGATGACTTATTGGATGTCGCTGCTCTCTTGGGACCCTCCGCCTGATCTGCCGTCCTTGGATAATATTTTGTAGGGGTCATGTTGCTCATTTGTAAAGGGTTTTGGGGGACCCCCCACCTCATCTATCGTACAATGATGTAAAAACTTGTTCAACTATACCTAGTGAACTGTTTTTTTTTTTGTTTTTTTTTTTTAACTTTACGCTTCGTGCTCCTCTTAGCTCAGTTTTTTAGTACTTACGTTCTTGAGGCTTTCGTTTGTTGTTCAAATTCCATGTTTTGTATGCCTTGTGGTACCCTTTGTTTGATAACTGGTAGTTCCCTTGGGGTCTTCCCAAATTTCACGCAAATTTTATACAAGTTAAAGAGGTCTCGAGATCGCCTTGTATGTTGGGGGATCTCTTGGGATCCCCTTCGTCGGTACGAGATCACTTGGGGTTAGGGGATCTCATGAGATCCCTTTTCACAAATAAGGCCTTGGGGTCCTAAGACTCCTTGAGATCTTAAGATCTTCCTTGGGGCTCGGGGGACCCCTCGGTAGCCCTTTTACCGGCTCACGAGATCTTGAGATCTTGTTTATGAGCTCGAGGGTCCTTTGGGATCCCTTTCCATTTTATTTCAATTTTAGGCACAAGGCCTTGGGATCTTAAGGTCCCTTGAGATCTTAAGATCTTCCTTGGAGCTCGGGGGGCCTCTTGGGAAACCCCTTCTACGGCTTGCGAGGTCTTGAGATCTCGCTTATGAGCTCGAGGGTCCTTTAGGATCCCTTTCAATTTTATTTCAATTTTAGGCACAAGGCCTTGGGATCTTAAGGTCCCTTGAGACCTTAAGATCTTCCTTGGAGCTCGGGGGACCTCTTGAGGAACCCCTTTTACGGCTCGCGAGGTCTTGAAATCCCGCTTATGAGCTAGAGGGTTCCTTGGGATCCCTTTCAATTTCAGGCACAAGGCCTTGAGGTCTTGAGATCCCTTTTACCGGCTCGCGAGATCTTGAGATCTTGAGCTAGAGGGGACCTGTTGGGAGTCCTTTTATCGGCTCGCGAGATCTTGAGATACTGTTAATAAAGTGTGTGCCCCACTTTGATTTCCAATTAAAGAAGCCGTCAATCTAATCCCCTTGGGTTTTGACAAAATGCGGGGTCGAGGGTTGCCTATTTATGCGCATACGCCCCTCGCCCCTGACAAAAGATGCTCATAATGAGCTTACATATGGGCCTCTGTATTCTTTCGACAAAACATGGGGTTATAAAATCTCCCCTAATTTCAAAATAAAATAAAAAAGTAAGGTAGCGGACTGTTAAGAGGCGGATTGCTCGTGTTAAGCGTAGAACCTTCGCAAATTCTGAGCATTCCAGGGCCTAGGGAGTTCCTTACCTTGCAAGTCTTCTAAACGGTAAGCCCCTTTTCCTGACACGCGGACTACCTTATACGGTCCTTCCCAATTAGGGTCTAACTTTCCCACGTGCTTGGATACTTCGACCTTTTTCAGGACGAGGTCTCCCACCTGGAAGCTCCTCTTCTTCACTCTTTTGTTATACTCGTTCATCATTCTGGCTTTTGCTAACAAGATCCTCCCATAAGCGCGCTCTCTCTTCTCTTCTATGAGGTCCAAGTCAGCTGCTCTGTTCTGTCGGTTCTCTTCCTCCTCATAATTTTCGACCCTATGAGTGGGTTCCCCGATCTCCGCCGGGATCACCGCCTCGACCCGTACAGAGGCGAAAGGGTCTCACACATTGTTGCCGTCTTTGGGGTTGTTCTGACGCCCATAACACCCCGGGAGCTCATCAACCCAATAAGTCTTCGTTTGTTCTAGGCGCGTCTTTAGGTGTTGTAAGATTATGCGGTTAGCGACCTCCGTTTGCCCATTAGCTTGCGGGTTTCCGACCGAGGTAAAGTTCTCACGGATCTTCATTTCTTTGCACCACGCTATTATCTTCTTCCCCTGGAACGGGTTCCATTATCTCAAATCAAGACCCGAGGTACCCCAAATCTACACACAATATTCTTCCACGGGAAGTTCATGACCTCCGTTTCGTGATCTTTGCCAAGGCCTCGGCCTCTATCCACTTAGAGAAGTACTCTATTGCGACAATGATGAACTTCTTTTGCGCCCGAGCCAATGGGAAGGGACCCAAGATGTCGATTCCCCACCGATCAAATGGGCATGTTATGGGTATTGAGGTCATTGGGGTAGCCGGCTGGTGCGCAGTTCGCGTGTAGCTGGCACTTTTCACACTTTTGGGGTCGGCGGCGTCTTGTACTAACGTTGGCCAAAAATATCCTGGCGCATGACCTTTAAAGCTAGAGACCTTCCACCCGAATGATTTCCGCAAGACCCTCATGGATCTCTTGCATTACGTATGCTGCCCTTTTCCCCCTAAGCACTTGAGCATGATCCCGAAGAATCGACTTCTTATAGAGGTTTCCATCCAATATGCAAAACGGACGCTCTTGCTTTGAGACGCTTCGCCTCTAGCGGGTCATTCGGCAAATGATCCCGCAAGAGGTAATTTTTATGTCTTCCATCCAGGTCTCGGTACACGAGATCTTAAGCACGAGACCTGTCGTGGGGCATAAGTCGATCGGATCTTTTTCAGATCCGATCTCGGGTTCTTCGGCTCTTAAGACAACCACTTTTCTGGAACTGACACCCGCGATGCTGCTTTCGAATTTTGCCAACGCATCGGCTCGCGCGTTTTCCGCCCTTGGGACCTGGTGAAGCTGAAAATGTTCGAAGCCTTTGACTAGTTGCTTTACCCGCTCCAGATACGCTACCATGGTCTTTTCTTTGGCCTCGTATTCCCCTTGGACCTGCATTGCTACTAACTGCGAATCCGTGTAGGCTATTAGTTTCTTTGCCCGACACTTTTGGGCTAGTTTTATGCCTGCTACCAGGGCCTCGTACTCCGCTTCATTGTTGGTGACCTCAAACTCTAATTTTAGTGCAATTTCCAGTTCGAGGTCATTTGGTCCTTGCAACAAAATTCCGGCTCCGCCACCTTCTGACACTGCCGAACCATCCACATGGAGCATCCAGGTCTCTGGGATGGGATCAATTGGGTTCGTCATTTCTATCAAGAAGTCGGCGAGGACCTGGGCCTTTATGGCTGTTCTTACTTGGTACTTGATGTCGAATTCCCCCAATTCTACCGCCCATTTAACTAGGCGACCCGAGAGGTCCGGTTTCCCCAAGATCTGCCTCAGCGGTTGGTTCGTTAAGATGATAATTTCGTGTGACTGAAAATAAGGCCGGAGTTTGCGAGCTGAAGTCACCAAAGCCAAGGCCAATTTCTCAACTTCGGAATATCGTTCCTCCGCCCCTTGGAGGACCTTGCTGACATAGTAGACCGGTTGGTGGACCCCCTCGTTCTCCCTTACCAACACCGAGCTTACGGCGTGAGGTGAGACCGCGAGGTATAGGTAAAGGGGTTCTCCTTTGACCGGCTTCGCAAGCAAAGGTGGTGAGGTCAGGTACGTCTTGAGCTCTTGAAAGGCTTTTTCGCATTGATCCGTCCACTCAAAATTCTTCACATTTTTTAGCGTAGCGAAGAAAGGTAAGCTACGGTCCCCGGATCTAGAAATGAAACGGTTTAAGGAGGCTATCATTCCGGTTAGCTTTTGGACCTCCTTGATACTTTTAGGTGATGCCATCTGGATTACTGCCCTGATCTTTTCAGGGTTTGCTTCTATCCCGCGTTCGTTAACGAGGTACCCCAAAAACTTGCCACCTCTAACGCCAAAGGTGCATTTTGCCGGATTGAGTTTCATTTTGTACCTCCTTAGTACCGCGAAAGACTCCGCTAAATGGTTTAAGTGATCGTTCTCTTGCTCGCTTTTTACTAACATATCATCAACGTATACCTCCATGGTTACCCCGATGAGGTCCTCAAACATCATATTAACGAGTCTTTGGTAGGTGGCACCCGCGTTTTTGAGCCCGAACGGCATGACCTTATAACAGTAGACCCCGGTATCAGTTACAAACGAGGTCTTTTCTCTATCCTCCTCAGCCATTGATATCTGGTGATACCCCTGATACGCATCCATCATACTTAGCAATGCACATCCGGCTGTCGAGTCTACCAACAGATCGATCCGTGGGAGCGGGTATGGGTCTTTAGGACAAGCCTTGTTCAGATCTGTAAAGTCGGTACACATCCTCCATCTCCCATCCGTTTTTGGCACGACTACAACGTTGGAGAGCCAATCAGTGAATTGCACCTCAACAATGTAACCCGCTTGGAGTAGCTTGTTGACCTCAGCCTCTATTATTTTGTTCCTCTCCGCCCCGAAACTTCTCTTCTTCTGCTTTACCGGCTTTATTGCAGGATCAATATTGAGGCGATGAACAATGACCTCCGGGCTCACTCCTTCCAGATCCGATGGCTCCCATGCGAACACGTCACAGTTCTTTTTTAGAAATTCTATCATCATGAGCTCTTGGGACGGGGTCATTTGCGACCCGATCCTCGTGGTTTTTATTGGGTCATTCGGGTCCAATTGAACCATAGTGTACTCCTCTACCGGCTCCATCCTATAATCCTCAGATTTGGATTTTTTGCTTGAACTCGAACCCCCACCACACATTTGCTTCATGGGTTCGAGGGCGGTCTCTTTTACTTCGCTCTTTTTCAGAGATAAATTATAACATTCCCTAGCTATTTGTTGGTTCCCCCGGACCTCTCCTACTCCGAACTTCGTGGGGAATTTCATTTTTAGATGGAAAGTAGATACCACAGCTTGGAATTGGTTGAGTCCGGGTCTACCCAATATTATGTTATAGGCAAAAGGCGCCTCTACTACCAGATACTTAATCATAAAAGTTCTTCTACATGGCTCTTCCCCGGGAGGTAGGTAAGTCGATTGTACCTAAAGGGCGACCTCATGACCTCCGAACCCCATGAGCGGGGTTCCCACCGCTTAATTGACGTTATCCCGAGGTCCATCCTCCTTAACACGCTCAAAGCTATGACGTCCACCGAACTACCGCTGTCCACCAATACCTTTTGCACGGCAAAGTTTGCCACATCCATTGTGATAACCATGGGGTCATTATGCTCCGGGTCCAGCCCTTGAAGATCTGCCCGATCAAAGGTGATCGGGGGGCCTTGGATTGTATTGACACTGGTGACTTGCGGCTTCCTACTGTAAGCTCTTGCGTATTTCTTTCGGGCTCTCCGCGAGTCCCCGTTAGTTGGTCCCCCGGCTATCACATGTATCACCCCCTTCCGAGGCAAATTATCTTGCCCATGAGGGGGTGCTTGGTCAGCAGGTCTCTTTCCCTTGTCTGGACCTTGCTTGTTACGCTCGGGTGACCTGCTGCGAGACCTCCTCACCGGATCTTGCTGTGAACCGGTTCGCTTGCGCCTTAAAAATTTGGAGGTACCCTTGTCGAATGAGCCTCTCAATCTCTTTTTTCAACCGAAACAATCTTCCGTATCATGCCCATGGTCTTTGTGGAAGTAGCAGTACTTATCTGAATTCCGCCTATTCGGGGTGGATCTCATCTTCTTAGGCCACCTTACCAACCTTGAGTTCTCAATGGCCATCAATGCGCGCAACCTCGGGCCGTTCAAGGGGGTATAGTTTTGAAACTTTGGTCCGTCCGATTTGGGTGGATCTGTCCGATCTTTCTCGATGTCTGTGCCGATTTGGTTCCCTGGACTCTCTCTTATCCTTGGTCCTCGCATTTTGAGACCATTCTCGATCTTTCAATGAATTCATTTCTTCCTCGTGTATGTATCTTTGTGCCATCTACATCAAACTTTCGACATCACCCAGGGGGTCTCGGGCCAAAACCGATGCGAAAGGTCCTTTTTCGGGCGTGGATCATAATGCGATCATCATATCAATCCTTAGCTCATCGACCTCCAAGACCTCATTGTTGAACCGATTAATAAAATCTCGAAGGGGCTCTTCCTCGCCCTGCCGAATAGTGAAGAGGTACGTGGCTGATCTTTTGGCCTTCTTTTTGCTGGCGAAATGAAAGAGGAATTTCCTCACCAGCTGTTCATAAGACACCACTGTACCCGGTAGTAGACTCGTGAACCACTCTTGAGCTCGACCCGATAGTGTAGTGATAAAGACACGGGCATTGATGGCATCTGATTGTCCGTACAGCTGCATTACATGTTCGAATGCCGTTAAGTGCTCCTGGGGGTCCTTGCTTCCATCATATCGAGGTAGGTCCGGGAGTTTAAAATTTGGGGTCACCACCTCCACCAAGATCTCTTCACAAAAAGGAGATCCTCTCTTTTGCAGAGCGGACGTAATGTGACTCCCCTTCTCTTCATCTCCTCCAACTTCTTAGTAGCAAGCTCAATTTGCTCACTGAGCTCTTGCAAGTTGTCACCCAAAGGTACTCGCGTCACAGGTACCCCTAACCCTTCGACCCCTAATCCCACTCTTTCAAAGGATCTGGGTCTTGGGGGCGGGGTCCGACTTTCGGCTTCATCCTCTTGCTCGAGATCTCCTGGGCCTCCCTTTTTTCCCATTCGCTTGTGCGCGTCATGGTCTCTGGCCGGACCTGTCATGGGGTCGGGGTCAGGTATTCCCCTCTCCCTTTCTCTTTCCTTCGCGAGCTGCTGGCTCCTCTCCATGACCAACTTTTCGAAGTCCTCCTTCCTCATCGAGATCATCTGGTCCGGGTCTTTCCTTCCCGCGTCCAGAGGATCCTGCAGGGATTGAGATGAGGAGAACTCAGGTTGCAGCACCTCCTTATCCTTTCTCGGGGTCTCCAATACCCCCTTCTGAACATGCTTCCCTGGAGTCTCCATACCTCCGTACCTCCGTTTCAGTTCAGGAACACCAAGAAAACGGACTTAACAGTAACCGGGTTACCGCCGGATCACGGACTTAACAGGTAACCGGGTTCGGGTTCTTTGACGACCTGAAATGGATGAACAAACGTCAGGCTAGCCGGGGGGTGGTCCCGGCTAAGACCCTCCGATGCTTAAGTCAGATCGAGGTCGTGAAGTATTGGGATCCGATGACAGTAAATGTAAAAGTAAACAGTAAAAGAAATGGAATGAATAATGAATACCTTATTATTCTTTGTAGCAACCTTTATAGCTAACACTTGGCACAAGTAGGCAATCGAGGTTACGCCAGTGGCGTGTCTCGAGTGGAGCTTTGTACTTGGATGTCTACTTCATCAACGGCCAAGCCTGGGAGGCTTCCTTTGGGCTTGACTGGGCCTGCTTGAGTCCACTAGGCATAATGGGCTTTCCAACAATTGTATCTTAGGAGTGGGCCTTGGCCACATCATTTCTTATAGATAGGGACTTGAGGGAGTCATGTGTAGTGCATTTGAATTTGAATGCAAACCTTTTCCTCTAACTCATACATGAGTCTGTATTCGGTCGGATCTCTAAGGGACTTTTTTACTAATTTTTTTAATTCTAAGCGACTTTGTGCTAATTTTTTGACCATTAGCATCAGTTACAATTTTAATTAATAAATGTTTTAAATATTTGGTTCTTCGTTCGGAATCTATTCTTTCTTCTGAAAACAAAGAAAGACCCTTCTAATTTTGATTGGTGGATCCTGATCCTCTAACAACTTTACTTGGGCGACCACAACCCTTTTAACAACAATCAAACTTCAATACATGGTGGAACTTGGAGGTGCTCCCCTAGCACAACACAATATGGGCTGGACCACAAAGAAATAAAATAGATTATGTTTGGGCTTCGAGAAAAAATAATATTTAGGTTTGGGGTAGTTCGGCGTGTTCACTACGCCTCTACTCTTCCATAGAAGGGTGCAATTTTTTTTATCTTTCCAATATCTATATCTTCTTACATTATTAAGAAATCATCAGAATATATATTATATGTATTGTCATAACCATGTACGGTTCTATAGTTCCCACTCTCGGAGCACGTGGCCCTAGTAGTTTTTTACTTTCTTTTTATTTACTATTTATTATTTGTGTTTAAAAGCTACATAATAGTTAGGTTAACAAATATAAATGGTACCCCCATTGTATTTTTTCTTTTTCTTTATATTTATTTATTTTTTAAAAGCTATATATATAATTAGGTTTAAAAACAAAGTTCACGCCTATTAATTACTTTTTATGCAGTTGATAGAAAGTTGTCTTTATTTTCTGCCCTTGTGAAAAATTCAATGTTTCATCCCTAGTCATAACTTCATAATCCATATATAATTCAAAAATTCAATGATTAATTACTCATAATTTCTCTTTTATTTTCCCTTCTTAGAAACTTGAAGATTATTTTATAGATTATATTGGTCAGTTTCACCTTTAGTCCTCGATAAATTACCATTAGTGAGCTATTTTAGCAAATTTAACAGGATATTTTTGAGCCAAAAAAGATCATACTTTCTTATACCTGTAAAAAGTACACTCTCCTATATTTGTCAATCCTGTAATAAACAAAAGTAACTATGTATAATCAGACATGAACGTACTATATTAGTAGAAACATCATTATGAGTTAATGCCTAATCAATTTCATGGAGAGGGCTGTCATTCTGCTAGGATATATAAATATATTTTCTTCCTTTCAGATTCTTGCCATGGATCATCAAACGACTACGTGTAATCCAAAATATAGTCTTATATTAAAACTTTTATATGCAACGTGTCACGTAATCCTTTCTATATCACTTAACTAACTTGGCTACTATATATACCTAATGGAAAATGTGGTGATATATATTCTATTTTCACCCTGTAAATTTCATCAATCTGAGCTCTGCAATTTTGAATGATCACTGTGGGGTTAATTGATCAATTGTTGTGTGTGAGAGTTAATCATGCTAGTTTGTATTAGCATAATCATCCCAATACTTGTCTGAGAAAAAAAAGAACAATCACTTTCTAGTTTGTAAAACCTCAGGATTTTGAACAGAGATGTTGTACTAATGACATTTTAGCTAATATTCTTCGCGGTTTTTTTCCCCTTCTCATTCAACTCAATTCAGCAGACATCATCAGTGAGTGAATAGGATAGGCAAGTATAACTAACAATTAGGCTTGCCCTTAGAATTTGGCAGGCCAACCACTTTGTCGAATGAACAAAAAATAAAAAACGTGAATAAAGGGATCGAAAAAACAAGATACTTTAGCAACAAACTTGAGTGGTAGTTGGGAAGGCACATGCAATAAGATTAGGACATCATTAGCAGGTGGATTCTTGCATGCATTACGTGCGGATCAATGGACAAGGGCAAAAACGTCGTTTGTGGTCAACGTGAACACGCTGATCGCAGCAAAATTAGGATTTTACTCTGTGATATCAATGTGGAAAGTTGCCAGGAAATATTGACTCTGCTTTCAAAATGCTCTTACCAGGGTATTTTGATTACTAAGTCTAATTGTACTTTTTTCCTGACATTTGTTTTTGCATCTGCTTGTGATTAAAATAAATTGTATATATGATCTTCTTTCGATTAATGGAGCACACAAAGTATTCGTATACTAACTATATACCACTTATCAATCATTCCTTGCTGATAAGCATTCTTATTTTTATTGTTTGAAATGGTTTTCCCTAACCAATATTTGTATTTCGAAATGGTTCAGTTGGATACTTTCCACTGATCTACTTGTAAGTTGTACCCTTAATATTTTAATCGATAAACTAAATCATTAACAGTACATTGCCATAAAGAAAATCAATAAAACATAACTGTAGTTTATCATATTAAAACTGATCAAATTAGTTTATGATATTAATACAGTCGCTGCAGTATGGTCAGCCAGAGAGGTTTTTGATACTCTGTATTCTGAAGGGCCTCGCGCGCATATCATTCTCGCAGAAGTTAATCTTCTAATGGCAAACGACGCTTTTATTTTGAGACACATCGTTCGTGAAAAGCAACTCCAACGAATTCCTGTAATCAGTAAGTGAAAAACTATCTAGTTCCTCCCCCTCCCATTATTTTCATTACAAAAAAAAGCTAATTTTTTCAGAAATCGAGAAATGAGTCGGAAACTTTGCTCACGTTTTTTTCGTGCTCGTTTGATTAGTCTTAACTACACCAGATCAGGTCTCTGTAACCGTAAAGGGCTTGAAACTTGGAGCAGCTGACTATCTTGTGAAGCCTCTGCAGGGTGATGAGCTATCGAATTTGTGGATGTACTTGAAAAAGTAGCATGGATTAGTTTCGACGTATAAGAC
This sequence comes from Rehmannia glutinosa, assembly GCA_016081115.2. Classification (NCBI taxonomy): domain Eukaryota; kingdom Viridiplantae; phylum Streptophyta; class Magnoliopsida; order Lamiales; family Orobanchaceae; genus Rehmannia; species Rehmannia glutinosa. The sequence continues at coordinate 56,863,583 of CM071930.1, forward strand.
TGTGATTGATTCTGCTTTCATTCCGTCCATTTTCATTTTTCGAGAGAATAGTTGTGATTTTTTTTTTAAAAAAAATAAAATTTGGATGTGTAGATAAAAAGTAATATTGTGTTGATGTGATGAGAAATTTTTTAGAGATGTTGATTGTTTGTGAAAATTTTCGTGGAAATAGTAGTGTAAAATATAATGCAAGAAAATCGAATAAAAATAAAAAATTGTACCAAAATAGGCAATATGGATCCTTTTATACATTTTGTCATCAAGATTAAGAGAGAAATAATAAAAAATAGTGATAAACTAAAGAAATTATCAAATTTTTTTATATAAATAGGGAAAAGAGAGAGAAATAAATAGTATAATTATGTATTGAGAAGTGTGAGATAGAAATATAAAAATGAGTTAATTTTGAAGAGAAATGAGACTTTCTTTAAAAAAAAATTCATTTTTCTCATAAACAATCACATATTCTAAAACGTTTACACTCAAAAATGAAATTTTGGGAAAAAATCTCTCAACCAATTACAACCTAAGTTCTTGTTGGCAGCAATCTCAATTTTTTTCCACATAAATTTGTGGATGCTATGATTTCACAATTCGTGTTGGCTGTTGTTAGATTCTTTAAGGTTTTTGCTTCCAGTTAAGGATTAAGTGTTAGGAAATTTATTATTAGATATTAATAATACCATGTAAAAATTAGAATAGGAAGTTGTCACCCCATTTTCCTTGTAATTCTATTTTGTAATAGATAGGACTGCATGAGCTGAGTAAAGTCAGCTATGTCGAAGAATGCAAGAAGACAACTCAAGACTAAAGTGAAGACCCAGCTGTGTGTCAGCTGAGTGTGGTCAAGATGGAAGGCGAGACTCGATGAAGGAGATCCGGTGAGGAACAACTCGTTAAGGTTGAAAAAGTATCGATCAAGTCGAGAAAGAGCCAAGTCTACAGTTGAACGACAGTTGAGTCTTTCCTTAAAGGATGGAGCAAACTCAAGTCAAAGGGGTAAAGACATCAGTCAAGTGGAGTCGGCTGACATTAATCCGTTGGAATGAAGTCTAGGATATTACTCGAAATAGTAATAAGTCCAAGTTGCCATGTCTTAAAGTGTTTGACCCAGAAACATGCAAAAGGAATAAACCAATGAGAAGCACTGAAGCTTGTGTCAGGCCCTTAAAAGCTGCAGAGTCATTTAATACGAGGAAGGGTCAACATCACAATGTTGCAGGCTAAGAAAAGACAAGCCAACGAACAAGAAAAGTGTCATTTGAAAATAGTCTATCTCTTCAATGGGCAAATTTTCAAATGAGCACTATAAAAGACTGAGGAAGCACTTGAGAAAAGGTGACCGATCTAACAAGCAATATCAAGCAAGCAAAACCTGCAAATATTCTCTCAAGCTTATCAAGAAATTCCTCTAGCCTAAAACTCGAAGGAACTCGATCCAACACACGCTGTGAAGGAAAAAATACTTCAACCAGTTGAAAAAGAAAAAGTTTTAAAAAACAAAATAGGTCTACTCTCCAAGTTTGAAGGAGTTGTAGTAACATTCAAGGTCGAACCAGAAGTTTCAAGCTCGTTGGAAGACTGTGTGATCAATTCCAAAAGTTTGAAGGGAGTCAAGTAGCAAGCTGACTATCTTGTGAACAAGCTGAGTCGCAGGAGAAGCCAGCTGTGTGATCAAGACTGTCTCTAGACCGAGGAACTACTTTGTAACTTGATCTGTTACTTAGTGGATTCCTCCAGGAGTTGGACAAGAGTGGATTAGAGGAATTACCCCATCCTTGAACCACTATAAAATTTGATTGTGTCATTTACTTTTAACACTTTACTTTCTTGCATACTTTTATAATTGTTGTTAAGTTAAATTGTCGACCCAACTGATAATAACATTCCTTGAAACAAGTGTTAAAAACGTGCTTAAAATTTACAAGGGTGTTAAGTCTTCCGCTGTATAAAACCAAATCAACTAAAAAGTTAAGTGTTAGCTGACGCAACTAAGTTATACTATCAACAGCTCAGTCGAGTCTGTTGAGTGGGTAACTTTGTTGAAGTAAGCCAACCTAGCTGTTCCCCAAGGACTTAGCTGATTTGAGTCGACTCTGTTGAAATATTTTAAAAGGTCTAAAAAGTGCAAAATTTGGTAAGGTTTATTCAACCCCCCCTCTAAACCTTACACCATACCCCTTGGGACCTACATTAAGACACTGGTACTCATATCCTATTTGGAAAGTCGATCCCAAAACACAACAATTTACATGGAAAACTCCAAAATCGGAGAAGAACTACAAACCATATGGAAATAAATTTCATGAAATGTTTTTATAATCACGTAAACATTCTATCTCCCGGCCTCCGTACCCCTAGACTCTTACAAACCTTTCACTACCTCACGAAATCCTCGTAATTCTCTGTACTAGAGAATAACGAATGAATTTAACTAGAGTTAAAACATAAAAGTTATTGTGTATTTGACTTGTGCAATTGAAACCAAAACACGTGGATTCCTTAAATCTATTTCTACTATCTACTACTATTATAAAAGGTTGAATATTTCTGTAAAAGTTCTATTGGACTAAAATACACCTTTTAATTGGACTAAAATACCCCTTGTAGGTCCCAAGGGGTGTGGGTGTAAGGTTTAGAAGGGGGGGTTGAATAAACCTTATCAACTTTTTTTATTTAGTCCTTTTTAAATTTCGAGTTGATGTTACTGTTTGTGTCCTTGGTGGACATGACCAATTTAGTTAATCAAGTAGAGTTAGTCTCTCACGGACTCAACCGAGTTGTTGATGGAATAACTCATTTGTTAAGACTAAATTAACTCAATCGTAGTTTGTTTTATTGGAAGACTTAACACCCTTAAGTTTGGTTAAGTAGAGATTTAAAGCTTGATTTAGTACTTAGAAATTATCTAATGGATAGCAAATATGTCGTGAGAATTAAGCAAATATAGTGCGAGGAATTTAAGTCTTTGAAATGTAAATGACACAATAAGATTTTTATAGAGGTTCGAAGATGGGGTAATTCTTCTACTTCTCTCTTCTCCAACTCCTGGAGGAATCCACTAGGTATTGATCAAGTATACAAAGTGGTAATCCGGATACAAGTCTTGATCACACGTTGACTTGATCCTTTGGGACTCGATCTGGAGACGCCTTGATCACTCAGTGGCTTCTCGTGCGACTCGGCTTCTTCACAGGCGTTTGCCTTGCTACTACTGACTCACTTGCTCAAGCTCTTTGGATTTGATCACGAAGCCCTCCAAAAGCTCAAGACTTGGTTCGACCTTGAACCCTACTACAATCCTTCAAGGAATGTAGACCCCTTGATTTTTAGTACTTTCCTCTTCAACAGATTGAAGTTATCTTTCCTTCACAGTTGAGTGTTGGATTGATGTTCTTCGTAGTGTAGGCTTGAGGATTGAGCGTTGAATAACTTGAGAATATTTCAGGTTTTGATTCTAATAATTGCTTGAATGTTTTTTCCGTGACTTAGAGTCGACTTTCAATCATTGGATGACTCTTTGTCACTTCAACTTGAGACTTGGCTTTTCTTGAGTTGACTTGATCGATACTCCACTCACCGCATCTCATTTGCTCCTTGATAGAGTTTCCGTCTACTCTTCTTTGCCATACTCATTTGTCTTGCGGCAATGAGTCTTCCTTCTAGTCTCGAGTTGTCTTCTTGCATGTTTGGGCATAGCCGACTTAACTCGGCTTGAGTCCTATTTATTACAATGCGAGTTTACAACAAAAATGGGGTGCCAACTTCCTATTCTAAGTTTTACATGGCATTCATCAAAATCTAAACAATAAATTTCCCAACAATTTCCCCCTTTTTGATGATGCCAAAACTTAAACCATTCAAAAATGTAAATAGCAAAGATACATACAGATAGTGTATTCACATAGAATGTATGCGTAGAATCAATCCTTTTATTGATCATAACATTCTTGTTCTTTTACACAATTGTTTACAAGGTGTATCGAGAAAACATTTGTCTACACAAAAAAATAAAGAATTTATAGCTTTATTGCAGAAGACTTACATAGTATGTATTTACATAATAAAATACATGAAGGGGTGGACAGCAACACTTCATCTCCTTCGTTGTCTCCTTCTTTCATCGTGTTTAGCATCTTCTGCTCTTCTTCTCTTTTTCTCATCGTCACCGCTTTCTTCTTTCTTTTCATATGCCTTCTGGCGACTTCATCTCTTCTTAATCTCTCTTGTCTTTCCTCCCATAGCTGAGTTTGTCTCTTGTTTTCTTCTTCTATTCTTTTCGCATACTCAAGCATTACTTTTAGCTACTTGCAAATTTGCTACTTGGTCAAGACTTTCACCCAAGAGATCCCTCCTTTCTTGCCACGGATCTACGTATTCAATGTTTTTGGGCGAGAGACCAGGTGAAACCTCTTCCTCCACCCGCTTCTTCCTCTATCTCTGCGGGCGTGTCTTTGTCGGGTCTTCTTCTTTCCGGTGAGTGACCGGCGGAGTGACCAGCAGAGGATCGGTAGTCTGCTGCGTGTCGCCTTCTTCACATAACGTGAGACCCTTTTCCCAAGACAAGTCCCAAGCTTGAGCCATAGACATATTTGCAAAGTATCCTTCGGATGCGGCGTTTTAAATTCATCAGCGATCGTGGCTCTGTCCCGACATCCGAGATGGCATAAGTGTCTCTGCTTCTCTTTGGAATGCCTCCATCTTTGTTTCAAGATGTTCATAACTCGGGCATCCATTCTTCCTTCCACTTCCTCCATCCCTGCTTCAATTGTCTTTCTCTTTTCACCATAGATATATCGAGTGTTGGAGTGGCGAGTCACTGGGAGTTTCTGCTGATGATATCAGCTGTGACAAGACCTTGTTGGGGGATTTGTGCAATCATCAAGGTCATATCTTTCGATCCTTCCCCCTCAACAGACTTTCCTTTCTTTTGTTTAGACACTTCCTCAGCTGTCTTTCCCTTCACATTGCTCCCTTCTTTTCAGGCTTCAGGATCTCTTTAGCGCTTTAAGGTATTCCTCTTCCCCTTTTTGGCATCATCAAAGGAGAGAGGAACCCCTGGAAACATATCTTGGCAAGCGGGAAGTCTAGCCCGCTTATAGTCGAGTTCTGCTTTGAGTCTGCTGCAGTGTATGCGGCACGAAATTCAGAGCGAGTTGCGTTGGACTCTGCTGAAACTAGCTTCATATCAGCCATGAGTAGGCTGAATTTTCTATCCATATGTTCTTCCAGACGCAGGAGATCACTCTTATGTTGCTCACGCGCAGCCGACTTTATCTCAAGATGTGAGCTTCATGCATGTGCTCAATGTGTTCTCTCAATTTCGTCTTTGCATCATCATTTTATTTCGCCATACCAAATGACTTGTTGAACAATGTCCTGAAGTATCTAGCTTGTTCCACACGCATTGTTTCTTCTTTGTTGCCACCATTCCCCGATTCTCGATTGTTATGTCTCTCAAGTCGGTGTAAGGTTGGCATCTCGTTGTCGATCTCATGTCCATAGAGGCCTGGTGCCTCTCCATCCGTTCTATTTATTGAATAATGCCTTGAACACCTCGCGAACTTCATTTGTTGTTTCTTTCGTTGCGGTGATGGCCACGCAGCGTCAAAGTCATAGTAGTCACCGAACGATGGTACTGATGAAATGACAGAGCTGGTCTATGAAAGCGCGCTAGTTCGTTCTCGACTCTTCAGGGAGGTCGGGTACCTCCAGGGAGAAAGGAAATGATTCTACAAAGGATTCATCACGCCAACCGGGATTTGTTCAATGAGGAGCGGTGCGCGTGAAGTTCCTTTTGAGTCGAACCTGCTGCGGCTTGGGAGCCTTCGCGGTGGACTCTGTTTCAACGGGGTCTTTTGTGAAGTGGACCCGACTTGCTTGAGCCTCATTTGTCTCAACAGCCTTCGTTGGTCTGTTTGGTTTCTCCAATTGAGTAGGCGGTCCTCGGCATTATCGAGCGTCATTGGATGATGATGAGATTTCCATTGGTGGCTCATCATCAAAATTAAAGGTTTGACGAGTAGTCTTGGGATCGACTTACTCGTGCTTGGAACATCCGCGGTGAGTCTTTTGGATGCATCACGGGGATGACTCGGCTTCTTCTTCGCCGATCCCGATCCCGAAAGGTTACATCAGGATTATCCTAGGAATCATGAAGTGCACTTATCTCCTTTTCGGATGGATCAATGATAGCGGGAGGGATGTTCTCTACTTGGCTATGTTACCCGGGAAGTCTCAACCTCCCGTTGGCCTTCATTACCTCCATGATCTCAACCGCAGCGAGGCTCGACCTCCCTTTCGACGATGTCGGTCATGTCTTTGGGTCTTCGTGGTGGCATCCATTGGAGTCTCAATCCCATGGATTGCACTTTCATCGCCCAGTGTTAACTCCCGTGGTCGCTCTATCTCGTGCCTCGATTTGCATCACAGCGTCATTAGCCTTGAGCGATTGGCACCTCACCGAGAGTCTCAAGCCTGCCGAGCTTCGTTGATGGCAACTTGATGTTCTTCTTGTGTTTGTATTTTCTCTACTTCGCCTCCTAGATTCGTTGTGGAGTCATCTGCAAGCATCCTCCGACCTTGCCGGTGGGGGGAGTTTCCCCCACCGGTGGCGCACCGGTGAGTGATCGGGAATGGGATCACTCGTCTCCAAACTCCCCTGTATTTTCGAGTGTTGTAGTTGGGGCGGTGGTAAAACACCTTCAATAGGGGTTGGCTCGACTGGGGTCCCCACTATCCCGTTTCATCGCCAATTCACTCATTTCTTCTTGATTGAGCCGGGAAGTGGTAAAAAGAACAACGGTGGCGATTTGCTGAACCACTCCCATTGGATCGATTTCTAGCTGTGTTTTGGAGGACTCTCCTGGTCCCTCCATCATGCTCTTCTCATGAAGAATCCTGGACTCATGCATTGCTTGCTGCATTTGCAACTTTTCTGTAGCAGCAGCAGGGTCCAAATCGTCATCACTTTCTGATAAAATGTCAAAGTGAGAATGTGTATGTTCTGTGGTGCCAGTGAGAGGGAAGATGTTGGCCTTCTCTCGTGCCTCAGCTTCCTCTGCCAGTTTCTCCTTCTCCTTATCCTTGAAGATCTGCAGGATATCTTTGCAGTTTTCTTCATCCAGAGCTGGGATCACAGAGGTCAGTCCAAGGAAGTTCAGCAGTTCCTCTTCTTCTTCGATGAACTCGGGCCGTTGGAACTGTTCCCTGGATGGACCCAACTTCCACGTCCTCCACTCTCGCAGACGATTTTGAATGTCTGGATAAAGTGGGGATAGGATCACCACATCACTATCATCTGCATCGCTTCTTCTTGTGTCTCATTTGTGTGAACTACGTTGTGTGTCTTGAGTTGCCTCTCCGATCGCCTTCAAACAGACTTAGCAGATTTCATCAATAACATCCGGAGATTCTACTTCTCCAAAGAAGTCTCAGTATCTGCTCGGTGAGTGGATCGATTCAGCCGGTTTCTCAAGCTCGGAGTGCTTGATGATTCGTCGTCGTCTCTTAGTTTGTATCGAGGAATTTCCGGTTCGAGAGATAGTGTCTTCGAGTCTTGGCGGGGGGCCGGTCTTGGTGTTTTCTTCGAGGAGCTGGCCGTCTTGGCTTATCGTTCTCCTCTTTTTGACGATCGGAGAAGGTATTTGTGAGTCCTTCTCGACCGCCGCTCTTCGGGCGGGAGACACGGCTGCGGGGCGGTGACTTACTGCGGGCGGGGAGCGAGTTTGTTTTTCTTTCTGCGGGAGAGGTAGATCTTCTTAGTAGTGGGGCGCTTTCTTCTTTGGTGGAGAGGAAAGCAATTTGTATCTTCAGTGGTGATTCCCCTCACTCGTGTCGAGTTCTCTTGGCGTAGGCTCTCTTCATGCGCGCCGAGAGAGGTTTGATCTCGAACATCCTCTTGTTTACATGGAAAGCCTTTCCATGTCTAAGAGGGACTCCTTTCACCTCCATCGGTAGGCCAATCACCAGGCCATATCCTAGGGATCCTCCAAATGCACCATCTTCCTTGAAGGATTTGTTCCCTACGTTCGGGCAGAGTCTCTTTGTAAACAAACTCAAATTTGATTTATTTTCCTTTCTTCGATGATCGCGGCCATTACGATCGGCTTTGCTTTGATAGTTGGTCAAAGCCGCCAAATTTGATGTCTATGCATTTGGCAACTATGTCCAACGATTTGTGGTAGTCCTCCTTGAGCCTTTTGTTTCTTTGTGTAAGCTATTTTATCATCATAGTCGGGCTTGGCTATTTCCTTCCAAGCAAAGCGGCCAGGTTTACATCGGCCGTTGATTTCGATGCTCCTTCCGTCGGTAGTGAGCGAGTGTTCAGCCCAAGTCCTTGGCGAGAGATGGTGAACTTTTTTCCGTGAACAGATGACTTTATCCCTTCATCATGAATCTCAGCGTTCACGTAGAATTGTGCGACCTCATCCACATAGGTCATTGGATATTCCAACGTCAGAAATGGTTTCAGCCCGGAAGTTTCGAGCTTTTGGTGATTTTCTTTATGAGGCGTCATCGAATCCTGTTTGACCATGCCCTCGAAATCCACTGTCGACCCTGTGTGGATTTGTTTTCCTAGCTTGACAAAGTCATAGGTTGACGCCATTTTTCAGGATTTCACTTAAAAAAAAACTGAGAAATTTGATTTTGAATACTGAGAGGGTTTTGAGAGAGTTTCGCCTTTGCTTCTGAGATAGAAATGAACCGTTTTGGTGATATGAGAGAGAAGACAGACGAAAGTGGGGTAAGTATGGTTTCTGAAAGGACGTGCGGGTGGTTTTGAAATGTGATCGAAATCAACGACTTAGATTTTGCACGCCCGATTTAGCATTTAATGTCTCGTATTTAATGCGGCAAACATTTATATCCAATCATAAGCTTGGTGTGCGGCTTTTTTTCGTACACATCATCATTATGCTTGAGTCTTCTGAGTGTTAATCAGTAGAGTTAGTCTCTCAACAGACTCAAATCGAGTTGTTGATGGAATAACTCATTTGTTAAGACTAAATTAACTCAATTGTAGTTTGTTTTATTGGAAGACTTAACACCCTTAAGTTTGGTTAAGTAAAGATTTAAAGCTTGATTTAGTACTTAGAAATTATCTAATGGATAGCAAATATGTCGTGAGAATTAAGCAAATATAGTGCAGAATTTAAGTCTTTGAAATGTAAATGATACAATAAGATTTTTATAGAGGTTCGAAGATGGGGTAATTCTTCTACTCCTCTCTTCTCCAACTCTGGAGGAATCCACTAGGTATTGATCGATATACAAAGTGGTAACAGTCCGGATACAAGTCTTGATCACACAACCGACTTGATCCTTTGGGACTCGATCTGAGACGCCTTGATCACTCGGTGGCTTCTCGTGCGACTCGCCTTCTTCACAGGCATTTTGCGCTTGCTACTACTGACTCACTTGCTCAAGCTCTTTGGATTTGATCACGAAGCCCTCCAAAAGCTCAAGACTTGGTTCGACCTTGAACCTTCCTACAATCCTTCGAGGAATGTAGACCCCTTGATTTTTAGTACTTTCCTCTTCTTCTTGATTGAAGTTATCTTTCCTTCACAGGTGAGTGTTGGATTGATGTTCTTCGTAGTGTAGGCTTGAGGATTGAGCGTTGAATAACTTGAGAATATTTCAGGTTTGAGTTCTAATAATTGCTTGAATGTTTTTGGTTACGGTCACCGCTCTCGAGTCATTCCTCGGCCTTTTATAGTGATCTTTCAAAAATCGCCCGTTGAAGAGATAGGCTTATTTTTGAAAGTCACTTTCGATTGTTGGCTTGTCTTGTTGCGATCCTTGGAATTGCCATTTCCTCGTATGAATTGTTCTTCACCTTTTCGAGTTCGACACGGTGTAGTGCTTCCCATTGGTTTATTCCTTTTGCACGCTTCGGGGTCGAGCACTTCGAGAAAGGTAGTATGGAGATATTACTTGTTTAGGTAATTCTCTTGATTTACGGCAACGGATCTTTTTCGATTATCTCGACTTGACCGCATTTCCTTGCTTTCCCAGGTGACTTAGAGTCAGCTTTCAATCATGGATGACTCTTGTCACTTCAACTTGAGACTTGGCTTTTCTTGAGTTGACTTGACCGATACTCCACTCATTGCATCTCATTTGCTCCTTGATAGAGTTCCGTCTACTCTTCTTTGCCATACTCATTTGTCTTGCGGTGAGTCTTCCTTCTAGTCTCCGGTTGTCTTCTTGCATGTTTGGGCATAGCCGACTTAACTTAACTTCGACTTGACCAAACCTATTTATTACAATGCAGTTTACAACAAAAATGGGGTGCCAACTTCCTATTCTAAGTTTTACATGGCATTCATCAAAATCTAAACAATAAATTTCCCAACACCCCTTTTTATCAACTATCTACTACTATTATAGAAGGCTGAATATTTCTGTAAAATTTTGATTGGACTAAAATACCATTTTTAATTGGACTAAAATACCTCTTTTTATATATATTAATTTTCATGATAAAACTGTAATTTAAAGTTTAAGATAATTAGTGATAGTTAGAGAAAGGGAAAATAGGATTTTAAGCTTTTAACTTGGACCCATTTACGAATTAGTCGTCTAATTTGTCACGTTAGAGTTTTAGCCCTTTAACTTTCAAATTGCTAGATATTCAGTCATTTAAGTTAGCAATTTTATTTTTGATCCTATAAATTGACAATTTTCAGCAATTTAGTCATATAAAAATAATCTCCAAAATTTATCTTGGACTTTTAAATGAAAATAGTCCATTGCGACCATATTAGACCCAACATGGTTCCACACAAAAATTAAACAATCATTTAATGGATTTAATACCTCTTTTGGTCGAAACCACATCGGGTGTGATGGTTCGCAATGCCACTAGGCGTATTTTTTGCATGATCTTCTAGGGACACACATTTTTTATTTCTAGGTCATGAAATTGTCTGTCCAGATCTTCTCGTCTTTCATGGATATTTTTTAGGAGTTCATCCGTTCGGAGAATGGATTGATCCACGCTCTCAAGAAACTCCTTTAATTTTTCTTGTCTCATCCTTCACTGCAGTTAGACTTGTTACCAGGATTCATCAATGTTTTTTATGTGTTGTTTCCTAGTAATTTATCAGATCCATTTGTAACATCTGATTTACTCAAAGGCAGTTTATATTATAGGCCTTTGATCTTTCACAATGTTGCAAGGTTTTCCTTCTTACTCCGGCGATTACTTGTTCGACATATCAGTTATCTGAGGGTTGTGTCTAGCAGCAGATATGACCACAACAAGCTCAAAATCCGATCCAGGTTCTTCCACATCTTTTCCATTAATACAATAAACTGGACAAACTCTTTTTGGGTATGCTTCGCTGACATACTTAATGATTTCTGCATCCAAGGCACACTTGAGAAAAAAAAAGTTAATGAGAAAAAGGAAACATACGCAGACGAAAATCTCCCAGAAGGCAAATGAAAAAGGCTTGCAAAAACAGAAAAAGGAAAAGAAATGAACCAAAAGGAAAACATATGAAGAAAGAAACCAACCACATCGATCACACACTAAAGCTTTATCAAACAAAGATCTAGAAATAGATATATGCATGTTCATCATCATTGTTATTAACTTTCTCAAGGTTTATATACTTTAAGGTTGGAAGGACAAGTTTGCATTTTAAGGCTATTCATATTCTCATTATCGAGTAGAAAAATACTTGCAGGATCATTCCTTCAGTCATGTTGAAGGCAGAGTAGAACCTCCGAAGCATGAGTGTTGCATGGATGAAACATCAACACTAATAAATGGGATTCGAATGCATCTCCTGACAAAGTAAAAACAAGAAGTAATTTGAAATTGACTCAATCCACCAGAGGACATGGTGCTCACAATCAGCTAACAATGAATATCCCCTCATAAATACACAAAGGTGAACATATACTTGTTTTATCCTCTGCTTGATGCAGGGATAACACAATGCAAATTGTTAATTATCAATCACACACTAAAAATTTGATATTTCAATCTAACTGTATCCTCAGTCCATTCGCACGTTGTTTAAAAGTAAGTTTCTTTAGACTGTACGAAATACTATCCTTCAGTCCCAAATTAAATGATAATGTTTCTTTCCAGGGTGCCCATAAATAATGATCTACTTCGTGTATTGCAGTATATGGATATAACATGAACAGTTACAGGTTGTTAAGAAGTTAGTTATGGCTGTTAGGAAGTTAGTTACGAATTCTGTTACCTCCCTGTATTCCTCATGTGGTTCTTCTAGTTGATCACAGCTGACTCTATAAATATCAGCTACCTCCCTGTATTCCTCATGTTTTGATATATGAAAAATACTCTTCATCTTATATTCTAGCATGGTATCATGAGCCAAGGCATCTCGGCCTATTCCAGTCCGGTGAGCCACCTCCTTCTCCGGTGAGCTTCTTCTTTTCCAACGTGGTTCTTCTCCTTCGGTGCAGTTGTTTTTCGTTTTCTCCCCAGTGTTATTCACTTTATTTGGTAAGATTTCTTCGGTCGATTTACATGGAGACTTCTCTGCATTCTGCTGTAGCTGCTACTATTCCGCATTTTACTTCATTGTCCATTAGACTGGACCGGATGAACTATCAATATTGGTGATTACAAGTTTTATCCACGGTTCATGCCTATGGATTTGAGGCATATCTATTGGGAACTGAATGTGCTCCTCCTATGAATACTATTTCTGAATCTTCTTCTTCCTCTGTTTTGAATCCTGACTATGTGATATGGATGCGTAGAGATCAGTTTTTATTGAGTTGGATGCTTGCATCTATAAGTGAATCGATGTTAGGTCATGTAACTCGTTGTACTACATCTCATGATCTATGGATAGCACTCGAAAAATTGTTTCATACTCAATCTAAAGCTAGAGCATTACACTTACATTGATGCTTCAAACCTTGAAGAAAGGAAACTTAACTGTTGATGAGTATAATCTCAAAATGCGAAGTTTTGTTGATGATTTAAATTCTATTGGACAAACAATCACTGATTCCGAGTTAGCTCTTTACATACTTGGTGGTCTTGGATCAGATTATGAAGCTGTAGTTGTTAATTTGACAAGAGTAGAAGATATATCATTGGCTGAATTACAGTTTGTTTTACAAACAAATGAAATGAGACTTCAGAATAACATTGCATCAAGTCCTGTTGTATTTCACACCACTACTCAGCAAAATGTTCACTCTTAGTCAAATCAGATATCAGCAAATGTTGCTTTCTCACAGTTACCCTTTCGAGGTAGAGGTAGAAATTTAAGAGATCATGGAGGTAGATTTTGGCGTGGAGGTCGTGGACCTACTTGTCAGTTGTGTGGATGCACAGGTCATGTAGCTTTGAAGTGCTACAAGAGATTTGATATTAGTTTTCAAGGCACTAATCAATCTCATGCAGGTTCAAGTGGAGATAATTCATTTGCAGGTTCCACTGGAGCTCCTCAAGCTTATCTTAGTACCAGTGCAGGAACACCTACTTCTCATGATACACAATGGTACTTTGACAGCGGGGCTACGAACCATATCACTACAGATCTTGAAAATCTCAGTCTTAAAATAGAATACCAGGGAACAGACAAGTTGGTTGTGGGTAATGGTTCTTCTTTACCTATATATCATATTGGTTCCTCTGCCATTCCATCTTCTGTTGCTGGCAAATCATTATTACTGAATAATATTCTTTATGTTCCTTCTATAACAAAGAATCTGGTGAGCATTTCTCAATTCACTAAGGAGAACAATGTTCTAGTTGAGTTTTATGATGACCACTGTCTTGTTAACGACAAGGTAACCAGGAAGGTGCTTTTGGAAGGGGCTCTTAGTCAAGGCTTATATCAGCTGGATTTGACTACTCTCCACACTCCTAAAGATTCATTTCAAATGCAGAAATCATGTGAACTGGCCTGTAGAACTGAAACAAAGGATATTATGATGTGGCATAAGAAATTAGGACACCCTTGTTCTTCAATTTTAAGTCATGTACTTAGTCAGCTGAACATTTCTTTTCAGAATAAGAACATTACATTTTGTGATGCATGTAAAATTGAAAGCTACATCAAATGCATTTTGCTACTCAGCCTACTAAAACTACATCTCCATTTCAGTTGGTGCATTCAGATATTTGGGGCCCCTCCCATGTTGCTTCTCTTGATGGTTTTAAATACTATTTGTTATTTGTTGATGATTTTACAAGGCATACTTGGATATTTCCACTTAAGGCTAAGTCTGAAGCTAAGAATTTGTTTCAGCAGTTCAACACTTTTGTAGAAAGACAGTTTAATTGTGCCATTAAATGTCTTCAAACAGACTGGGGAGAAGAGTACAGGTCTTTGAAGCCTTATTTAGCTTCTTTGGGTATACAATTTCAGCATCTTTGCCCTCATACACACCCTCTGAATGGAAGAGTTGAGAGGAAACATTTACACATTGTGGAAATGGGCTTGTCACTTTTGTCTCAAGCCTCATTACCTTTAAAGTTCTGGTGGGATGCATTTCAAACAGCAGTTTACACTATAAACAGGTTACCTACTCCTGTGTTACATAATGCCAGTCCATTTGAGTGTTTATTTGGCATCAAACATGATTATTCATTCATGAAAGTATTTGGCTGCTCTTGTTACCCTTTCCTGCGCCCTTACAATGCTCACAAGTTCCAGTTTCGATCTACCAAGTGTTTATTTCTGGGTTATAGTCCAAATCACAAAGGTTACAGATGTCTAAGTCCTGATGGGAGAATTTTTGTTGCCAGAACTGTAGAGTTTAATGAACATGAGTATCCTTATGCAGAGTTGTTTATATCTAAGCACAATTCAAAGCCTGTGCCTTCAGTTGTCCCTATTGCTCTACCTATACTACCTCTTCCAAGCTTGTCTGCTTCATCTACATCCAATAATTCATCAGCACCATATACTATAGCACCATTTAATAGTTCATAGGAACCTGTCATCTCAGCTTCTCCCCCTCCAGCACAATTCCCTTCTCCAGATCCTCCTGTCACAGCTCCAGTTTCTCATATCACAGCTCCAGTTCCCACTCATTCAATGGTCACAAGGTCTAAAACTGGTCATCTCAAGCCCAAGGTTTATTCAGCAACTCTATGTGAATCTGAACCTACCTCTGTTAAACAAGCTCTCCAAGATCCCAGGTGGCATCAAGCAATGCAGGATGAATTTAATGCCTTACAAAATAAACAGACATGGACCTTGGTTCCATACTCTTCAGATATGCATGTCATAGACAATAAATGGATCTTTAGAATCAAACACAAGGCTGATGGCACGATTGATAGATTCAAAGCAAGACTAGTGGCTCGTGGTTTTCAATAGAATGTTGGGGTAGACTACTCTGAAACTTTCTCCCCTGTTGTCAAGGCTTCTACCATCAGACTCATCTCCCCTGTTGTCAAGGCTTCTACCATCAGACTCATGTTTGCTCTAGCAGCTACACACAACTGGAGTATCCAACAAATTGACATTAACAATGTCTTTCTCAATGGAGATCTTAAAGAGACTGTCTATATGACACAACGTGAAGGTTTTATTGATACAAATCTCCCTCATGTTGTATGTAAGCTTCACAAGTCCTTATATGGCCTTAAACAAGCTCCCAGGGCTTGGTTTGATACTTTGAAGGTGTTCTTGGTGTCCTTGGGGTTCACAAGATCTGTGTCTGATTCTTCTCTTTTCTTTAGAAAAGACAAAGGTGCTCTACTCTCATCCTAGTATATGTAGATGACATATTACTCACTGGGGATGATTCTAAGGCTGTTGATGATGTGATTAATTTGTTGGGTCAGAAGTTTGCATTAAAAACCATGGGTGAAGTTCATTATTTTCTTGGTTTGGAGGCTTCAAGAAGCTCTCAAGGCACTATTTCATTGAAGTAGACCAAGTATTTAAAAGACTTATTGGTTAAAACAAAATTTGATCAAAGTAAGCCTACAGCCACTCCTATGACTCTTAACACTACAAGAAAAATGCTCAACAACAACACCCCAAAGGCAACGGATTTTAACTAAATCGTTGTCCTTACAAGCATTCACAACGGATTTTCGCTAAACCGTTGTGGATGAGCGGATTTTTTGTTAACGACAACAGTTCACTCAAGCCTAAGACAACACTTTCTTGAAGCGTTGTCGATTAGTGGTCTTTTTATTTTTTTACAACGCGTTTCTTGGGTGTTCGACAATGTTTTTGTCATTCGTTGTCGATTAGTGCCTAATCTTTTTCAAAATACAACATTTATTCATCCTTTTCGTCGACGGTTGGTTATACCGTTGTAATTAGGGTCATTTTTTCCTTAAAGACAACAATTTTAACAACGATTATAAACCCGGAGTCGATAGGCATTTTTCATGTCCTTATTTATTATTTATATTAATGGTATAACTAGCACTTTTAGTTAGTTTTTCAATTTTATTTTAGCAACTTTAGCAAATTTCTAAAAGTGCTAAGAGTTAATTTTTATTTTGTTATCAATTTTTTATCTCATGGTATAACTGTCACTTTTAGTTAACTTATCAATTTTATTTTAGCAACTTTAGCATATAATTATAAAAGTGTTGGGAGTTATGAATATTTTTTTTATTAAATCTTTATTTTATTTTAGCAACTTTAGCAACTTAAATATAAGTCTAAAAATATAACTAGTAATTTTAAAGTTAGACTTTTTACTTTAGCAACTTAAACATAAATCAATAAATAAAACTAGCAACTTTAAGTTGAGTATTAGCAACTTACCCAATGCTAAACATAAATATCAATAAATAAAACTAGCAACTTTAAGTTGAGTATTAGCAACTTACCCAAATAAAAACAAATCAAACAACTTAATCAAAAAAAAATAAAAAATAAAAACGAGAACCAGGAAAGAATTGAGAACGGGCCTTGCTGCTGAGAAGGAGAAGAGGACTGCCGTCCACGCCACCCCTCCACGCCGCCGATCCACGCCGTCGCTCGTCCACCGCGCAAATAGGAGCTCGGACGCTGCATCTCGGAGTGATTTCTTGGTGAGTTTTTCCCATCCACTAAAATCCCCAAATCTTTTAAAACCCTAATTTCTGAAAGTTGATTTTCATGGTGTGGTTTAATATGTGTTTGTGTGTGTGTTTATGCATACGTGATGGGTTATATTTCATGGAGTTAGTTTGATTTGGGGATTTTTCACAATTGTATATGTTTAAAATGGTTGTGAAGAAAATGTTGGAGGCTTCATTTTTAGATTTTTCGTGTGCTAAATTTTTGGGAAATTCTGGGCAGTGCTTGTATTTGTATCAGATGTTTGATTGTTATTTTTCTTAGCCCGCTTGAAAAATCAGTGCAGTGCTTGTAGTTTGGGTTTGACTTATTTATTTGATAAAAGCATTAGCCATTTATTGAATATTTAATCTATGTTTTGATTGGAGATTGGATCAATATAGATAAGTAGCATGAAACTGTGTTTTAGAGCATGCATGAGGAAATTGGAATGAGTTTGTGTATATTGGCTTCCTCATGTATTTGATGAACTGTAGACAAAAA
This sequence comes from Rehmannia glutinosa, assembly GCA_016081115.2. NCBI lineage: Eukaryota > Viridiplantae > Streptophyta > Magnoliopsida > Lamiales > Orobanchaceae > Rehmannia > Rehmannia glutinosa. The sequence goes on from CM071930.1 coordinate 56,881,111, forward strand.
AATCTTTTAGTAAATATATGTGGAGAATGGTCCAATTTCAAATTAATTCAGGAATTCCCTTAATAAATGATGGCAAATTCGCTTTGCATTTGATTAGTATTTTATAATGATAATTGTAGTTTAGTATACATGTGGCCTGTTGCTTCTCATTGTCTTGATTTAAAGTGTTCATGTATTCACTTTAAAGGTTGGCCTTAATAAAATTGATAATAACCATGGTTTGGTGAATTGGGATTGGAAGATAACAAAGATTCTCCTCCTTCACATTCTATGGCATTCTATTAGTACAAAAAACAGAGTTTTAGTTCCAAATAAATTAAAGGTTTTTTTTCTTTGGATTCCCCACTTATACTTGCTTGTTCATCAATGTTCTGCAACATGATGCCTTATTTTTATTCACTTTTGGTGATAGTGCACTTTTGGCAGATTCAACTATGTACAGAAGTACCATGGAAGCATTACAGTATTTAACTCTCACAAGGCCAGACATTTCCTTTACTGTGAACAAGCTCAGTCAGTTTCTACATCATCCCACCATCAATCATTGGCAGGCAGTCAAACACCTTCTTCGATATCTGAAAGGGACTTGTAACTTAGGGCTGGAGTTTAAACCTTCACAAAGATTCTTGCTTGTAGGTTTTTCAGATGCAGATTGGGCCAGCAATTTGGATGATCGGAAGTCTACAGGTGGACATTGCATTTTCTTTGGTGATAACCTCATTACTTGGACCTCTAAGAAACAACACGTGGTGTCAAGAAGCAGCGCGGAATCAGAGTACAAGGCACTTGCGGATACAACAACAGATGTGGTGTGGCTTCAGTCCTTATTCAGAGAATTGGGCATTCCGTTTGAGCAACCTTCTACAATTTGGTGTGACAATGTCAGTGCTGCAGCCTTAGCATCAAATCCAGTTTTTCATGCAAGAACAAAACATATAGAGATCGATGTTCACTTTGTACGGGACAAGGTACTCACCAATGAGTTAGATGTCAGATACATTCCTACAGCAGAGCAGGTGGTAGACATTTTTACCAAACCTTTGCCAATCACTAGGTTTCAGCTGATGCGAGACAAGTTGTTGGGGACTTAAATGCAGCAGAGGTGTTCTTTGGTGTGTATTGCAGTATATGGATATAACATGAACAGTTACAGGTTGTTAAGAATTTAGTTATGGCTGTTAGGAAGTTACTTACGAATTCTGTTACTTGCTATTCCTTCTAGATGATCACAGCTGACTCTATAAATATCAGCTACCTCCCTTTGTATTCCTCATGTTTTGATATATGAAAAATACTCTTCATCTTATATTCTAGCATCGTGGAATGACCACTTTCTTTGCAAAGTACTATCTCTCTGAAAATCAATGATGTGACATTATCATCTTTCACCACTACTTTTCACGGAAAACTTGTAAAGATACCCAAACTTCCAGCTCTCAATTCAACTCCCAGTAAAGTCAAATGATGCAAATCCACAAGCATGCTTGGAGGAGCTAAATACATGTGCAGTGACATCATGCAGACAAAAATTCCCAAAAGGAGCTGCATATGTACAATATAAAACACGATAAGCAAAAACCGACAAACATATCGTCAAATGATGCATTATGTGAGCTCTATGATAAAGTAACAAAGGACAAGTGATGCCAGAGATAAATGTTGAATTCAATGATAAAAAGGTTTTAAACCAAGGTTTATACAGGTCTTATAAGATGTATAAAAGAAGTAAAACATTAAACCACCTAAGAACTAACCCAAATAAAAACCAGAAAGAGCCTATAATACCAGAATCTCATATTGACAAAAACAAATCTCAGAAAGACAAAGTACAATTCCTATCCCTACAGAATGAGTTGCTATTAACACAAAAATTACAGAAAGCCAAACCACATAAAATTTGAACCAACTGGATGAAAGCTCTGACCAACTTTTAACTTTGATTAACCTGAAGTAATTCAAAAATCAACTATAGTAAAGAACTCCTAAAGATATAATTTCATGTCCAATAAAAATCGAAGATCGATCTCCTCATTCAATCATTAAAATTTATCAGAGAAACCAACCGGCACATCCAAAACCAAAAACAAGTCAACATATACAACAGAAACAAGCCACAGAACAAGAAACAACTCCATTTGGATTCTAAATAACGAGATATTGCCAATAAAACATGACAATCAAAGAAACATGATCCAATATATAGATCTCAATTAAAGGACAGACTACCTATAATAATTGCAAATCTGAATGTAGTCTAATAAATTAAAACTTAAAAAGGGAAAAAAGGTCCTTCCAAGTTACAACACAAAAAAGCAGTTGGTTTAGGCTTCCTTAAACCTTAGGCTGCTTCAAGAAGCTTTCTATGTCTGCTTCAAGAGTGGTGGTTGGGCCTTACATCTAACAAAACTCAAAATCTAACAAATACTAATAATGCACTTGTATGGCATTATTGACCGCTCGTCTTAAAATGTGGCCAATTGCATTTTTAAGTGTATCTACCAGTTCAATTATTTTGCTTTTTTCAATAAAAGGGGAATATGCTACTACTATCTTTTAGGTGTCCATAATTAAATGCATCAAACACCAAAGATAATCCACAAATAAGTACACCAAAAACAAAAACGATTTGCTCACAAACTAACCAAATAAGAATAGCAAAAATCAAAAACCAATAATTCAAATCACTCCATTAATTCATAGTTAAACAATATAAGGAATAAAAATGTCGTTCATATCTTAGTCAATTGAAGTATTACTCAAGAATAATCTCATTTGGCAAGACACGTATGCTTCTCCCAAAATCTGCTTGCTATTATGCAACCAAAAGCAAAGTTGGAATACACCAAAACTGAAGCAGCAAAGCCACTTAAAAAAAGAAAAAAAACTTGGAATACACCAAGCCAATGCATCATAAATCGTGACGATAAGAGCCATATTCTGTAGTGTAATGTGATCAATTAACATCTACTAACTCAACGTCAAAGACCAGCCATGAGTTAGAAGTTTAAGGGGAAAAAAGTACAAGTATGTAACTTTACATTTGCATACCTGAATTCCACTGCAAAAGAATGCATGCAAGATTCCATTCTTGTAACAGGGTATAATAAAATGTTAAAGACTGAATAAAGATTAAAAGAATGAACAACAGATAATTAAGCTGTGTATGTTGACTGTCAAAAAGTATAAAGAATAATAAGATCTCAACTCATAAGCTGGCCATCTATGATCTTTTTTCCAGTTTCACTTCAGTGCTTCAATCACCGCCGAGAAATCATCGTCACTTAGACCGCGAGATTCCGCGACTTAATTCAGCTTATTTGCAGCTGCTGCAACCAGAGTTGGCTGAGAAACCAACTCACCCAACCCAGTGCAATTCGAAGGTCCTAACTGACGTAAAAAAAATGCTCTCAGATCAGAAAAATTTAAAAACCACCTCTGAGTTTTAGCCTAACTACAAAATAATCCAGCTATCTTTTAAAATTACAAATATCACCTGATGTATTACAAACACCCCAATTGAGATTTGTGTTTGTTTTACAAATACACACTGCAACCTGTGCAATTTCTAAAAACATATGTCAATGGGTATTTGTAATTTTGAAAGTCAACTGAGTTTTGTTTTTCTTTTTGTAATTAGGATAAACCTCGGGGGTAGTATTTATAATTATCCCATTTTGGAATTGTATGGTTTAAAGAGTGGTGAAAGATTTTCATGCCTTCTGTTGATGCTTTAATGGAAATGCAGTGGGGTATAGAGATTGAACCATTGGAGGGCCTTTCATGGAGTACATTGGTGCACTGATGGCACCCTGAGAGATAACGTGCAACGTTGTAAAAGAAAACAGATCATGCTTTAGGTGTAAGGATATAAGTAAAAGAAAATGCAAACTTTTCTGTGGAAGTGGGATAACCAAAATTGAAGAACGGAACAGCAATTCTCCTAGTTCAGTCCATTTTTAACACAATACAAAAAGAAAATCTTAAGAAGCTAAATTACTGGCACACGAAAAGTGAAGGAATAATAGGATGGCGTACTGCTAGTTCTCCACTGTGATATATATTGACATCTGCATTGGGCCGTGTAGTCATAAGAATAGAGGCAAATTGGCTCATAGTGATGGATGTCAATGGGCACAATATGAATACTCTGTACCGATGGCTTATAATCCTCAAATGACTTCTAATCCTGAGGTGTTCTCTCAATACTGATTCAACATCAGAATGAACTTGGAAAACCAAAGCAAAATTTTGCATAAGGAGAAATTGAAGAAAGCAGATCAGACGGAACAAAACACAGATTAGAAAAACGACCACTGTTCTATAAAACCACGAGCATAGCTCGAGCATGCAAGCAACAGTATTGCGCACAGTGACATTTCCCAGGAAGGGTATGCGCGTTCCTCCGGAGTTGTACCACCATATCTTATAGGCACTCTCAGCAGCAAAACAGGGTAGCACAAAGATGAATAATATCTTCAGGTACCTCTGCACGTGCAAAGAAGATAGTTATAAACAGTTTAACACAATAAGATCAAAGGCATGTCATTCCCCACCATTAGATGTTGTAATTACTGATTACAAGGAAGTGCTACATATTATCTTCTACAATAATGCATGTGGTGCAACCTATGGCTGATAGCTAATGAGCGTTCAAAATTGCTGGTGGATTTCAGCCAAATAATTAAAGCTCTTAGCACACTAGCACCATTAATGACTCTATGTACCATTAATAAGGTTTGGATGCTTCCAATAAAAGAATGTCCTGGAGAAACGAGAATATTGGAGCATCAATTCAGGACACTACTCGGTACTCACATTACACGAGTAGAGATTTCGGAAAATAATTATACGAGGCACCCAGCTGAAAATCTTTCTAATACTCAGATGTCAACAAACACTAAATTTAATAGTATTCAAATCAAACTTCCAAATAAAAACAATGAACATGAAACCAAACTGCAAATAAAAGGGAATAATAAGATAAGAAATCAACATCTCAAAAGTATATTTGTATCCAATTTTCCTTTTTGAAATGCCACAATCAACGTACCACAATATGATGGTAATGGAGACCGCATACATCTGCCAAACAGAAAAAGCAAAACAACTCATACCTGGGAACGGAACCCATTAAACTATGATGCAATTTCAAAAGAGTGAAATCTAGGGCTCCATACCTGGGAACGCAACCGGAATAAGATGGTCCAGCAACAGGAATAACATCAACTAGAAGAGCTATCGCTAATTGAAGGTGCGAGACCTGCCGCAAAAGGGAGATTTGGACAACCAACAATGCGTATAGTCGTCGTCTTCAAGCCGAACTGCTAACCCAGCCGCCTATGCATGCTATCACAAAGCCTCGGCGACTTTGGGAGAAATGTAAGGCGGAACGGCGGTCAAACAGCACGGTGGTCGAACGCTGGTTGGGGGAGAAGACTAAGAGCGTTGGATTTGAGGGAATTTTGATCTGCCGATTTGGTTAGGGTCGAGGGTTTATTTTTGTACAAACATGTACATCGGTCATATATTTAATAGATGTAAAAATCTTTTGAAAAATTACAATAATGCCGCACTCCTCTTTATCTTACATCAGGTTAATAGACAACTGGTGTAAAATCTTATCAATTTACGTCAGTTCCTATTACAACCGCTGTAGAAAAGCTGCTTTATCGGTTATAATTACAACCGATGTAGAATCTTCTGAAAATTTACAATTATGCTACCCCTTTTTTTACATCGGTGGTTAATAACCGATATAAATGTGTGTTGTAATATTCCTTTTTTGTAGTAGTGATAAGATCAGCCTAATCAACCAGCTCATCAGATCGAGATAATTTGGCTGTCTCAGGTCATCATCGCATCTCATTTAGTTCCAGTACAACAGATCCCCAAACTTGTTATCCTGGATCGAGATCCGAGCTAACGACCCTAACTTCTAAGAGATCATCTCAAACCTTATTCACTTCTACTTTGGCTTGATTATTTATGCCGAAGTCTACATCTCGGCATACTTTGAAAAGATTGGCTCACCGGCAAAACTCTTCATTCTAAATTCTAGTTATTCAGTTTCGTTCATGAGGTCGGCCTATTTTAATCCTCATCAATTTACAAAAAAAAAAAATTCTAGTGGGACTATTTTGATATCATGGGACTAAAATCACGTCCGCTTATATCTTATGGAACCAAAAGTGCGATTTCCTCGAGAAAAAAGTAAGTGATTAACAAGTGAGCATGTTGATTAATTAATTAACATGTGTAAATTGTTTAAATTATTTAGTAATTATGAATAATATTATGGCATTATGTTGGCCAAAAAAATAATTTCCGTAGTCATAGTTTTTTATTTAATGTGCTATTCTAATTAATTTTTAATGTGTAATCATAAGCAATTATGAATATTATGTTAACTGAAAAATAAATATTATTACCAGTAATTGAGAAAAAACAATTTATGAATTTTTAGCACGTACGTGAAACTATAACTAGATTAATGCACCCTAAGCAAATAAAATACGTGAAATAAAGTACTTCTCCAACTATAAAAATCAAACGACGGACATGATTGAGGATCATAAATTTATGGAACAACTTATTTAGTAATATTATTATTTATTTTTTTAAAATCATTACAGAGTTTATTTCTTTAAGAATATAATCTTACCCATGAAATTAGAGTTTGAGGAAGTATCTTGAATTGTTTTTATCCAAATTAAATAATTATTTCATTAATATTTTGTATTTAAAAAAAGAATTTACTAATTTAGTTAATATATAATAATGTTATCTTGACCAATTGAAGAAAATTATAACAATATATAACATGCATTACGTATATAAAAAAAAAGGAAACAGTGAGTGAATAGCAGTAATTACAAAATCTAGAAACATATGAAAAAAGAAAAACAGTATTGAATGGCTTCATCAGCTCGAAACAAATGGATTGTGTTCACTCCAATGATGGATGAAGGCAAAGAAATATACTAGACAAAGCGAATGAAGGGTTGAAGGAGACGAGAGTGAGTGGGATGGTCCCACTCCAATGATTCCCACCAATCTCTATCTACACAGATTTGTTCAAGTGTAATCAGTACTTGTAGTGGCAAAGAATAACATTGTTGCCGCCCATGGAGGTCATCAGTACTTGTAGTGCCACATTCTGAAAAACTAAATATCGGGACTTTCGTTAATTCGTCACATCCCTCCAATGTAATCATCTCAATGGAATTGCAAATCATTGGTACATTGCAGATGCTCTTCAGCTTTGGCACTCCAATTAGACTTAATTCTTTTAATTTGGGGAGAGAGACTGTGACAACATCAACTAGTCCTGATCTTATTCCATTCTCATCTACATCTACTGTTATTATCTCTTCCATTTCTTCACAACTGAAAAGACTTATTTCTTCAAGGTTTGGGAATTAGAGCTCGCAGCAAAAAGCCTTCTTCATCTTGTCACAATCAGAAATTGTCAACAATTTAAGAGAAGAAAATACAGCCTGTTGAGGTGGAGATGATGAAATTGTTGTTGTACCTCCTCCTATGTACATTACACCCATAAAATCTGGCAGACTGCTCAGATGAATTTCCTCAAGAGTAGTCATCATCAATTGCTCTTCTTTCACAATGTACTCTATTCCTTTACATTCCTGAATTATCAAACTCGCAAGGGATGTGGGATTGTTCAATTTTAGGAAATCATCCGATAAGCTGTTGCTTAGACCTTCACATCTCCACAATTTCAGATGCTGGATGTTCTGTGCCAACATACTCACATCTTTCTCCTCTCCTTTCTTAAGGTCATATTTATAAAAAGTAACTACTTTACTATAACTTCTATAAGACCATAAGTCATCCTGAGCAGTTGTTGATCCTATTTGGATATCATAATAAGTATTGCATTCCCGACCTTGTGTAGCTCTAACAAACCGATTAAAATCACCCACATCTTTCACTTTCGCCACAAACTCCTCTAGCTTTTTCAATCTCTCCATGCCTTCTACTGGTGCATGAATTTTCAATGGGAGATGGAGACACTGGATATGTGGGAAGTTGAGTAAAATACCAGTTGGTAATTGCAGAGACTTCATTCCATTCATCCACGAGCATTTGAGATTGACTAGATTTTCCAATCCTTGAGGCAATTCTTTGATTCCTGTGTATGAGAGGTCCAGTTCTCTTAGTGCTTTCAGCTTTCCCAAGTAAGGCACATATTCAAGGTCCTTACATTTACAAAGGATCAGGGCCTCAAGCCTGTCCAAGTCACTTAAAGAGTTTGGCAACTGTTTGATTTTAGTTTCAGACAAATCAAGATTGCATAGGCCATGCAATTGCGGAAAAAATGAATCTGGTAAACAATCCAAAAATTGATTTCCATTCAAAAGCAATGTTGAGAGCTTAGGACAATTTGGAGACATTCCATTTGGAATTACCTGAATGTGATTATTCATCAAGGACATCTTCTCAAGAGCCGTCGTCCATTCTTTTTCATTTGGAACTTCCCTCAAAGAAGAGTAGTGCCCTGCTATTACAATATTTTTACCTTGAGTAATCTTCAGTGCCATGGCTCTTACTAAATCATGCATTTTCACATGTTCACCTTCATTAGTGTTTTCTAGTAAGCAAACATTCACTAAGTTTTTCAGTGTGGAATGCCCCTCGTCAATTTGTGCTTTCCTATTCTTTCTTTCATCCACCAACCCCTCTGAAATGAATTTTCTGACTAGTTCCTCTCTTCTTATATAGTAATCTTCAGGATACAAAGAGCAATACAAGAAACAAAGTTGTAACCTTGTGTACCCATTGCTTTGTTCTTGTCTTTGATGGATTGGATCCAGTCTATCAAAACTATATTTAAGTACTTTAAACACCTTATTTTCCATGTCTTCTTGCCCCATAACAGATTTTTGTAGTTCTGCCAATTTATTACTCCACACATGATTACAAGTCTCACCCCTCATACTTCCCGCTAAAGTGATGATCCCTAGGGGCAAACCATCACACAATTTCACCATTGATTTGGCAATTTCTTCTACTTGAGGAGTTAATTTTGTCTCTTCTCCAAGTGTTTCTCTAAATAAGTTCCATGCTTCATTATCATGCAGAGTTTTCACTTCAACAGTTTGTTGGCAACGCATTTGGTGGCACACTTTCAAAGAGCGAGTTGTTATGATCAGTCTACAACCCTCCACACGAAGCGGATCTCCCACCTTTTCCAAATTAATATCTTTCCACACATCATCCAGTATGAGTACAATGTTTTTTTTCATGGATAATGCTCGGTTCAATTCCGCGGCCCTTTTGTCTTCGTCGTGCTCATCTGAAAATTTCAAACCTATATCACAGGCTATTTTATCTTGTAACATCTTTATGCTAATATCCTCGAGACACTTTGTGACCCAAAAACACATTCTTGAGTTTTTTCAAGGAGTTGGTTGTGAATGTGTTTCGTCAAAGTCGTCTTGCCCACACCACCCATACCATAAATCCCAATGCTTGACACTTTATCACCACCAACAATTTCAAAATTCTTTCCAAATTTTCCTCAAAAGCTCTCTCCTCAAGCCTAGTTGTCAACAATGCCTCCCCCGCTTTGATAAACGCCAAGTACGGGTTCACCAAAATATCGACTTTGTTCAACAAGTTTATCAACTTTTTCATTAATCATATTTGCAACTCGACCCCCACCCAGAACCTAAGAACAAACCCTTCCGATCGTAATTTATTTTCCAACACCATAAATGCCCTTTCAATCTTTTGTACCTCTACCAACCAAAGCTCAACTTCCTTTTTTTCTTTTCTTTTTACCAGACATCTCTGCGATCTTGATTTGCTCCTCAACATCTAATGCTTTAGCGCTCAATAAATTCAAGTTTCTTTGCAGAGAATCCAAAATGGAATGGAAGTCGTTTATGTTGCTCATGGTATTGTGAGCATAATCTGCCAATTGCTCCCCGATCTTAGAGAAAAATGATTCCACTATTCCCCCAAGCATTTTTACTGCTGTGTTCCCTGCGAATTAAGTAGAAATATAATATATCAAGTCATTATTGAATACAACGAAAAGTTGATACCATATTTAAAGGGATAACTATAAAAACTACCCATGAGATTTTAGCTAATAACAAAAAACCCAGGGACTTTTGGAAATTAATAGATCTCCTTGAGGTTTGATTATGTATTACATTTTACCCCTTTTACAATCAAAAATATTTCGAACGCCCTGTTTACATTAAAAAAAGCACCCCGTCCACAATTGTAAAATATTGCAATTTCTTCGTTACATTTAAGGCAGAATCAAAACCTTAGGGTAGTTTTTGTACAATCCCTGTTTTAAATGAAGCTTTGTAAATATAATAAAATAAGAACAAGAAATGAAAAAACCATCCTTACAAAATATGGCACAAAATTAGTTTACTCATTGTTAACTTTTTATTTTATTTGTTTATTGCTTTTCATATGAGAAATCCAATAACATCCCCCTAAGCTGCAATGTTGGATACCTAGTAAGAAACTGAGAAATCTCTGAAATTTGTAACTAATCGAGGCTCCTAATATTATATATATTCTCCTAATAATCTGTAATTATTCATTTGAATGATGAGTATTGTCGCCTTCCTGTCGGCCAATTAGTGAACCTACGTTTGAGAAGGTATCTTGTGAGACCGTCCCATAGATCTCTATCCGTGAGACTGGTTGATACTACTTAATAGGAAATCCGTAGTCAAATAAAAGCCAACAGTCCACCAAAATTAGTGCGGTAATACTTTTGAGAAAAACAATAATACTTTTAAGACACATAATACTTTTCAGCAAAAAAGTAAGAGGTAATTTTTATTTGCCCCCAAACTATAGGAGTTTTTCTACGTTGCCTACTTAACTTTAAATTGTTCTACCTTACCATATGAACTTCGTAAATTGTTGTACTTATCCTATAATTTCCAATTTTACCCCTTAACCTTTATGATTATATTATTTTTTGATATCTGAAAATGGTATCATAACCTAAGTTTATTGATTAAATGTACTTTTATATACTATTATCTATATATTGACTAAAGATGATGAGATTTTGAGAGAAATTGATCCACATAATTAGTCGAGATGTAATAGCTACAGGCAATCCACTAACAATGAGGGGTAAATTGGGAATTTATAGGCTAAGTGCAACAACTTTCAAAGTTCAGTAGGTAAAGTAAAACAATTCAAAGTTAAGTGGGCAATGTAAAAAAACACGCATAGTTTGTTGCACTTAGCCTATAAATTCCCAATTTATTCAGTAGGTAAAGTAAAACAACTCAAAGTTAAGTGGGCAATAGAAAAAAAATACGCATAGTTTGGGGGGCAAATTAAAATTACCTCAAAAAGTAATATATTAATTAGAAACATGTAATACTTTTGACTAAAAAAAAAAGTGATACGCTATGTTAAATATGGTGCTGAAGATGATGGATATGGGCAGTGACTCCATCTAGTGGCTGGGCGACAAAATTGACATAATTTTTTATGGAATAAGTGATATTTTTTTGTTCAACATGTAGAACTTTTCAGTTAAACGTGTAATATTTTTTCACTTAAATGTGTGATATTTTTCACTTAATATTATAATACTTTTCAATTTAACGTGTAATACTTTTTCACTTAAACATGTAATAATTTGACTTAAAACTGTAATACTTTTTAGTTCAACATGTAGTATTTTTTACTTAAATGTGCAATATTTTTCACATAAAACTGAAATACTTTTATCTTAAATGTGTATTACTTCTCAGTTTCACGCGTAATATTTTTTTACTTAAACGTGTAACACTTTTAAGTTCAACATGTAATATTTTTTCTTTAAACGTGCAATAATTTTTACCAAAAACGTATAAAAAAAAACTTCTATACTTCAAGAACATATTTCACAAAATTGAAAACACAGTTCCTCTCCATGCATCCACCACGAATCAAACCCAAACCACAACAAAAAAAACAAGAAAATAGGAGAGTTTTATTTTAAAACATCCCGCCGTAAATCCACCAATTAGAGGAGTCGAGCCTCCCACCGCCGTGTGAAAAGTTTGATAATCCTAAAGCCTCTTCACACATTTGAAAATATAACCAATATTTGAGAGTGAGAGAGAGAGAGAGAGAGAGAGAGAGAATAAATTTGTCAAAAAGCTGCTAGTATAACAAACCAGTTTTCCTGTCCTGACTGAACAAACTCCATTGTTCAACTATTTTCATTTCATTGCTTTATTTCACTTTCTACTTTACCAAACCTAATCCTTTTCCCCCACTTGCAAAATCCCCCAATTTTTATTGTTAATTCGGTTTTTGCATTGTTTCTTGAACCATTCTCCTGCAAATTGATGGGTGGGAAGTAGTGATTGAAGAAAAGGGTAGAACGGGCAAAAATGGTGGTACAGAAGGTGGGGAAGTATGAGGTAGGGGAGGACAATGGAGGAAAGGAGAAATTGAATTTCACTCAGAATATAGAGACATGAGAGATGTTTCCATAAAAGTCATTGGTCGCTCCACCTTAAAAAATTACCAACATACCAGCGAGTTTTGGGTTGGATCTGTTTCACGTGTTTAGACCTATGAGATGGTCATATATGAGTTTTTGTCCCTATGTTTTGTCACACACTACCCTTATAATAGATTAGTTTCATATTTTGGACATATGTTTCCCAGGACAAGACGAAAAAATGAATTACCTCAAGTTCGGCGAACTGAAGAATGTCTGGAAGCTATCATCAAACTGCAGTAGAAAGCCGAGGGAGGTAAGAACAATATGCAGAGGGAATACATGTGTAGAGTGTCTGATTGCATGAAAATCGGCTCTATATATAGTTGAAGAAATAACATAAAATTTAAAGCTTCTGATAGTTACAGAGCAATAAACATTTGTTGTTACAATATTATGTTCCCAGGTTATTGGAATCAATTTTGTTGTTACAAATTAATTTTAAATTTAAAAAATAAAAATCTATTATTATATAGATTTAAATTCGAAAATAATAGAAACTGCAAAACATAGGCTAGACTATGTGGCTTGATTTCGGTGTGACATTCATGTCCGCTTGTCATGCTCGCACATGAGTTTAGTGGTTTGGAGCTCAAGTCAGAACGAGATTTGCATCCCCATGCGGGCACGCATGTAGAGAGAGCCTCTATGCAATATAATATTACACCTTAAGAGTATGGTGTTATCATATATACTAGTTAAACCAGCTTTATATTCCAATGTGGGACAAATCCACATTTAAGAGGATAAACCCACATGTTTTCTTCTTTCCAGTTAATTTCAATACTCTACTTTTAGCTTTAATTTTTACTTCATCCAACACCATTTTTGACACATAAATATTATATTTTAATATTCTCACGGATTAGAACAAGAATCTACTTTACTTTTGCCATTAGACAAACTATGTTCCAAGAAAATTGCACTCAAATCAAACAAGCCTTTATATTCCAATGTGGGCAAACCCTCACTCAAGAAGATAAACCCACATATTTTCTTCTTTTAAATTAATTCCAATACTCTACTTTAAACTTTAAATTTTCCTTCATCCAAATACCGTTTTGCTAAAGTAAATATTCAGTTTCATAATTCTCACAGAGCAGAACAAGAAAACAATTTTACTTTAGTTATTTGACAAATGAGGTCCCAAGAAAATCGCACCCAATGATGCAATTTCCTCCACTTTTCCAACAATCCCCCACATTAAAAGTATGAAGATACAAAAATTTGGTGATAAAGTCCAACAGTTGAACGTTGCATAAGATTGGTAGGTATTACCATTTGAACCTTCCCTTATGAAAGTATGTTTTCTTTACTAGCTGATGGGTAGACGCGATGTCTTTGAACTGCTCTGCCATTTGTATAAACAAAGATATATATATATATATATCACACATGATTACTTCTAACATACTTCAGTTCTCATTGTTATAATCATTTGTGGCTCTGAACATGCATTTGGTTCTGAAAGAGGTTGTAAGAATTAAGTCTCACAAAATTCTTGTCGAAGCGACCTGCTTCTCACTCACATGAGTGATACTTATTTAGGAGAAGCCTACACTACCCAGCCCGGCTTACCAATGCACAAGATTCCTTAAAAGTCATATGCTTATCATTTTCTCCATAGACATCATTGTTAACGAATGGACAAGGCATAAGTCGCCAATAGTGATCCCACGAGTCTTTTTACAATTAGGTTGTCCCATTAAACCTAAAACTTAGGATCTCCAGTTAACTAGGTTGGGTTTCAATTGTAACAATGCATTTTTCTAGAGACTTAAGTCCCATTCCTCTTGATCATTTCACTACTAACTCTGGATTCAACCCTTTGGTTAAGAAATCCGCTAAATTATCTTTTGACTCCACGTAGTCCATAGAGATAAAACCAATTGAGAGCAGTTGTCTAATGTATTGTGTCTACGATATACATGTCTGGACTTACATTGTACATATTGCACAATGTCCTGCCAATCGCAGATTGAGTATCACAATGTATACAAATTTCTGGCATAGGCTTTGGCCATCTTAGAATATCTTCAAAAAAGTTTCGGAGCCATTCAACTTCTCAACATTTGTCTAGAGTTATAAACTCAGACTCTATCATGGACATTGCTATAACTGTCTGCTTAGAAGATTTCCAAGATATTGTCGCACTTCCTAGAGTGAAGACAAATCCACTTGTAGATTTAATATGAAATATACAATTAACACCGCTATATCCCTCAATAACAACGGGATATATTGTATAGTGCATTCCAAAATTATGAGTATATCTTAAATACCTTAATAATCTCAGTATACCTTTCCAGTAATCATGTCCTAGATTATTCGTGACCAGAATTTTTCTTTTCTTTCTATATAATTTGGATTCGTATTAAAAAAAAGTTGCATCCAAATAAATCTGACTATCCAAAGTGTTACTGAGTTCAAAGTTGCAAGCTTAGTAGGAATCTCATATTGTTGCAGATAATATGGCGTGCTAGAAGTTTACAAGAGTTTGTTTTGAGTTTGCAGAAAAAATAGCAGTGTAGTGTTTCAACTAGTACAATTTATTGGATTCAAAGTTGCAATTTCCTTCACTTTCAAAAAAATACCCCTAAGGTTCGGGCAAATTACAAAAAAAAACTAGTTTTTTGAAAATTGCAAAAAAAAAAAAAAACCTTGAGGTTTGATTCCATCTTGTATTTTCTCCCTCATAAGCAAAAAAATATTTCAAAAACCCCCCTAACATCTATAAAAATATTACAACCACCCCCTTAAATTTAAGACATTATCAAACATGAGTTTTTTTTTTAAATTCCAAAACATCTCTAGGTTTTTTTTGTAATTAGTCCAAACCTAGGGGTGTTTTGTAATTATCCCTAATGTCTAGATTTTTATCACCCGTCTGGACTCTTCCGTACAACTTGCAACCAACAAATACTGTAATGAGTAATTTTTTAATGACTTTGACTTTTACAAACTAGTATTGTATTTGTAACAAATCACATAACATACCTGCAACCAGATGTGAAGTCACTTGAATAGTACAAGATTGAACAATTGTAACCTTCACAACCCAAACCCAAGTCTTTGGTAATTAGTACCTGTCACAAAAAATACGGTCAAAAAGAGTTATTTCGTAATTGAAACCATGAATCAGTTTTTGAAATGCTTGAACGATGTAGGTATTAACTTATAAATTGTGTAAGATATATCAGGAAATTTTAATGAATCCCCAAAATTATTCGCGATTTTCTACGTTACCCACTAAACTATTTTTTTTCTACTTAATCCTACCCAAAAATTTCTATGATTCAATCTCCTCCTCCTGTTGGTGGAATATTCCCATCACATAGACCAACGGGGAGGAGGAGATGGGACCGTAGAAATTTTCATGTAGTTCAGGAGCTTAAATAAAAAAAAACAAAGTTTAATGGGTGATGTCAAAAATTTGCATAGTTTGGAGGGTACATTAAAATTTTCATAGGTATTTATATTTATTCTTTTGTGTGTATGTATAAAAAATATAGTATTAAAGTATAACATAGTTTAATAATTGTCACTAGTTATTATGGATGATTTCTAAACCAAATTGACTCTGAAATCTGAAGAAGTGTATCGGTCTAGACAATAAAAGTATTCATTTCTTTTCAAACAAAATAAAGAATATAAGCTTTGAAACCCCAATTATGTATAAAAATAGCATCAATCTCCATCAGATGACTTTTTTTATTCGATGCACAAGTAATAGAAGGGTCAAGAACCCAACAAGACGAAACACCATTCTAGCAAAATTAGTGAAACTATAACATATTATACAAGCATATACACATGTTTACAGGCACACATAATTCAAGCATTTACTATTAGATGCATACACAGAGCAAAGTCGAACATGGTAACTAGTAAAATCTAATAATTGAGGAAGAGTTAAATGAAATCTAAGAATGGAGACCAAACTATGTCGTACAGATATTGAGAAAGTGGCGGAAAGAACTGGATTTGAAAGTTTCCATGTGGTAGATTGTGATAGGTCGACGGGTGGTCAAAACGGTAGGATTTGCTTATTGTGGCAAGGCACTTACGAATTTGAGGTATTGTCAGATTCTCTACACCATATTGATGGTGTTGTTAATGATGGAGATGATAGATGGTGATTAACCGACATCTACTGATGGCCAGAAGATGGTCAAAAACACCTAACGTGGAATCTCTTGCGGGATTTAGCTACGGTGCAAGAATCGAGTTGGCTATGCGTCAAGGATTTTAATGAAATTTTATATAATTTTGAGAAAGTAGGAGGTCGGACAAAAGATAGTTCTAAGATGGATGCATTTCACACTGCACTTCAGGATACGAATTTGGAAGATCTGGGGTATGATGGTTTCTCATTTACATGGAGGAACCGCCAACAAGGTGACGAGAATATTCAGTAAAGGCTTGATCGGTGTTTGTGGAACCAAGAGTAGATATCAAAATTCCCGGAATATAAAATTCAACACATATCAAAGAAGGTAAAATATGGCATCAAAGAGCTCGGGCTAATTGGATAAGAGATAGAGATAAAAATGCGGCTTTCTTCCATAATGTCGCAAATGGGCGAAGGGCGAGGAACTCGGTGGACAGAATTAAAAATTCCTTGGGGGTTTGGAAGGATCAGACAGGGGAGATAGAGCAGATTTTTCTGAATTAATTCATAAATTTATTTCCTGCGGAGAACAATCTGGAAATGGATAAGTCATCGAGGCAGTTGACTGCAAGATGACGCCTCACTTGACCAAAATCCTAACGCAACCATTCGTGACGGAGGAAGTAATAACAACCCTGTCGCAAATGCATCCTACAAAAGCTCCTGGACCAGATGGTATGCCTCATCATTTTTACCAAAAAATATGGCCTGTTATTAAGTCTGATATTCTTTCCATGGTTTTAAAAATTCTTAACGGCGATTCTAGTCCATCCCTGATAAATCAAACTTTCATTGTCCTCATCCCTAAGAAAAAAATGCCCGAGTTGGTCACTGATTATAAACCTATTAGCATATGTAATGTCATTTTTAAACTGATTCCAAAAACCATAGCTAATAGAGTAAAATTACTACTTCCTAGCCATGATTGATCACACCCAGTCAGTCTTTATCCTGGGTAGACTCATTCAGATAATGCTCTCCTAGCTTTTGAAATTGTTCATGCTATGAAGACTAATTCAACAAATAAAATAGGGTCTTTTGCTTTTAAACTCGATATATCTAAAGCCTATGATAGGGTTGAATGGTTTTTTCTTCAAAGAGTCGTGATAAAATTGGGGCTTCCTGATCCATTCGTCAACCTTATTATGAAATGTGTTAACTCGGTTTCATTTTCAATTCGTCTTAATGGTCAGCCGGGTGAAATGTTTTACCCATCCCATGGGCTCCGACAAGGAGACCCACTGTCTCCTTACCTGTTCTTATTTTGTGCAGAAAATATTTCTTCTTTAATTAGGAAAGCAGAAGGAGGGGGAAGATTACATGGCATTAGGATCAGTTGAGGAGCTCCGGAGGTATCACATTTATTGTTTGCAGACAACATCATTATCTTTGGGCGTGCAAATGATCAGGATATCGAATGTACGAAAGAAATTATTTTGCTGTATGAAAATGTGATGCAGCGGAAGCCACGAATAAACGAACAACGAACAAAAGCAATACGAATCTTCACAAAGAAACGTAAATTGAAATGAAAAAGAGAATAATCTCAAAACTTAATAATATTCAACCTTCCTAAAAATAATAAAATAACAAGTATTTATAGGATTAAAATCCTACCACAATAAAACTTCTAACTTGACTAGGAAAGTTAAAAGATAAACTAGAATAGAAACCTAAACATATAAATCACTTCCTAAAATATAAGATATTCTGAAATCCTAAAAGACAATAATCACAATATCATATCTCCGTCATTCTTTCCAGAGTCGAGACGATTCGTCCTCGAATCAGAAGGGAGATTGGCACTGGAAGAATTGTCAAACCATGGAGGAGCGCGAGGAGGACGAGATGGAAAAACAAGATGAATAATATCATCATGTATGTGAGTTGGATCAAGAATAAAAAGAATCCAGATTGATATCCGACTCTGCAAAATATATTTTCCATCAATATCTGGATCAAGGTTCCCAATAAAGAAGTTGTTAGCTCCCCCATCTACAATTGTCTTATACTCATTCGTTGCTTGTAACAATTTTCCATACAATTGAATCATTATTTCTACATTAGTTGCATTGTCAAGATCCCCTGCACTTACGAACTCCACAAAGCCACAACTATAATGAGCATGAACATACAAATTGACAATTAGCCTTGTTTGCATGAATATCCCCCATAATATGTCTTAACGAGTGTTGGGTTTAATATTGCCAACATAGTTGGTGGCATCGTGGTGGCCTTCAGCGAAGTGCTGACCCAGAAGGTTTGCCCCAAAAGCTGGTGCTACTCCGGTTGTCACTGGCCTTTTTTTAATAACCAACTATTATACCCAATTAGAGTTTCGATTGATTCAGTACTTGAGAAAAAATAAAATATTGGGCTTATCGGAGTTGAAGTAATTTCCTCAATTTCAAAATTCTCACCAACATCCTCAATTTCTTCATCGAAAATTTGGGGGTCATCATAACCAACATTCTCCTCATCAGATTGCTGGGATTTTTCATACCCAATCTCCGAAATAATGTCTTCATCTTCCTCATCAAAGATTGGTGGGCCATCATAGTCACCATTCTCTTCAAATTGCAGAGGTTTTTCATAGTCAATCTCTGGATTGTCGTCTTCATCTTCTTCATCGAAAATTGGTGGTTCATCATATTCACCATCATCCTCGTTTGATGAAATGGACGGATAAAAACCAAAACCACAACCACCACGATAGTTTCGACCACTGCCTATGTTGCCTGCCTCACGCACTCGATCTCGGCCAGTCGTGAGTTGGGCGGTGATGGCGTCAAAAAAATCCTGTTGCTGGGTGCGGAACGTGATTATCCGTTGTGTCAACAATTCGATCTGTTGATGGATCTGTACGATGTCGTTGATGCAATGTGGATCTCGCCCGGACAACATGATTCAGGAGCGTATACTGGTCTCTGAATACCAACTGATGCGGCGGAAGCCATGAATAAACGAACAAAGAACAAAAGCAATACGAATCTTCACAAAGAAGCGTAAATTACAATGAAAAAAGAGAATAATCTCAAAACTTAATAATATTCAACCTCCCTAAAAATAATAAAATAACAAGTATTTATAGGATTAAAATCCTACCACAATAAAACTTTTAACTTGACTAGGAAACTTAAAAGATAAACTAGAATAGAAACCTAAACATATAAATCACTTCCTAAAATATAAGATATTCTGAAATCCTAAAAGATAATAATCACAATGTCATATCTCCATCAAAATGCCTCGGGACAGAGAATTAGCTTGGAAAAATCTGAGATTTCATTTAGCAAGGGGATACAACAGGACAGACGAATCGCATTGGCTCAAAAGCTGGGGGTAAAATTGGTGGAAAAACATGCTATGTATTTGAGAATCCCATCAATTTTAGAAAGATCAAAAAAAGAAATTTTCTCTTTGGTTGTGGATAGAATACATAAAAAATTAAAAGATTGGAATGGAAGATTTCTTTGGCAGTGGGGAAGATGATTTTAATCCAATCGATTGCTCAAGCTATTCCAACGTACCTGATGAGTTATTTTCTTTTCTCTCTTGATATCTGTAATAGAATAAATTCGATTATAAGTAATTTTTGGTGGGGGCAAAAGGGAAGAAAAAAGAATTCATTGGCATGCGTGGAATATACTTGGGCGATCAAAACTAGTGGGGGCTTAGGATTTAGAGATTTACATTGTTTTAATGAGGCTATGTTAGCGAAGCAAGGATGGAGGCTTATTCAACACGAGAACTCCCTTCTATCCCAAGTATTACGGGCGAAATGCTATCGTCGAGGTACCTTTCTTAATGCTACAATTGGGCATAATATATCTTTCACTTGGAGAAGCATTGTAGGAAGTAAAAGGTCCTTTAAGGAGGTATTCGGTGGAATATAGGCAATGGGGACTCACTTAATATTTGGACAGATCCGTGGATACCGGACCAACCTCATTTTCGAACAATTTTTAGACCGCACAGGGATATGGATATCCTTAAAATGAGTGAACTGATTGGCTTGGACCGAAGGATGAATAATTGATCAGACATCTGTTTAATCCTTCAAAGGTGCGATCGATTAGTTCCATTCCTATTTGTTCGAATAGGAAAGTGGACCATTTGATATGGCACCACTCGAAAGATGGGAAATACCAAGTTAAGTCGGGCTATAAAATTGCTAGAATTTTGAAAGAGTGCTCTAGAAAAATTTCATCTTCTTCGCATCGAAACCGGAGAGTATGGAAATGGATTTGGGCCCTTAACATACCCATGAAAATAAAGGTGTTTGTTTGGAGGGTGTGTCATTATATTATCCCTACGAAATTGCCACTGGCAAGGAGAGATGTAGACTTAAATCCTTTGTGCCATAGGTATGGTATGGATCTTGAATCAGCGGAGCATGCATTAAGGGATTGTCCTTGGGTACAATTGTTTGGGTGGCGTCACCTCTTCGGCTTAGACTTCCATCAATTGAAAGTAGAGGAAATTTAATAGATTGGATTGAGATGTTAATCGATCGAAAAGATCCGGATAGTGATAACATGTTTGCTATGCTATTATGGAGTGTTTGGTGGGCGCGAAACGAACTAGTGTTTAAGGCGGTTGTACGGTTGGAAGAGAATAACCAGGCAACCAAGATGATGATACATGAACAACCGAAAGCAACTGAAGAGAGGTGGTATCCCTTAACCTGGGTATGTCAAAATAAATATGGATGTTTCTATAATGGTGGAAGAGGGATCGTGATTTGGAGTGGTAATTCGTGATGGTCAGGGCCAAGTAAAAAATACATCATTTTGATTCCAACCACATGTGCTCGACGTCGAAGTAGCGAATGCCTTAGCTTGCCGGGACGACATTCTTCTCGCTCAGGATTTGGGTCTCAAATGGGTTTTGGTGGAAATGGACAATAAAAGTCTATTCAACAAGTTATGCAGAAGAACCGAGGATTTTTCGTACCTAGGAAATATAGTTATTGAAATTCTTGCTCTTTTTTTTTGGTTTTGATTTTATTTGTCCTAGTCTAGTTAGGAGGTCGGGAAACACTATTGCCCATCTTTTAGCGCGCTATTCGTTTTTTGTTTCTAGTTTGGAGCCTATTGTCGGTGCTATCCCCGATCATGTGGTGGACCATATTATTTTGGAGATGCTCTCCTAATTAATATTATCTATTTCATTCTCAAAAAATATTGCTAGAGAAAATTTTAATATACCCACCAAACTCTACGTGAATTTTGATGTGTGCATAAAAATTCAAGCAAAACTATTTTTTCTACTTAACCCCTTAAACAAGAATTTCTGCTGTTCCATCTTCTCTTCAAGCCGGCGAATCTAATGGGATATTCCACCGGCGGAGAATGAGATGGGATCATAGAAATTTTCATCTAAGTAGAAGAAAAAAATAGTTTAGTGAATAATGTAGAAAATCTCGTATAATTTGGAGGGTATATTAAAATTTTCGCAAGATATATTCTCAAATTTTATCAAGAAGAAGAGATCAATTTGCCATATGAGAAGGAATTCAAAGAAGAGGAGATTATAAGGTAATGTATAATAAATTGGAATCTTGACTAGCAAATTTCAAGACAACGTTATTTTTTAGTTCTCTGTGTGGAGCCTCTCGTAGATTTGATAATTGTTTTACTCCCGACTTCAGATCTAGTCATTTAAAAAAATCGGAATTTTCACTAGTGATTTGCTATAGTAGGTAAAATTCACTGTTCGGTGACAATGAATTTTTTTTTTTTAAAAAATATTTAAAAAAAATATTGAGTTGGAAGTACATGTGGGTTGAATTGGCATCGTAAGTGGAGTTGACATGGATAAAATTTTCATTTCTCCTTTTTTTCTCCTTTTCTTCTCTTTTTTTCATATTTTATCCCTTTACTTTTTATCTTTCGTTCTTCTTCTCTTTTTTCTTTCTGTTAGGAAATTTATTTGTAAGATTTTGATGATACCATGTAAAACTTAGACTAGGAAGTTGGCACTCCATTTTCCTTGTATCTCTATGTTGTAATAGATAGGACTGAAAGAGCTGAGTGAAGTTAGCTATGTCGAAGAATGCAAGAAGTCAACTATAGACTAGAATGAAGACTCCGCTGTGTGTCAGCTGAGTATGGTCAAGATGGAAGGCAAGGACTCGACTGAAGGAGATACAGCTGAGGAACAACTGTGTAAAGGATGTTGAAGTGTCAGTCAAGTCAGTATAGAAGCCAAATATAACAGTTGTATTGACAGTTGAGTCATTACCATCATGATTGGAGCAGACTCAAGTCAAGGGGTAAAGGCAGCAGTCAAGTCAAGACAACTGACATTGATCCGTTGGAAGGAAATCAACGATATTACTCGTATAGTAATAAGACCAAGCAATATTCAAGCAAGCATAACCTGCATTATTCACAAAGCTTATAAAAGAAGTCCTCAAGCCTAAAACTCAAAGGAACTCGATCCAACACACACTATTAAAGAAAGATTACTTCAACCAGTTGAAGATGAAAAGTTTCAAGAACAAAAAAGGGTCTACTCTCTAAGTTGAAGGAGCTGTCAAAAGGTTCAAGGTCGAACCAGGAGTTTCAAGTTTGTTGGAAGGTTGTGTGATCAATTCCAAAGACTTGAAGGGAGCTGAAGTAGCAAAGCAGTTGTCTTGTAAAGAAGCTGAGTCACGGGAGAAGCCAACTGTGTGATCAAGGCTTTCTCTAGACTGAGAACTACTTTTTAGCTCAATATGTTCCTCCAGGAGTTGGAGAAGAGTGGATTAGAGAAATTACCCCATCCTCGAACCACTATAAATTTGCTTGTGTCATTTACTTTTAGTATTTACTTTCTTGCTTATATTTTCGTATCTGCTGATAAGTTATAGTGCTATCCAACTGGTAATAACAAGTGCTAAAAACAAGTGTTAAAAACAAGCTTAAAAATAACAAAGGGTGTTAAGTCTTCTACTGTTAAAAACCAAATCATCTAAAAGTTAAGTGTTAGCTGACGCAACTAAGTTAAACTATCAACAGCTCAGTTGAGTCTGTTGAGTGGGTAACTTTGCTGTAGGAAGCCAACCTAGCTGTCCCCCTAGGACTTAGCTGATTTGAGTCAACTCTGTTGAATATTTTAAAAGGACTAAAAAGTGAAAATTTGGTAAGGTTTATTCAACGCCCCTTCTAAACCTTACACCACACCCCTTGGGACCTACAAATGGTATCAGAGTGGTTGGTTCATTGAGCCTTCTGCACTGGTTACTGAACTAGATCTCAATCTTTTTGAAAAGGTTTAACACTTGTGTTTTCAAAGTCTTTCATCTTTATAGCAAAGTTATTATCATGGAAACAAATCTAACTCGTATTCTTATGTTTACTGTGGAAGATTTTGATGGCTGGAAGATTCGCATGCAGGCTCACCTATCAGCCTTTCACGATGAAATGTGGCTTGTGATAGAAGATGGGCCACTGCAAATAATGAAGGTTAATACTACTGTAAGAAGAGCACCTCCAGCTGAAAGAGAGGATGCTGCACTAGCAGAGGCTAGACCAGTCATGGTTGAAAAACCTCGTAGTGAATGGACTAATTAAGATAGAAAGAGATACAACCTAGACAAAGTGGCCAAGGATATTCTCTACAAGACGTTGGACAAGGCTATGTTCAACAAAGTCAAGTCATGCAAATCAGCCAAAGAAATCTGGGATAAGCTAACCCTGATCTGTGAAGGATAAGAACAGATTAAAGAGAATAAATTAACTGTTGTTGTTCAAAAATTTGAAAATTTTAAAATGCTTGCAGGTGAAAGTCTGGATCAGCTGGAGGCCAGAATCACAGAGATAACTAATGAGCTTTCAGCTATTAGGAAAGAGTACACTTAGAAGGAGATGTGCATGAAGATACTAAGATCCCTCCCAGCTGAATGGGAAATGAAGGTCGTGGCCCTGAGACATTAAATGGACCTCTCAAAGACATCTAATCATGAGCTATTCTTAGACCTCAAAGCCAACGAATTTGAGCTGAGAATGAAAGAGCAAGAGGAAACAGTTGTGCCTAAGACAGCTGCATTGCTGGCCAATGAAGGGAAGAAAACTGAGCCAAAGGAGACCATTGACCATGAGGAAATCGCCCTCATGGTAAAAACATTCAACAAGTTCTTTAACAAGAACTATAAAAGAAACAAGGGTGAAACCTCCAGGAGACATTCAACACCTTCCAAAGCAAGGGAGGACAGGCCACCCAAGAGAGCTGAACATCAGGGAGCTGAATATTAGAGAGATGATAATCAGAGAACCGAGAGAGCTGATTAGAGAGATGAAAACCTGTCTTGGAATTGCAGACAACCAGGACATTTTGTTGTTGTTCCTATCCAGCAGTCAACAAATACAGAAATGAGGATGAAAGAAAAGTCTTCAGGGAAAGAAGACAAGAAAAGAGGAAAGCCATGTTGGCTGCTGAGCCAGCCAAGTGCAAGGAAGCAACAGACTCAGATAGTAGTGAAGCTGACTACTCAAGTGATACAGAGGAAGATGCTTTGATATGTCTCATGGCCAAAGAACAAGATCAAGAAGATGATATACACTCTAACTCAGCTCATTCTGATTCAAGTGATAGTGACTGTGATACACACACTTCATCACCCACAGATCTTTATGATTCATTAGGAAAAATGATGAAAGATTTTGAGCACATTAAAACCTCACACACAGTTTTGAATGAGGAGAACATCCAGCTTAAAAGCCAAAACTCACGCTGACTAAAGAGCTGAGTACTCTAAGTCAAATAGCTGATGAGAACACTAAGCTAAAAATTTGAAAATGCCAAGATCATAGAGTTAGTCTCTCGAGAAAAGAGAAAAAAGATCTTAAAAATGTGATTGCCTCATTTACAAAAGCATCTAAATCATTGGATGGACTTATAATAAGTCAAAAAGAGTGTGGAGATAAGACAGTCATAAGATTCAATTCCTTTGTGCATAGTCAAACTCCTAGAGTGGTTTTGGAGAAAAGATCCTCAAGTAATGAGGGAATCCAAAAACCCAAAACACCATATGTTGCACCAGCACCCACACCAAAACACAATCACAATCATATTGGCCTTGGTTATAAGGGAAAAGGAAAAAAGCCAGTAGAGTATGCTGAAAGGACAGCTGAGAAGAAATTCAGACAAGTCCTTGAGCAGATTTCTAACAGAAAATACTCTGTGAAAGCCAAACAGAGCAACCAGAAGCCCCAGAGATTTCATCAAAGAAATAAATATGATGGGAATGGTAGAAACTATCCAAACCAAGTTGATTGGAATAACCATGTGAAATATCAGCAAAGACCTAATGGGATACAAGCCAAAATGGCAAAGACCTTAACCTAAGCAAATGTCATTCCCAAGGCAAAAGACCTATTATCAGCAAACTTATGCACCCAGGCACAACACGCAGAAATTCCACAACTACCCCAAGAAAGCAATTGCTAAAACAAACACACAAGCATACAGACAAAAGAGACAGTTGTATGATCCTAAAACCCCCAAGCAATTTGCTAATATGCATTATGATTATGGAACTGATAGATGGCAACCTCTTAGAGTCAGATCATCTGGCTATAGGTTGGTTGGAGCATCTTATAGCACTAACCCCCAGGACCCAGGCAAGTATGGGTACCTAAAAACTGATTCCTTGATTGCAGGTTCAAGGAACAGCTGAGTGCGAAGGAACCTGGTACATGGATAATGGTTGTTCCAGGCATATGACAGGGAATAAAAGAAATCTGTCAAGATTCAAGGAGATCAAAGGTGCAAAAGTCATATTTGGAGGAAATGAAGCTCCATGGGAGATTAAAGGCACAGGATCCATCAGGAAGAATGGACTGGAGATCACAGATGTTGCATATATTGATGGTCTCAACTTCAACCTGTTATGCATCAGCCAACTCTGTGACAAAGGCTACAATGTGGGATTCAACATGGGGATATGCCAGATCAAGGATGCTGAATCTAATGACATAGTGCTGCAAAGAACAAGACAAAAGAATATGTATGTAGTGGATTGGTCTACTGCTACACCAAACACATGTCGCTAGCAAAAAGACGGTAGAATCCGGTTGGTCGTGGCATAAGCTGTTTGAGTCACACGAATTTCAAGACAATCAACAAGCTTGCAAGAGTCATCTTGTGGAAGGATTGCCTGACTTAGTATATAAGAAAGAAAGTATATGTGATGCATGCCAGATGGGAAAGCAGATCAAATCATCTTTCAAGGATAAGCCAAATCCTTCTTCAACAAGGATATTGCATCTGTTGCATATGGACTTATTTGGTCCTGTTGAGCCATCTAGCATCAGTGGAAAGAAATACACCTTAGTAGTGGTGGATGACTATTCAAGATACACATGGACAATCTTCACGTGTAAAAAGAAGGAAACACAACAGAAGTTACCTTAGCTGATGAGAAGAGTTCAAAGTGAGAAGAACCAAACCATTATAAAGATAAGGTCTGACAGGGGAACTGAGTTTGTCAATGGGATTATAACTCAGTATTGTATTGAAAATGCTATTTCTCATGAATTATCAGTATCAAGGACTCCACAGCAGAATGGAGTAGGTGAAAGAAGGAACAGAACTCTCAAGGAAGCTGCAAGGACAATATTAGCTGAAGCTAGATTACCTAAGAGATTTTGGGCTGAAGCCATAAATACAGCATGTTATACTCATAATAGATGCATGATAAACAGGCAATTAACCAAGACTCCCTATGAGATTTGGACAGGGTGAAAGCCAAATGTTGGATATTTCAAGTTATTTTGATGTAAGTGCTTCATCCACAACAATGACAAGGATAATTTGAAGGCTTTTGATGCTAAAGCTGATGAAGGTATCTTTTTGGGATACTCAGCTGAGAGTAAAGCCTATAGAGTGCTAAACAAGAGGACTATGGTTACAGGAGAGTCTATCCATGGGGTATTTGATAGCCAAATGTAAATGGAGAAGACATTGATGAGTTAGCTGATAAGCAGAATCAGCCGACTATGCAGAAGAGTCCTTATGTTGAAGCAGAATTGAGAGCACTCAACCCTGATGATGATGAGATAGTTGAATCTCAAAGACAACTGGAAAGTCTGCAACTGAATGATGATGAAGAAGTTGTTCAAGACAATTTAGCTGCAAGACGGCTGAATCTAGTAGACTTAATCCAACCTGATGTGAGATGGCTGAGAGACCATCCACCTGAGTGAATCATTGGAGATATTATAGATGGCATAAGAACCAGATCTATAGCACAAAGCATGAAGCAGTGTTCACTTGTTTTATTTCCCAAATAGAGCCTAAAGATGTGTCTCAAGCATTGGAAGACACACATTAGATTCAGGCCATGCAAGAAGAGCTTAATCAGTTTGAGAGAAACAAAGTATGGGAATTAGTTCAAAGGCCAACCCACCAAAATATTATTGGTACTAAGTGGGTATTTAGAAACAAGATGAATGAGGAAGGATCTGTTGTCAGAAACAAAGCAAGATTGGTAGCCAAAAGGTATTGCCAAGAAGAAGGTATAGATTTTGATGAAACATTTGCTCATGTTGCCAGATTGGAAGCAATAATGATGTTTCTTGCTTATGCTGCACATAAGAACTTCACTGTATAGCAAATGAATGTGAATAGTGCATTTCAAAATGGACTGTTAGAAGAAGAAGTCTATGTTGAACAACCTCCAGGTTTTGAGCAAAAAACTATTGGAGATAAGGTGTACAAGCTCAAGAAGGCATTGTTTGGATTGAAAAAAGCACCAAGAGCATGGTATGATACATTATCTCAGTTTCTAATTGACAATGGATTCACCAAAGGCAAGGTTGACAGAACACTCTTTAGGATTCAAGATGGAGAGAGTATACTGCTTGTTCAAATTTATGTGGATGATATCATTTTTGGATCAACAAACAAAGAGTTGTGTGACAAGTTCTCAAACCTTATGCAAGGCAAATTTGAGATGAGCATGATAGGAGAGCTGAATTTATTCTTAGGACTTCAAGTCAAGCAATTGAAGGATGGAACCTTCATAAGCCAAACCAAGTATACCAGAGATTTAATGAAGAAATTTGGTATGGAAGAGAAGTCATCAGTGAAGATTCCTATGAATACATCAGTCAAGAAGGGCATGGATGCAGATGGCAAGGTTGTTGATCAAACTAGATATATAGCCCTCATTGGATCTTTGCTCTATTTAACAGCAAGCAGGCCAGACATCACCTTTGTTGTAGGTGTATGTGCTAGATTTCAATCTGCACCAAAAGAGAGTCACATGACTGCAGCTAAGAGAATCCTAAGGTATTTGAAGGGATGCCAAGAAGTTGGCTTATGGTATCCAAAGGAAGAAGGATTCAAGCTGGTAGGATACTCAGACTCAAACTATGCTGGATGTAGAGTTGACAGGAAGAGTACATCAGGTACATGCCAAATGCTTGGAAATAAATTAGTTTCTTGGTTCAGCAAGAAACAGAATTCAATAGCTACATCCACAGCTGAAGCAGAGTACATAGTTGCGGGCAACTGTTGTGCCCAAGTCTTATGGATGAGATAGCAGCTGAGAGACTATGATATAGAAGAAAGAGAGATTCCAATTATGTGTGATAACACTAGTGCTATTGCAATCACTCAGAATCCAGTATTGCACTCAACAGCAAAGCACACTGATTCAGATATCATTTTACAAGAGATCATGTTGAAAAGAAAGACAACTTTGGAATACATCTCAACTGATAAGCAGTTAGCTGACATATTCATAAAGCCCTTATGTGAATCGAGATTTGAAGAGCTTAAGAATGAGCTAGGGTTAATTGAGCTGAGTTAGGATACTCAGAAGACTCAACAGCAGAGACAAAAGAAGAGAGAATGAAAAATGAGAAAGGTTCCCAATTCAGCCAAGTGAAATAGCCTAGACGAGAAAACAACCTAGACCGAATGATCTAATGTGAAGAGAGAAGTAGAGTTAAGTCACTTTTGAATGATAGCTGAGTTATTTATGAGCTAAGTGACAAAAACGAAGTCATTTTATGCCAGCGGGAATGTTTTAAAGAATGACGTTAGCGTAATTATGGATATCAGTACAAAAGCTGCACGGTTAAGCATATGATTGGATATAAATACTGCTGCATTTAATGCGGAGAAATTAATGTGGTTTCAAAGGTTAAATCCTGATCGTTGATTTTGATCAAGTTTTTCAAATTCCAAAAACCATCCTTTCAAGTCCAATATAAGGTGCAAACACATTTTCTCTCTTCTCACAAAAACTCTCTCGTCTTCAACAAGCAAGAAAAACTCTCTGCAAAAGTTCAAAAATCCTACTTTCAAAACTCAAGATTTTACGTATTTTTCGCCGGTTATCTTCTTCAAAAATGGAAGCATCATATGATTTTGTTAAGTTATCTGAGAAGATCCACTCAGGATCGACAGTGGACTTCAAGGGGATGGTGAAACAGGGTGCTGATGAAACCCTGGTGAAGAAAATTGTTGAGAAACCCGAGAAGTCTGGTCTGAAGGACTTTCTCACCATGAAGTTCTCTCACACTTACTTAGAAGAGGTCGCGATGTTCAATGGCAATGCGGAAGTGCATGATGATGAGATTCGATCATCTGTTCATAGCAAGGCCATCAAGATCACTGTTGCGGACCTTACTGAACATTGCAAGTTGCCTATTGAGGGGCTGAAGGAGATCACCGAGAAGGATGTCAACATTGCTGCTGCTTGGAAAGAGATAGCCAAGCCCGAGTCAGCTACGAAGGCTGTCTATGCAGCCAAGAAGGAGTTGATCAAGGAAGATGACCACAAACTGATGGACATCGTGTCCAAGTGCGTGGATATGAAGTTTAGAAGCTTCAACCAGCTATCTCGGACTAAGCTGGTGGTGATGGCTGCGATCATAGAAGAAAAGAAGATTAACTGGGCTGAGTTTATCTTCAGCCGTATCTGCCAAAACGTGATCAATAAGTCCATCAAGGAAGATGGGACTTTCGAATGCTCATTGAGGTATGGCCTGGTGATTGGTCATTTGATGGAAGTGAAAGGAATTGCCTTGCACCATGGAAAGTCATTCCATGTGAACAAGAAGATGTTCAAGGCAAACGTTTCTGGAGCTCAGAGGAAGGCGCATGCCAGGAAAGCTAACAGGAGTGAGGGTGAGTCAGTTGTCCCTGCTGAAGACACAACTACAACCCCTCCATCTCTCTCTCCTAAGCCTATTCAAAATAAGAGAGCTGCGGAAGCTAAGCAAGCACCTGCCCCTGCAGCCAAGTCCAAGAAGGCTCCTACCCCTGTAGCCGAGCCACAAGCACCTGCCCAAGCTGCCGACCCAAAAGCCCCTGCCCCCGCAGCTGAGACCGAGAAGAATTCGTCTATGCCTTCTCTGGTTGTGAAGAAGAAGCGCACAGATGTGCCTCGCACGCCAGCTGTTGAGAAAAAATAAAGATGGTGGAGCCAGAAGTCACCACCGAAATAGCTGAAGAGGATGTTGTTCCTCTTGTCAAGACCAAGAGAAGAATACTTGTTAGGAATTCTGATCATGAGAAAGCTGAGTCTGCCACTCAGCCAGAGAAGCCCAAAGAGACTGTTGATGTTCAAGAAGAGCAGTCTAAAGCGAAGGATGGTGGAGATGCAGCCACCATGGATACAGAGAAGACTGTTGATGTTAATCAGCAGAGTGTAGAAGACCAAGCTGCTCGTGAGACAACTATGGAAAAGCAAAGAGCTGAGACAACTGAGACTCTTGAGGAAAGAGTTGTCTCGTCTCCTCAGACCGATGCTAATATACCTAAGGAGGAGCAAGCCCCACTTGCTATGATTTCGGAAGATGGAGATGATGATGATGACGTGATAATGTACTCTCCAGTCTACCCAAATATTTAACAGAGATTTGGGTACTGGAAGAAAACTTAAAGAAACTCGATCCAACACAAGTTGTGAAGGAAAGATAACTTCAACCAGTTGAAGAGGAAACATTTAAATAACAAAAAGGGGTCTATTCTCCAAGTTAAAGGAATTGTAGAAAGGTTCAAGGACGAACCAGAAGATTCAAGTTTGTTGGAGGGTTGTGTGAACAAATCCAAAGACTTGAAAGTGAGCTGAAGTAGCAAGGCAGCTGTCTAGTGAAGAAGCTGAGTTACAGGAGAAGCCAACTGTGTGATCAAGGCTGTCTCCAGACTGTTAACTGCTTTATAACCTAATTTGTTACTTAGTGGATTCCTCCAGGAGTTGGAGAATAGTGAATTAGAAGAATTACCCCATCCTCGAACCACTATAAAAATTACTTGTGTCATTTTACTTTCAACAATTTACTTTCCTGCATATATTTTTATATCTTCTATTAATTTAATTTGCTAATCCAACTGATATATAACAAGTGCTAAAACAAGTATTAAAAATAAGTTTTAAATCAATCAAAGGGTGTTAAGTCTTCCGCTGTTAAAAACCAAATCAACT
Organism: Rehmannia glutinosa; assembly: GCA_016081115.2. NCBI lineage: Eukaryota > Viridiplantae > Streptophyta > Magnoliopsida > Lamiales > Orobanchaceae > Rehmannia > Rehmannia glutinosa. The sequence continues at coordinate 56,913,217 of CM071930.1, forward strand.
AAAGTTAAGAGTTAGCTTAAGCAGCCAAGTTATACTATCAACAACTCTATCGAGTCTGTTGAGTGGGTAACTTAGCTGAATATAGCCAACCTAGCTGTCCCCCAAGGACACAACTGATTCAAGTCAACTCTGTTGTAAATCTTAAAAAGACTAAAAATTCAAAAATTTGGTAAGTTTTATTCAACCCCCCTTCTAGACCTTAGAACACACCCCTTGGGACCTACAGGATACTATATCCAGATCTTGGGTTGGGCTCCGTTTTCTTATAAGAGACCTACTCTTTTATTAAAAGACTCTCAACTTCTGGTTTTATTTTCAAACGCTACCGACATCTTATCATCCATTAATTATACTTCTACTACAATAAATCACTTCTTCTAAAAGCAGAAGTTTTTGAAAACACTCCTAACGAAATCCTCGCACCACAGCAAAGAAGGGGCTACGACACATGTGGCGGCCGCACGAACCCGATCACGCCATCGTTCCGTCATCGCCAGAACCCCACTGCAAACGACGTTGCAACATACGCCCAAATCACTCTACTCAAGGGCGGAGGTAGGGGGCCACTCCCCCCCCCCCAATTTTTTTAAAAAAATTTACACTAGAAATATTTTTTAAAAAAATTAATTATAATTTATATGATTTTTGTGTATTGGCCACTCCCCCAACCCCATTTTCGGTCCACCTTATTTTTATTTCTGGTTCCGCCCTTGACTCTGCTGTAGCGCCAACCAGATTGAAACAGCAGCATGAGTCACCCAAGGACAACCTCGAAACCTTATGGGCTACCTGCCGCAATCTCCGTGGCTCTGACCTGGGCTATGAAAAAGTGCAGCAGAGCACTGGAGAAATTAGATCTGCGGTTGGATTGGTTTTTCTCGTCAGTTTCAAAAATTTCTCCTGTTTTTGTGGAATCTGTTTGGGCCTTCATTGAATCTTAGGGATGGGTTATTGAGGAACTGTATTGGGTCTTTTGTTGGTGATTAAGAATTGTGGTGGTGTTGGTTTTGGGATGTTAGTGGTGGCGATAGTAGACCTAGTGGTGGAGGTGGTGGTGGTGGGAGGTAGCGCCTTCGTGAATAAAGAAAAAAACGGATGGCGAAGTCCAATTCATTGCCATCACTAACAGTTTTGCTGGGGGTAGTTGAAAACCCATGTCCACCTTATCCATCCCACCGGGCGAGGCGGGGAACCCGTTATGGGTCGTGGAGCAAGGTGGGTTACTGGACTAAGGTCTGAATTTTTTCATTTAAAACAATGAATTCAAAATCAGTAAAAATAAGGTCTAAATGTCCAAGAAACTCCACCTTGAGGACTAAAAACAATATTTTCTTCCCAAATTTAAAAATTTGCCGTGTTTTTTAGAGTGGTAAGTTCCATTAGAATGATATAATTTGAGAGTATAATATATTATTGAGATAGTCTCCTGTCATACCGTCTAACGGATCTAGATCCGTTACACGGGTCTAAATATCCTACCCATCGCCCAGTCCTGACCCGGATTCGCCAAAAAATAAGGAAAAAAAAAAGAAAAAACCCCAGCGGCTCCCATTCCCATTCGGACATCGCGATTTGGAGCCCTAATTTCCCAGCTCCTTCCTCCTTCAACCACAGCCACCGCGCCGCAAGCCACATCTCCCACAACAGCGGCGAAAAACAACACCGAAGGGGGCGTAAGAAACACCATATCACGGTGTACCCACCGGTGCGCACCTACACTGCGTGATATTTCCCCATTCCGCCATCTCTGCAAATTTGCACCACCACCTCCTTCGATCATCATCTCCGTCGCATAACCATCAATCTATGTATTCGCATCGAGCCTAATAAGTATTAGTTTATGTTTATATTCCAGCTATTTAGTTGTTAAATCTACATTAGACAACTTAAAAAGTATTTTTCATTTGGTCATTATTAAAAAGTATTACACGTCGCATTCAAATGTATTAGATGTATTTAAAAATATATTATACTTTACAACTCCGTAGAAAGTCTCTGTTTTATATTTAAAAGGCGCAACTTTGAAGAAAAGTATTACACATTGCATTATAATGTATTGGATGTATTAGAAAAATGTATTATACTTTACAGCTTCTTAGTGATTCTCTGTTTTATTATTAAACGGCATAACTTTGTAGAAAAGTATTACACATTGCATTCCAATGTTTTAGATGTATCAAATAAATGTATTAGACTTTACAACTCCGTAGAAAGTCTCTGTTTTATAATTAAAAGGGACAACTTTGTAGAAAAGTATTACACGTTACGTTCTAATGTATTAGATGTATTAAAAACATGTATTAGACTTTAAAGCTTCGTAGTAATTCTTTGTTTTATAATTAAAAGGGACAACTTCGTGGTAAAACATGTTTTGGTCTAATACTTTTCAGTGTAACAACTAATACAATTGAGAGTAACAAGTAATACAAAATACAAAAAACTACCAACATAAAAACAAGGCTAACAACTTAACACCACATAAAAAAATACCCGCTGAAATTGAAAGGCCACGTTGAAAATTACAAAAATGCCACTGGCGGCGGAAATTACCAAAATGACACCGGATCGCGGGTCAGATTCATCTAACGGGCCGGACCCGTTAGACGGTCTGACAAGAGTTTTTGTCTATATTATTAAATATATAGTTGGTGGCGGTGAGTTCTACTACAAAATATTTGATTTAAAAGTTAATAATTGATACATCAGGGGCTCTGTATAAGGTCAAAAATTGTAATTGTATGTTGAAGTTGAAAATTGAGAAGTTAATATTTATATCAAAAATATATCAAGCAAACAAAATTTCCATTTTTGGAATAATATAAATTGAGGAAATATCTATTGAAAAATAAAAATACAGGACACTAAATTTTTAGTGTAGCAATTTATCTTATTAATAATATTCTTAAAATAGTTATTTTACTTCCTAATTAGTTTTTTTAATTTTTTTACGAAATAAGGGACCTATATGAATATTTATTTTTTGGATATAAATATTTTATATATTTGTACTTCTTTATTTGTATTCTAAAAACTATTAAATTATAATCCAGTAATTAAATAAGAAAAACAAACGAGACTTATTTTTCTTTCATAATATTTTGAAATTAAAATAAAAACAGCATAATATAATAAAAATAAGATGAAAATAAATAATAAACTAAATAAAAAAGTATGTGAAATTTGTTCGGATGGCAAGAAATGCATTCACCTGAAATCCTTTGCAGCTATATTCCTCAAAAGAAGCCCATCAGCAGAGGATATTTCTTACATATGCCTAAAAATATATCAACCAAACAAAATTTCAATTTTAAAATAATATATATAGGGATGACAAAATCCCCACATGAAAACATTTCAGTTGGTACTTGAATGATTAAATGGGATGGGGAATCCCCGGTTAAATCAGTGATGGGACTGGGATGGTATTTATATATACGGTCCCCATCCCAGCCACCGTTTAGATAAAACGGGGATTCCCCGTCCCCATCTCCATCATCGAATATATATATATATATATATATATATATATATTATTTATCTATTATTAATATTAATTCTATTTATAATATTTTATTTTATTAATTTTAAAAACTAAACCCTTAAGTTAATTTTTCTCATTTATTCTTTTAAAAATTAGGAATTTATATTATTTTTGTTTATTTTAATTATTGATTATTTAAGTAATTTATTTTATAAATTTTTTATATTAAAAAATACAAAATGAGGAACTCGATTCCCCGAGGGACTGCATTTCTCTAGTGGGGATTTTCCATCCCTTCTCAGATAGGCAAAGCAAAAATGATAAGGGGATAGTATTTGGAATAAAATTGTGGGATGGGGATGGTATGTCAAATAACAACTCCGTTCTTGCCCATTGCCATCCCTAAATATATTAGGAGAAAATTGCTTTTGCAAAATGAAAAATACAAGGCATTAAATTTTTACCGTAACCTTTTTCAAACTATTTGTCTTATTATTTATATTCTTAAAATAGTTATTTTACTTCCTAATGGATTTTCTTTATAATGTTTTGAAAAATAAGCAATAAGGGAAACACTAATAATATTTAAGTCTCGATTGTAAATTTCAATTTCTTTACTTCTTTAATTATATTCTAAATATTATTAAATTCTAATCCAGTAATTAAAGAATATAATATAAATGAAACTAATTTTTCTTTCATAGTCTGTTGATATTAAATTAAAACAGCTGCATAAAACAAAAAATAAGATGAACATAAATAAATGAATGAAATAAAAGAGTACGGGAAATTTGTTAAGGCGGCAAGAAATTAAATGGATGCACCTGAAAGCCTCTGCAGCTATTACTCAATAGAAACCCACAAGCAAAGAGGAATATTTCTTATCTAAGCCAACAGCTTTGTGAATTCAAATGTGAAGGAATGAATAATGAATACAAGGGGCTTAATTATGGAGGTGGGGTGGGTTTTTTTTTTTTTCTTCCCGAAACCATAGATTTTTCATTAAAAACTCAATCAAACATTTACATCGTTGCCTGCTGACAAAATAAAATTAGCAATACATTTATTCAGTTGGTCGAGGCAGGGAACTTTTTTAAGCCCACTTGCGAATAATTAGTAACCGCGGTCATTGTCTTTTAAAAAAATAGAGAATATGTCGTAAATAATGGTTGACAATAAGATCCAAATAAGTTATTAAATGGATTCAACGGAAGAAGTCATTGTTATTAAAAAAAAAAAGAGAGTGATGGATACATTGTCTACACATGAATTAAGCATAGAATGGGGATCAACTTTGTGCTCCAGTAGTTGAGACGTGTGTTGTAAGGATTCGATTTCATACGAGTGTGTGTGTCCCCTCCCCAAATTCCCCCATTGTACTCAAAAAAAAAAATTAAGCATAGAATGACGGGTGCTTAATCGACGGGTTCAATTTTTTCCTTTTTTTTTTAGAGAGGCTTAATTGGCGGGTTTTTTTTTTTTTTTTGATAACTCAGCTTCCAGGCTTACGCCTGACTATGCCTGAGGACAACAAACTCCGCTCCTCATTGCCGCGCAAGGTAAACCGCGGATGATGCACGCATGGCGGCAATGTGTTCGACGGGTCTGGCGACGACAACCAGATCCTCCAGGTAAAAAGAGAACAATTATGTTCGACCCCCAATCTACTAATAACGATCTCTCCCCGAATCGAACCCACACGGATGCTATTCAGTATGAGTTCCCACCAAATCTTCACCAGCTCGCATATGCCCCGAGGAGCAATTTGATGGAGAAGGGATATGAACCCCTGACCTCCACCCCACAAACAATTTGATGGAGTAGGGATTTGAACCCCTGACCTCCATCCCACAATTGCTTGTGGTGGCCAGATGGGCTAAGCCACCTGGTTCTTAATTGGCGGGTTCTTAGTTGACGTTGCAAGTTGCAACGGCTAATAAATATTATATATTTATATATCAATAATAAATTGACTATATCAGCGCAATGTTTTTTTAATTGTAATAGTGGATAGGTTCGGGTTTTTTAGTAATGTTATTATCTTGGTGATTTTTTTTAAGAGTAAAATTCACTTTACCCCCTTATACTATTGATTTTGTATCAAATATCCTTTTATTGTTAAAACCTTCAAATACTCCCCCTTGACCAATAAAAAATCATTGATAGACAAGATTACCCTTGAAATATAAAATATTTAATTCCATATTTTGTCTTCTCTATGATTCAATTTAATTGATCATATATATATATATATATATATATATATATATATATATATTACTTAACTCTAATTTTATTAAACAATTGAATCCATAATTAGATCTAAAATAAATAAAATATCAAAATAAAATTCAATAGTCTAGAAAAGCTACATTGATTTTCCTAAAAAATAGATTTATATTACTATAATAATGTATATATGTATATATTGGTCTAATAAGTAAATAATTAAAGAAGGGTCAAACTAATTAAATAAGATGTGTAAGTGTACAAACAAATTAACAAAATTAGAAACTTATTTGTGAAATAAGAAATAAATATAATGAAATACGAACATAAATCGATAATACTCTCAAGAATATGTATAATTAATTTTACCTAATTGTTTTTTAACACTGATTCTTGATGAAAAGAATCTTAACTAAATTTGAAAAAATAAATAACTAAATATAATATTAATATTATTAATTTTTTAAAAGTTCTCTCATATAAATATATATTATATTGTTTCAAAAAGAATATCCTAGTTTTTTTTATTTCTTTACTTTAAATTTATAATTACAATAATACTGTACAAGATTTTCTATGTTTTCTGTTTTCCAATATCGGTTTTTCTTTCACATATAATAAATTACTATACATAGTAACATGGTGTGTACCATGATAGAAGTCTATGCACAAATAATATCTATATTTTTTACACTAAATTTACTACTTACTTATGGAAACTATATATTTAAAATAATAGCAATGAAAATTTACGTAGTTTTTTTTTTTGAAAAAAAATCTAATATGAATTCTCTATAATATTAATTGAAGTTGTATTTTGTTTTATATTAATTTTAATTAAATTTAAGGCTTAAATTTTAAAATCTTGTGTTAACAAAATTTGGGATCGACACTACAAGAAAACAAGGGAATTCCAACGAAAAAAATATGTTGGTAATTGGCCAATTTCCATTGGAATTATCGATTCCAACAGAAATTCCAATGGAAAAGCATCATTGGTATAATGGCCGTTGGAATGACAAAATTCCAATGAAAATTCCTATGGAAATTTTTCAGTACCATATGGTTTTGCTTATCGTTGGACTTTCTGTTGGAATTTTCCAATGGTATGTTGTAGCATTGGAATTTCCATTGGAAATTTGAAAATTCCAACAGTTTTTTATTCCATTGGAATTTGATTGTTTTCTTGTAGTGCGGATTAATCGATAGTTAATTAAAATGGATCGAATATTTATAATTTATAATTGATGTGCAAAGTAAACTAATATTTTGTTTACATTAAGGGTATTTTTGTCCATTAACCTAATTTTTATTAGTTTATGGGAGTATTTGAAGGTTTTAATAGTAGAGGGGGGTAATTAATACAAAATCAATAGTTTAAGGGGGTAATTGATACGAAATCAATAGTATGACACTAGGATGTTAACTTTTCTGGTTTGTATGTTTGTTAAGTTGGAATAAATTTTTGTTCGATTTGGTGGACATTGTGATGATTTGGAATATTTGAGTGATGAAAAAGAGGTGGTAACTGTTCCATAGGGAGGAATTACTTATTCTTACCCGATATAGACGATTCACATCATTATTCATGACGATATTGATAATGGGGGTATGCAATTCACTCTTTCGTCGAAATTGATGGAAAATGAATGGTAAATGCCTAGTGTTGATTTGTTTGGAAGATGAATTTGGGTTCAAATAGTCGTTTAGGAATGAGAAGGCGGACATATTGCAATCAATTGAACAATGGTTAAGGGTTTGTGCAGTTAATGACTTCTAAAAGTTTATGGTGGTCCGATATCTAGAGTTGGGCTTTCATAACAGTAGCACAACTTTAGAGTAATTGACATACTTGACCTACAGTAAAAATACCATCAAATACTCTCCTCTCATTTTTGTACCTATTTTTTTCTTTTTTTACGTTCATGCATATTTTTTAATTATTTTTACGTTTTTTCGGTTTTTTTTGTTCATGTATTGCTTTATATGTTATATATGTTGTTTCGATGTTGTTTAAATTTGTTTCTTTGTTGTTTCTTTTGTTGTTTCGATGTTTCAAAACAACTTTTACCTATTTTTTATGCTGCTTTTTGTTCATGTATTGTTTTGTACATTATTTCTATTGTTTCTGTGTTGTTCTATAATATTTTTAATGTTGTTCTAATAATTTTTTTCCATGTACTTTTCAATGTGTAGATATAGTTTTTACCCATTAAGCTCTTTTTATTATTGTGATGTTTTTAATATTTTTTACGTTATTTCTGGGTTGTTTCCATACCGTTTTTAATGTTGTTCTAATGTTTATTTGTTGTTTCCACACATTTTTTGATGTTTAAATACAATTTTTACCTATTTTAATCTCTTTTTGCTCATATGGTGTTTTCTATATTTTTCTGGTTTGTTTCTATATTGTTTCTTGGTTGTTTCCATGTTTTTTTATGTTTTCATGCATTTGATCAAAAATTGAATTGTGTATTTTTATTCATGTTGTTTCTATATTATTTTCAATTTGTTTGATTTTAATATGTGTTGTTTTATGTGAATATTTCTTATTTTTTATAAGATTTCGAGTATAAAATGGATTATTTAACGGCGACAAAATTTATTTTTCACTGAAACATGATTACAATAAACAAGTTTGAAACAACAAAGAAACAACAACGTAGAAAAGTCCGAAAATTTTGACAGGAGCATAAATTTGTCCAAAAATATGGCGAGAATGTAATTTTGTCCAAAAAATCCAGGGAAGCGTAAAAGCCTGTCTTTTTTTCCAGAAAAGTGGGGTAAAAATATCCATGACCCCACAATTTTATGCAGTACACAAACCCTTTTGGGCATCAACCTATGGAGAGGGGTCCTAGCTAGGGATGGCAATGGGTAGGGTACTCATCAATTTAAGGTCATCCATACCCGAAATCTAAAATATTTATACTACCCGTACCGTTCAAACCTGATTAAGAAACTACATATATTACCCGTACCCATCCCAAATCCATTTTCCGATACCCGTGTACTACCCATACCCACCTAAAACCGTTTATTTTATATAAAACTTATAATTATATGAATATTTAGATAACTATTAAATGGACACCCTACCAAAAACTAATTATTATATAAGAAAATGTTAATATGTTAAATTCTTAATAAATAGGGAAAATTGAAAAATTGGACCTGTATCTATAGGGGTGTTGCAAATTAGTCCTATAACTTTTAAAGTTGCAATTTTAGTACTGTGACAATTTTGCCCCTTAGCAAACATAATAATTTTAATTATGTAATTTTTAGAATTTGGCAATTTTAGTCTTTTATTTTTTAGTTGTGATAATTTCGGTCCTATTATTCAAAATAACCAATTTTGGCATATTTATATATATTTTTATATTTTCATGATTAGGAAATAATACATATAGAACTCGTATCTCGGATTTTGATTTGGATTCATAAATCTAAATTCTTCCATTTAGGCAAATTTATAGTATAAATGATAAATAAATTCTACTCAAGTAAATAAAATATAGGATCTGATACCGTTCCGAACTTGATCTTAGGTATACTGATTATTTTGGCTATTAAGAGCATTTTGGGAATTAATTAAAATATTGAAATAGCCCTTAGGACCAAATTTGCATCAATTTCAAACTTATTGAACCAGAATTGCACTAATCTAAAATTTACGGGACCAAAATTACAAACAAGGCAAAACATACAGGACTAGAATCGCAATTTTAAAAGTTACAGGACTAATATTGCAACATCCTAACAGACGCATGACTAATTTTGTATTTTTCCCTAATAAATATAACAGTTAACCATTTTAATTTTATAAGTCACTACAGACTATCATCATTCATAAACTAAATCAAAAGCATCACATAAATACAAATGTAACCAATACATTCCTTAAAACTGTAGAATCAACATTAGTACATCATTTAATTTATAAAACTACACCATTAGACATGTAGTTTTACAAAGATAAAACAAAGTTAATATAATCACTGATTCAAAATAAATAACAACTTTATATATTCTTTGTACAAAATAAAAATTTATGTTGGGCTTCTATAAAAAATGTATAATGTCAGATGAAAAAAATAAATGGATGTTACTAAGGGCTAAACGGGTTTGGGTAGTGGTGGGTATCCGAGGGGTAAAATCATACCCTACCCGTATATCAATGAGTAGTAATTTCTCATCACATACCCGTCCCAAATTCGAAAAAGACTAACCATACCCGTCCCATTAGGATCTCGGCGGGTGGGTACCCGCGTCTACCCATCCCACTGACATCCCTAGTCCTAGCCCATCCGTTTTTATTCCGCAAGCCCATCAAATATATGAAATGTAAAAAGAACAAATGAGAATCGGCCCATCACATAGCTATGGTGCAGCAACCAAAGACACACAGAGAACCTAATGTCGACCAACCCAGTACCAAAGGTTGATTATGAAAATTATACAGATTGGGAGTTGAGTGCAGATATGACCTTGATCAAACTAATGATATTCGAATCACATATGGTAAATAATTTATTTTAAGAAGCAGTTGGTTTCCAATGCCACATTGTCGCTAGAAACAAGACTACAATAGTCAACTAATTGAGATTGACCCAGGGTACTTGAACCCAGGACCTCGAGGGTCCTAGAAGCAAGATCTCATTGGCCTGATTCCGCTTTCTTATTTCACTATAAATTCCACCTGGATGATTGACATAAAATATTTATTTTGTTCATGGACAATTGTGACGGGCTCTTAGTTGACGTTGGCTAATAATATAAATATAGAGATAGAATAAATATAAATGAGCTAGTCTCCTGTTAGGCCTAAGGGATCTAGATTCGTTAGACGGGTCTAAATATCAAATAAACCTGACCCGTCCTAGTCATGGGCCGCCATCCGGTGCGGAAGCCCTTAATCCACACAATATGCACGTCACCGGGCCCACCCACATTCGTTATCAACACCAATTGAAATACGAATGCCCCTTTCTTCCCGAACTCTGCAAAAAATATACACACATATTATATACACACATTTTTTAGAACTCGTATTATTTCAAAATCAAGTCAAAATCAAGCGAATAATTATCACCTCATGTAGATAATGTGATCGGAGAAATACCAGCGAGTTTCGTCAATTTATCGTCTCTTACGCATTTGGATTTATCTGAAAACGACATGGACGACGAAATCCCAAACGGCTTGTTATTGCTGAAAAATTTGAGCAAGGTTTATTTACATAAGAATGAATATTGCAGTAGCAGAGTATTTGAAGCACTAAATGATACAAGTATTAGTATCAGCTAATACTTTTATTGAGAAATACTAATACATTTTATAAGAAAAACTAATACTTTGCAGGAGCACTACTAAAATACTCTCTAGGAAATTACTAATACTTTTTCGAGAAACTACTAATACTTTTCCGAGGAACAACTAATACATTTAGGGAGAAACATTTAATTATATTCAGGGAAACAACTAAAATACCTCTCCAGGGAATACTAATACTTTTTCGAGGAACTACTAATACTTTTTTTAGGGCCTGCTAATACATTTCGAGAGTATATTCATGAGAAATACTAAAAAACTCTTCAGGGAACTACTAATACATTTCAGAGTAACTGCTAATACTTTTTAGAAGTACGGCTAATACTTTTCAGAAGGACTGTTAATACATTTCGGGAGAAAAATTTAATTATATTCAAGGAAACTACTAAAATACTCTCCAGGGAAATACTAATACTTTTTCAAGGAATTACTAATACTTTTTTGAGGGACTGCTAATACATTTCGGAAGTATATTTAGGAGAAATACTAAAATACTCTTCAGGGAACTACTAATACATTTCAGAAGAACTGCTAATACTTTTTAGAACGACGACTAATACTTTTCAGATGGACGGCTAATACCGGTGGTCCTTGAAAACTACTAAAACACCACTGCTAATATTACGCAAATGCCACCGGTCCGCGGGTCAGATCTGTCTAACAGGTCAGACCCGTTAGACGGTCTGACATGAGTTTTTGTGAATATAAATATAGAGGTAGTCTCCGATTAGACGGTCTAACGGTTAGATTGATCCATCATAACTGATCTACCTGGTCCGCAAACCCAACGACCCAACACAAATTTGGTCTCTTGCTTTCTCTTCACTCATTTCTCTCTCTCCCCAAATTATTCAACCTCAACCAGGCGAGCCACCGCCCAACAGAGAAAAAGAATCGGGTTGCCCAGTACATATAATTCTGAAATAGAAAATCACATCCTTCTTTGGCCTCTTTTCCCGTGGCCCCTTGGTCCGATATTTAATGCAAGGTTATTTAGTAGCTTCGAGCTTTAAATAATAAACAAAATTAGGAATATAAAACATCATATAAAATTAAAATCATATCTCTAAAATTAAACCTAATTACTCCTACTGCTTTTATCGAAATCACTGCACCATTATCAACTCGCATTGTGAGAGACCCGTCGCAAGCTCTTCGTAAGAGCATAATATTTGTAAAAAGAACAAACATGGTTAGTAGCCCCAGAATTAATTACCCAAGTAGAAAAATCTCTAGCTTATTAACAACTTTCAAAAACAAATAAATCATATTTACCTTTCTTTTTCTGTTTTACTACGGAGAGAAACTCAGAACAATTTCTCTTCCAGTGTGTCTCTTCTCCGTGGTACAAATATTTTTTCTTTGGTTTAGATGAACCTCTCTTCTTGTCTTTTATGTGTTCACATATGAGTACAATATTCATGTTATATTGTACTTGTTAAAATTTTCTCCAGTTAATGAAACATTCAACAGTGCAAGCATAGGACCAGACATGATTGCTGAAAATTAAATAAAACGACATAAAGAAGGGAACGAACATCATGTAGCATGAACTTTAGGAATAATAAATATGATGCATGAACGTAATAAAGTTATCCTACCAATTTCAATGTAATTTAATCTCACATTTGAAAAGCTTTCGTAGGGTAGGTCAAATAATATGGGGAAAATTGCAAGTTTGGTCACATAACTATTGGAGACATTTTAGTCCTATATGAATTCATCTTGGCAAAAACACCCCACATTTCCTAAAATGTAGGTTTCTAGTCCCAAATCTGTCGGAATTGGGATTTGTTCTGAAATTTATTTATATTAATGTCACGCCCCAGACGGGACGCGACGATAATCAATAACTTAACAGAATTAAACCCAACAGTCTAGACAATGATAACATAATCCCAAACGAAAACAGAGTCAAGTAGCAGAGGAAATAAAATACAAGTACGAATTACAACTTATAGTCCAACAAGCATCCAAAATAACCCAACAGAAATATCCAAAATTAACCTTACAGTCCACAAACTAACCAAATCAACGTACAGTCTGAAGAAAGAAATAAAGTATGCATTATCACAAGCTTAAGTATCAAAGGGTCCTACGCCCTTAAGTTACAGTCGAAAATAGAAAAGAGAAGCAGAATAAGAGGAAGTCCAACATCAGCTGAAGCACAAGAAACAAGTACAATCAACAGTAAAAAGGAGCAAGTCCAACAGACGGAACACATGAAATCAGTCCGTGGCAGGTTCGGCATCTTCAACGTTCTCCTCATCTAGCCATTAGAAAACAGGAGGGGATGAGACAAAAATCTCAGTGGATGGGGTGATCGTGTGCAAGTGTGGCGATATATACAGTTAATGCAAGAAAACTATTGTATGAAAAATGCGTGAGTTATGATGCGTGATTTCACACACAGTCCACAGGCATCGTGATATATATACTTAAAATAATATACTTATACAGTTTTGAAGAATCAATTCGTGATCATACAAGCACTATGTGATTCAAGCAAGACAGGTAGGATTGCGTACAGAACGTAACGCCAATCCATGCAAGACAAGTAGTGGTTGCGTACATATTTGTAGCGCCAACCAATGTAATACAAGTAGGGGTTGTGTACGGTTTTGCAGCGCCAACCAAACGGGTCCGATTAACTCCAGAATCGTGTGGATCAGACAATGATTCCTTTGTTCTTCCTTGTAACTCCCCGAGCAAGATGATCCAAGATCTGTCACCTTATCGCTCCATAGGCAAAAACAAATCCACAGTAGAGCTAGCTAGGCCCGGATTGTCATAATCATGATTATACCTCAAGTACTACGACCTGCTTCCCTTGGACAAACTCCGTCCCTTAGTTGCAGTATTAGGACGATGGGGCCGGAGAGTGGAATAGCAGCCGAGCTGCCCGGTTCTATCCCCGACTTATCCATTCCGACTGTGAGCTCGACACACCAAGTTGACTCAGGCAGGAAGATAATTGCATGTTCAGGAAGTCAACCAAGCAGTCGAGTATATTGATTTAGGGAAGCAGTTCAGGAAATAGTTTTCAAAAATGCGTGGCTTTTATTGGCATTAGTGGAGTAATTTGGATGAAGATAATTATCGAGAGGATAAGTAATCTTCGATGTCTTGAAGAATTAGATGGGACATAGGTCCCGTTATAGATTCAGAACCGCAATACGAGGAAGTCGCCCCGCGATCGCGTATTAATCGGTCAAGACGATCCGATAAGCCAAGGGATTTTAAGAAATAAAATATTTGAAATAATTATTATAAGTAAGAGGGTCCAGGGCTGTTCTTAAACGAAAATAATTTGATTTAGGTCCCTTAACCTTTGAAAATCTCATTTTTGTCCCATTTTAAAATAATTGCCTTTAAGACTTTTAGGGGTCCAATTGTTAAGAAATTTGAACCTTGGGTTTAAAATATAATTAAGTTATAGTTAAATTAGCATTTCCAGGTGCATGGACTGTATAATTCCTGGAAATTTCATTTGGGTCCTCAAGTTTGATCTTTTACAATTTGGTCCCTCAATTTTTATAAAATTACTTTTCAAGCTCTAAACACTTGGATATTTGGAATACTCTTAAGATATATTATTTCCAGTCCCTTAAGAGTTAAAATTTCAAATTTTAAAATAGGGGCCTCGTACAGTTTTGAAAATTGCAATTTAACCCTTAAACTTCTAAAATTTTACAATCTAGTCCTTGGGCTTTTAAGGGTTGATTTTATTTATCTTAAAACTCTGGAAACTTTATTAAAATGTCCAAACATCATTTTGAACCTGAGTACAGACCCAAAATTTGAAACTTACAGAGGGGTCTCTTAAGTTTTATTTTCTTGCAATTAAGTCCACCAACTTACCATTTTTGTATTTTAAGTCCAAAAATTGAAATTTAATCAATTATGGTCGACTTGTCCAGGTCATAAGTCATATCAAACATGAATTTCAAGGTTCATAAATATGCATGTCAAATTCATACAATAATTCATCAAATACAACAATAAAGTGTACATGCATGCACCTATTTTTCAATAAATACCATTTTGAGCCATACTTGAGAATTTTTACAACTTGATACATGAAATCAACATGCAATACATAATATATATATATATATATATATATATATATATATATATCTCAAGAGCCCAAGAACAAGATACTACATGCATTTAAGGAGAAACACCTAGAAGTTGGAAAGATTTTTCCACCCACCTTAAAAATGAATTTGTTGGTGAAAAATGGAATAAATCACTCTTGATGTAGAAGTGACTTAGGTCAGCCCCTAGGTCATGGAATATCGAAAAAATATAGGAGTTAAAAAATGAGGTTAAAAATTTAAGGAGAAGAAGAAGAAGGTGAGAAAATTGGTAAAACTACACTTATCTTGTGTAGTGAGTAAAATGCGACTAGTAATGGCTTCAAATGTAGGATTTTGGTCACCCTTAATTACAACCTTTAAGGTCAGCCCCTAAAACCCCAAAACTAAACATGTAGTATCAAAATTTGGAAAATAGAAAGAGAAGAAAAAAATGTACTAAAAATCCCATTCCTTACCTTATAGTCCAATTTTCTAACAATTTTTCTTCAAAGTCTTGAAGTCCTCTTCAAGATGATGTCAAGCTCTTAATATCTTCCAAGTCTTTTAAGTATACCTCAAATCAAAATTCAAAACTTAAGTTAAGAAGTGAAGAGGATGAGCTAGGTGATATCAAAAATGGATTGAAGATGAAATTCCTTACCTTGTGTAGTAGTAGGTTTCGAAAATCTTGAAGAAAAGGGGAAGGAGTTCTTGAAATTTTGGTTAAGTTTTTGAAAATATGAAGAAGAGTTTATAGAGAGAAGGAGGAGAATGTCTAGAGAGAAGTGAGAGGATCTTGCTTGAATGAAGAATGTGTTGGATGAATTTTTGAAAAAAATTTGTTCACTAAGGCCTAATGGCCGTCCACATGAGAGAGAGAGAGAGAGAGAGGAGAGAATTTTGATCAATTTTCATGTCTTACAATTTGTCTCTTGCATGGAGACAATTAGACTAGTCAGAGGTATGGGCTTGCATGGAAGTATGTGGATTGAAAGAATAGAGGGAATGTTCGAATGGAATGTTGGGAAGAATCCAACATGTTGGGAAATTTAATATTAAAGAATTGAGGTATAAGATAATGTGTATAAGGTTTGTATTAATGGTGTAATTATACACAAGATGGATACATAAAGTGTATGTGTACAAGAATTGGATGGTATTTCTACACCAAAATCCCCCTCATTGTCGTCCACTTAAAGGGTAATTGTGGTATCCATATTTTTTTTGTCCCAAAATTGATGATAATAGATGAATAATATCAATCTCCAAAATAAATAGTGATTTTCTTGATCACTTATAAGTCTCATGATCACTTATTCTAAATCAAATTCTTAATTCTATAAGGTATATGTCTCTAAAATAAATAGTCTATTAAAATTCTAAGGTGACTAATAAATGCATAGATAATAATAATGATCAATCAAGTGATCATTAATGTGAAATAGAAATAAATGATCATGATCACAAGTAATAAATAAAATGAAATTAAGTGTGAAATATATTTATTAAATATTTACCCGTCAAAGTGACGCGGTAAAATAGTCAAATAGTACATAGAAGATGTATGAAATAGATACACGCTCGTCTACAAATCGAGGGCTTTACATCCTCCCTTCCTAAAAAGAATTTGGTCCCCAAATTCTCTTCATAATAGTTCTGGATACTGATTACTCATGTCTTCTTCCATTTTCCACGTTGCGTCTTTGTCTCGGTTGTGGTTCTGCCACACCACTTTAACCATCGGAATCTCTCTCTTACGTAACTGACGTATCTGCTGGTTGATACTTCTTCAATCTCGATATGTGGAATACATCGTGCATTCCCGCATACTGCGCTGGTAACTCGAGTCGGTAGGCTAACTTCCCGATCCTCTGCAAAATCTTGTAAGGTCCAACATATATCGGACTCAACTTGCCTCCTTTCTTCGGATTGATCAATCCTTTCCACGACGAGAGTCTGAGAAATACTTCATCTCCGACCTCAAATTCAAAATCATTTCTCATCTTGTCCGCGTAACTCTTTTGGCGGCTCTGGGCTGTGCGGATCCGTTCCTTGATCAGCTTGACCTTCTCCATGGCCTCCTGAACTAGGTCAACCTTTGGAATCGAGGGCGGCTTTCGTTTCCCTTTTGGAGTCCATTGGTCATCAATCTCTTAGTGTAGTGGGGATCTACACTTTCGCCCATATAGTGCCTCGTAAGGTGCCATCCCAATCGTGGCCTGATAGTTGTTATTATAGGAGAACTCGGCCAACGGTAAATGCGAATCCCAACTTCTTTGGAAATCCAATGTGCATGCTCTCAACATATCTTCCAGAGTTTGAATCATTCGCTCAGACTGTCCATCAGTTTGTGGGTGTGCTGCCGTGCTGAAACTCAGCGAGGTACCTAATTCCTCATGCAAGCACTTCCAAAATCTGGAGACAAACCTCGGGTCTCTGTCTGATAATATGTCGACTGGTACTCCATGCAGTCGAATTATCTCTTGGATATAAATCTGTGCTAGTTTATGTAAGCTATCAGTCTTCTTGATGGGCAAGAAGTGTGCGGATTTCGTGAGTCGGTCTACGACTACCCATATGGCATCATGGCCTCCTCTGGTCCTTGGTAGGTCCGTCACGAAGTCCATCGTTATGTGTTCCCATTCCTACTCGGGAATTCTCAACGTCTGTAGTAAGCCAGATGGTCGTTGGTGTTCTGCTTTTACTCGTTGACAAGTCAAACATCTCGCAACGAACTCCGCTACCTAGTTCTTCATGTTTACCCACCAATAATTCTGTTTCAAGTCCTTATACATCTTGTTTCCTCCAGGATGTATAGTGTACTTCGAGCAGTGTGCCTCTGCTAGGATTCTATTTCTAATCTGCTCGTCACTCGGTACACAAATTCGATTTTGGAATCTAATAATCCCGTCTTCGGGAATCGAGAATTCTGGTCTCTCTCTGTTAAGTATCTTCTCTTTCAGCTTTTGAAGATGCACATCCGTCTCTTGTGCTGCCTTGATCTCATTCAGCAGATCGGGTTTAACCAAAATGTTAGCACATGTAATCTGAGTATTGGTTCTCGTCAGATTCCAGATGCTTAGTTCTTCTAATGATTTCCACTCTCGAATCATTAGTCTGGCTAAACTTGCCTTTCTGCTCAAGGCCTCCGCTACTATGTTAGCTTTCCTGGGATGGTATTGAATATCAAAGTGATAGTCCTCAATTAACTCCATCCATCTCCGTTTCCTTAGATTGAGGTCTTTCTGAGAGAATAGATACTTTAGGCTCTTGTGATCTGTGAAAACCGTAAATGTTGCTCCGTAGAGATAGTGCCTCATACGGCTCCGTAGAGAATAGATTTCTTTAATGTGAATACTATCGCTGCCAATTCCAAGTCGTGCGTCGGGTAATTGGCCTCATACGGCTTGAGCTTTCATGATGCATAAGCAATGACCTTTCCTTCCTGCATGAGCACTGCTCCTAGTCCTTCTTTTGATGCATCACTGTAGACGACAAAGTTTTCTGTTCCCCTCGGAAGGGCTAAGACTGGAGCTGTAGTAAGTCGTTTTTCAGTTCTTGGAAACTAGCCTCGCACTTGTCATCCACTCAAACTTGACTTGCTTTTGAGTTAGTCGAGTGAGTGGTCCGACTATCTTGGAGAAATCCTTGATAAATCTTCGATAATATCCAGCCAATCCTAAGAAACTCCTGATCTCTGTTACTGACTCAGGTTGTTTCCATTCAACCACTATTTGTACCTTCAACGGATCTACTGCGATCCCATTGCCGGATACTATGTTTCCCAAGAATGCGACTTCACTAAGCCAAAATTCACACTTGCTGAACTTGGCATATAGCAAATGTTCTCGTAGTGTCTCTAAAATGATTTTCAGATGACATTCATGCTCTTCTCTAGACTTAGAGTATACGAGTATGTCATCAATGAATATCACTACGAACTAATCCAAATAGGGTCAAAAGACTCGATGCATCAGATCCATAAATGCGCTGGTGCGTTCATCGACCGAAAGGCATCACTACAATCTCGTAGTGTCCATATCTGGTTTGAAATGCCGTTTTGGAAACATCTTCTTCACGGATCTTCAGTTGGTAATATCCTTGTTGTAAATCAAACTTCGAGTACACAGTCGCTCCTTGAAGTTGATCAAACAGTTCGTCTATCCTCGGGAGGGGATATTTGTTCTTGATGGTCCCACTATTAAGACTGCGATAATCTATACACAATCTTAATGTGCCATCCTTCTTCTTGACAAACAATACCGGTGCTCCCCATGGAGACGTACTTGGTCGGATAAATCCCACATCCATTAACTTCTGCAATTGAGTCTTCAACTCTTGTAACTCAATAGGAGCCATTCTATACAGCGTTCTAGCAATTGGGGCGGCTCCCGGTAATACCTTGATGGTGAACTCGACTTCCCTATCTGGAGGGACAGTGGTGAGTTCTTGTGGAAATACATCCGTGTATTCCGATACTATAGGTACTTGGTTAATTTGTGTCTCAACCTTGGGTTTGTTAATTACAAACGCCAAGTGCCCTTGTGCCCCTCTAGTGATCGCCTTCCTCACTTTCATTGCTGAAATGATTGGGGCAATCTTAACTCGTGCCCTTCCCAAAATTTCCACTTCGGGCTTTCCGGGTTCACATAGCTTAATGGACTTGCGATGGTAGTCCATATGTGCATGGTGCGTAGATAACCAGTTCATTCCCAAGATCATGTCGTATTCGGATATAGGTAATAGGATCAGATCAGCCGGAAAATTTGTCTCATCGATCTTAATTTCACATGCATTATAGATGATATATTTATCGGCTTGCGCCCATAGGGGTTGATACTTCTAGACATATAGGCATATGTTCCATGCATGCCTGTAGCTTGTGTACAAAATGCGGTGCAACAAATGAATGCGATGATCCAGGGTCGAACAGTATTTTAGCATAGTGGTTAGATACTAGAAGTGTACCTTTCACCACATCCGTTGCCTCCGGAGCCTCATGCCCGGCTAGTGCAAATGCTCGAGCGGGCATCCTTACCCGATTACCCTAACCATTGCCCGGCTTCTGCGGCTACACCTGTTTGGTTCGGTCTTCGTACTTCGGGCAATCCTTCAGCTGGTGCTGGTTACTGCCACAGTGCATGCATCTTCCCTGTTTGCGCCAATAGTCATTAGCAGTATGCCTCGGTTTTTGGCTATGTGCGTACACTTGACCCAGCTTTCCCTGTACCGGTCCTTTCCCTTTATCCGCCTTGATAACTGGTCCCTTCTGAAACTTAGCATGCTGCTTTGATGGCTGTCCCACAGTTGTCCTTTTGAGACTGTTTGATGGCCTACTCTGCTGGATCTGCCCAATTCGGTTCAGTCCCGACTCGATGCGGAGAGCTGCCTTTACCGCGGCTGAGTAGGTGGTCAGTTCAACAATCAAAAGCTATTTCTGAAGTTCCAGTTTCAGTCCCCTTGTGAACTTGTACAGCTTGTCCTCTTCTGTGTTGATTGTCCCCCGAGCGTATTTGGACAACCGTTGAAATTCAGACTCATACTGGGCTACAGACATGTTCCCCTGCCTCAACCTGTGGAATTCATCCCGGCGTGCCTCCTTCACTACTTGGGGAATGTACTGTTCATTGAATTCGGCCAGGAAATTTTCCCAAGTTCTGGCTACTTGGTCCTGTTCCCACCTCCTCTCAACGGCTCTCCACCAATCTCTAGCAGCCAATTCTAGTCAAAATACGGCGAGTGTAACCTTTTGCTCTTCTGAATATTAGAGAGCATTAAAGATATTGTCTAGTTTCTCAACCCAGTCCTCAGCCTTCAGATCATCTGGCTCTCCTAAGAAAGCCAGTGGGTCGAACCGTAAGAAATAGTCTAAGATGTGATCATTCGCCTCTCGAGCGAGTTCGGGGAAATGCTGTTGAGGCTCTGCTTGTTGCCTCATGAAGACTAGGATTTATTGTAGGGCTTGCGCAGTCAGATTGTCTCCTGTAGCTGGCAGAGAAGGTGGTGGTAATTCTGGGGAAGGTACTCGTTCCCTGGGTACATCATCGTTCCTACGGGGGACCCGGCGGGGTCTTCTGCGTCCTCGTTGTTCTGCCATTCTGTATCTTGAAGTGTTAGTTACAATACATAATAAATGATTCCATTAATGCTCGCGTAAAACAAATCAGAACATAACAGAATGAATAAATATACAAGACACATAATAAATACTAAGAAGAAGGCATATCCATTAACGTAAAATTTGGAATACACCAAAGGAGTTCATACATCAATCATACAGAAATCTAAGATACATCTGAAATCAGGATACAACGAAAATCAAGATACAATGGAATGGAAATAAGTGTCTGGTACAATACAACTACAATCCAGAAAATAAACTACCTACTCCGTGAGGGCGCCATCATCATCACTATCGACTACATCCACGACCTGGACCTGGTCGGGCTCGGGTAGCGCCTCGGCATCTGGCCAGTCCACAAACTCAAGCCACTGATCGAGTGCCTGAGCATCATCGAGAGGGACGGCCTCAAATGCCTCAGGCTCCCCAACCTCAGCTGGATCCTCCTCGGGATCCTCCTCAGGATCCTCCTCGGGATCCTCTTCATCATCTGCCTCGGGATCGACTACTGGTTTCGCTTCGGGCGGTCGCAGTGATAGGGCCTGGGTGAGGTTCTCAATCACCGTCTTCTGCTTAGTAATGGTCTCCTTCAGACGGTCAATGGTGTCTCTCTACATGTGGGCATCTATCGCCCACTTCGCACGGCCGTCACTTGTCCGTTTCGTCTTCTCCCGCATGTTATCCAGGCGTTCCTGGATTAACTGGATTTAGACTTCCCGCGCACGGATGGTGTTGTCGCGGTCTTTGACAAGGATTTTCAAGTTATTCTTCTCTTCCTGGCTCTTTGCCAGGAGATGCTCTAGTTCCCGTGTACGCTGGCGCTCCTCCGTCAGGCCTGTGGTGGCCCGAATACACTCCTGGTGCCAATGGATCTTGAGTGCCCGGTAGTAGTCTCGCTCCGTGCGAGCCTCAAATACATCCCACCAGGTCGAGGGTGCCGGCTCCATCCTGGTCAACACAACTAAGATGGATTAGACGAATGTAAATGGAAAGATAAGGAAGAAATAAGGAAAGTCAATCAAGAGTCAACTAAGTCAAGACAAGTATGACTATGGAATCTCCAAGTATAAAGTTCTTAACTCAGTCTAATCATCAATAATACGGTTCTATGCCATTTTGAAATCGATTTCACACTTAATTGGTCAAGTCGCGGTTCTACCCAACACAGACCGAGGGTCCTATCTTGGGTCAGCTCGGTGTAAGTTTCCATCTTACTAGCCGAGCTCTGATACCACTCTAATCTGTCACGCCCCAGATGGGACGTGACGACAATCAATAACTAAACAGAATTAAACCCAACAGTCTAGACAACGATAACATAATCCCAAACAAAAACAGAGTCAAGTAGCAGTGGAAATAAAATACAAGTACGAATTACAACTTACAATCCAACAAGTATCCAAAATAACCCAACAGAAATATCCAATATTAACCTTACAGTCCACAAACTAACCAAATCAACGTACAGTCTGAAGAAAGAAATAAAGTATGCATTATCACAAGCTTAAGTGTCAAAGGGTCCTACGCCCTTAAGTTACAGTCGAAAATAGAAAAGAGAAGCAGAATAAAAGGAAGTCCAACATCAGATGAAGCATAAGAAACAAGTACAATCAACAGTAAAAAGGAGCAAGTCCAACAAACGGAACATGGGAAATCAGTCCATGGCAGGTTCGGCATCTTCAACGTACTCGTCATCTAGCCGTTAGAAAACAGGAGGGGATGAGACAAAAATCTCAGTGGATGGGGTGATTGTGTGCAAGTGTGGCGATATATACAGTTAATGCAAGAAAACTGTTGTATGAAAAATGCGTGAGTTATGATGCATGATTTCACACACAGTCCACAAGCATCGTGATATATATACTCAAAATAATATACTTATACAGTTTTGAAGAATCAGTTCGTGATCATACAAGCACTATGTGATTCAAGCAAGACATGTAGGATTGCGTACGAAACGTAATGCCAATCCATGCAAGACAAGTAGTGGTTGCGTACGGATTTGTAGCGCCAACCAATGTAATACAAGTAGCGGTTGCGTACGGTTTTGTAGCGCCAACCAAACGGGTCCGATTAACTCCAGAATCATGTGGATCAGACAACAATTTCTTCGTTCTTCCTTGTAACTCCTCGAGCAAGATGGTCCAAGACCTGTCACCTTATCGCTCCATAGGCAAAGTCAAATCCACAGTAGAGCTAGTTAGACCCAGATTGTCATAATCATGATTATACCTCAAGTACTACGACCCGCTTTCCTTGGACAAACCCCGTCCCTCAGTTGCGGGATTAGGACGATGGGGCCAGAGAGTGGAATAGCAGCCGAGCTGCCCAGTTCCATCCCCGACGTATCCATCCTGAATGTGAGCTCGACACACCAAGTTGACTCAGGCAGGAAGATAATTACAAGTTCAGGAAGTCAACCACGCAGTCGAGTATATTGATATAGTGAAGCAGTTCAGGAAACAATTTTCGAATATACGTGGCATTTATTGGCATTGGTGGAGTAATTTGGATGAAGATAATTATCGAGAGGATAAGTAATCTTTGATGTCTTGAAGAATTAGGTGGGACATAGGTCCCGTTATAGATTCGAAACCGCAAGACGAGGAAGTCACCTCGCGATCGCGTATTAATTGGTCAAGATGATCCAATAAGTCAAGGGATTTTAAGAAATAAAATATTTGAAATACTTATTATAAGTCAGTGGGTCCAGAGCAGTTCTTAAAAAAAAATAATTTGAGTTAGGTCCTTGTTAAAAACAAAATTTACAATCAGCCACATTTTGTAAAAACCAATATTTTTGGGGTTAAAAATTGAATAAATAAATGTCCCGACCTTGTAAAATTATGAGTCAGTTCCTAAATTCTCTACATTATTCATAGATTCAGGTTTTTAAAGTTTTGAGGTCGAGTTTTTATAAAATTCTCACATTGGCCCTAAATTTGTTAAAATTATCATTTTGGGCCCTAAGTTTAAAATATTTGGATCTCACAAACCGGAAGGGCTTTTAATGTGATTCCGGTTATAAAATGTCACTAAGCTCAGTTGGATATGGGGACAAAAATAGTTTTAAAAAGAAATAAGTATAGGTCCTTTAACTTTTGAAAATCTTATTTTTGTCCCATTTTAAAATAATTGCCTTTAAGGCTTTTAGGGGTCCAATTGTTATGAAATTTGAACCTTGGGTTCAAAATATAATTAAGTTATAGTTAAATTAGAATTTCCAGGTACATGGACTGTATAAGTCCTGGAAATTTCATTTGGGTCCTCAAGTTTGATCTTTTACAATTTGGTCCCTCAATTTTTATTAAATTACTTTCCACGCTCTAAACAATTGGATTTTTAGAATAATATTAAAATATATTATTTCCAGTCCTTTAAGAGTTAAAATTTCAAATTTTAAAATAGGGGTCTGGTACAGTTTCGATAATTGCAATTTAATCCTAAAACTTCTAAAATTTTACAACCTAGTCCTTGGGCTTTTGATGGTTGATTTTATTTATCTTAAAACTCTTAAAACTTTATTAAAATGTCCAAACATCATTTTGAAGTCGAGTACAGTCCCAAAATTTGAAAATTACAGAGGGGTCCCTTAAGTTTTATTTTCTTGCAATTAAGTCCACCAACTTACCATTTTTTGCATTTTAAGTCCAAAAATTGAAATTTAATCAATTATGCTCGACTTGTCTAGATTATAAGTCATATCAAACATAAATTTCAAGGTTCATAAACATGCATGTCCAATTCATACAATAATTCATCAAATACAACAATAAAGTGTACATGCATGCACCTATTTTTCAATAAATAGCATTTTTGAGCCATACTTGAGAATTTTTACAACTTGATACATGAAATCAACATGCAATACATAATATATATATCTCAAGTGCTCAAGAACAAGATACACATGCATTTAAGGAAAAACACCTAGAAGTTGGAATGATTTTTCCACCCACCTTAAAAATGAATTTGTTGGTGAAAAATGGAATAAATCACTCTTGATGTAGAAATGACTTAGGTCAGCCTCTAAGTCAAGGAATATCTTGAAATTTAAGGAGAAGAAGAAGAAGGTGAGAAAATTGGTAAAACTATACTTACCTTGTGTAGTGAGTAAAATGTGACTAGTAATTGCTTCAAATGTAGGATTTTCGTCACCCTTAATTACAACCTTCAAGGTCAGCCCCTAAAACTCCAAAAATGAAAATGGAGTATCAAAATTTGGAAAATAGAAAGAGAAGAAGAAAATGTACTAAAAATCCCATTCTTTACCTTATAGTCCAATTTTCCAACAATTTTTCTTCAAAGTCTTGAAGTCCTCTTCAAGATGATGTCAAGCTCTTAATATCTTCCAAGGCTTCTAAGTATACCTCAAATCAAAATTCAAAACTTAAGTTAAGAAGTGAAGAGGATGAGCTAGGTGATATCAAAAATGGATTGAATATGAAATTCCTTACCTTGTGTAGTAGTAGGTTTCGAAAATCTTGAAGAAAAGGGGAAGGAGATCTTGACATTGTGGTTAAGTTTTTGAAAATATGAAGAAGAGTTTGTAGAGAGAAGGAGGAGAATGTCTAGAGAGAAGTGAGAGGATCTTGCTTGAATGAAGAATGTGTTGGATGAATTTTTGAAAAAGAATTTGTTCACTAAGGCCTAATGGCCGTCCACATGAGAGAGAGAGGAGAGAATTTTGATCAATTTTCATGTCTTAAATTTGTCTCTTGCATGGAGACATTAGACTAGTCAAAGGTATAGGCCTGCATAGAAGAATGTGGATTGAAAGAATAGAGGGAATGTTTGAATGAAATGTTGGGAAGAATCCAACATGTTGGGAAATTTAATATTAATGAATTGAGGTATAAGATAATGTGTATAAGGTTTGTATTAATGGTGTAATTATACACAAGATGAATACATAAGGTGTATATATATAAGAGTTTGATGGTATTTCTACACCAAAATCCCCCTCATTGCCGTCCACTTAAAGGGTAATTGTGGTATCCATATTTTTTTTTGTTGTCCCAAAATTGATGATAATAGATGAATAATATCAATCTCCAAAATAAATAGTGATTTCCTTGATCACTTATAAGTCTCATGATCACTTATTCTAAATCAAATTCTTAATTCTATAAGCTATAAGTCTCTAAAATATTTAGTCTCTTAAAATTCTAAGGTGACTACTAAATGCACAAATAATAATAATGATCAATCAAGTGATCATTAATGTGAAATAGAATTAATAAATGATCATGATCTCAAGTAATAAATAAAATGAAATTAAGTGCGAAATATATTTATTATTAATATTTACCCGTCAAAGTGACGCGGTAAAATATTCAAATAGTACATAGAATATAGATGAAATAGATACACGCTCGTCCAAAAATCGAGGGCTTCACAATTAATGTTTCAATATTCGAATAAATTCGTTTCGAATATCGATTTATATTTGTATTAGAATTCAAATTCGTGTACTAATTGAGACTTGATTATAATTCGGACTATAATCTAATTTTATATTTTATATATTTAAACATTACATAAATATAACATATATATATGTATATATATATATGATGAGAATCCATGGACGAAGGATCCAGTAACAGTGCCAGTTGGTCCGATAACACGGTCTCGAGCAAGGAAGTTTAAGGATGCGCTCAATGGGTTGATTCAAGTCGTACAAAAGGAGGCCGAGAGTACATTGCCGACAGAGGAAAAGGTTCGGGTGGTCCAGTTAATTGGCATCATCGACATTACGGAGTCCACCTCAGACTGAGCGAGCTAAGGATGCCGAGAATACGAGTCACTTTGTGTCTTGAAGACATTATAATCAAGTCTCATTAGTGTCTTGTGTCCGATTATCTTAGTTAGTTGTAATTTTCAATTATTTTGGAGTTGTTTTGATGTTTGGAGGCCAAGAAAACCTTTAGGGTTGCGTCTTAGGTTGTTATTTTGAGTTCGGGACGAAAAGGAGGTCGAAACAATGTGTGCGCAGGACAACACGGTCTGGTCGTGTTCACTGACACGACCGTGCTTGGAAACACGGCCTAGCCGTGTCGATGAAACACGGTCGTGCTACATTGGTTGGGTTAGAGTTCGAGTTCCAGATCACAACACGACCTGGCCGTGTCAGGCAACACGGCCGTGTCGCGAGAGAAGATTTTTGCCCGGTTGACAGCGCAGAACACGGCTATGTCGCGAGGCGTTTCACATTTTTTTTCAGTTTTTGAGTTTTCTTTTCGGGTTAAGTTGTTTCCTAGTAGGATTAGGGTTTGGATCACTTATAAGGGTGAACACTTATTGTTTTTGGAAATTCAATCAATACAATTAATCTTTTTACTCTCAAATTTTGAGTGTCTCTCCAAGTGCTTCAAGATTTGTGTTCTAGTTGCAATTATCGACTTATCAGGCAATAATCCATAATTGCTTGTGGCGTCTTCGCATACCGAGGTTCTTGCTTTGCTAAGCAACGGGTCGAGGTTTCCACCAATTTAACCTAACTAGTGAAGATCTTGGGTTAACAACATATTGTTGTTGGGTCGTATGCACAATTGTTGCTGCGGTTCACATCAGTTGGTAATCAGAGCCATCTAGCAAGGTTAAGTCTATCCTTGTTCTTTAATTTTTGTTGTTTTCCAGAATTTCCCATAAACCCTAGTCTTCAATTTCATCCTTTACGATCCGTTGATTGGCTTGGTAATTCTCTTGGTGTGTTGAGGCGTACTTGCAACTGTCTGATTGGTTTATAATCGTGACAACTGCGGGTACTTGGGGAATTGTGAGTTGTGTGATACACGAGCGTATACACGTGAGGTGAGTGATTTAAGCATGACAGACGAAAACCGACAACCATTGGAGAAGTTTGATATGGAGGCACTTGCAAGCCTCATGAAGAAAGTAATGATCGAAACATATGGGAATCCCAGGGAGGCGCCGAAAATAGAGGAACCTGCTGCTAGGGCGCGGAGGCCGAGGAGGTTCGAGCTAGAGGAGTGGGTAGACGAGATTAATGATTTTGAGTAATTTGACTAATGTGTTCGGGGAAAAGTGAGGATAGCAATTTGAGTAATAGCAAAATGCAAATCCCCTCGTTCCAAGGGAAAAGTGATCCGGACGCCTATTTGGATTAGGAAAGGAAAATTGAGAATGTGTTCGACTGCCAAAATTATTCCAAATTGAAAAAGGTAAAATTGGCATCAACTGAGTTCTCGGATTACGCAAGTGTATGGTGGGATCAACTAATGGTCTCAAGGAGGAGAAACGGCGATCGGTCAGTTTCTACATGGGAGGAGATGAGGAGTTTGATGCGACGTTGTTTTGTCCCAAATCACTATTATAGGGGCGTCTATCAAAGGTTGCATAGGTTGACTTAGGGTTCGAAAGTGTGGAAGACTACCACAAAGAGATGCAGATGTTTATGGCAAGGGCAAATATCGATGAGGACCCAAAGGTGACTATGGCCAGGTTCATCGCGGGTTTGAACACGCCCATTGCGGATGCCGTCGACCTACACCACTGTGTCGATCTCGAGGAGATGGTGCATATGGCGGTGAAAGTGGAGCAACATCTCAAGAGGAGGGGTTTCAACCGGCAAGCACCAAACTCTAACTCCAATGCATGGAAGTCAAACACCAACAAAAAGGAGAAACAGAGTTCGAAGGTGGCAGATCAAAGAGGGAGGGCGCCCGAGCCTAAACCCGCAGGTAAAATCGAACCCTCTACTGCTTGCACAAGAGATATTAAATGTTTTAAATGTCATGGGTTTGGGCATATAGCGAGTTAATGTCCAAATAAGAGGGTGATGGTGTTGCGCGAGAATGGGGAAATGGAGTCGGAGAGTGAGGGAGAGCAGGATTATAGTGATATGTCGGAGTTGGAGGAAATTCCGGAGGTGCTAGAGGCGGCGAAGGGGGAGTCGTTGTCCCTGGTGTCTCGGAGGGCGCTGAGTATTCAGCCTAAGTCAGATGAGGGAGTCCAGCGAGAAAACATCTTTCATACAAGGTGTTTTGTCAATGAAAGGTGTGTAGTGTCATCATAGATGGAGGGAGTTGCACTAATGTAGCAAGTGCAAAGATGGTGGATAGGCTAGGAATTCCGACAATAAAACACCCACAACCTTATAAGTTGCAGTGGTTGAGCGACTGTGGGGAGATGCGGATAAGTAGACAGGCGAAAGTAGCATTTCAAATAGGGGGATATAAGGATGAGGTGTTGTGCGATGTGGTGCCGATACAGGCGGGGCACATCTTGTTGGGTAGGCCGTGGCAATTTGATAGGAGGGTGCAACATGATGGCTACACCAACCAGTATACCCTTGTTCACAATCAAAAGCGATTTGTACTTCTTCCTTTAACTCCAAAAGAAATTTATGAGGATATAGTGAAATCGCGAGTGAGACAGGTAAAAGAAAAAGAGAGTTCGGCTAGTGAGCATAAAAATCAAAATAAAGCCGAGAAAAAAGAGAGCTTGAGAGAAAACAAGAGTGAGGGTCCGGCTAAGGGTAGAAGTGAGGTTCGATAGATAGCCGGGAAAAATGAGAGCCATAATTTTGAGAGGGCCGGAAAACAAAAAAGGGGGAGGGACGGCCATGAGGTAAGAAACGAGGGAAAAATAAATTTGATGGCAAAAATGAGTGACCTTAGGAAAGCCACCACGAGTGGTTGTTCGATGATACTCTTGGTTTACAAGGGCACTTATTTATCTACTGACAGTCTTAACCCCGATTTCCCTAGTTCTGTCTTGTCTTTGTTGCAGGAGTTCGAGGATGTATTTCCAGACGAGATGCCGGATGGATTACCGCCTATTCGAGGGATTGAGCATCAGATTGATTTCATTCCGGGTGCATCACTTCCTAACCGGCCGGCTTACAGAACTAATCCGGAGGAGACAAAAGAGTTGCAGCGGCAGGTTGATGAGTTGCTAAGCAAGAAACTCATCCGGGAAAGCATGAGTACTTGTGCGATTCCAGTACTACTAGTTCCGAAGAAAGATGGGTCTTGGAGGATGTGTGTGGACTGCCGGGCTATTAATAACATCACTATCAAGTACCGGCATCCCATACCTCGCTTGGATGATATGTTAGACGAGCTACATGGTTCTAGCATCTTCTCCAAGATAGATTTGAGGAGTGGGTACCATCAGATTCGGATGCGAGAAGGGGATGAGTGGAAAGCGGCCTTTAAGACGAAGCATGGGTTATATGAGTGGTTAGTCATGCCTTTTGGACTAACCAATGCACCTAGCACGTTCATGAGACTCATGAACCATGTTTTGAGAGCTTTCATTGGTAAGTTCATCGTGGTTTACTTTGATGATATTATCATTTATAGTAAATCATTGTATGAGCACTTGGATCATTTGAGGGACGTCTTAGAGGTATTGAGAAAAGAGAAGTTGTATGCAAATGTCAAGAAGTGCACATTTTGTTTGGAGCAGTTGATATTCTTGGGGTTTGTAGTGAGCTCGAAGGTAATTACAGTGGATGAGGAGAAGATTAAGGCTATCCAGGACTGGCCTAAACCCACATCGGTCAGTCAAGTGCGTAGTTTTCATGGACTTGCAAGCTTTTATCGGAGGTTTGTGCGGGATTTCAGTACTATCGCAGCACCATTGATGGAAACTATTAAGAAGAGTGTTGCATTTCAGTGGGGCGAAGCCCAAGACAAGACATTTGATTTGTTGAAGGAAAGGCTAACACATGCGCCTTTGCTAGCATTGCCGGATTTTACCAAGGTCTTTGAGATCGAGTGTGATTCGTCGGGGGTTGGAATTGGCGCCGTACTAATGCATGAGGGGCAGCCGATCGCATTCTTCAGCGAAAAACTGAGTGGGGCGGCCTTGAACTATCCGACGTACGACAAGGGGTTGTATGCTTTGGTCCGGGCCTTGAAAACATGGCAGCATTATTTGTGGCCGAAGGAGTTCATAGTCCACACCGATCATGAGTCCCTAAAGTATATTAAGGGGCAGCAAAAGTTGAACAAGCGACATGCCCATTGGCTCAAATTCATCGAGACATTCCCATACATCATCCGGTACAAGCAAGGTAAAACTAATATTGTAGCAGACACACTATCTCGAAGGTACACTCTTATCTCGACTTTAGATGCTAAAATCCTTGGGTTTGAACATATTAAAGAGTTGTACTTGCATGATCTTGAATTTTCCGAGTCATTTGTTGCATGCGAAAAATGGGGCAGATGGTAAATTTTATAAGCAGGATGGTTTTCTATTCCGGGAGGATAAATTGTGCATTCCTGAGTGTTCTTTAAGAGACTTACTAGTGAGAGAATCGCATGGTGGGGGTCCTATGGGGCATTTTGGGGTGGTCAAAACGTTACCAGTATTACAAGAGCATTTCTATTGGCCACATATGAAGCGAGATGTTGAGCGTATCTGTAGCAGATGTGTTACTTGTAGACAGGCTAAATCCCGTGTCCAAAATCAAGGGTTGTACACGCCCCTACCTATTCCGACAGCACCTTGGGTTGATATTTCTATGGACTTTGTCTTAGGGCTTCCGAGAACTAAACATGGGTCCGATTCTATATTTGTTGTCGTAGATCATTTTTCAAAGATGGCATATTTTATTCCATGTCATAAAACTGATAATGCATCTTTGATTGCCGATTTGTTCTTTAGGGAGGTTGTAAGGTTGCATGGTATGCCCCGAACCATTGTGTCGGATAGGGATTCCAAGTTCTTAAAGTACTTTTGGAAGACCTTGTGGGGGAAATTGGGAACTAAATTGTTATTTTCTACTACATGTAACCCCCAAACGGATGGTCAAACGGAAGTAGTCAATAGAACTTTGTCTACATTGTTAAGGGCTATTATTAAAAACAACATTAAAACTTGGGATTTATCACATTTACCTGTTTCTGAGCATGTTAACTTAGATGGCCAAAAGAAAGCTGATTTTGTGAAACAGTTACATGAGAAAGCAAGGCTCAACATCGAACGGCGAACAAAGCAGTACATGGTGCAGGCTAACAAGAATCGAAAGAAGGTGGTGTTCGAACCAGGCGATTGGGTTTGGGTGCATATGCGGCCCGGACGTTTCCCGGCACATCGGAAGTCCAAGCTGCAGCCGCGAGGGGATGGACCGTTTCAAGTGCTTGAGCGAATCAATGATAATGCATACAAGATAGACTTGCCGGGTGGCTATGGTGTTAGTGCTTCTTTCAAAGTTGCTGATCTTAGTTCTTTTGATGTCAATTCGGATTTGAGGACAAATCTTTCTCAAGAGGAGGGGAATGATGAGAATCCATGGACGAAGGATCCGATATGATGCGATTGGTCCGATAACACGGGCTCGAGCAAGGAAGTTTAAGGATGCGCTCAATGGGTTGATTCAAGTCATACAAAAGGAGGCCGAGAGTGCATTGCCAATAGAGGAAGAGGTTCGGGTGGTCCAGTTGATTGGCGTCATCGATATTATGGAGTCTACCTCAGACTGAGCGAGCTAAGGATGCCGAGAATACGAGTCACTTTGTGTCTTGAAGATATTGTAATCAAGTCTCATTAGTGTCTTCTGTTCGATTATCTTAGTTGTAATTTTCAATTATTTTGGAGTTTTTTTGATGTTTGGAGGCCAAGAAAACCTTTAGGGCCGCGTCTTAGGTTGTTATTTTGAGTTCGGGACGAAAAGGAGGTCGAAACAGGGCGTGCGCAGGAGAACACGGTCTGGCCGTGTTCACTGACACGGCCATGCTTGGAAGCACGGCCTAGCCGTGTCGATGACACACGGCCGTGCTACATTGGTTAGGTTAGAGTTCGAGTTCCAGAGCGCAACACAGCCTGGCCGTGTCAGGCAACACGGCCGTGTCACGAGAGAAGATTTTTGCCCGGTTGACAGCGGAGAACACGGCCTGGCCATGTCCCCCGACACGGCCGTGTTGTGGGGCGCTGATTTGACTTTTTCCCGTTTTTTTTAGTTTTTGAGTTTTCTTTTTCGGGTTAAGTTGTTTCCTAGCAGGATTGGGGTTTGGATCCCTTATAAGGGTGAATACTTATTGTTTTTGGAAATTCAATCAATACAATTAATCTTTTTACTCTCAAATTTTGAGTGTCTCTCCAAGTGCTTCAAGATTTGTGTTATTGTTGCAATTATCGACTTATCAGGCAATAATCCATAATTGCTTGTGGCGTCTTCGCATACCGATGTTCTTGCTTTGTTAAGCAACGGGTCGAGGTTTCCACCAATTTAACCGAACTAGTGAAGATCTTGGGTTAACAACATATTGTTGTTGGATCGTATGCACAATTGTTGTTGCGGTTCACATCAATATATATATATGTATATATATGATGTATTTAAACTATGCTTTAATATATGTAGATTTCAACCTAAAAAGTCTTAAATGTTTTTTTTTTCAGTTTATGTAATGTTTTTGAAATAACAATACTTTTGCAATCTGCTTGCTTATACTTTTTTATTTATTTAACTACATGATCCCTTTGGTAAAAGAAATAAGAAAAATAAAAGAAAATTTGGAATTATATTTGAAAATAAGGTTTTTGGATCCAAAAAATATAGGCTCTGAATCCAAAACTTGCCCGATTTATTGACAAATATGGATTTTTTAATCGACTAGAATTAAATTTGAATATGATCAAATTAGAGTCAATCTGAATTGGGGTTTTAAAATATTCATTCGATTAATTCGATTGACAAAATTGAAAAATTAAAAATTTAATTCGATGAACACCCCTAAACTGTGAATCACGTGTAGATTTTTGAAAACAAATCTCAATTCGATGGATTTGAGACTAAAAGCCAATATTTTAGGAGATATCGTATGGACCAAATTACCATCTTGGGAAAAAATTGTAATTTTCTCAATTAAATGACGATTAAATCGAGACCACCTCAGATTAGTAAAGTAAATAATCAAAACATCTCATATCTTCATTTATTTATTAATCACATTTTAGTTTAGCTTGGATATATTGAAACTATTTGATTATATCCTTATGAATGTTGCTTATATTTTGGATTTTAAAAGTTAACTCAAAATTACTGTCAAAGAATAGGAATATTAAGAGTTAATTAAATTTTAAGTTTCTATTCTTTTAGAGATTAAGCATTGACTATCGTTTTAAGTGAAAACTATCTGTAAGGGACGAATCTGAGCGTCGCGAAGTGTCACTTAAATCTCACGCAATAATGGATGTCGTATGATTTATTGTCATAAATCTTTCTCCCACTCATTATTTTATGATAAATATTTTTTAAATTTAAGTTATAAAAACATCTTATGTTTTATCCGAGTAAGTCTCTTGTGAGACCCTCTCATAGATTTAGATCCGTGAGACGGAGCTCCAACCCAACTTGTACCCGACCCAACTGAGGAAAAAAAACAGTGTACAGATGCGCTCTCTTTTCCCCCTCCCCCAACTCGTATCTTACCTCCATGAAATTCTCTAAATCAATAATCAATTCTATCGGCACCACCAAAACCGGTTGATATGTGCTTATCGAAAAATTGAAGTCTTCATAGGTAGTGGTTACATTAATTAGTTCCTTGGTTTTCACTTTTAATCAGTTCATAATAAAAAAAAACATAAAAATGGAAGAATAAGGTGAGGACTTATCCTTTCTCATGTCTTCATTTAATTGTGTGGATTTATCCTTTATCAATTCACTAACCTTCAATGTTTTTAAACTTAGATTTATCATATAAGTGTTGGGAAATTTATTTTATAGATTTTGATGAATGCCATGTAAAACTTAAACAAGAAAGTTGGCACCCCATTTTCTTTGTAATTTCCATTGTAATAGATAGGGTTGGAAAAGCTGAGTCAAGTCAGCTAAGCCTGGAAATACAAGAAGTCAACTGAAGACTAAAGTGAAGACTCCGCTGTGGAACATCTGAGTATGGCCAAGAAGGAAGATGAAGAACTTGACTGAAGATGTATCAGCTGAGGAACAGCTGTGTGAAGTGTCAGTCAAAGTCATCTCAAGAAGCCAAGTCATAAGTTGAAAGTGATAGATGAGTCTTCAAATGATTGGAGCAGACTCAAGTCACCAGGGGAAATAGGGAGCAGCCAAGATGAGTCAACTGAAATGAATCCGTTGCACAGAAGTCAAAAACATTACTTAAATAAGTAACACTTCCATGCTGCCAGGTCTTAAAGTGCTCGTCCTAGAAGCATGCAAAAGGAATAAACCAATGGGAAGCACTGCACCTTGTGTCAGAACCTAAAAAGCTGAACATTCATTTAATACGAGGAAAGGTCTACATCTCAAGATTGAAGACCAAGAAAAGACAAGCCAACGAACACAAGTGTCTTTTGAAAATCCACCTATCTCTTCAACGGGCAGATTTTTGAAAGTTCACTATAAAAGGCTGAGGAAACTCATTGAGAAAAGGTAACCCAAACCACGAACAAGCAAGCAATATTCAAATTGTAACCTGCAAATATTCTCAGAGATATTAAAGCAAATCCTCAAGCCTGAAACTCGAAGGAAATCAATCCAACACAAAGCTGTGAAGGAAAGACAACTTCAAACTGTTGAAGAGGAAACTTTTGAAGAATCAAAAGGGGTCTACTTTCCAAGGAGGATTGTAGGAAGGTTCAAGGTCGAACCAATATCAAGTTATTGGAGGGCTTCGTGATCAAATCCAAGAGTTTGAGAAAGTGAGCTGAAATAGCAAGGCAACTGCCCTGTGAAGAAGCTGAGTCGGACGATAAGCCAGCTGTGTCACCAAGGTTGTCTCTAGGCTGATTTCACCACTTTGTAAGCGATCATTACATTTAGTGGATTCCTCCAGGAGTTGGAGAAAAGAGGATTAGAAGAATTACCCCATCTTCGAACCTCTATAAAAATCAACTGGGTTATTTATTTTTCAGCACATTTACATTTCTGCATATATACTTTATATCTGCTGATAAACTTATTTTCTATCCAAAACGGATTAATAACCAAGTGCTAAAATCAAGTGTTAAAACAAGATTAAAACAAATCAAAGAGTGTTAAGTCTTCCGCTGATAAATCCAACACATCCAAGTTAAGTTTCAGGTTAAGCAACCGAGTTATTCTATCAATAGCTCTATCGAGTCTATTGAGTGGCTAACTCTACTGAATAATCAACTTAGCTGCCCCTCAAGGACTTAGCTATTTGTGTAAACTCTGTAATTTCTTTAAAATCACTAAATTGAAAATTTGGTAAGGTTTATTCAACCCCCCCCCTTCCTAAACCTTACTCACACCCCTTGAGACCTACAATAAGAAAGGCAATCATTGATGTAGAGCACGAAATAGAAAATTGCCAAGGGAGTTGACCATGTAACTGGAGAATTCTCAGATTCGAAAAAGTCCGATGCAAATATCTTGTTTTTAAAGCACTAATTGATTGAACATTATTGTTTTTGAACAAATCTATTGAACTTAAGAAAAACTAATTGGCCTTAATTTTCACCAAAAGTCACATGCATTGGGCAAGTTAGAGTGATAGAAGAACATAGATTGGATAGGGATTCTTTTGGTGGAAGTAGCAATGAGACAAAAACTCATAAAAGACTGTCTCACGTTAATGCTTTTTAGGGAAAGAAATAATACGTTTCAGGAGATTTATTAATACTTTTCAGGAAAAAACTAATATTTTTCGAATGAATATGGAATCAACTGATTTTTTTTCTTTTCAAAATGAATATGGAATCAGCTGGATAATACATTAGCTCTGAATAGATAATTCCCAGAAGTTACAGAATATGCATTTTATATGCATTTGGAAACACAAACCTCTAAATAAATGTATGTTCTAAATAGGCTATATCTTTTTATTCAATGACCAAAAAATAAATAGAAATCCATGCCAAAATCTCTGAAATAAACCCTAAACAAAATAAACTCGGTTTAGACATAATAATTTCAACAGAAAATAGGTTTAAAAGGTTTACTCTTTTTGGAAAATATATCGATCAAATAAACATATCAGTTTGTCGAAAATAAAAAATCTATAAAAACCCACAAAATTTTGGAATTAAAATCGATAAACTTTCTTTAAACGAGGGAAAACCACTACAATCACGCAATAGACCTCTATTTTATCCCAAAATCAAGAAAAAACTGCGTTAACTAGGTTAAAGATACAACCTTTTTTACGAAATTACTCAAGCATTCCATCTTAGTAGTCATTTTTTCCTTGGATCGATCTGAATACCATTGTGTAAAACCAAAAAAAAAAAAAAAGTGAAAATGGGATTGGGATCGTACCTGCGTGCGCTTGAGTGGTCGAATGTGGGGGGTGGAATGGCTAGGGTTCCAAGTCTCCAAATGAAGTCTGATGAGGTAATGACAGTCTTGGTAATTTACATGATATTTAGGGGCTAAATGGGTATAATAAAATGACTTTGAGGGCATAAAAGTCATTTTATCGTGTGGGAGAAGGCTGGACTAAATAATACCACCTCAGAGGTGTGTTACAGAATCAATTGAAATTGGGAATATTTCATGGGCCCATCCTTTCCAACCGGGCCCTTATCATTGATGTCAAATGGGTTGAAATGGGCTGATAAGGATATTATCAACTCCAATCAATAACCCCAAACGCGCCCTTAGGAGTTAATGTAAGAGTTATGTTACGGGTTAGTTACGGGTTAGTTAGGGGTTAGTTTAGGGGTTTAGTTTAGGGGCTATTTTAGAGTCAATTTAGGGGTTAATATTAATTAGTATAAAAATGTATAACTTCATACACAAATTTTACACCATATTTCTAAGAATTATAAGGTAATAATAGTTTTATATTTTTTATTCAAATTTATATATATATATATATATATATATATATATATATATTCCCAATTCATAAGCTTTCTTTCAAATTTTTACAAATTATTTCATTAATTAGTTCAATTTATTAAAATCACATATTAATTATATAATTTTATTCATGGTAGAAAACGAAGGGGTCGAGGACTAGGACTTTTATTGTTCATTTCTACATCGAATATCTGCAATTATTAAGGTAGGGATTTCTATATTATTTGCCTTTATTTAATGTTCATGATTGTATTTTATTAATTGGAATATATGTCAAGAGAAAATAAATTCATATAAGCTAGGGGCTATGAAAGGGTCCGGGATCAAAAATATCTTTGGGGTGAACCCACAATGCTATATGCAGTAACTGGTCAGTCAGAGGAAAAAGAGAAAATTAATGAATTTATTGTTGTAATTATGTGAATGATTTTCATGTTATTTTAAATATTGACAGATATATCCCTATTGAGCGAGATGAAGGTCACCCCTATTATTATCATGACTTTCAGGTTGAGGATTCAGGCTGAAGATATGATGTTGTGGATGATGGAATAAATCATGATATATTTATATTTTAAATAATTATGATCGGACTAAATGTTGGATTTATGTCTTTAATTTTTTTTCCGGCTTATGCTTGGGATAATTGTTCGATATTTAATTTGAAAGATGTATTATTATTATTATTATTATTATTATTATTATTATTATTATTATTATTATTATTATTATTATTATTATCATTATTATTATTATTATTATTATCATTATTATTATTATTTCCCCTTAAGAATTAAAAATTCTAAATCAACTTTTTGATAATTATTGGGATCACACAAATTTATAAATGCATGTTTTCTTAATAATATTTTTAGAGTACTTTAATTCATAAAATTGGGTCGTTACAAGTGTCAATTTTTCATGAGCTGGATTCAATTTGTGTAACTCGGTGCACTTAGCAAAGCCAAAATAAAGTCCACAAAAGTAATACAAAATGGTACAAAAGGCTAGGCACTCCACACCGATGAAAACTTCAGTTTACATCATACAATTTTACACTTACAAACTGCCACAAACTGAATTGAGAGAGAACAAGGTCATCAATTATCATGAATAACCACAATAAATGAAAAAAGGAATCATGATCATCAAGCTTGACAAGTTAATGGGCAGGGCGTTTCCTCATTGAGGGTTTAGGGAGGCTTTACCCCTCCAAGCTTTTCAAAATTTCCACTATTCTACATATATTTTATTTTTTAAATATTAATTTATTTTTTTATTGATTTAGCTCCAAAATTAATTAGCTCCCAAATCTAAATGTCTAGCTCCGCTCTTGTTAATGGGTCAGCTTGAAGTAAAGAATCAGAAGTATTGATATACTAAAACCGTGATAATAGTGCCGATGATCCATTTGTTCCTGCTCATTCTTCTCGACATATTAGTCAGAATTTTTTTCTCCTACTCGTCCACCTCCATGAAGCTGCAAAAAGAAAAAGGGTTAGTCTCCTGTCAGATCGTTAGACGGATCTAAATATCCAACCCGTCAGCCACCAACAGCCGCACAACTCAAGTACCAATACAACATCCACTGGTCGCTGCTAATAAATTTTAAAAGAGTTACTAATACATTTTAGGAGGACTACTAATAATTTTCGAAGGGAAAACTAATATTTTTAGGGGTGCTACCAAATATTTTTCAGGATGACTACTGATACTTTTTTAGGGAAGAACTGATACTTTTATGGGGAACTACTAATACTTTTTATGAGGAAAACTATTACTTTTCAAGAGGAATACTAAAATACATTTAATCAGAAAACATAATTCTTTTAAATAAGACTACTAATACGTTTTAGTAGGAATACTAATACTCTTGATGGAAAAAATAAATATCTTTCAAGAGAATTACTGAAAAAACTATTCAAGCAGATTACTAATGCATTTAATCGTTACTACTAATACATTTTTGAGGGACTGCTAATACTATTCGTGAGAAAAAGTTAATTATATTTAGGAGAACTACTAAAATACTCTCCAGGGAACTACTAATACTTTTTCGAGGAACTACTAATACTTTTCGGATGCACTGTCCCAGAATATTACAAACATGCCACCGATGCATGAAATTACGAAAAACTCCAGGTCGGGTTGGATCCGTCTAACAGAGAAAAGACCCGTTAGATGGTCTGACAGAAGTTTTTGTGAAAGAAAAATAGAAAAAGAAACTTCTGTCATCTTTTTTTCAACAACTGAACAGTGTCAGCTCAAGCTCAGTTAGTCCCTTACTACAGGAACTATACAATAATTCTCTTAAAGGTTCAGTCTAATTACGAAAACAAATATATATCTTTTAAAATCACAACTAGCCCATTGACATTTGTAATATATTTTACAAATTACACACTCAAGAAGGGGTGTTTGTTAAGCAAATACAAACCTCAGGGTATGTTTGTAATACCTTAGGGGGTGATTGTCATTTTGAAAGAAAATTGTAGTTTTTTGTATTTAGGCAAAACATCATGAATAGTTTTTGTAATCAGACCAAAAACTTGGAAAACTATGGAAGACATCAGACGTACTGTGTTATGCGCGTGCAGGAGGGATGACGGTCAAATATTTAACATCCCTAACATGGACATAGTTTTCAGAGAAGAAAAAGAAAAAGTGTTGTCGTCTAAGAACAAAACATGAAATTAAACTGCCAAAATCAGCGACTGAATAAAGATAACTGATAATCAGAGATCAGAAATTCACATTATATTTTGGGGGAATTTTTTAAGTACCCAATATGGATAGTGGGTATTCTTTTCTTCCCATAGACATAAGAAAACTCTTTTCTACCCAATTTGACAAAAATGCCCCTCCTTTAATTTAAAGATTTTGAATTTTGAAACTGATGCAATTAATGCTTTCTTTGAAAATCGTGTATACTTCCCCAAAATACACACACCTATGTACTTGAATGACTCTTTTATATAGCCGTCCAAACCCTTCAAGAGACCTAATACACAAGGAAAGAAGATTTATACAAACATATGACAAGTAAATCACTTATGTTAGGAAACAAGATAACTATCCAAGAGTCCTAATATATCAATACCATATCAATATGATTTCTTCCCTAATCTAAATAAGTCCTAATCATACCATAAGTCTAGAAAGGCAAAACAATTAAAAGCACAATCTTTATAATTTTGGAAATTATTTTTAGGCGATAAAAATTGCCCTAACAATCTCCCTTTTTGTGCCTCTCTGGACAAAACACTTATCAAGCACAAAACAAACAGACTCTCCCTAAATATAACGACTCCCCCTAAATATCATGCTGAGTAAAAATACTAAAACAAATGCGATCACATTTCAGGTCACATTCATAACTGCAGTAAAAATAACATAAAAGAGTTTTATCAAGTTATCAACAACCAAAAGCAATAAACCTAGCTAGAGAATAGTGTCTAGTACATCCCAGATTTAAATACTATTAAGTTCATTAGTGGACACATTCGTATCCATCTGTGCTTCAAACTCAAACTGAAGACCTTTATCCCATTCACCCTGTCCAGCCAATGGTACAGCAACAGTAACATCTTGGGCTGCAGTTTTTTCAGGAATTGGATCATCAGTCCCAGGTGCCTCAATCGCCATAACTCCCCCTTGAGATGTGCTTGGTCCATCTACATTCTCTCCCCCTTTTTGGCCAGAAATAGAGCCAAGGATATGTTGCAATTGAGAGCGGATAGCAGTGAAGTGAGCAATTTGTTGCTCAGCAAATGCCAGTTGTACCTGTAAGAAGGCGATAGAAACAGGGACAGAGGGGATGTTAGAGGGAATGTGAGCCGGAATGTTGCCAACATCCGGAACCACATTCGAGGCCACATTTAGAACAGAGTCAGGAACAGGGGCATCGATACTTGGAGAGGCAACAGAGATATAGAGCTCAGTGGCAGGTGGAGCATCCCCTGGATAAACTAGGGGCAAATCGACAAGCCGATTTTGAAAGCTGAGCAGAGGTCCAGAAACGTGAAAGACCTCATGCGGATTCGTAAAGCGATCACCCTCCCTTGGTTCAAATCCTTGAGAAACCAAGATTTTATAGATGAGACTAGGGAATGGCAGGGACCATGATTTGGACTCACTGGTAGCAAAAAAAGTTATTTCCTCAAAGCCAATTTGCCAAAATTAAAAGGCAATCCTTTCCCAATTTGATACAGAAACTCTGGCATGCGTCCTTGTGACAATGGAGTTGTTCTTAGATGGAGACCAATTTGCACAGTAGATCTTGTGCCAAAACACATAAAAGGATGTAAGGCGGGAAGATGTGAGCTTCTTGGGATGGGCAGGCCAACCCTTTTCACGGCCACCAGTGAGAAACCGGGCCATCTCATTGAAATCAGAGGGCACCTCACTCTCTTCAAAATCAGGCATGTCAAAGAAATGATTGATTACCGATGGATTGAACTCATAAATCCTATTTCGAATAAACACCTTACCATACTTAGGAGACCGTCGAACAGCAATTCTGGTAGACATATTTGCATAAAACTCACACACCACAGTATCAACATAAGGAAGAGCAGTATCAATAGTGGTCAATAAATTTCGTTTTTCAAAAAATCGATTCAAATTATACTGGGCAAAATGCTCATAATCCCTGCATTTCTCATCAATAAAAGAATGGGACATTAATGTATGAAACCTGGAAACTGCAGCAGCTGTGTAAAATAGCTCAGAATGAGCTCTCCCAATATCAAACTCAGAGTCAGATGTCTCGTCGGATGATATTACATCTGTTTGATAAATGATTTTATCATAATTTTGATGATGTTGTTTTTACACCAAAACAATGTTTTTAAAGGTTGTTCAAATACTCCTAAATGATTTAAAATGGTTTTAATATTTCCTGGAGTATTTCTTCAAGTTTATTTTCGACTAAATTGGACAATGCTTTTAATGATTTTATGTCAATGTGTTTTTACATCAAAACAATGTCCCTGAATGTTGTCCTAATACTCTCGATCGGTTTACAATGTTTTTACTATTTTTCGGAGTATTTCTTCGAGTTTATTTTCGACAAAAAATTGGACAACACATTTGTTTCAGGCTCGACCGGTCGCCCTATAGGGCAACCCGTACCTGAGTTGAGTATTGAAACAGAAAACGGGATAGTTTGGAAAATAGGGAGAGTGACCGGTCAGCCCTGGGGGCGACCGGTAGGGGCGATCGGTCGACCCCTTGGGCGACCGGTACCTGAACGTACCCCTGAAGAACAGACTCATCTTGTTTATCAAAATTGTTCCCTCCAACCGGTCACACATAGGGCGACCGGTCGCACCCCCCTGCGACCGGTCCCCCTGTGTAAAAATTGCAGAGTTTTCATTTCAACTTATCTCTGCAAGAACCGGTCGAACCCCTCTTTTGACAAAGAAACTATCCGTTGAGTTTGGACAACTTTTCCTTAATTTGAGGGGTTGATTTCTAACAGCTCTTTTCTTCAATTGTCTTGGTATTTTTTACAGAATTCTTGTCCCCAAGAGGAGCCTATTTTGTACAAGACATCTTCTATAAATAGAGGAAGAATTGAAGCAACATCACAAGAGAGAAAACTACAACACAACAAGATACACTCAAGAATACACTTGTTCTTACATTGTCTTATTTCTTGTTGTAATTTGCCTAGCTATTCACTTTCACATTCTTGAGGTCTAGGCTATTCTTGATTACACTTACACTCTATTGTATTATCAATTATCGAGTTGTAATCTTGAATTTGGGTAATCATTCAACACAAGATATCCTTGTGAGTGTTCTTGTGGTAAGAACATACTTGGGTGATCTAGGTGTTAGGTGTAAGAAGATTGTGGTAATTTTCTTGTTGAGGTGTTGAAGAATTTGGTATTCTTCAAGGTGGAAGATTTTGGTAATCTTCACTAAGTGCCGTTGGAGATTGTGGTAATCTTCAAGAGAGATTGTGGTAATCTTAAAGGTGGTGTTGAAGAAGAGTGTGGTGCTCTTCAAGGTGTTGTTGTAAGTTGGTGTTGTATTAATTTTTGGTAAATTAATAAAAACTTTTTTCTTTTTGAAATCCATCCCGGATATACTGGGGTGGTAGAGGATTAGGCCCTAGGTGGGTTGAACCTTTTTAAATCAACGTGTGTTGTTTACATTCCGCACCTTTATTATTGTCTTTGAGCATTCGGTTCGAAAAATAGGGTAAAATCGAAAAGATGGAGATAATCTATTCACCCCCCTCTAGATTATCGTGGCCGCTTGGACTTACAAGTGGTATCAGAGCCAAACTCTTTGGCAAGCTCGTTTCACATCGCGAGTGAAGAGGAACGATCGTCGGCTACGAATGAAGCTCATCTTTCCGGCACCTCCACCACCAAGCCACCACTATTTGATTCCAAAAATTTTACATTTTGGATTGAAAGAATGGAATGCTATTTACAAAGTTGCGGGTTTGATATTTGGA
This sequence comes from Rehmannia glutinosa, assembly GCA_016081115.2. Classification (NCBI taxonomy): domain Eukaryota; kingdom Viridiplantae; phylum Streptophyta; class Magnoliopsida; order Lamiales; family Orobanchaceae; genus Rehmannia; species Rehmannia glutinosa. Next base: position 56,957,707 of record CM071930.1, read on the forward strand.
ACACCGTCATCAATGGAGAATCCATTCTGACGAAGAATACACCACACTCCACTAAAGGCTTCAAAGAGCTCAATGATGAAGAGAAGAGAATCATCTCCTTATATGGTAAAGCTCTTAGTATTTTGTATTGTTCACTTACTACTTTGGAATTTGATCATGTTGTAGGTATTCGATCGACACATGAAGTATGGCAAAAATTAGAAGCCATCTATGGAGTATTTGCAAATGAAAGGAGTCAAACAAAAGCATCTACTTCTCAAAGGGATACAAATTCAAATCTAAGGAACAAGCCTCTTACAACTTCCAACTATGAAGAAGTTGAATATTGTTTTATGGGCATCGAAGAAGAAAACGAGGTATGTCTTAAACCTTCTACTTCCTATGATATTGTCATTCAAAATGATTATAGTGATTTGCAAAATGATTTTGATGAACTACAAAATGAATTCCAAGGCTTACTTGTTAAATACAAAAATTTGAAAAAGGAATTCATTGTTTTGAAGAATGATAAGGATAGTTTATTTACTTCCTATGAATCACTATCATGTGCTCACACCACCACAGTTGATAAGGTGAGAAACCTTGACAAAGAAAATAGTACTCTTGTTGAAGATTTAAATTGCATGAAAAATGATGTATTAAAATGCAACTTGAGTACCAATAAAAAGACCAATATTGTTGATGTTCATAATTGTGATAAAAGACTTGATCATAAGCCTAATGTTGTTAATCATATGAAAAAGAATCAAGTCCCTATGCATATTGGTCATTATGCTCCTAGAATTATTACTTGCTTTTATTGCGGTAAAAAGGGTCATACGGTAAAAACTTGTCGAGCTAGAAATAGCTCTAATTATTGTTGGAGACCTAAAAGTCTCAAGACTAATCCCAAAGGACCCAAACACATGAGGGTACCACAAAATAATGTCATATTAGATACCCGGCGAAATAATGATCAAAGAAAATTTACACCGCCAAGAAGACATCAAATGACCATTTCATTTGATCAAAGGAGAAAACATTTTCAAAGCCAATTTCCAAGAAGAGGATATAATCAAAAATGAGAAGAACATAATCCTTGGAAATGGCAAACACATCATCAAGATGACTTTCAAAGAAGAAAAGACTATCAAAAATGGGAAGGTAACAAAACTTTGGAAATGGAGCAATCAAAGAAGCCATCTTCATCAAAGTGACTTCTCAAGGGGAAGATATCATCAACAATGGGAACGGCACAATCCATGGAAATGGTGTAAATGGTAACCCGTATCTCCCTATTTAAATATGTATTTTATTTTGTTATTATGCATGCTTTTATTTGTGTCTTAATTGCAAAATGAGTTTTCAAGTATTTATTTTTAAATTAAGGTCGTCAATATATATTTGTGTTTTTAAAATATTTTTTGAAAAAGAAGACCTTATATGATGCTTTTAAAAACTCTTGTGCATTTTTGTAAACTAAAGAGTGTTATCATCTCTTATGGATTTTTATGGCATGAGCTTACTTGTGATATCTCTTAGCCTACACTTTTATCATTATGATTTGTGCTAGATTGGTTTTAAGAATTGTGTAGGATTTACATATTTTCACAAATAGCCATTTACGTCATTATTTGTCAAGAAAGGCATTAATTATCGAGGTACGTTTACTTGTGTTATTCTTACTCTTATAGACTCGATATATGTATTGCCATGTGCCTATGTGCTTGTTTCTCATAGTATTTCATACTAGTGGCATTAAGAGGATTTTTAGATTCTTTGAAAGGCACTATTCGATATTTGATTGCACATATTTGCTTTGTCAACTCTTGTTCAAATACTTCTTTTAAATGAGGTCTCTACTATATGCTATCGGATTTTCAAAATTTCAAAAGAGACCTTTTGTAGCTTTCTTAAGCTTATTTGAACTTGCATGATTTATTAGACTCTTGATGATCTTCTAAATGCATAGTATGTGTTTCTTGCTTCATGATCCATATATATAGTGTCTATTTTTTTACTATGCTCTTATGCTAGATACTTTGTGATTGATGATTGAGGTATGTTCTTACACTTGGGCTATTTTTTCTTGCTTATATAAGCGATGCCGTTAATGAGTTTGTTAAGTTGTGTAGATGAGAAATGAAGTACTCCAAATATTAGTTACCTCAAAATATTTGGATGTAAATGTTCTATTATGAACACCTTGGATCAATTGGATGCCCTATGATGATAGTGATGAAGAAGACAAAAAGGGTATTACGGAACAAACTCGATGACCAAGGCAACATTGGTCGAACTAAGGCGAGGTTAGTAACTCGAAGGTATTTTCAAGAAGAAGGTAATTGATGTAACATTTGCACTCATAGCATATTTAGTAGCTATTTGCATTTTACTTGCCCATTCTTGTTTTAAGAAAATTTCAAGCTTTACCAAATGGATGTTAAATCCAATTTTCTCAATGGTTTTATTCAAGAAGAAGTCTATGTAAAACAACCTCCGGGGCTTTAAATTTTTCTAGGCCAAATGATTTTTATAAAAGGCCTTGTATGGTTTAAAACAAGCACCCCATGTATGGTATGATAGACTTAGCTATTTTTGCTAAATGATTTTACAAGAGGTAAAGTTGATACTACTCTCTTTGTTTTTGAAAAGTGGCAAGATTGTTTACTTGTGCATATTTATGAGAATATTTTTGGTACTACTAATGAATATTTGTGCAAGATATTTTTCCAAGTTGATGCAAGGTGTACTTGAAATGAGCATGATGGGGGAGCTCAATTTCTTGCTTGACTTCAAATTATTCAATGCCAAATAGATGGTTATATTTCAAAAGAACTCTTGAATGAGTTAGGCATTGAAGAATGAAGAATCATCTCAACCTCTATGACTACCAATGAAGAGATTGACAAAGGTTGAGAAAGGCATGTCGGTTGACAAATAAATTCGAGGTATGTTTTCTTGTATTATTCCTATAGACTCGACATTCCATATGCCTTATGTCTATATGCTCGACTTCAAAAACTATCCCAACAAATCTCATTAAAGTGCCGTTAAAAGAAATTTTCAAATATTTGAAAGGCACTTCTTCTTATGACTTGTTGTATCCAAAGCTTTAAAACGTTCTTATTTTTCGGGATTACAAGTCCGATATTTATTATACGGTTTTCCGTATTCAAAATATAGTTCATCATAATCAAACTAAACATATTGAGGTTAGATATTTTCTTTTAAAAAAAAAGGGATTGAGTTTTTAACAAAAACTTGAGATGTGTTTAATTCCGTCTCAAGGATAACTCGCGGACTTTTTAATCGTTAACCGCTGAGTATTTTACCTCATTTCGAGCTTAATTATGACATAATATATATTGAATGAGGTCTACGTTTGCATTTAGCACGTTTTTAAAACTTAGGTGCGAAAAATCGGATTTTTGGATCAAATTTCGGATTTCAAAACAGAACTGAAAACAGTGGGCTACCAGGGCAAGGGCCGACCGGTCGCCCACCAGCTCGACCGGTCACCCATGCCCTGGACCGGTCGCCCTTGGAGATTTTTTGGTTAAAATTGTTTCTGTTTCCAGACTTTGGCATTTTGGCCCTTTCAACTCTATTTCGACCCCTTTGACATTTTCACAAACAATTCACTTCAAATGTGTTTTGTTGCATAAAATTCATATTTTGGGGATTGTCTAGCTCGATTATCATCATCATTGCTTATCTTTACCGTCGAATGGTAAGAATTTCACTCTCTTTAGCTCAATTGGGTTGAACCCTTGAGAACTTGGTTTAAATGTCTATTTCTTGATGCAAATTATATATGTATGTGATGAGCTTATTGATTGTTGATGAATGATATTTATTAAATTGCATTTGGTGATGAAAAACTTGGCCTGATTTTATTTACAAGGGCTATATATATCTTTTTCAATCTTTGACGCCCGCCAAGTGTTCGATAAAATATTTCAATGAAAAATTCATCACCTACATGATTCTCTCGATTTCAAAAGTCTTATATATTTATAGAGATCATGTTTTGCTTATCAAATGAGTTTTCATTAGCTTCTACAAGTCGTATGATTCGACTTTTCCCTCCTATTTGGTTTATAAGCTTCAATGTTCAAATAGCTCGATACATCGGTTTAGTTGCGCACTTTGATATGAATATATGATGTATTTATCGTGCTAACATTCTTTTTGATGATTCCAAAGGGGGAGAAACAGGTTCTAAGCTCGTTAGCTCAAAGAAGCTAAGATAAGCTCAATGAAAAGAAGCTATAAGTTGTGGCTATTGAAAGCCATAAGTTGTGGATTATTTTTTGTCCACTCTTGGTGTATTATGGTTGTATATGTTTCTTAGTCCATTGGTTGTAGTATGGACTCATATATGTTTCTAATGATGTCTCTTTGACAGGGGGAGCTTTTAAGTTTTTGATACTTATGCTCAATATCGAAAAGCTAAGATTTTAGCTTATGTTGAAGTTGCTTCTATATTACTCTTGTTGTGCATGTTGATAGGGGGAGCATTTGCTATATGTGTTTGGATATCTCTACTCCCATCCTTGTGTTTATATTGCGCGGAATGTTGTCGCTCTCAACGGATATTTATTTTTGACCGGAAAACTTGTTAGCCTCTCAAAATTGTTTTGTTTCCAAAATCGGCCTTGTTGAATTGTTTTGGTTTGTAATCATCAAAAAGGGGGAGATTGTTCGATAAATGGTTTTATCATGATTTTGATGATGTTGTTTTTACACCAAAACAATGTTTTTAAAGGTTGTCCAAATACTCTTAAATGATTTAAAATGATTTTAATATTTCCTACAGTATTTCTTCAAGTTTATTTTCGACTAAATTGGACAATGCTTTTAATGAATTTATGTCAATGTGTTTTTACATCAAAACAATGTCCCTGAATGTTGTCCTAATACTCCCGATCGGTTTAAAATGTTTTTACTATTTTTCAGAGTATTTCTTGGAGTTTATTTTCGATAAAAAATTGGACAACACATTTGTTTCAGGCTCGACCGGTCGCCCTATAGGGCAACCCGTACATGAGTTGAGTATTGAAACAGAAAACGGCACAATTTGGAAAATAAGGAGGGTGACCGGTCAGCCCTGGGGGCGACCGGTAGGGGCGACCGGTCGACCCCTTGGGCGACCGGTACCTGAACGGACCCCTGAAGAACAGACTCATCTTGTTTATCAAAATTGTTCCCTCCAACCGGTCACACATAGGGCGACCGGTCGCACCCTCCTGCGACCGGTCCCCCTGTGTAAAAATTGCAGAGTTTTCATTTCAACTTATCTATGCGCAACCGGTCGAACCCCTCTTTTGACAGTAAACTATCCGTTGAGTTTGCAGACAACTTTTCCTTAATTTGAGGGGTTGATTTCTAACAACTCTTTTCTTCAATTGTCTTGGTATTTTTTACAGAATTCTTGTCCCCAAGAGGAGCCTATCTTGTACAAGACATCTTCTATAAATAGAGGAAGAATTGAAGTAACATCACAAGAGAGAAAACTACAACACAACAAGATACACTCAAGAATACACTTGTTCTTACATTGTCTTATTTCTTGTTGTAATTTGCCTAGCTATTCACTTTCACATTCTTGAGGTCTAGGTTATTCTTGATTACACTTACACTCTATTGTATTATCAATTATCGAGTTGTAATCTTGAATTTGGGTAATCATTCAACACAAGATATCCTTCTGAGTGTTCTTGTGTTAAAAACATACTTGGGTGATCTAGGTGTTAGGTGTAAGAAGATTGTGGTAATCTTCTTGTTGAGGTGTTGAAGAATTTGGTATTCTTCAAGGTTAAAGATTGTGGTAATCTTCACTAAGCGCCGTTGGAGATTGTGGTAATCTTCAAGAGAGATTGTGGTAATCTTAAAGGTGGTGTTTAAGAAGAGTGTGGTGCTCTTCAAGGTGTTGTTGTAAGTTGGTGTTGTATTAATTTTTGGTAAATTAATAAAATCTTTTTTCTTTTTGAAATCCATCCGGATATCTTTGGGGTGGTAGAGGATTAGGCCCTAGGTGGGTTGAACCTCTTTAAATCGACGTGTGTTGTTTATATTCCGCACCTTTATTATTGTCTTTGAGCATTCGGTTCGAAAAAGAGGGTAAAATCGAAAAGATGGAGATAATCTATTCACCCCCCCTCTAGATTATCGTAGCCGCTTGGACTTACAACATCCTCCTCTGCATCTGCAGCAGCATCCTCCTTTCTTTCTTCAGCCATCATTTCATCACCCACTTCATCTACCATAGCCTCAAGGTCAATCTCGGTATCTGGCTCCTTAGAGGCATCGAAATCCTCATCACTAAAGTCATTGAACTCAGAACTCGAATCAGCTGCAGTGGGTGCAGGCGTGGATGTGGTCACATCCGTGGCCATACTTTTGCCCTTCTTGGCTTTCTGAACCATTTGTGCCAAAGTAACATCATCATCAGTATCTTTGGGCTCTGGCTGCACATTATCTCTGGGCTTAACAACAAATTGGTTCACATTATCATCAGAATCACTAAAAGGGACATGTGGAATAGGCAATTCATCTCCCCCTTACTTCGAAGTGGCCCCTAAATCTGTCTTTTGCTCTTTAGATGAAATCTCAGGGGTAGAGTCAGAATCTTCGAAGTCCGCTGGAGAGTATCCTCGAAGCCTTTTCGAACGTCGCACATTGGGGTTTCCCAGAGGCCCATGAACAGTGCGAATGACCTCAAAATCCGGTGGGTTGTCGACGTCGATTTCGTTATCCTTTTCACCAGGAAGAACAGAGACAAGAGCCTCTTCTTGAAATGAAACTGGGATGAGAGTAGTAGGGGTTGAACTTGGAGAAGATGGGTTCTCAGGAAGAGAGGATTCCATACCTAGTTCCTGGGTGTGATCAGTGGGAGATGCATTTCCAGATATAGGGACATTTTCAAGCCCAGATGCAGGGGCATCTTTGACGAGCTCTGGAACAAAGCTTTTCGGAGACGGAGGAGTGGTGGTCTCTGCGGAAACCTGTGTGGGAGTGAAGGTAAGAGTTGCAGCTGTATCAGTAGGTGCAACCCCTCTCAAATCGGAGAAGAAGAAGGTGGGTCTGTGTCAGCGGGGGATACAGTTTCAGATGTCACTCCATCTCTGATAGCCATGGATTTTTCAGAGGCCCATGAATAGTGCGAATGACCTCAAAATCCAGTGGGTTGTCGACGTCAATTTCGTTATCCTTTTCACCAGGAAGAACAGAGGCAAGAGCCTCTTCTTGAAATGAAGCTGGGATGAGATTAGTAGGGGTTGAACTTGGAGAAGATGGGTTCTCAGGAAGAGAGGATTCCATACCTGGTTCCTGGGTGTGATCAGTGGGAGATGAATTTCCAGATATAGGGACATTTTCAAGCCCAGATGCAGGGGCATCTTTGACGGGCTCTGGAACAAAGCTTTTCGGAGACGGAGGAGTAGTGGTCTCTGTGGAAACCGGTGTGGGAGTGAAGGTAAGAGTTGCAGCTGTATCAGTAGGTGCCAACCCCTCTCTAATCGGAGAAGAAGAAGGTGGGTCTGTGTCAGCGGGGGATACAGTGTCAGATGTCACTCCATCTCTGACAGCATTTGGATTAGCAGCGTCAGCCATGGATTTTTCAGAGTTTGGACTATCCGAATTATGGGAAGAAGACGATGATTTGCTTGGACTCCTAAATAGATTTTTGATGGAGGAAACAAACCGAGCCATGGAAAGGGAGATTATCATTGATCCTGAAACAAATATCAACCTCACAAATACTTTGAAAGATGTGAGAGATAGTGGGAGAGGTGTAATCGAGTGCCTGTAACTTAAATAGGGATTAAAAAGAGTCATAGTCAGGCACGCAAATCTAAGTACAAAGAGGAAGAGTTTTATTTGAAGTCCAATTAATTCCAAACTCTAGTTCAACCCACTAAATAAATCCATCAAGATTTTCAAGATTTTGGAAAAAAAATATCACTCTCAGATTATATATGGAAACCAAATCTCAGCAAAGAATCCAAAATCACCAGGACATGCAAAACCTAATATGCCTAATGCAACAAAAAAAAATGCACACAAGAGGTGAAGTGTGTTGTAGCAATGGATATAGGTTCAAATGTCGTCACATTTTGAGTCACACCTGTACTAACTGATTCAATGAATCGCAATCCGAAATCCCAGCTAATCAAATTTTCGAGTTTTCTTCAATTTTTCCAAGTCTCATGAGGGAGTTAACCAACAGGGAGCTTTCACTCAAATACCAAAGGTAGCTCTTTTTTTCACATGATCATGCCTTTTTGAACAGCAATATGCTTGAATAAATTAGTCACAAGGAATGGTTTCACACAATAGGTTGGTAGCTTTTTCCTAGAAGGCCTCCAAGCATGATCAAGACTTTATTCATAACTCAGCTGCTGTGAAAAATACCATTATCATTTTTTGAATTGGAGAGATCAACTCACACCAGCTTTCCAAGGGAGACAATATATGTGACTAGTTCGAACCATCAATCCACTTTTTGCAGATATGCATGATAAGCTTACAATGCAGGGATGTCTACAAAAAAAATTAAAAAGAAATAGAGGAGAGGAAAAGAGATGCAGCGTTTGGATGTCACAGTGGATGTGATGTGCAATGTTGTGACATCTCGTGTAATATTTCAGAGGACACACAAACCGAGATACTTCCTTAAATTGGATAATTTCTCAAAATCTAAAGCCTTGGTGAAGTTGTCTGCAAGCTGATTTTCAGTAGCAATATACTCAATTCGGATTGTATTTTTTTCAACTAAATCTCGAATAAAGTGATGTCTAATATCTATGTATTTAGTCAAGAGTGTTGGACAGGGTTTTTTGAAATATCAGTCACACTCATATTATCACAATAGACAATCAGTGTTTCACTTTGCAAACCATAGTCCTCAATCATTTGGTTCATCCATAAAAGTTGTGTGCAACAACTCCCAAATGCTACATATTCTGATTCAGCAGTCGAAAGAGATACACAATTTTGCTTTTTGCTATACCATGAGACCAAATTATTTCCCAAATAAAAACATCCACCAGTTATACTTTTTCGATCAACAACATCTCCAATCCAATCAGAATCACTAAATCCCATAAGATTAGTGTTAGTGTCTTTTGTGTACCAAATTCCCAAATCAGTTGTGCCCCCTACGTATCGAATAATACGTTTTAAGGCCTTTAAATGAGTAACCTTGGGATCAGATTGATAACGAATACAAAGACAAACACTGAACATAATATCAGGACGATTGGCAGTCAAGTACAACAAACTTCCTATCATGCTTCTATACAAGGTGTGGTCAACACTTTCAGCCACATCTTATTTACTCAATTTTTGACTCGACCCCATGGGAGTCTTCAAGTGAGAGGCATTTTCCAGATCAAACTTTTTCACAAGATTTTTGGTATACTTGCTTTGTGAGATAAAAATTCCTTTCTTTAATTGTTTAATTTGCAAGCCCATGAAGTAACTTAACTCACCTACCATACTCATTTCAAAAGTGGAGGACATGCAAGCAATGAATTCCTTTAATAGTTTATCAGAGGAGGAACCAAAAACAATGTCATCGACATAGATTTGGGCAATCATGATGTTCGGTTTTTCTTTTGAATGAACAATGTTTTATCAACTTCACCACGTTTAAAACCAAATTGAAAAAGGTACTCAGTTAGCCTACCATACCAAGCTCTAGGGGCTTGTTTGAGACCATAGAGAGCCTTTTAAGCTTATACACATGGTTAGGCTTAAAAGGGTCCTCAAAGCCTTTAGGCTGTTCAATAAAAGCTTCTTCATCTAGGAATCCATTTAATAAAGAACTTTTTGCATCCATTTGGTGAAGAGTTAATCCCAAGTAACATGCAATAGCAAGCAACAAACGTATGGACGCAATACGGGCTACAGGAGCGAAGGTTTCATCGAAATACACCCCCTCAACCCGTGTGTACCCTTGAGCAACTAATCGAGCTTTGTTGCGAACAGTTTTAGATTCATCTGTTTTATTTTTTAAAATCCATTTTGTACTAATGACATTAACATCCTTTGGCCTAGGGACCAAAAACCACACATCATTTTTGACAAATTGGTCTAGTTCCTCTTGCATAGCATGTATCCAAAATTCATCTTTTAGAGCTTCAACAACATTCTTAAATTCGAAATTGGACACAAAACAACATGTTCTCACATTAATACAATCAGTAGACAAGCAGACCATTCTTACCATATCACGATAGTTCACTCTACTTTTCCCTCTTGTCTTAATACCATTAGTAGTATTACCAATGATTTGAGACCGAGGGTGATTTTTCTGAATCCTTGTAGGTATGTCACTTCCACGATCCATGATTGGATTATTAGTTTCTTCAACTGGTCCATAGTTAGAATCAAAGTCTGACTCAGCTGCAGCAGACACGGATGTGGGCTCAGATGCCATCACATTTGGTTCTGCATTTGAGACAGCTGTGGATGGGACTTCAGTCACATTCTCAGTTACATCTGTTCTTACATCCTTCATTGAGGCAGTCTCAACAAATTTGAGCAGATCTCCAACATTATCTTCTTCACTCTTTCTTGCAATATCTGAGAGATCATCGAAGACAACATTTACAGATTCCATGATCATCTTAGTACTAACCTCCCCTTGGTCATCAAACTTGTTCCAAGATATCAAAAAAAATCTGCAAAATCTTAACAAGATATCTTGCACACGAGCATAGTGATATCGAATAATAGAGATACAATAACAAGTAACACATACTATGCTTTTAAACAAATCATTAAGGGTTTCATAGAACATGTAAGTTCAAATAAGCTTATAGGAAGCCATATAAGGCCTCTTTTGAAATTTGAAAATCCAAGAGCATATAGTTGAGACCTCATTTGAAAGAAGCATTTGAACAAGAGTTTTGACAAGAATGAATATGAGCAATCAAATGCATAATTTTGATATAATGAGAAAATCAAATTTTTTATCAAAATAAAATATAATCCTTTACAAGTCTCGGATAAAACAAGATTTATCGAATAGTACCTTTCCAAAATCGAAAAATCCTTTTAATGGCACTTGTATGAGATACTTTGAAATATCTCGAAAAGCAAGCACATAAGCATATGACAAAAATAAATCGAGTCTAAGAGATGAATAACAATGGTGAGTGTACCTCAATAGTTTATGTCTCTCTTGTCAAATAATGAGTGGATAACCATTGGTGAAAATATATAAATCCTACACAATTCTTAGAACAAGTCTTGCACACAAGAATAATTGTAATAGTGTAGGCTAGAGCAATGATATATGTCACAAGTATGCTTATGCCAAAAAAATCCATAAGAGATGATAAAACACTATAGTTTAAGCAAATGCACAAGAGTTTTAAAAATAACATGCAAGGTCCTCTTTTAAAAAAAATTAAGAACACTCAAATATATTGAAGACCTTAATTTTAAAAATAAATTTTTTTGAAAACTCATTTTGAAAAATTAGGCACAATTACAAACATGCATAATAACAAAATAAAATGCACATTTAAATGAGGAGATACGGTTTACCAATTACGCCATTTCCATGGGTTATGTCTTTCCCGTTGTTGATGGTATGGTGGTATCTTCCCCTTTGAAAATCATCTTGTAGATGACGGTTTCTCCAATTGCTCCATTTCCTAGGATTATGTCCTTCCCATTGTTGATAATGTCTTTCTCTTGGAAATTCATTGTGGTGATGTCTTATTCCTTGATCAAATGAGATGGTCATTTGATGTCTTCTTGGCGGTATGAATTTTCCTTGATTATTATCCCGCCGGGTACCTAATATGACATTGTTTTGTGGTACCCTCAAGTGTTTGGGTCCTTTGGGATTAGCTTTGAGACTTTTAGGTCTCCAATAATAATTAGAGTTATTTCTAGCTCGACAAGTATTTACCGTATGACCCTTTTTACCACAATAAAAACAAGTCGTAATTTTTGGAGCATAATGACCAACATGCATAGGGACTTGATTCTTTCTTATATGATTAACAATATTAGGCTTATTATCAAGTCCTTTATCACAATTATGAATATCAACAATATTGGACATTTTATTGGTACTCAAGTTGAATTTTAATAAATCCTTTTTCATGCAATTAATATCCTCAACAAGAGTACTATTTTCTTTCTCAAGGTTTCTAACCTTATCAAGAGTGGTGGTGTGAGCACATGATAGTGATTCATAGGAAGTAAATAAACTATCCTTTTCATTTTTCAAAACATCGAATTCCTTTTTCAAATTTTTGTATTTAACAAGCAAACATTGGAATTCATTTTGAAGTTCATCATAATCATTGAGCAAATCACTGTAATCATTTTTCAATTCATTATCATAAGAAGTAGAGGGTTTAGAACTTACCTCATTTTCTTCGAAGCCCATAAGACAACGTTCGTTTTCATCGTCGTCGGAAGTTGTCACTTTTGGAATCAAATTTACCAAGATTATCACGATCATTAAGAACATAGCACACACATCCAAAAACATGAAAATATTTGAGGTTCGGTTTCTTTCCCATAAGAATTTCATAAGGGGTCATAGAACATCCAGGCCTCAAATAAACACGATTTGCTATATGGCAAGCAGTGTTCAGAGCTTCACCCAAAACCTTTTTGAAAGTTTTTTAGAACTAAGCATGACACGGGCTATCTCTTGCAATGTACGATTTTTCCTCTCTGCCACTCCATTTTGTTGTGGAGTTTTAGGTGCGGAAAATTCATGAGAAATCCCCTTTCTATCACAGAAAGACGAGAAAGAAGAGTTCTCAAATTCTTTTCCATGTTCCGATCTAATTCTGGCAACAGTTAAATTATACAAGTTACAAACCTTTTTATGCCTACTTCTAAAGAAATCAAAAGTTTCAGACTTCTCACGTAGAAAATATGTCCAAGTGTAACGTCAATAGGACCCATGAGATCCATATGAACTAACTCCAGACATCTAGTGGTGTAAAAATGTGATGTCATTTGATGCGACACTCTCTTTTGTTTACCCCTTTGACAGCTTTCACACACACTGACACTTTTCATAGACAATTTAGGCAATCCAATGGCAGCTTCAAATTTCACAAGTTCCATTAGCTTTTTATGACTAACGTGACCTAATTTTTGATGCCATAGATCAGTGTCATTTGTGTGTGCCTTGTGACAGAGTTGCTCATTACAATACTGATAACAGTTGCCAGACGACCTCAAGCCAGTAAGGATACAAGTGTCAGAACCATCGAACACTTCACAAGAATTTTTGTTGAACTTTACATAGATATCATCATCACATAGTTGACTTATGCTGATGAGATTAGCATTAAGACCAACTACATGGAGCATATTATGTAGCTTGGGTAGTCCTTCAACGTTCAACGTCCCTTACCCAATTATCTTCCCTTTGGCTCCACCTCCATAGGTAACATTGCCACCATTGTAAACTTCATAGTCAGTTAAATACTCCAAGGTACCTGTCATATGTCGTGAGCATCCACTATCGAAGTACCAAGAACCTGCAACGTTAGATCTCAAGGAAGTATAGATAACATGACATTTAACATCAGATTTTTTAATCCAGACAGATTTTGAAAAATGATTACGAGGATGTCGTAACATCTGTGATGACATCTGACGTCCAGACCTTAGATCCGATTTCAGTTTATAACAGAATTGTTTAATGTGTCCAGGAACATGACAATAGTGACAAATAAAGTGGCGTTTCCATGGTTTAGACTTCTGGGAAAAGTTCCTTTTATTGTTGGAGGAATATGAGGATTCTCCTTGTTCTTTTGCTTTAACAAAAACCGGAGTTTTATACCCAAGGCCAGCTTTATCATCACTATCCAAGGAAAGTATATCATCCAGCTTTGCTTTCCCAGAATTAAACTTCTTCATGGTCTCAAGAGACTCTTCAAGTTTGGAATTTACCTTTTCGAATTCAAGTTCTTTCTTGGTGAGAGAGGCCTCCAACCTGGTAATCACTTCCCTTTGATCATCATTCTCCTTCTTGAGTCGATCATTCTCCTTTTTCAGTATTTCATTCACTTTAATCCTCTTTAGCCAATCCTTATACAGGTTCGCATACGTATCTTCCAGGCTTCCACCGTCAGATTCATCATCCTGTTCAAAATCATCAGGAGTAAAGGTAGAATTGAAGCAAAAACGGTTAGAGAAAGATAATAAATCTTGTTATTCAGATGTGACCTCAGATGTGATCGGAGAAGGTGTGATCACATCTCTGGCCACACCTCTGGCAACACCTGAAGGATTTATTTGGAGAGACTTTCGATCTTTCACCAAAGTGATCAGGACCTTGTTTTCTTCTTGTTCATTCTTCTCATTGTCAGATTCGTTATCACTCAAAGTCACACTCAGGCTCATTCCCTTTTTCATAAGAGTATTAGCACATTGGGCTGCATAAGTGACCATACCCAGTACATGCCCTACACCTAATGGAGTCAAGAGTTTTTGTGTCAGACTTGTTCGATTTATCTCCAGAAAAACGTTCTTGACTTTTATCAAAGGTGTTCTTTTGAGGGAACTTGCTTGGCTCAGACTTAAAAGGCTTTGTGAAATTTTGAGACTTTTTCTGAATTTTTAGTTTAAGGATCTTGTCGAACTTTTTCAAGTACATGGCCATAGAATCATCTCCTAGATCAGATTTTTCAATTTCATTGGTAAGATCAATAAAATCATTGGTAACTTTGGACTCAAGTTGAAAAGGAGACTCAATTTGAAAAGAAACTTTTTGACCCATACTCTCCATCTGTTGAGCCATATTCATCTCATAGGTTTGACGAATGCCAGCAAGTTTTTCGAGACTTAAAGAGGACGGATTGTGGGCTTCTTCTATGGATGAAAATTTGATATTGTACCTAATAGGAAGATATCTCATCATTTTGCTCACAAGATTTTCATTGGAGAGGTTCACCTAGGGCTTGAGCTTCATTGGCAATATCACACAGTTTGGCATTGTAAGTGGCAATATTCTCATCCTCACGCATTCTAAGGTTTTCAAACTTATTGGTGAGCAACCTAAGTTTGGTTTTTGCACACTAGCAGATCCCTCACAATGACTTTGCAGAGTATCACATGTATCTTTTGCAACAGTAAAATTTGCTATGATTTTGAACATATTTTGATCCACAGTACCAAAGATTGCCATCAATGCCTTTGAGTTATAGTTGGACAATGTTAACTCTTCATTAGTCCAATCAATTTCTCATTTGTCCTTGTAGTAACCTTCGATATCAATGAGTTTCGGAGGTGACCACCTAGTAAGGATTGTACGCCAGGCCCTTTCATTAATAGATTTGATGTAGGTCCAAACTTTGACCTTCCAAATAGAATAATTGGAGCCATCAATAATGGGGGGATGAAAAGTGGGGTTATTTTGAGTATCCATGCTAACAAACACTCAGGATCAACATTTAGTGTCGTCAAGTGTAGGCTCTGATACCAATTGAAAGAATTATAGCACGGATAAATAGTAAAAGTTTCGCAGAGTATAGATGTAATAGCAGATGTGGTCACATTCACAATGACATGCAGCGGAATTTGGAAAACAGTAACAAGACACGCGAATTAAAAATTGTCTCTACAAGCCAACTAGCTTGTAGACGTGCCAATATGGCGAAACTTTCCACTAGTAAAATCGTTTGATTTCGTATACAAAAATACTAAAGCCAACTAGTAGAAACTCAACGAAAAACTCCTATCTGGAGCATATCTGATCTATTTAATTCAACTCATCCAACAATAGACATGTGTGGACTACGTTAATCATAATACTAAAAATAATGGATAAAAAAGCTAACAAACACATCTGCAGGACTGAATGTGATCTCAGATGTAGTCACATTCGAGATCGCATCCAGGACAGTGAGACTCCTTGTGCTTGAATGACTCTTAATTCTCTCTAGACTCTTGAAACTCTGTGGTATTTCTTGTGTACAAATTATGCACGTCCTCTTCCCTTTATATAGCCATCTAAACCCTTCAAAAGACTTAATACACAAGGAAAGAAGATATATACAAATATATGACAAGTCAATCACTTATGTTAGGAAACAAGATAACTATCCAAGACTCCTAATATATCAATACCATATCAATATGATTTCTTCCCTAATCTAAATAAGTCATAATCATAGCATAAGTCTAGAAAGGCAAAACAATTAAAAGCACAATCTTTATAATTTTGAAAATTATATTTAAGAGATAAAAATCGCCCTAACACATATACATATCGTGCTCATATCGTGCCCAAAATCGTGCCATATCAATGCATATCGTGCCATATCGTGCCAACCTTTATCGTGTCATATCGTGACATATCATGCATATCGCGCATATCGTGCCATATCGTGTCAACCTATGTCGTGCCATATCGTGCCCAAAATCGCGCCATATCATGCATATCATGCATATCGTGCCGTATCGTGTCAACCTATATCGCGCATATCGTGTCATATCGTGCATATCGTGCCAACCCCTATCGTGCCCAAATCGTGCCCATATAAAAAAACACGATAATTTATTTAAAAATAAAAAAATCGAAGTTATTTTAAAATCAAAAAATTACAAAAAAAAATAATAATGAAAATGTTTTTAAAAAAATTATACACTTTTTTTAAAACATTTTTCATTTATTTAAAGTATATTAAATTATAAAATAATAAAAACACAAAATTATTTTCAAAAAGTTGTGTTTTTATGATAAACGATTTTATAAAAATCTGATTTTCTTTTAAAAAAATTAAAACTTGTGTTAAAAATCTAAAAATAAAGAAAGTATATTTATGTGAGAGAGAAATATGTGAGAGAGAAAGTATCAAGGGTATTTGGATAAAAGAACTACAAAATTGGGTAGAAAACTTAGTTTTTTATCTTACATGTCATAAAACTTTTTGTCCTATCCCAAATGGGTAGTTCAATTTGGTCTTATTATATTTTCAGAGTGGTTAAGCACATTATCAAGCATATTAGTAGCCCAGAAGACACGAATTAATTCAGGTTCAACAGGATTTTAGTGTTGTGTACAGATCTAAGCACCATACACAAAAATCACTTTTAACCTTTTTTTTTGGCACATTTAGATTTTCTTTTCCTTCCCCAAAATACTTGTTAAAGTCAAGATGATAGTCCAAGAACTTGTCAAGCTCAGTATGAATAAGTTAAAAATCACAAGTTTATGTTCTGATGTCTTAGCGGTTTACTTTAATGAAAAGAAGGAAACAAAATTTCAGGCATAACTCATTCCCTGAAAATACCAAACATTACACTGAACTAAACAAATCTCAGGAACATTCCACATCTACAAAGCCGAATGGATTGGTCTTCCTTGATTTGCAAGATACATGCACAATAGTAGACTACAAAAGATTTCCATTCCTCAAAATATTAGAACAAGATGAGACTTAAGGGAACCGGTTGTCATTAATCTCCTATTCAGTCCCAGTTTCTCAGTTACTTAGGAAAATTCATTTCACTTCAATAACCATGATATTAATAGAAAATGGAAGGGTAAGTACCGTCAATGTATCCGCCATTCCTGATTCCAACAAATCATCGTGCGCTGCTTGATTAGCATTAGCTGATGTGATTCTCCTCACTTCCGTTTTCAAATTGTTCAAATCCGTTTTATATCCCCTCAATTTGGCAGGAAGTGTAGCTTTCACATTTGGGGGTAAGTTTCTAGCTTCTAGATCCATTTTACGTAAGTACGATATTGAGACCATGATTGTTAGTGTATAGATTCAAAAGGACATAGATATTTACTAATTACATGTCTGTTAGTAGTATGTTACCAGTGCCTCAGCATCCTCCAATCCTCCTCTAATTTCAGATTTTTTCTGTTTCTTCTGTTCTGCAATTGTGAAAGATGGCGTCATCACCAATATGAGCAGCAAATTAAAGTCAATTACACAGAAAGATACACAGAGCTCTAGTTCTTAAACATGAAAAACCCCATTTTGCATTAACTGGAAAACTAATTGTGTCCATTGCACCATCTGAAATACAAAAAGACACCATCTGAAATACAAAAAGAGTCTGATCTAGCAAATTGGGGAGGAAATGTCGTTACAGATTCTTGTTGACTCCCCGGAAGAAGAAGAAAAACTTAAATAAGTTACTTTACATGAAAATGGAAGAGTATGGAACTATTGAACAATATCAATGTGCTTAAACTATCATATAGAGAAAAGTAAGAAGGAGATCACTTCATAATATGAATGTGGCGTATTCTTCCCTTCTTCTTCTTTTTTTTTTCTATATTCTCTCTCTAAAAAAATCCAAAACACTGCAATTGGATATGGAAAGATTTCCATTTTCGTTCCAATGGAAGAATCTTTTTAACCAAACATACAATTGTTTATAAAAATTTTCAAAAAATATATTATTCTCTCACTTTCACTTTTTATCATTTTTTCTCTTACCAATCACATGAACACATTTTTTCATAAAAACTAATCATTATTACACATTCTCCCACACATTTTACTATTCACGCACTCACATTTCTAACTATCAATCATACCCAATTATTATTTTACTATTTTTAAATCAAATTAACTTCCATCATTACTTTTTCATCTCACATCCAATCACACTCTCAAAATTCATTTTTTTCTTCCAATTTTTTTTTACAATTATTATCAAGCAAAATGAAAATTTTCAATTAAAATGAAAGCATATCCAATCGCACTCTAAGGTTTTGATTGTTTGTGAAATATTTTCCAAAATTTTTAGTTTTGAGCGAAATTGTTTTTGGAGGTGTGATTGTTTGTGGAAGAAATGAGAAATTTTCAAAGAAAATCTCATTTCTCTCTAAAATTAACTCATTTTTCTGTTTCAATCTAACACTTCTCAATATCCATTTATACTATTTATTTCTCTCTAAAATTAACTCATTTTTCTCTTTCAATCTCACACTTCCCAATATCCACTTATACTATTTATTTCTCTCTCCTTTCCTTATTCATATAAAGAATTCAGATAATTTCTTTAATTTAACACTATTTTATTATTTTTCTTTTATTCTTGATAACAAAATGTATAAAATAAGATCCATATTGCCTATTTTTGGATTATTTTTTCATTTTTATTCATTTTTCTTACATTATGTTATATGCTATTTTTCTCACAGAAATTTTCACAAACAATCAACATCTCTAAAAGATTTTCCATCACATCAACACCATCATTATTTTTTCTCCACACATCCAAATCTCACTTTTAAAAAAAAAATTCACCACTATTCTCTCAAAAAATGAAAATAAACGAAATGAAAGCACAACCAATCACAAACTAATATTCTTCCCATTTTCCCTCCCCCACCAGCCGCCCCTCCCCTCTGCCCCCTCCCCCTCCCAGGCAAGTTGTTTTCTTCTCCCATGAGGATGCAAGCCATTATGGTGACCTCATATGGATGTTCAGGTTATTGCACCGCCATGAAGGTAGGTGATGGCCGGAAATTTCTGGTCGTTCGGCTAGAACCCCTTGTATGATATTTTTCTTCTCTGGTTCATGATCCGGGCTTGGGGTATTTTTTTCGTGGTGCAGGCCAACAATGAGATGATGGTAGATTTGCGGGGAGCGGTGGTGCCGGGATGTGGCGGTGGATTTGGGGAAGGGAGAGACTCTTTTTTTCTTTGTTTGTTAGGTTGTTATTTTGTTTCTTTATTTTTATTTTGTTGCTAAGTTGTAGTTTTTTTATTTTATTTGTGTCTTTTCTTTTCCCGGTTGATTTACGAAACTCGTAGGCGGATTAGTTTTATATCTTCTGTAGTATATAGTGATTGCTCGTGCCCAGTTTTGGTTTTTTTTAGTGTTTTACAGTCTCCATTAAGGACTGCTGAAGTCTCCCAGCGTGGGAGTGTTCTTAGTTTTGGGTGTGGAGTTTTTAGTTTGTGAAGTGGATCTGAATTGGTCTTACCAATTCCCCGTTTGCCTTTTCTTTAGTCAAATTGGCCCATAGCCAGTTGGCTACGTTTGTAGTTATAATTCTAGTTTTTGAGTTGTTCCAATAAAAAACTATCGTTCGGAAAAAAAAAATTAATATGATTGTAGCGCTCACTTACGGGACGTTGTATTGAAGCATTCAAAAACTAGGATTTTCTGGAGATCAATGTAAGTTTATGTACCATATGTATAAACTGAGCTTTTAAGTCCCCATGATATAATTACAGTTGTAACAGTGACTTAACATTTCATTGTGAATGGATACAGATCTCCCATTTCTGGATACTTTTAAGCGATAAACCGAAAGTGGAGAGATCAATGGCATAGTTTTGGTGTGAGAATGACTCCAAATCTTCATTGAGTTGAAAACTTAATCTCTTTCGGATTCATGAAACAACTCTCAAAATCATAATAAAGTTAAGCAATAAAATAAATGTAAAGAAATACATTGCTTCTATTAATCAATCAGCACTGCATTTAAGGCCAAGTGCCAAAGTATTTAAACAGAGCCCAATATTTCTATTTTTTATGTTTTCAAAAATGGATAAAACTGTGTCCCCTAGCATTTGATATGATGATTTTCTTGTTTTCTCCATCTTATGTTTAATTTATTATGTTCTTTTTAATGTGGTGACTGGTGTTATGACAAATTATGCTTATGGAGGAAGTTAGACTCATCTTTTGCCCCCACGAAAATCTCAGAAAGGTGTTTTTTTTTTTTTATCGAAACAAAAAGGTGTCTTCGATACACAAATATAATGATAAGTTAAATGATCAATATGCCAAACTAATGTAATTTTCAATGTGGTATATGACTTTTCATATTTTCACCCTTTGATATTCCATATATAAAATGCATTTAAGTGGCTAACTATATCCATTTATTTCTTATTCACCCGATATTGGTTTTGAGAAATTCAAAATGCTAAACTCATCAACGCGCAGTGTAAATTACATTTATCTCATTTATTTTATACAACAAATAAATAAACTCGCTTCACTAATTGGTCAAAATCGGGTCAAAAACCAATTTCAACAATCTCCCGCATGAATAAAAATAAAATGCATGAGTATGCAGATACTAAAGAGAGTTCAAACATAAAGTTATTGCATCGGGAGAGGTAGCTTGTGGCTTTGAACCTTCCTTAGTAGAATATTATCGGATTTACTAGGCTGCACAGTGATGCGATTGTAAGTCCAAACGGCTACAATAATCTAGAGGGGGGTGAATAGATTATCTCCATCTTTTCGATTATGCCCTCTTTTTCGAATCAAATATGTCAAGACAAGAATAAAGATGCGGAAATTAAAATACACACGTCGATTTATAGAGCTTCACCCCACCTAGGGACTACGTTCTCTGCCACCCCAGTATATCCGGGATGGGTTTCGAAAAAGAAAAAGAATTTTATTAATTATCACAATTAATACAAATTCAACTTATAACAACACCTTGAAGAGCACCACACTCTTCTTCAACACCACCTTAGAGATTACCACAATCTCTCTTGAAGATTACCACAATCTTCCTTCAACGGCACCTTGTGAAGATTACCACAATCTTCAACCTTGAAGAATACCACACTCTTCAATAAGAAGATCACCACAATCTTCTTGCACCTATCATCTAGATCATCCAAGTGTGTTCTTACTACAAGAACACTCACAAGGATATATTGTGTTGAATGATAACCCAAAAATTCAAGATTACAACTCAATAATGAATGATACAAATTTGAGTGCCAGTTTAATCAAGAAATAAGCCTAGACCTCAAGAATGTGAAAGTGATAAGCTAGGCAAATTACAACAAAAATAATAACAATGAAGAACAAATGTGTTTGCTTGAATGTATCATGTTGTACTGTAGTGTTCTCTCTCTTTGTTGTGCTTCAAATCTTCCTCTATTTATAGGAGATGATTGATCATTGATAGGCTCCTTTTGAGAACTGATTTCTACAAAAACAATTGCAATTAAAATCAAGATTATAACTGTTAGAAATCAACCCCATAAATTAGGGAAAAGTTGTCTGCTGCACAACGGTTAGAATTTTGTTGTCAAACCATAGGGCGACCGGTCGCGCACAAATAGAAGTTTGAAAACAATATAGCAAAATAACATAGGGTGACCGGTCCAGGGGGGTCCGACCGGTCGCCCACCCCTTGGGCCGGTCGCCCCTCCCCAAATTTTCATTACAGTGCGTTCTGTAATGTTCCCAGGTACCGGTCGCCTTCTAGGTCGACCGGTCGACCTCTGGGTTTTTCTTAAACGTCTCGTTTCTGTTTCAAAACCAATCTTCCAGATACGGGTTGTCCGGTTGAACACGAGACAAAAGTATTGTCCAATATTTTATCGAAAATAACCTTCAAGAAATACGCTGAAAAATAGTAAAAATATTTTAAACCGATCGGGAGTATTGGGACAACATTTAGAAACATTGTTTTGATGTAAAAGCATATTAACACAAAATCATTGAAAGTGTTGTCCAATTTTTGTCTAAAATAAATTCGAAGAAATACTCCGGAAAATTAGTAACAAACAATTTAAATCATTTAGGAGTATTTGGACAACATTCAAAACATTGTTTTGGTATAAAAACAAAATCATCAAAATCATGATAAAACCATTTATCAAACAATCTCCCCCTTTTTGATGATTACAAACCAAAATAATTTAACGAGGTCAATTTTGAAAACAAAATAATTTTACCGGTTAAAAATGAACTATCCGTTGTGAGCGACAACATTCCACGCAACATTAAACACAAAGATGGGAGTATAGATACAAAAACATTTAACCAAAAGCTCCCCTATCAACATGCACAACAAGAGTAATATAGAAGCAATCAACCAAAAGCTAAAAGCTCAGCTTTTACATATTGAGCTTAAGAATCAAGAGCTTATAAGCTCCCCCTGTCAACAAAACATCATTAGACATGAATATGAGTCCATAATACATCAAATGGACTAAGTATAATCCACAACTTATGGCTTCTAATAGCCACAGCTTATAGCTTCTTTTCTCGAGCTTATTTTAGCTTCTTTAAGCTAATAAGCTTATAACCTGTTTCTCCCCCTTTGGAATCATCAAAAAGAATGTTAGCACGATAAAAACATCATAATATCATATCAAAGTACGCAACTTATGCGATGTATCGATCATATGACTTGTAGAAGCTTATGAAAACTCATTTGATTTGCAAAACATGATCTCTATAAATATATAAAACTTTTGAAATCGAGAGAATCATGTAGGTGATGAATTTTTCATTGAAACGTTTTATCGAACACTTGGCGGGTGTCAAAAATTGAAGAAGATATATATCGCCCTTGTA
This sequence comes from Rehmannia glutinosa, assembly GCA_016081115.2. Taxonomy (NCBI): domain Eukaryota; kingdom Viridiplantae; phylum Streptophyta; class Magnoliopsida; order Lamiales; family Orobanchaceae; genus Rehmannia; species Rehmannia glutinosa. The sequence goes on from CM071930.1 coordinate 56,981,002, forward strand.
AATGTAATCAAGCCAAGCTTTTCATCACCAAAATCAATTTTCCAACAACAATCATCATTCACAACACAATTATACAAGAATTCCAACAACAATCAATACATAGGCATTTTCTCAAGGGTTCACAACATAGGCATTTTCTCATAGTGGGCGACCGGTCAGGGTCATAGGCAACCGGTCAAGGTGCTGGGCGGCCGGTTGGCCTCTCCCCTGGCAGCCCACTGGTTCAGTTTGTTTTGCAAAACTCCGAAATTTGATCCAAAAATCTGATTTTTTACCCCTAAGTTTTAAAAACGTGTAAAATGCAAACGTAAACCTTATTCAATATACATTATGTCATAATCAAGCTCGAAATGAGGTAAGAGACTCGGCGGTTAATAATTTAAAACAAATATCCGCGAGTTATCTTTGAGACGGAATTAAACACATCTCAACTTATCGATTTTAGAAACACAATCCCTTAAAAAAATATCGAATTTCAATATGTTTAGTTCGATTATGACGAACCATATTTTGAAAAAATTATAATCACCGGACTTGTTATCCCGAAAAATATGGACGTTTTGAAGTCGAGCATATAGACATATGACATAGAAAATATCGAGTTTAAAGAAGTAATAAACGTAGATAAACATACGTCGAACTTGCTTGTCAATATGCCTTCCTCAACCTTTGTCAATTTTACATTGGTAGCCATAGAGGTTGAGATGGTTCTTCCTTCTTCAATGCCTAACATCTTCAAAGGTTCTATTGTATACTGTGAAATATAATCACCTCATTGTTTAACTTGAATTCCAATGAAGAAATATGAGCTCCCTCATTATGCTCATCTCAAGTTCACCTTGCATCAACTTAGAAAACATCTTTGAGCTACTAACCTCCCCTTGGTCATCAAACTTGTTCCAAGATATCAAAAAATTTCTGCAAAATCTTAACAAGATATCTTGCACACGAGCATAGTGATATCGAATAATAGAGATACATTAACAAGTAACACATACTATGCTTTCAAACAAATCATCAAGGGTTTCATAGAACATGTAAGTTCAAATAAGCTTATAGGAAGCCATATAAGGTCTCTTTTGAAATTTGAAAATCCAAGAGCATATAGTTGAGACCTCATTTGAAAGAAGCATTTGAACAAGAGTTTTGACAAGAATGAATATGAGCAATCAAATGCATAATATTGATATAATGAGAAAATCAAATTTTTTATCAAAATAAAATTTAATCCTTTACAAGTCTCGGATAAAACAAGCTTTATCGAATAGTGCCTTTCCAAAATCGAAAAATCCTTTTAATGGCACTTGTATGAGATACTTTGAAATATCTCGAAAAGCAAGCACATAGGCATATGACAAAAATAAAACGAGTCTAAGAGATGAATAACAATGGTGAGCGTACCTCGATAGTTTATGTCTCTCTTGTCAAATAATGAGTGGATAACCATTGGTGAAAATATATAAATCCTACACAATTCTTAGAACAGGTCTTGCACACAAGAATAATTGTAATAGTGTAGGTTAGAGCAATGATATATGTCAGAAGTATGCTTATGCCAAAAAAATCCATAAGAGATGATAAAACACTATAGTTTAAGCAAATGCACAAGAGTTTTAAAAATAACATGCAAGGTCCTCTTTTAAAAAAAAAATTAAGAACGCACAAATATATTGAAGACCTTAATTTTAAAAATATTTTTTTTTGAAAATTCATTTTGAAAAATTAGGCACAATTACAAACATGCATAATAACAAAATAAAATGCATATTTAAATGAGGAGATACAGTTTACCAATTATGCCATTTCCATGTGTTATGTCTTTTCCGTTGTTGATGGTAGGTATCTTCCCCTTTGAAAATCATCTTGTAGATGACGGCTTCTCCAATTGCTCCATTTCCAAGGATTATGTCCTTCCCATTGTTGTTAATGTCTTTCTCTTGGAAATTCATTGTGGTGATGTCTTCTTCTTTGATCAAATGAGATGGTCATTTGATGTTTTCTTGGCGGTATGAATTTTCCTTGATTATTATCCCGCCGGGTACCTAATATGATATTGTTTTGTGGTACCCTCAAGTGTTTGGGTCCTTTGGGATTAGCTTTGAGACTTTTAGGTCTCCAATAATAATTAGAGCTATTTCTAGCTCGACAAGTATTTACCGTATAACCCTTTTTACCACAATAAAAACAAGTAGTAATTTTTGGAGCATAATGACCAACATGCATAGGGACTTGATTCTTTCTTATATGATTAACAATATTAGGCTTATTATCAAGTCCTTTATCACAATTATTAATATCAACAATATTGGACATTTTATTGGTACTCAAGTTGAATTTTAATAAATCCTTTTTCATGCAATTAATATCCTCAACAAGAGTACTATTTTCTTTCTCAAGGTTTCTAACCTTATCAAGAGTGGTGGTGTGAGCCATGATAGTGATTCATAGGAAGTAAATAAACTATCCTTTTCATTTTTCAAAACATTGAATTCCTTTTTCAAATTTTTGTATTTAACAAGCAAGCTTTGGAATTCATTTTGAAGTTCATCATAATCATTGAGCAAATCACTATAATCATTTTTCAATTCATTGTCATAAGAAGTAGAGGGTTTAGAACTTACCTCGTTTTCTTCGAAGCCCATAAGACAACGTTCGTTTTCATCGTCATCGGAAGTTGTTGGAAGCTCATCCCATGTTATTGGGTTTGATTTTGTATCTAATTGAGAAGTAGATTCTTTTGAGTGGCTCCTTTCATTTGCATATACTTCTTCTAATTTTATCCATGCTTCATGTGCCGATCGAATTCCTACAATATCATCATATTCCAAAATGGTAAGTGAACAATAAATAACATTAAGAGCTTTACCATTTAAAGAGATGATTTTTTTTTCTTCATCATTGAGCTCCTTGAGAACTTTGGAGGTGCAAGGTGTGTCTTTCATCGGAATGGATTCACCATTGACGACCGTGTTCCAAATATCGAACCCGCAACCTTGTAGATAGCATTCCATTCTTTCTTTACAAAATGTATAATTTTTGGAATCAAATAGTGGTGGCTTGGTGGTGGAGGCGCCGGTAGGGTAGACTTCCTTCGTAGCCGATGATCGTTCCTCTTTACTCGTGATGTGGAACGAGCTTGCCAAAGAGTTTGGCTTTGATACCACTTGTAAGTCCAAATGGCTACGATAATCTAGAGGGGGTTTGAATAGATTATCTCCATCTTTTCGATTATGCCCTCTTTTTAGAATCAAATACGCCAAGACAAGAATAAACGTGCGGAAATTAAACAACACACGTCGATTTATAGAGCTTCACCCCACCTAGGGACTACGTGCTCTACCACCCCAGTATATCCGGGATGGGTTTTGAAAAAGAAAAAGAATTTTATTAATTACCACAATTAATACAAATTCAACTTACAACAACACCTTGAAGAGCACCACACTCTTCTTCAACACCACCTTGGAGATTACCACAATCTCCCTTGGAGATTACCACAATCTCCCTTGAAGATTACCACAATCTTCCTTCAACGGCACCTTGTGAAGATTACCACAATCTTCAACCTTGAAGAATACCAAATTATTCAACAACTTCAAGAGCACCACACTCTTCAATAAGAAGATCACCACAATCTTCTTGCACCTATCATCTAGATCATCCAAGTGTGTTCTTACCACAAGAACACTCACAAGGATATCTTGTGTTGAATGATAACCCAAAAATTCAAGATTACAACTCAATAATGAATGATACAAATTTGAGTGCAAGTGTAATCAAGAAATAAGCCTAGACCTCAAGAATGTGAAAGTGATAAGCTAGACATATTACAACAATAATAATAATAATGAAGAACAAATGTGTTTGCTTGAATGTATCTTGTTGTGTTGTAGTATTCTCTCTCTTTGTTGTGCTTCAAATCTTCCTCTATTTATAGGAGATGATTGATCATTGATAGGCTCCTCTTGAGAACTGATTTCTACAAAAAAATTGCAATTAAAATCAAGATTATAGCTGTTAGAAATCAACCCCATAAATTAGGGAAAAGTTGTCTGCTGCACAACGGTTAAAATTTTGTTGTCAAACCATAGGGCGACCGGTCGCGCACAAATAGAAGTTTGAAAACAATACAACAAAATAACACATGGTGGCCCGGTCCGGGGTCGAGGACTGTGCAGCGGGGGTCCGACCGGTCGCCCTTCCCCAAATTTTCATTACAGTGCGTTCTGTAATGTTCCCAGGTACCGGTTGCCTTCTAGGTCGACCGGTCGACCTCCGGGTTTTTCTCAAACGTCTCCTTTCTGTTTCAAAACCAATCTTTCAGACACGGGTTGTCCGGTTGAACACGAGACAAAAGTGTTGTCCAATATTTTATCAAAAATAACCTTCAAGAAATACTTCGAAAAATAGTAAAAACATTTTAAACTGATCGGGAGTATTAGGACAACATTTAGAAACATTGTTTTGATGTAAAAGCATATTAACACAAAATCATTGAAAGTGTTGTCCAATTTTTTTCTAAAATAAATTCGAAGAAATACTCCGGAAAATTAGTAAAAACAATTTAAATCATTTAGGAGTATTTGGACAACATTCAAAACATTGTTTTGGTATAAAAACAAAATCATAAAAATCATGATAAAACCATTTATCAAACAGCGATGTCTTGAACTATTCAGTTGTTTATGTAAACCAAAAAAACAGTATCCACATAATATCTTCCCTAACACCATTTGGTTCTCACGGTTGTATTGATTTTGGCCCTGGACAACATCTTGGATTCATAAGTGTAATACCAGGGATTTTATATAATTGAGGATAAAATCAGGGTTTGACTAGAACCAATTTTTGGGAATGATTTAGAATTTTCGAAACCCTAAATTTTCTAATTGTGAATTTTAAATTTCTGATTTTATTTCCAGAATAAAGGAAAGTCAATTTTTACAAAAGGGAAAATCGTGTTCAAAAGAGAAAGAAATCAAATATGCCTTTACGGCAAGTAAATCAAGTATTTTTGGTAATAAAAGTTCAGCAAATTATCTTACCATATATCCCTTGAATCCTTGGCCTATAAATTGAAAGCTCCCCTAGGGTTATTATTCACAATTTTCTACACCAAGCAAGAAGATAAATTCTTCTTCTCCTTCTTCCTCTAAAACCGCCACCACCATCACCGCCGTGCTTCACCGCCGCCGCCACCGGCACCTCCACCATGGCCACCACCTTCTCAAACTTTAAGCCCCATAACCAAAACCCAAGATAAAAACCAAGGAAGGAGAAAGAGAAATAAAGGAAGCCAGAGAAGCCAGCTGCTGCCATGACCGTCGATCGCCGCCATCGGTTCGCAATCGGAGATGAAAGAGATAGGAGAAAGGAGACGAGGAATCTGAATTCTTGGCTTTCACGTTTGCATTTATTTCATGAACCTATTGCATTCAAGGTGGGGTTTACTACTTATGTCTATTTTAAATGCCTTGTATGATTGTTATATGCATGTGCACGTTAAACATGACATGACACGAAGGTACTTAATTGTACAAATATGAAAGTACTTAATTGTACAAACACGAAGGTACTTAATTGTACAAGCATGAATGTACTAAATCATACAAACACGAAGGTACTTAATTATACAAACATGAAGGTACTTAATGTACAAACACGAATGTACTTAATTGTACATGCATGAACGTACTTAATTGTACACCCACAGTTGGCATCCGGGCATTGTATGATCAAAGCATGAAAAGTATAGGTGTGTATGCAATAATAATTATGCTTGTGTATTTAATTTAGATATTGCGTCCCCACTGGGTTGTTGAATGCTCACCCCATGTTTATTCCCCACAGATGAATGAAGGAGTTGGAGCGTAGCAAAGGGAATGGTGGAAGTCGATCAAGAACTTAAAGGGCCCCTTATTTTGATTTATTTAATGATGTTAGAAACTAAATAGTTTTTATGGATTTTTGTTTTAAAATTTTTGGACACGGTTTCCATGAGTATTTCACATTTATGACAAGTCGTAGTATGTATTTCCCTTTAAAAATGCGCTTAAATCAAGCTTGGGCTTATTTTTCAGTACTTTAATAAATCACAAATCGCATATTGTTATTTTATGAAATTGGGATGTTACAAAGTGGTATCAGAGCAGGTCTATCTTTCCTGTACACTTGAAAAATTATTTGAAAAAAATGGGTCTTGATTTTTATGAAGATGATTACTTTCAAATAAAATAATGTGATGAAGAAGTCGACTTATTCACCGCCTCATGCTCTGTTGACTCTAAAAAAGAAAAAGGTATTATCATGTACATTGTTAATTTCATGTTCACTATACTCACACATGCTATGATTTAGTCATATTGATAGATGTAAGAGATTGTTTTTCTTAAAAGCAAACAAAACACTAAGTATCCAGGCTTTCTAATTTTAGGTAAGAAATCAAATTTCGAGTACGAAATTATTTTTAAAGGAGATAGTATGTAATACCGGGGTTTTCACATAATTGGGGATAAAATTAGGGTTTGACTAGAACCAATTTTTGGGAATGATTTAAAAATTTTGAAACCCTAAATTTCCTAATTAGGGATTTTTAATTTCTGATTTTATTTCCAGAATAAAGGAAAGTCAATTTTTACAAAAGGGAAAATCGTGTTCAAAAGAGAAAGAATCAAATATGTCTTTATGTCAAGTAAATCAAGTATTTTTGGTAATAAAATTTCAGCAAATTATCTTACCATATATCCCTTGAATCCTTGGCCTATAAATTGAAAGCTCACCTAGGGTTATTATTCACAATTTTCTACACCAAGCAAGAAGATAAATTTTTCTTCTTCCTCTAAAACCGCCACCACCATCACCGCCGTGCTCCACCGCCGCCATCACACCTCCACCATGGCCACCACCTTCTCAAACCTTAAGCCCCATAACCAAATCCCAAGATAAAAACCAAGGAAGGAGAAAGAGAAATAGAGGAAGCGAGAGAAGCTGGTTGCTGCCATGATCGCCGATCGTCGCCATCGGTTCGCAATCGGAGATGAAAGAGATATGAGAAAGGAGACGAGGAATCTGAATTCTAGGCTTTCATGTTTGCATTTATTTCATGAAACTATTGCATTCAAGGTGGGGTTTACTGCTTATGTCTATTTTAAATGTCTTATATGATTGTTATACATATGTGCATATTAAACATGACATGACACGAAGGTACTTAATTGTACAAACATGAAGGTACTTAATTGTACAAGCATGAATGTACTTAATTGTACAAACACGAATGTACTTAATTGTACAAGCATGAAGGTACTTAAATGTACAAACACGAAGGTACTTCATTGTATACGCATGAACGTACTTAATTGTATACCCACAATTGGCCTCCGGGCATTGTATGATCAAAGCATGAAAAGCATAGGTGTGTATGCAGTAATAATTATGCTTGTGTATTAAATTTAGATATTGTGTCCCCACTGGTCTGTTGAATGCTCACCCCATGTTTATTCCCCAAAGATGAATGAAGGAGTTGGAGCGTGGCAAGGGGATGATGGAAGTCGATCAAGAACTTAAAGGGCCCCTTATTTTGATTTATTTAATAATGTTAGAAACTAAATAGTTTTTATGGATTTTTGTTTTAAAATTTTTGGACACGGTTTCAATGAGTATTTCACATTTATGACAAGTCGTAGTATTTATTTCCCTTTAAAAATGCGTTTAAATCAAGTTTGGGCTTATTTTTCAGTACTTTAATAAATCGCAAATCGCATATTGTTATTTTATGAAATTGGGATGTTACAATAAGTGTTTCGCTGAAGCGGCCCATCTTCACACTTATATAGGCGATCTCCTATTAAGAGTATCCTACCATACTCCACTTCTTTCAAGTATACGAATTATTAAAAGTTTATAACTTAACTTCACCACATTCTGCAGGTTTTTCCACTTTGATAGGAATGAACTGTAATATGTTCCAAGTGTTTATCCGATTATTCATAACTTAGTTGTCTCATTGAACCAAGGTCTTGGGATCTCCAATTCACAAGGTTGGGTTACCTCTATGAACACTCTTATTTTGTGGATTTTAAGTTCATTCCTTTCGATAAGCAGTATATTTGATATCTATTCAAACTTTAATTAGTTAACAGATTCGCTAGGTTTTCTTTCGATTTGATGTAATTAATTGTAATAACCCCATTTGAGATAAATTGCCCAACGGTATCATGTCTTCGACGTATATGTCGAGACTTACCGTTGTACATAATATTTTGAGCTCTTCCTATAGCTGACTGACTATCACAAATTTTCTACTCTTTTGGGGGATCTTTCTTCCTTGCCTCAGGAAGGTGTTGAGTGTCTTATGGAGGATTCATTCTTATTTCTTTTATAATTCTTATTGAAGAACTTGTTGAATCTTTTAACTATTAGGGCTATATCCCCTTTGTCTATGATGTCCTTGGATTCTGTGCTTTTTGATTCTCTAGCCACCAGAGCAGCTGTCTTGGGCACAACTATCTCTTCTTGCTCCTTTCTTCTGAGCTCGAATTCATAAGGCTTTAAGTCTGAGAATAACTTATGGTTGGAGATCCTTGTTAAGTCCATAGAATGCCTAAGAGTCATCACCTTCATTTCCCACTCAGCTGGGACAGACTTAAGAATTTTCAGACACATTTCTTTTTGTGTATATTTTTTTTCCAAGAGCTAAAAGCTCATTTGTGATCTCAGTGAATCTGGTATCCAACTAATCCAGCGTTTCACATGTAAACATTTTGAAGTTTTCAAACTTCTGAACAACAACTGTCAATTTGTTTTCCTTAATCTGCTCTGATCCTTCGCAGATTAGAGTCAGCTTTTCCCATATTTCTCGAGCAGTCCTACAAGATTTAACCTTGTTAAACATTATTTTGTCAAGAGTTTTATATAAAATATCTTTGGCCACATTGTCCAAGTTACATCTTTTTCAATCTTCATTTGTCCATTCGCTCCTCGATTTTTCAACTATAGCAGTCTTTTTAGCTGCATCATCCTCAGCAGCTCTTACAGTTGTGTCCACCTTGGTGATTCTTATGGATCCATCTTCTATGAAAAACCACATTTCATCATGCAGTGCTGAGAGATGTGCCTACATGCGAATTTTCCAATCGTCAAACTCTTCCACAGTAAACATGGAAATACGAGATAGATTTGCTTCCATGATAATAACTTTGAAGGAAAGTTTTAAAAACTGTCAAGTGTTGATCTTTTGAAAGATTGAGTTCTAGTTCAGTAACCAGTGCGGAAAGTTCTTTGAACCAACTGCTCTGATACCACTTGTAGGTCCCAAGGGGTGTTAAGTTAAGTCTAGAAGGGGGGTGAATAGACTTAACCAATTTTTCGATTTTAAACTTAAATCAGAGATTTACACAAGTAAAAAACTTAGTCATTTTAAGACAGCTAGGTTCAACCTCAACAGGAGAGTTAATCACTCATCAGACTCGACTGAGCTGTTGATTAAGTAACTTAGCTAAATGAAGTGAGCTCTTTTAAAAATATAGTTTACTTGGTTTTATTAGCGGAAGTCTTACACCCTTTTTGTAAAATAATTTTACAACACTTGTTTTTAGCTTAAGTTATTATCAGTTGAGTTGGGCAAATATATATATTAGCGGTTTTAAAGATTGTTCGCCTTATTTTTAGCTTCACCGCAAGTGTACGGTGTACATTATAGGAAAAGGGTAGCAAGGTCGTATCCACGGAGACTAATAAATTAATATGCTAAGTATTGATCTAAGATAGTCTTATTTTTATTTAGACGATCTAAATCGGATGATTGTTGTATTGAGATTAAGACAATTTAAATCACTAAAACACAAGATTAAGATAATACAAATGATAGAAGAATCAAGATAATGAAATGGATTCCCGAGTTAAGGTTTCAATTAATATTCGCCTTATTTTTAGCTTCACCGCAAATGTACTGTGTACGTTATAGGAAAAGGGTAGCAAGGTCGTATCCACGGAGACTAATAAATTAATATGCTAAGTATTGATCTAAGATAGTCTTATTTTTATTTAGATGATCTAAATCGGATGATTGTTGTATTGAGATTAAGACAATTTAAATCACTAAAACACAAGATTAAGATAATACAAATGATAGAAGAATCAAGATAATGAAATGGATTCCCGAGTTAAGGTTTCAATTAATAACCCTCTTGTTATCCGATTTAATCAAAGCCAAGTTATTATCAATATTCCTATAAGATGATCACAAATCTATTTTATCCTCCCTCTCGAGATGCATATAAAACGTAGATAGAAATACTTGTGCTAGCATCTCTACTCAACATGAAGTACTCAACTCCCAAAAGTTCAAAAGATCAAATGCCTTCACAAATATTTACAAACCTCTCGATTCATGCAAATATCCATGTTGAGTACTCAAGATCTAATATTGAAACTCATCTCTCGAATTATGAATCAATATATCAAACAAGTTAAATCATTGATCAAGTGATAAAACAAGAATAAGCTCAAAGTACTAAAATAGGTTTCAAGATAATAACTTCAACTAGAATTAAAACATCCAACAGGATTTCATCAATCTACTTCCAAAACCCGGAAATCTAAAGAGTTTAGCTACACATGATCTCTAAAAAGAGAAGCAAGAAAACTTAGGAAAGTCGACAATCTCTCGATATATCTCCGTTCCTTGAGCTCCGGTGCAACCCGATTATCCCTTGATGTCTTCTTCCAAGAATATACTTTTGTCTTGTGTTGTAGATCCCAAAAAATGCGAGAAAATCCCTTGTGTGCCCCCAAAAGCCTTTTTATACCCACTTTCGGGTTTAGGGCATAATCTTTGCAGTTATGGGATTCGGCCACGAGACGCACGGTCGTGCGCCCATGAACGGGCTACCCATGCGCCACCCGTAGAAAACATTGATCTCGGCTCAAAGGGTCGTGCGTCGGCGCAAGACGGGCTACCCGTGCGCCACCCGTAGAAAACATTGTCTCTGTCATCGGCACATGGGTCGTGCGTTGCGCGCACGGGCTACCCGTGTGCCAAACTGAAGCTCTAAATTTCTTCATTCAGGGGTGCACGGGTGGTGCCTAAGGCACGCTCAACCCGTACGCTCCCTGTATTTTCCTTATACGCTCATCTTTCGCTCGTTCTCACTTCGCTTTTCGTATACTCACTCAATTTATTAGTGTTTCCACTTTGTGATGCTCGTATTTGTATTAAAATTGCTTCAAATATCATTAGATTCCTACAAAACAAACAAAGTGTAATATCTTTTGCCAAAAGAGTGAATACATAACATTTTACACGAGTATATGCATGCGTACTCACCATATTAGCCATAAATATGCCCCAAAATACATGCAAAACTCACGCCTATCAAAATCCCCCAAACTTAAACTGTTGACCGTCCCGATCAACAATTTTGAAAGCAAGATAGAACACAATAGGGAGATAAGAATGATAGCGCACATAAGGAGACCAAAAAGAAATTCATATTGTTCATCATGAATGTCAAGCAACAAACCAATCAAGCCTTAAATATCTACTCGAAGGGCACGCACCAAACAAAACATGGTGAAATGCTCTGAATTACGACCCTCAAAGTTAAGTGTATACTCTCATCTCACGAGGATATAGGACGTGTTTACGCTCAAATCAATTCGATGTCGCAAAATTACCATAGGCTTGCAATTCGTCTCATATCTCCGCCACTAGAGTGTATGCAATTTGTGAATCAAAAAGGACTTTCTCATTTTGTTGTAATGAAGGCTCTTTGGTTTGGGTAGGAAATTTTGGATAAAGTGACTCAAACTCGAGTATATAGACCGATGAGCATATCAATCATCTACATTATAATCCCATATGTTATCTCCATTTCCTTTCTTTCTTTTGAGAATCGCCTCAAATTACAATCCTTCGCCCCCCAAGTTCGTTGAGATGAAAATTCTCATTTTTCTTTTCAATTCATTTGTGAATTTTCAACACTTCTTTTTCAACTCCTTTCCTTCCTCTTTTTGTTCCATTTAACCAAGTATGCCCACTTATCCTACTTTTCAATTCCCACCCATTCAGCCTCATTCATTCCCTTTACTCAACGCTATACATTCGAGTTTAGGGTGATGGATATATTAAGATCAAGGGTTAAATTTTGTGGTTATCAAAGAAATAGGCTATAGGCTCAACTTGGCTAACTAGGAATTTCAACATCTTTAGGTAGGCAAAAGGCTTGAAAGGCTAGCAAAGATGGCCTTTAATCACATTCACAATTCGCATACAACATGTGGCCTTGACAGAGATACCCAAGAAAGTTCTAGAATTTTAACAACATGAATTATACACTCAAATCACAACAAGACTGCAAAAGATAAAAGCAGTAAAGGCTCAAAAGCTCACAGGCTTGTAAATATGTAATTCAAAGCATCAAACCAAGTTTTCCATATCAACATGCTCAATGTTATCTATTCAAGGCTCAATCAACTCATAACCAACATTCAATCCCAACAATATAAATTTTCAATCAACACACAAACAACAAGTTTCATAATGCCCGGTCAACTCACTTTCTAACATCTAAGAAAGCAATAAACGCGATAAAGCCATAAACGTGCTTCTAATGCAATGCAACCTAGAATGCTCTATATGTAACTATATGAAAACACACAACAATGCAATGAATTTTTTTTTTCATCTACACTTTTCAAATATCAAAATACTACTTCTCCCCCAAACTTGAATGAAATTGTACCTTTTCTTATCGAAAGGGGAAAAATAGAATTTCAATAGTGAAAAGTGGAGATATACCTGAATCACTGTGGCGGCGGCGGTGGGAAGTGGCCTTGTGAGATGTGCCACATTTGTAATTGTTGTAGCACTTGCCACGTCTCCTCGGACCTCCTGTCATAGTCCTCCCGGAATATGAGGAAATCAGCCCGATGCTGTCGCAAATCCTCCCTCTGTTGCCTCAACTCTTCTCCTTGATGGCGCAAGTCCTCCCCAAATGCATGTAGCATATCTTGAAATTCATTGCCTCGTTGGGATGTGCCGCCATAAGAGGTTCCGGGACGATCCCCACTATGTGAGGGTCGGGGGTAATCGCCTCCATGTGAGGACTCGGGAATGTCATAGCCAAGTTGGAGGTGATGAGGTTCCACCCCCATTTCTCGTCTGTGTAGCTCCTCTTCCTCCGCCACCATATCCTCTTCATCCTGGAAGCCTTCAACTCTGCGCCTCTTCCTTGCATTGATAGCATTCGTAACTCTGTTATGTGCCTCAGAGTTAAGCAGAAAGTTGGTTGTGTCTGCCAAGGTATCTACTGTGGTGTATCTCGGGTTAGGTAATGGAAATGCGGCACCTTTCTTCTGTAGAAAAACCAACACACCATCTTCATTTCCAATAAATTTCATGTGGTGCAAAGATGCCAAATTAACCAGAGTGCCGCCCGATATAGGCTCCAAGCCTCTAAAATCAATGTTGAAATGTCGGGCAATAGGGTTAATCAGACCCCCTATAGAAATAGTACCCCCTTCTCGCCTAGCCAACTGTTCCACTTGCTCTGCGAAATAGGCGTAATTTGTGTTGTAGGGTGTATTTGTGAGCATACACCATAGTAGATCTGACTCCTAGTAGTCATCCCTCCAATATTTACTCGGGTGAACACGGAGGATGCGATCACGCGTTGTATGTCCGGAAAACTGGATTCCGGATCCAAGAGGCTTTGGCGGTCCGTGCGGCATACAACATAGGCCCCGTTTGTGGTGTTTCTACCAGCATTCTCCAAAAGTCATATTGATCATAATTGGCCATCAGTCGGAAATGAGCATTCGTTGGAACCTCAAAGATGGTGTTCAATTGGGTAATAGATAGTTGCCTATGTACATTCCCCAACTGAAAGCGTATCAGATATGGTTCAAAAGCCCCGCCTTGTTTGAGTACTTCTACGGTACTCAAAAACTCCAATGTGAATCGTTTAAAGGTCGGCCACCTTCGGCTCATGAAATTGGTCCATCCGACCTTTGCGAAGAGACGCCAAACGTCCTCATGTATCGCCAAAGTTTGGGTACAGTCATCGCCGGCATAACGGGATGGAGCTATTTGGCGACCAACCAAGCGATTCCATCGCTCAACATCATTTGCATTTGTCAATACAACCCCATATGTCGTGGGGCTGTTCGGGTCTACCTCTTGCGGTGCCTCATCTCGTTGTACCGCCTCGCGCGCACGTCTTCTTCCACCTTGGGGATTCCGTCTGTCAACCATGATAGAATTGGTTCCTGAAATAAACTCTATTAGCATCCCAACAAGATCAATGGCAAGTAATAAAGTAGGGGTTTTAAGTGAATACATTAGGTGGTGCATATTGACTTCCCTACATCACTTTTATCTATCAAGCAATCCCCAAACAATCAAGAATTTTGACCATACTAGGAAATCATTAATCTTAAAGCTCAAACAATTATTGTACATGCCCCATTCATCAATATTTCATCCAAATTCTCCTCAATTACACAAGCCCACAAAGTGTTTGATAAATTGCCTTAAAGAAAATTTCATTCAAAACATAGCAAAAATATCAAAGCTAGCACCAATCATGATTCCCATTGCATAATTTACAAGAAATTCACAAGGAAAAACGATGTTCTTACCGGAATTGTCGAATTTCGACTCAAAGTGAACTACTTGAACCCTAGGTGCTTTTTCTTCAACTTTCTTCAATCAAACTTGAATACAATGCAAATTGTAATTCTAATGTGATGGGGGAGGGATTAAATGGGATAATTTAGGTGGAAACTACAGCAAATTTTGAAGACAATGAATGATGAGGGAGAGGGCGCGCGCTTGGGGAAGTTTTGAAAGGAAGAGCAGTGTTAAAACTGCTCTTATTTACGCCCTCTCTGTAAGGCGCACGGGTCGTGCGTTGGCACACGGGTAACCCGTGCGTTGGCGCACGGGTAACCCGTGCGTTGGCGCACGGGTAACCCGTGCGCCATCCCGTAGAAAACTCCCAGTCTCGTAAAGGCGCACGGGTCGTGCCATGGCACGGCCTACCGTGTGCATACATCTTGCAATTCAATTTTTTTTAAAAAAAAAAACTTACAAAATTAGAATAAAACACACACACAAAAAATAAAAAATGAAATCCACACCAAAAACCGTTGGGTTGCCTCCCAATAAGCGTTATATTTAACGTCTTTAGCTTGACGCCTGTTTTCGTTCCGTCATGGGTCTCGCAAGGTGATGGATGTCACCTCCTCTTGATTACCTCGGTGGAAGTAATGCTTAATCCTCTGGCCGTTTACCATGAAAGTCTCTCCATCTTTTGTTAGCAATTCCACGACTCCGGGAGGATTCAATACTTTCTTTATCACGAAATGCCCCGACCACCTAGATTTGAGTTTTCCCGGGAAAAGTTTAAGGCGTGAATTGTACAAGAGGACGGGTTCCCCTGGTAAAAATTCTCGTTTCTTAATCATTTTGTCGTGCCATCGTTTGGTTCTTTCTTTGTAAATTCGGGAATTTTCGTAAGCTTCATCCCGAAATTCTTCCATCTCATTTAAATGGAGCAACCTCTCTTCACCGGCCTTTTGAAAATCCAAATTCAGTTTCTTGACCGCCCAAAATGCTTTGTGCTCCAATTCTACCGGCAAATGGCACGACTTCCCAAAGACAAGTTGATATGGAGATGTGCCCAATGGTGTCTTATATGCAGTCCGGTACGCCCATAGAGCATCATCCAATTTTAATGCCCAATCCTTTCGGTTGATGTTAACCGTCTTCTCAAGAATCTGTTTGATCTCCCGGTTGGCTACTTCGGCTTGCCCATTGGCTTGTGGATGGTATGCCAATGCAACTTTATGTTTCACCCAATATTTTGCCAACAAGTTGCTCATCAATTTATTTACAAAATGCGACCCTCCATCACTAATTAAAGCTCTTGGAGTGCCGAATCGAGTAAATATATTTTTCTTAAGGAACCGCATCACAACTTGAGCATCATTTGTTTTGGAAGAAATTGCCTCTACCCAACGGGATACATACTCCACTGCAAGTAGAATATATTGATAGCCCGAAGATGATGGAAATGGGCCCATAAAATCAATCCCCAAACATCGAACAATTCAACTTCGATTACATTTGTCATCGGCATCTCGTGTATCTCACCGGAAATGTTGCCCATTCGTTGACTTTTTGTCACATTGTTGCACAAACAAATAACAATCGTTAAATAAAGTGGGCCAGTATAGCCCACTCTGCAATACCTTCGCCGCGGTGCGGGTTGGGCCAAAATGTCCGCCAGAGGGTGCGGAGTGACACTGTTGTAGGACTCCCTCCCATTCTTCTTGAGGTATGCATCTTCTTATGATTTTGTCAGCGCACCTCTTAAAGAGTTGGGGGTCGTCCCACATGTAAAACTTGACGTCATGTAGGAATTTCTTCTTCTGATATGACGATAGATTTGGAGGTAAAACTCTCGCAGCCAAATAGTTGACAAAATCCGCATACCACGGAAATTTTGCCTCGAGCATGAGTAATTGTTCATCAGGAAATTCCTCTTTTATCAATTCCGCGCTTCTTTGCGACCCTTCTTGATTTTCAATTCGAGACAAGTGGTCCGCTACCACATTCTCACATCCCTTCCGGTCCTTTATTTCTACATCGAACTCTTGCAACAATAAGATCCACCAAATTAACCTTGGTTTCGAATCCTTCTTATCAAACAGATATTTGATGGCCGCATGGTCGGTGTGAACAATCGTTTTTGTCCCAATCAAGTATGATCGGAATTTATCAAATGCGAAAACAATCGCCAACATCTCTTTCTCAGTAGTGGTATAATTCTGTTGAGCGATGTCCAACGTTCTACTAGCATAGTAGATGGATCTAAACAATTTTTCCCTCTTTTGACCAAGAACAACCCCTACCGCAAAATCGCTCGCATCACACATCAATTCAAACGGTTGACTCCAATCTGGGGCGACAAGAATAGGTGCGGTCACCAATGCCTTCTTCAAGGTGTTAAACGCCTGCAAACAATCATTGGAAAAATTGAAAGCAACATCTTTTTCTAGCAATTGGCTCAAAGGCTTAGAAATTTTAGAAAAGTCACGGATAAACCTTCTATAGAATCCGGTGTGGCCCAAGAAGCTCCGAATAGCTTTTTCGTTTGTAGGAGATGGTAATTTCTCGATCGCTACAATCTTTGCCCGATCTACTTCCAAACCTGCAGAAGAGACTCGATGACCAAGTACAATGCCATCTCGTACCATAAAATGGCACTTTTCCCAATTTAGTACGAGATTGGTCTCTTTACATCGCTGCAAGACTAGAAAAAGATTGTGAAGACCATTATCAAAAGAATCACCAAACACAGAGAAATCGTCCATAAACACCTCCATAACTTTTTCAATAAGATCGTGAAATATAGCCATCATACAACGTTGGAAAGTGGCAGGTGCATTACATAACCCAAATGGCATGCGACGAAATGCAAATTTTCCATAAGGACATGTAAATGTTGTTTTCTCCTGGTCTTCCGGCGCAATCATGATTTGATTGTACCCGGAATAACCATCTAAAAAGCAATAATAATCATAACCTGCAAGACGATCCAACATCATATCTATAAATGGGAGGGGAAAATGATCTTTTCGAGTGGCATCATTTAGTTTTCTATAATCAATGCA
Organism: Rehmannia glutinosa; assembly: GCA_016081115.2. NCBI lineage: Eukaryota > Viridiplantae > Streptophyta > Magnoliopsida > Lamiales > Orobanchaceae > Rehmannia > Rehmannia glutinosa. The sequence goes on from CM071930.1 coordinate 56,998,681, forward strand.
AATTCGCCACCCGGTAACAATTCTAGTAGCAATCAATTCTTCATTCTCATTTTGCACGACTGTTACCCCCCTTTTTTCGGCACCACTTGTACCGGACTTACCCATGAACTATCAGATATAGCATAAATGATACCAGCATCTAACCATTTCAATACTTCCTTCCTAACCACATCTTGCATGATAGGGTTTAGTCTTCTTTGGTTTTGCACTGATGGTTTATAAACATCTTCCATCCGAATTTTATGCATTACAATGGATGGACTTATGCCTTTTAAATTAGTTATACACCATCCTAGTGCTGACTTATGTTTTCGTAAAACCCTTAACAATTTATCAAGTTGAGTAGGAGTAGGAAGAGATGAAACGATTACCGGATTTACATTATTCGCCCCAAGAAATGCATATTTGAGGTGTTCAGGTAATTGCTTGAGTTCCGGAGTCGACGTTGTTGTCTCAGGGTCACGCACGGGCTGCCCGTGCTCAGGCGCACGGGTCATGCGTGATCCCCTGTCTTCAGTTCTTCCTTCGGCATCACGCACGGGTTTCCCGTGCTCCAGCACACGGCACGTGCGCCCTTCAGGGTTCTCAACCAATCCTTCGGCATCACGCACGGGTTTCCCGTGCGTTGACGCATGAGTCGTGCGTTTCTGCAAGTTTGGCTCCCTTATTTCTGATTTTGCATTCTCGCCCCTTGCGCTTCTAGGTAGCTCATGCATATGATCTAAGGCACAAACATAGTCGTACAAATCTTGGTTATCAAAATCAAGTACAACACTCGACATTGAGCACGAGTGGGTTAGACCAAATTCCAAATCATCTGTAGACAATGTATGATCAACATAATCCTCAATGCATGAACTAACTATATCCAAAAAATTACAATTCTCCACCGTATCATGAAATTTCATCGCCTTATATATAGAAAATAAAACGTGCTCATCATTAACTCGTAAAGTGAGCTCTCCCTTTTGTACGTCTATTAAGGCTTTACCAGTAGCAAGAAATGGACGTCCAAGTATCAGTGGAATGTTACGATCTTCTTCCATATCAAGAACCAAGAAATCCACAGGGAATATAAATTTATCAACTTTTACCAGCAAGTCTTCTATAATCCCCTTTGGATATGTAAGTGACCGGTCCGCAAGTTGCAATGTAATCGTGGTTGGCTTCGCTTCGCCTAGTCCAAGCTTCCTGAAAATGGACAAAGGCATCAAATTAATACTTGCCCCCAAGTCACACAACGCTTTATTAAAGAAGTTACCACCAATGGCACAAGGGATAGTGAAACTCCCCGGATCTTTCAGTTTTTGTGGCAGCTTCCTTTGAATGATCGCGCTATATTCTTTCGTCAAATTCACCGTTTCAAAGCTTGTCATCTTCCTCTTCTTTGACATAACATCCTTAAGAAATTTCGCATAATTTGGCATTTGCTCTAGTGCGTCTGCAAAAGGAATGTTAATGTGCAATTTCTTAAATATATCAAGGAATTTTGCAAATTGATCATCAAGCTTTTTCTTTTGAAATCTTTGAGGAAAGGGAAGAGAGATAGGTAATGTAGATATATTAAAGTTAGATGATGATTTAAGCTTCTCAGCCCCTGTTTGTTCTCCTCTTGTCTCTCTTTTTCCCCATTTACTTCAACACCTTCTTTCATCACCAATTCAACGTCTCTCGACTTAGATGCTTCCTCTGGAATTTTCAGATTTCCAGATTTTTCTTTAGGCCCATCATATTCCATACCACTCCATAATCGAATAGCCTTGCATTGCTCCTTAGGATTAACTTCCGTGTTACTCGGAAATTGACCCCTTTGATGTTGTCCACCCACATTTGTAGCCAATTGGCCCACTTGAGTTTCAAGACTCTTCATCGAACTTGTCATTTGGGTCATTTGTAGCTCCACCTTATCCAACCTTGAATCTTGCCTAGCGAAGCGACTCCTCGTGTCACTCATGAATGCGTTTGATTGATTTATGAACGAGGTGAGTGCATCTTCCAAAGATGATTTGCCTTCCACATTAGCACCCCCATTGGATGTATTAAATCCCGGTGGTGGTTGCAACACATTCTTTGTATTGTCATAGGAAAATTTTTCATAGTTTCTCAATCCCGGATGGTAGTGTGTTGGGTTTGAATTGCTCCGGAAATTGTTGAAATTCCGGTTATTCACATAATTTACCTCCTCCATCGGATATAGAAGAGCTTCACTACCCATGTTCATGCTTGCTTCTGGCCCTTTCGTAAAAACACTCAATTGGGTTGTCAATGCCGCCATTTTTGCCGTCAATACCTTAATTGGATCTGAATCCGAAATTTCAGCTACTCATTGTAAATTGGATCTTTCAGACGGCCACCGTAATCGCTTATTCATAGCCATTTCTTCAAGAAGATTTAAGGCATCTTGTGGAAACCTTGCCAACAATGCTCCTCCCCCATTGCGGCATCAACAAAAGCCCTCGTTTGCCCCATTAAACCATTGTAGAAGAAACATAAGCTGATCCTCCTCAGGAAGCCGTGTTGTGGACATCTTCTTAACAGATCCCTAAATCGTTCCCAAGCCTCGTACAAAGGCTCGGAGTCAAACTGTCGGAATTGAGTGATCTCACTTTTGAGCTACAAAGTTTTGCTTGGTGGAAAGAATTTAAACAAAAACTTTTGGCTCAAATCGTCCCATGTGCTCACACTTCCTTGCGTCAAAGTACCCAACCAATTTCTCGCCTTATCCTCAAAGAGAAAGGGAATAGGCGCAATCTTATGGCATCATCCGAAACGCCATTCATTTTTATTGTGTTGCATATTTGGACGAAATGTGCAAGGTGAGAATTAGGATCTTCAGTTGCGAAACCCCCAAACTGGTTCTGTTGTACCATGTTTATCAGTGCCGGTTTAAGCTCGAAATTGTTGGCATTTATTGGGATATGAGCAATACCACCGTAATTACGATTTGTTTGTGGTCGAAAGTAATCACGAATGGCTTGCTGTTGAACTGGTATCGGTAACTCGTTTACTCCATTATTCCCTGGTATTGGTAGCTCATTGATCCTGTCGATCCCATTGTTACCCCTGTGTTCTTCCTCCAAATCCCCATTATCGGATTTTGTTGTCTTTCAGCCCGTCTAGTGGTAGCACTGATTCTTCTCGCGAAAGCCTCAACTTCCGGTATGAGCGGTATTAAGTCTCCTCGCCTAGAGCGTGTGTTCATGCACTACCTGGACCAAACTAAAAGGAACAAGTCAAATAATGTAGAATTAAATTTAAACCAAAATATAAAATAAAAATGTCTAAATTAAGAATAATTATATCTATCGCAATATTAGCACCAAAAATTGTATTAGTCCCCGGCAACAGCGCCAAAAACTTGTTCGCCTTATTTTTAGCTTCACCGCAAGTGTACGGTGTACGTTATAGGAAAAGGGTAGCAATGTCGTATCCACGGAGACTAATAAATTAATATGCTAAGTATTGATCTAAGATAGCCTTATTTTTATTTAGACGATCTAAATCGGATGATTGTTGTATTGAGATTAAGACAATTTAAATCACTAAAATACAAGATTAAGATAATACAAATGATAGAAGAATTAAGATAATGAAATGGATTCTCGAGTTAAGGTTTCAATTAATAACCCTCTTGTTATCCGATTTAATCAAAGCCAAGTTATTATCAATATTCCTATAAGACGATCACAAAGCTATTTTATCCTCCCTCTCGAGATGCATATAAAACATAGATTGAAATACTTGTGCTAGCATCTCTACTCAACATGAAGTACTCAACTCCCAAAAGTTCAAAAGATCAAATGTCTTCACAAATATTTACAAACCTCTCGATTCATGCAAATATCCATGTTGAGTAGTCAAGATCTAATATTGAAACTCATCTCTCGAATTATGAATCAATATATCAAACAAGTTAAATCATTGATCAAGTGATAAAACAAGAATAAGCTCAAAGTACTCAAATGGGTTTCAAGATAGTAACTTCAACTAGAATTAAAACATCCAACAAGATTTCATTAATCTACTTCCAAAACCCGGAAATCTAAAGAGTTTAGCTACACATGATCTCTAAACAATCCACATATAAATTGATCATAGCCATGACAATTAGAAAATGAAAGATGAAAACTACAAGAGAAGCAAGAAAACTTAGGAAAATCGATAATCTCTCGATATATCTCCGTTCCTTGAGCTCCGGTGCAACCCGATTATCCCTTGATGTCTTCTTCCAAGAATATACTCTTGTCTTGTGTTGTAGATCCCAAAAAATGCCAAAAAATCCCTTGTGTGCGCCCCCCAAAAAGCCTTTTTATACCCACTTTCAGGTTTAGGGCATAATGCTGCAGATTATGGGATTCAGTAGCCAGACGCTTGCGTCGTGCGCCCCATGAACGGGCTACCCGTGCGCTACCCCGTAGAAAACATTCAGTCTCTGTCCGGCACACGGGTCGTGCGTCGGCGCACGGGCTACCCGTGCGCCACCCATAGAAAACATTCAGTCTCTATCCGGCACACGGGTCGTGCGTTGGCGCACGGGCTACCCGTGTGCCAAGCTGAAGCTCTAAATTTCTTCATTCAGGGGTGCACGGGTGGTGCCTAAGGCACGCTCAACCCGTGCGCTCCCTGTATTTTCCTTATACGCTCATCTTTCGCTCGTTCTCACTTTGCTTTTCGTATACTCACTCAATTCTCAGTGTTTCCACTTTGTGATGCTCGTATTTGTATTCAAATGGCTTCAAATAACATTAGATTCCTACAAAACAAACAAAGTGTAATATCTTTTGCCAAGAGAGTGAATACATAACATTTTACACGAGTATATGCATGCGTACTCACCATATTAGCCATAAAAATGCCCCAAAATACATGCAAAACACGCATATCAAAGATAGGCAAGAAATAAGTGATGAATGTAAAAGACACAAGGCAATTTGATAGTGGTTCGAGGATGTTTTAATTGCTTTACTCCACTCTTTTCCAACTCTTGGAGGTAATCCACTAATGCAACAGCTTACAAAACGGATACAACAGTCACAAGTAGGCTTTGATCACACATCCAACTCTACTCCTGGGACTCAGCTTCTTCATAAAGTAGCTGCCACACTACTTTAGCTTCTTCAAACCCTTCGAACTTGATCATATAGCCCTCCAATGGATTCAAAGCAAAGACTGCACTTCCTTCACTTCGTGGATGTGCAGACCTCTTTGTTCTTGAAAATAATTTTTCCTCTTCAACAGGTTGAAGTTTTTCTTCTTTCACTGAGTGTGTTAGATAGATTCACTTTGAAAGTAGGCTTGAGGATTAGAATGAATAGCTTGAGAGTGTTTTGCTTGCTTTGCTCAGATTGCTTGTGTTTGCCTTAGTTGCTCTCTCTTCTTTCAAAATTGTTCCTCAGCCTTTTATAGTGACAATTTGGAAAAGTGTCCATTGAAGAGATATACATTTTTCAAACTTCACTTATTGATCGTTGGCTTGTCTTGTTGTGCAGCTACTGATATTGACCCTTCCTTAATTTAATGCTCTGCAGGTTGCCTGAATCACTGCTGGTAGTCTGCGAACTTCCCATTGGTTCTCAGCTACTTGCACTCTTTCAGTTAGACAACTTTAAGGTTGCAGGTTTGCCGCCTTACCATTTTGGGTAAGTCTTTGACTTTTCTTTGCAACGGATTTCTTCAGGTTTCTTCGCGTCCTTAAGCTGCTTTACCCTTTTATTGAGTCTTCTCCATACATCTGGGATGACTCAGTTGTTAGAGCTGACAGCAACTTCTTTACTTGACTGAACCTCTTCTTCGATACTCAGCTGCACCTCAGCTGATTCTTCACTGCATCTTTTAGTCAACTTTTGCGATCTTCAACTTGGCTACTTCTTCACTCAGCTTATATATCATATCTATTATATAATTGAAATACAACAGAAAATGGGGTGCCAACTTTTAATCTAAGTTTTGTGTGCATCATCAAAATCTATAAAAATAAATTTCCCAACACTCTTTTTCCTATTTGTTTGATTTTTATGTTAAAAGAGATAAGTGTATTTGTAACATAAAATTTTGTTGTCTGCAAAATAACAAATAATAAAAAATCGTAAAAATTGAATTTATATGAATCAAAATATCAAAAAGGTTACAATCTCTGAAATATTTTCTGATTCTTTTCTTCAAGAACGAGATTATTGAGATTTGAGACTTTGGAGATAAACTTCAGTTTGATCTTACCCAAACTTGACTTTGAATTTGAATAGCGTTAACTTGGGTACATTACAACTTAATCACGAAACAGACGTGAAATATTTAACAATATTTGACTTTGGATATAATTTTTTTTTGGTGGAATTGACTATTTGATTTTCCTCCAAGATGAACTAAATTTCTTGAGAAGGTCTCTTGTGAGACCGTCTTACGGATCTAAATCTGTAAGACGGATCCACACCCAAACCCAGATCCATACCCAATCCAACCAAGAAAAAAAAAGAAATAAAAAATTATATATGCTCTCTCCCTTAATTTCTCGATCCTTCCTTTCCTGTGTCCCCCCAAATATCCAACCACACCCCGCCGCCACAACCAGACCACCTCTTCGCCACTCTATATCTTACCTTTCTCTCCATTCTCCCGCCATATATCTCTGTTGATATGTAAATGTTCTTGAGCGGAAAAAATCAGATTGAAACTTTAATGATCTCAGAAAAGATTGTAAGGATGGTATTAATAAATATTAAGTTTTTAAGGTTTTAAGCTCCATTAATGGAGTTTTTGGGTTTAAGGTTTTGAAGCTTTGGTTTTGAAGGGAAAAGAAGAAAAATTAAATAATGGAAAAATGAGGAGAAGACGAAAGGAAGAAAAAGAGAAAAAAACAAAAAAGGGGAAAAATCACTGAAAACCACCATTGAAAAGTATTAAATGTTGAATTGAAAAGTATTATAGATTGAACTTAAAAGTATTACACATTTGAGTGAAAGATATTTCATGTTGAACAAAAAAGTATTACATGCTGAACTAAAAGTATTACAATTTTAAGTGAAAAGGTATTAGTGAAAAAGTAATATAACTTTAAGTGGAAATTAGTACACAATTAAGAGAAAAAGTATTTCAATTTTAAGTAGAAAATATTTCACAATGGCAAAAACTTGTGTAAGACGTTAGCACGGTGCGTCGAGTGATACTTTTAGTATAAAACATGATACTTTTGGTGTAAAAAGTGATACATTATCTGAATATATACACTAAAATTAAGTGTATTCAAAAAAAGTATGACTTTTTACACTAAAAGTATCACATTTTATACTAAAAGTATCATTTTTTACCCTAAAAGTGCAATTCATCACACCATGCGACCGTCTTATATGAGATCTACTCTTTAACAATTAAATGAAAAAGTATTACACGTTGAATTGAAAAGTATTATACGTTGAACTAAAAAATATTACTTATTTGCAGAAAAATAATACTTATTAATTACTCAAAATCATGTCAATTTTGTTACTTTAGAAATATATACTTTTCAAATTAAAAGTGATACTTTTAGAGAAAAAACTTATACTTTATCATCAAATCCAGATGTTAGCCTAATTTTAATGAAAATAGCACCACCCTTTAACACGTACAAATTAGTGTCATCGCTCTTCTAACAATAAATCTTTCAGGTTATGAGATTGTTGGTTTCGAGGTTGTTCCAAGTATTGTAAAATATGACAATAAAAATATGGCAAAACTCCACCCCTATGATAACATCACATTCATAAGATGACCACAGGAACTTAAAAAGTTTTAGGTTATAATGGAGCAAGAAAAAATGTAATCACTTAGGAGTTTGAGTTTGCAAAAAGTAACATCAAGTGGCCATCATGATGGGATGCATATCTGAAGATGGAAGTTGGGGTTGGGTCGATGCCACCCATGTGTGTGGCACCCAACTCCACTCATATTTTGACATGTGGCTTTCAGCTTTTGTATTTTTTTCTCTTTTAGCGAAATGAGCTGCCCATGTTAACCTTACCATGGTTAATTTTTCTTTTACCGTGTATGTATAATGTATGTAGCAAAAAACACAGAGATGGGGTAAAAATTCAAATCAAAATTCATCTTCACAAATGTGAAAGCAGATTTTTCTTGCTTAAGGTGCAAGGGTTAAAATACTACGGTGGGAGCACGTGATTTGAACAAAGTTCATCAAATTACTTTTTCTTTGAGTAAGAAGCTTTTAATCTCTTTCTCATTTGTTTGATTCATTACGTTAAAACATGAACATATAAATGAGTCTTTTTTTTTCTCAATTTTTGAATATTTTGCTTACATTTGGTGATTCACATTTTTAAAATGACCTTGAGATCTTTGAAAAATAAACCCATCTTCGATTCACGGGAGATCGGAAATAGACTAGGGTTTAAGGTAGAAGTTTAAGGGTAATTTTAGGGGTAATGCATAATGTGTGAAATATACATTATTCAAAAAAATTATATAATTTTTTTTGCAATTTGTAGGCGGTTTATACACGAGAATGGAACAAAATTGCTATTTATCCCCAAAAGGAGTGATAATGTAAATGACTTCAATATAAATGATCTTAGGGTATGTAATCATCTTATAGTTTCATATACAAACAATAATTATGATGATTGATTATTTTAATTGATTGAGGGAATTTATAATTACAGACTTAGTGGAAGATTTTGGTGATCAAAATGAAGATACAAATAGGCCTCGGGAGTATTGTGCAGTTCCAGAATCATCAATATCTAAACATGATGAGGTAATATCTATGGGGTCTATTGTAGATCAATTGGAGAATAGATTATCGATTGGCCAAATGGTGAGAAGTGTTGAAGATGCATATTTATTGTATTGCAATTATGCACATGCCAAAGGTTTCGAGTGTAAAAAGGGTGATCAACGTTATTTTCCTCGTAGTAAGGAACTCCAAGCAAAAGAATTTGAATGTTCATGTGAAGGTGTCAAAGATGAAAGACGTTCAAAAGATAAATTACCGGTCTATCAAAAGCCAATAACCAGAACTAAATGTAAAGCAAGACTTAGGGTTGGACGAGAGAAAGGGGAAGAGTGGAAAGTGACTAGGTTTGTAATGGAACATAACCATGAAATGGTTGCTGTTGATCAAACACATTTGTTGAGATCATCACGCAATATTTCACATACTCATAAATCAACTTTAGAATCAATGGTAAATGCTGGAATATCTGTTGCTAATGCTGTTTCTTATATGGAAAATGAAGCACATGGTCCACAAAATCTAGGATTCATCCGGAAAGATGCATACGATTATCTTAATCGTTTAAGGAAGCATACTAAAGTTGAGAATGGAGATGCATCTGCTTTACTACAATATTTCATAAATAAATCGAACAATGAAGCTTTTTTTTATTGGAATGTGCAAGTGGATGATGATAACAGGGTAATGAATTTTTTCTTTAGGGATTATAGATGTCGGGTCGATTATGAATATTTTGGAGATGTTATATCTTTTGACACCACTTATCGCACAAACAGATATAATCTGATATGTGCTCCTTTTGTTGGTATAAATCACCATAAGCAAAATGTAATGTTTGGGTTGGCATTCATGTCCGATGAAACTGAGAGCTCGTTTGAATGGTTGTTTAGAATCTTTCTTGAATCTATGGGTGGTAAGCAACCTGAAATAATCTTTACTGATCAATGTCAAGCAATGATGAATGCAATAAAAACAGTGTTTCCATCTGCATATCATCGTTTGTGTCAATGGCATATCAATCAAAATGCCCCTTCACACTTTGGAAGATTAAATGGTGATTCAAATTTTAAATCGTTATGGCATAAATGCATGACTTATTGTGAATCTGAAGAGGAATTTGAGGCGACTTGGAAAGTTTTGATCGATGATTATGACCTGAGCGATCACAAATGGTTGAATGGCATGTACAAATTGAGACACAAATGGGCTACTGCTTTTAGTAATCACAAGTTCAGTGCGGGGCTTTTAGCTACTTCTAGAAGTGAAGGTACAAACTCAGTGTTGAAAAAGGCAGGTAATAAGACCATCTCATTGTATGATTTTGTGATTAATTTTGAAAAAATTCAAAATAATTGGCGCGCTAAAGAAAAGGCCGAAGACACTCGTTGTCGCCACGGGAAGCCTTCAATGGTTGTGAAAAATAACTCCTTGTTGAATCATGTTGCTAATATCTATACACTCAAGATATACAAATTGTTTGAATTGGAGTTGTTTGATTCTTTGAACACAACATTTGTTGAACAACCATCTGATTTTGGATATCATTTACTTGAGTTCAAAGTAAAGTATAGTGGTCAAAACTCAAGAGTTAGACAAGTGTTGTTCAATAAGTTGAATCTTGAAGTGAAATGCAGTTGCCATAAATTTGAGTCAATGGGTATATTGTGTAAACATGCTTTAAAGGTGCTAAACTTTATGGATGTTAGTGTTTTGCCTGAGCCATGTATAAAGAAAAGGTGGACGAAGAATATAAGAAAAGAATCTTTGATGAAAGGAGAGAAAGTGGAAATGAAAGTGGACATTCATCTGAGATGGTGTTTGTTAATCAAACAATGAGGTCAACATATAATCTTACAATACGGTGTAAAGCTCATGAGGAGTCGAGAAGTATGTTGACTAGGATTCTTGACAATGCAAATCAAGAAGTCAATACTTTGTTGGAGAATTTGAATTTAGATGATCAAAATGCTCGTGAAGATGAAGAGAATGACTCGGTAGATGAAGTGCCCATTCGTAATCCTCTCGTTGTTAAGTCAAGAGGAATTACAAATGCTCACATTTTACGTCATTGGGATGGCAAGAACAAAAAAGGAAAAGGAAAAGGCAGTGCCAACAGTTCAAGTAAGTTTTTCAAGTATATAAATGCTATTGTACTTCATTTTTTGGTAATAAAAATTGTATCTTATGTTTTGTTTTCAATCAATGAGTTTTAGACACAAAAGCCACAAAAAGAAAGGGATTATACTCACAAGAGATTGACCACACCCCAATCTTGCATGAAACAAGCTTCATCCAGCCACATTTACAACCTTCTGCATTTGTTTCTCAATTTGGTGCCTACCAACCTCAGTGGCATTATCCAATTCAAGGGGTAAGTGAAACTTAATTTAATTTTTAATGAGACAATAATAACTATTTAATTTTTTATATGCTCAATTTTATAACTGAGACACAGGGAGGTAATGGAAACTTGCACTTGGATGGGCAACTTTTATTCACATATCCATTTGGAGGTGCTCCTTCATCTCAGGTTTGTGGTAAAAATAACTTTTGGAAGTTAATTAAGTTATATGTAACAAATAGATGCTAATTCATTGTTTTCCATTTCCATTTGCGGGGACATTCGGTAACAATTGAAGTCTACATAATTCAAGAGTTCTAATACTACGATTTTTGGTTTTGAAATGTTAATTGTAACCGTTTTCTTTATTTCTTAGTTTGGAATGCTCATGGTGAAACTAAGTGATTATAAATTCTACTTTATATTTATGAAGGATTTTGACCCACTTTTGAATTCGTATGCGAGTGTTTGCTCATTTTGTAACAATACTTTTTGAAGCAATTTGGTTATAACAATTTAATCGTAAAAAGTTTAAAAAATGATGCAATTAAGCAAGATAGTTTAAGAATTTAGTAAAAATACCCAAAAGCTTAAGATCACTTCTACAAAAAAAAAAAAAAAAAAGAGAAAAAACATATTCTTGGAAAACAAACTAGCTTATTTCTACAACAAGAGCAACAAAACTCTTATAAAGAATTAATAAGAACACAATTCTATAAACATAAAAAGAAAAATCCCCAACAGACATATACATTTCTAAACAATAAGAAGTCCAATCTTGTAAAACTGAAAAGGCCCAACATGGAAACATCTTACAAACCCAACATCTCAAAAACCCAAACCATAAACTTTCTTCATCCATTTAACGAAAAAGCGCATCTCGTACACGAGGAGGAGCAGTAGTCTTGGTTGGAGGAAGGGCATATTTGCACACCAAAGATGAATCACAAAAACTGCATCTCTTACAATCCCCAACATGGTTGAACAACGGTGGAAGAAGAAGCGGAGTTAACTTGTAAGAATTTCGGAGGAAGAATTCTGTGATAAAGGCGGTGAGAAGAATTCCGATGGAGGCGCGCGGTGAGTGGGAGTTTTGGTGGGTAGTCAAAATTAATTCTTAATATGAGATAAAAATATATTTCATTTGGTTTAAATATAAGAAGCGATTCCAAAAATTTTAAAATCAATTTGAATTACTATAAAATTTGGGAGGAAAGAAGATTTCGATACCAAAAAATTTGAGATCTTAACCCAAGTCCAGTCACTCGTTTTGCTAAAATGGAAAAAAAAATAAAAAAGCTGAAAGCCACATGTCAAAATATGAGTGGAGTTGGGTGCCACACACATGGGTGGCATCGACCCAACCGAAGTTGGTCTAGACCACTGGTTCTCAATTTTTAACTCGTTGATGGTGATTTTTTTTATTGGTTTTATTGCTTTTATCATATTTTTGAGAACATGTTTTTGCGGCTCTGGTTACATGTCGTCAGCTTCTGGAGGTATGATGTTGGGAGGAATGATATTGCTTTATCTTTTCTTTTGAATTTCCGCTGATTATTTCGGTGTACAAATGTGGAGGTTATGAAATGATCGTCAGAAGGGTAGAGATCGACCCTTCAAATATTTACAAAGGTGCCACTGGGTTTGGGCATAGACCCGTCTCACAAAATACGACCCGTGAGACGGTCTCATATGAGTGTTTGTCAAATTTCAATAACGTTGACCCGAGAAACTTGATAGCGTATTCCCGAATTAGACGCTGGGATCTGAGTCAAATCTGTGATGAATACCTTGCCTTTTGCTTTGAACATCGTAGATATTCATGAATTTGTTCTTCTTGAATTGAGAGAATTTTCTCCACCGTATTTCTTGCTTGAATTTCTTCTCTTCAACTCGTGATTTAATTGTTTAAGAATGACCTCTATTTATACTTGTAGGATATGAATTCTTGGATAAATCATGGATGCAAAGACTTGATTTAATTGATCGTTCAATATCTGATATTTATTTATCTCTCTAATCACAAGATACGAGAAATGTAATAAAAGATAATGATTACTTCAATATCTTATCAAAATAAGTCATAATCTCCAAGTGTCAAATCTCAATCTTGTTATATTTTTTTTTATGAGGAAATCTTGTTATATTTCAAAGATCATATACTAATATTGCGCTTTTTTTACGCATTTTGTTCCATACCACTTCTATTTGTAAAGAAAAAAAATAAGAAAAAACTGGTAACTTGCCAAAATTTCTATGAATAGAATATGTGAACCGAGGAAGCAGGGATACAATCGTTTAAACCATAGTTCTCCTCTTGGTTAGGAGTCAAGTTCCTCTCTCTAGAGTTGTCTGTTCCCAGAAGGGCTTGTGTTAGGATACTCTATCCTTCGTCTACCACCTTACCCTCTTCTCCGTTGCTCCCGGTTCCCCTATCGTCGTCCCCCGTCCTCGGCCCACCTCCGCCACCACCCTTGCTCCGATTCTCTTTTCTTTCCCTGGTTCCTTCCTAGTTCTCCCTCTCTCCCTCCCCTCTTCTTAGTTTTCTTTTTTTTTTTTATATATATTTTTATTTATTTATTTCCTTTTCCTTATTTTCCTTAGCCCATTTCTGTTGTCCCCACGTCTTTATTATAGAAATAATTTGTCCTTTGCTTTATTCAAAGTTTTTGACCGACCACTTTCCCCTACCACCGCACCCAACTTTCATTATACTTACCTTTAGCTTTCCCCCACATCCTTTGGCTTTTTATCATTCTTTTGTTTAGTTTATCTTTGTTTTTTTTAGGTTTTTTTCTTTTTCTTTCTTTTTCCTTTTTTGTCTGTCGTTTTCCCCAAGATCGAGCATCGTTCCCGTCCTCCTCCGTCTCGCCTCCGCCTCGGTTTCCAATCGTGACAAACCTTGTTGAGAACATAGTCAGTCGATGGTAGAAACGAATATCTGTGGTATCAACAAAAGACAACATATTTATAACACAGTTGAAGAAAATAAGGATAGTGTACATGATATGGATACAACCGAACGGGCGGGGATTGTGTGGAAATCTCGTCTAGAATCATGAGTCGCATTATCCGGAATGCTCGTGGGCTTGGCAACCAACGGGCATTCCGAGAACTTAGGCGTTTAATCGCCGAAAAGGACCCTCAACTCTTATTTTTGAGTGAGACAAGGATGAAAGCGTATAGATGTAGTAGATGGAAAGAATGGTTGGGTTATGATGGTTTATTCATTGTAGATTGCATTGGAAAAAGGGTGGTCCGATGTTGCTATGGAAACAACCTTTGGTGGTGACAATTACCTCATATTCCATGGCCACATTGACAAAGATGATTCAAGATGGATATAAAAATTGGAGATTCACTGGCTTCTATGGTAACCCGGATGCGAGTCAACGTAAGTATTCATGGGATTTGATGAGAAAGTTGGCTTCGATACAAGAACTTAAACATTTACCATGGTTACTAGGAGGTGATTTCAATGAGATATGTAGCCACAATGAAAAAATGGGAGGGAGACGTAGACCAGAAACACAAATTGACGAGTTCAACGATGCAATTGCGGCCTGTGAGTTAAGAGAAATATATGGCAGTGGTGATTGGTTTACATGGGTAAATAGGCGTTCCGGCGAGGACATTATCTTTGAAAAACTTGACAGATTTTTGAGCACAGTGCAATGGCGATTATTATACCCAGTTGCCAATATGTCTTCTTTGGAGTATTATTCTTCGGATCATCGAGCCCTAGTGATCTATTGGTCTACTAGCAAAGGCAACAGAGTGGAAGCTCCACCTAAGAAGAATAATCATTTTAAATTTGAGAAATTTTGGTGCATTGAATCGATTTACGAGAGGTTATTGAGAGGGGCTGGAACAGAGAAGGTAGCTCGCTCTCCTTGATGCAAAAAATGGAAAATTGTAAAATAGAGCTCCTAAAGTGGGCAAATGTTAAATTCCAATCCCTTCCCAAAATGATTAAACAGGAAAGAAAAAAGCTTAATCAGTTAAGAAGCTCACATATGTGGAAAAAATCTGATGCACAAGTTAAAATGTTGGAGCATACGATTGAAAAGCTTACATCCCAAGAAGAGATTTTTTGGAAACAAAGGAGCAGAAACAATTGGCTGAAACACGGGGATAGGAACACTCCATATTTCCACGCACAAGCCTCTAAACGACGCACAAAAAATACTATCAAGGGGCTAGCTTCTAAACAGGGCGACTATTGCACGGGTAAGGCAGCACTGAGTGATATTATAACAGATTATTTTGAGGATATATTCACCTCTCGGAATCCGTCGGGCAATGAAATTGAAACAGTGGTGGATAGTGTGGACTCGAAAGTTACGGCTGAGATAAATGCATTCTTGTGTAAACCGTTTGATGAAAATGAAGTGAAGAAAGCGTTATTTGATATGTTTCCAGACAAAGCACCGGGACCTGATGGCTTTCCTGCTCTATTTTTTCAGAAATATTGGAAGATTGTTGGGAAGGATATCTCAAAGGCAATTCTTGGTATTCTTAACAATAATGAGGATATGAGTATGTGGAATGGGGCTGTCATTACATTGGTGCCTAAGGTTGCTAATCCAGTTCTTGTCAAGGAATTTCGCCCTATTAGCTTGTGCAGTGTTTTTTACAAAATTATTGCACGAGCTATTACGAACAGACTGCGACTTATCCTACACGAAGTGGTAGACGAATTTCAAAGTGCTTTTATCCCGGGCAGACTTATTACAGATAATGTTATCCCCAGGATTTGAGTGCATGCATTGGATACGTCACCACCGGGCTAGCAATAGAGGATACGCTGCGTTGAAACTTGATATGAGCAAGGCGTATGATAGGGTGGAATGGAAATTTCTTGAAGCTATTATGAAAAAGCTGGGCTTTGACAACAAATGGGTTGATCTAATTTTAAAATGTGTTATGACAAAGTGAGATATTCTTTTAACTTAAATGGCGAGGTGGTTGGTTCGTGATACCACAAAGGGGACTTGACAAGGTGACCCTCTTTCTCCTTATTTGTTTGTTTTGTGTGCTCATGGCCTATCATCCTTATTTAAACGGAATTTGGAGACACGATGGATTAATGGGGTTGAATTGCTCCCGGATGCCCCCATTATCCCATTTATTTTTTTGCGGATGATAGTTTGATTTTTTTGTCGAGCAACGAAGGAAGAGTGTGATAGAGTTGCTAGCTTATTGAGAAAATATGAAAGAGCTTGGGCAACTTATTAATTTTGATAAATCAAAGAATTACTTTTAGTCCAAATACAAGTACTTATGTGGTGGATTATTTTAAAGCGTCCTTCACAGTTCAATTGTTCAAGGACATGAAATGTATTTGGAGTCTCCGACGGTCTCGTTAAGTAAAAGGCTTGATTTGGTTATTTGAAGGAAAGAATTTTGAAGCGAATAGCGGTCAGGGTGGAAAAGTTTTTTCGAAGGTGGTAAAGAAGTTTTAATCAAGTCGGTGCTTCAATCTATCCCAACATATTCTATGTCTTGCTTCCGTATCCCTCAAAGTATTTGTGGCGAGATAGAAGCGGCTTGTCTTGTGCGACTTTTCGGTGGGGAATGGAAGGAGGGCGGAAAAAATTACATTGGATGAAATGGGTGATCTCTGTCGACCAAAGAGTATGGGAGGTATGGGTTTTCGAAATTTGCAAGAGTTCAACAAGGCTCTAGTAGCTAAACAAATATGGCGAATTGTCCAAAATCCACGATAGTTTGGTAGCTCGAATCCTCGAAAGCTCGTTATTTTCGCCACACCGATGTTATGAATTGGCTTTGGGTAATAATCCATCTTATATATGGAGATCACTCTTATGGAGCCGAGAATTGATTGAATGTGGTAGTTCGTGGAGAGTTGGGGATGGCACAAATGTTCGGATATTTAAAGATCATTGGGTGTTGCCATTAAACAATAAGCTTGACCCAAGTCATTCCTCATTTTTCAAGAAGCTCTTGTCAATCAAATAATTTTGGACAACAAATGGGCGACGAGAGAATTCATGGAGCTTTCCTCCATATATTGCTAGTAAAATCCTTAAACTTCCTTCTCCTTCAACCTCACATCAAGATAGTAGATTCGGAGGCACGAGGTTAGAGGTACTTATTCTCGTGCGATCCGGTTATAAATTGGCGATAGGCTACTATAATCCACATTCTTCCCCTTTCGTCATCTCGAATAGATAAATGGTGGAAATTTCTTTGGGCCTTATCTATCCCCCAAAAATCAAAATTTTTGGTGGAAAGCATCACATAATCTAATAGCTACCAAAGCTAATTTAATCCGGCATCATGTCCCAGCGGAAGGTGGTTGTGCCCTGTGCAAATTCGGTAATGACACAACGACACATTCGCTTTTTTTCGTGTGGCAATTCGACACTTTTGGAAAGAAACAGAGTTTTGGACTCTGTTAAAGCGATTGACGAGGAGATATTATTGATGTGGGGATGCAATTTGAAAGATGAGTTGGATAAGAGCCAATTTGAAAAATTTGCTTGTCGTATTTGGGGGAATATGGAAGAAAAGCAGTCTTTAATTCATGATCCGAACGGCGAAGCAACCTTGCTTCTCTCGTCCAATGGGTTGATGAGTTATTAAGTGCTTTCCAAGTTTGCACAACAGAGGCGATTATGAGGATTCCACTTTGGTAGCAATTGATTCAATATGGACTAAACCGTGAAGAGCTACTATCGATTGGATGTTGATGCTAGTTACAATGAAAGGAAGGACGAGATATGGTTCGGGGGCATTATTAGAGATTCTAATGGCAAACCGGTGTTGGCATTTAGCGAGGCCTTGGGATTCATTTGACAATGTGTTAGATGGTGAGTTGAATGCTCTATTAGAGGTCTACGTGAATCGAGGAGACAGTAGTATTTCGCCCGTGTTTATTTATTCGGATTCTTTGATGGCGGTGCAAGCAAATCATGGCCACTCAAGAGGATCTTAGCTATCGTGGTTTCATTGTTCAAGATATTAAACAAATGCTATTGGAATTGGGAGCAACAAAAATATCACATGTGCGTCGTATTGCAAATAGTGTTGCTCATAAATTAGCTAATTTTGCGCCTTTTTCTTCTACGTTTTTGAATTTAGATGATCAAAATGCTCGTGAAGATGAAGAGAATGACTCGGTAGATGAAGTGCCCATTCGTAATCCTCTCGTTGTTAAGTCAAGAGGAATTACAAATGCTCACATTTTACGTCATTGGGATGGCAAGAACAAAAAGGAAAAGGAAAAGGCAAGTGCAACTTGATTCAAGTAAGTTTTTCAAGTATATAAATGCTATTGTACTTCATTTTTTGGTAATAAAAATTGTATCTTATGTTTTGTTTTCAATCAATGAGTTTTAGACACAAAAGCCACAAAAAGAAAGGGATTATACTCACAAGAGATTGACCACACCCCAATCTTGCATGAAACAAGCTTCATCGACCACATTTACAACCTTCTGCATTTGTTTCTCAATTTGGTGCCTACCAACCTCAGTGGCATTATCCAATTCAAGGGGTAAGTGAAACTTAATTTAATTTTTAATGAGACAATAATAACTATTTAATTTTTTATATGCTCAATTTTATAACTGAGACACAGGGAGGTAATGGAAACTTGCACTTGGATGGGCAACTTTTATTCACATATCCATTTGGAGGTGCTCCTTCATCTCAGGTTTGTGGTAAAAAATAACTTTTGGAAGTTAATTAAGTTATATGTAACAAATAGATGCTAATTCATTGTTTTCCATTTGCAGGGACATTCTGGTAACAATTGAAGTCTACATAATTCAAGAGTTCTAATACTACGATTTTTTGGTTTTGAAATGTTAATTGTAACCGTTTTCTTTATTTCTTAGTTTGGAATGCTCATGGTGAAACTAAGTGATTATAAATTCTACTTTATATTTATGAAGGATTTTGACCCACTTTTGAATTCGTATGCAGTGTTTGCTCATTTTGTAACAATACTTTTTTGAAGCAATTTGGTTATAACAATTTAACTGTAAAAAGTTTAAAAAATGATGCAATTAAGCAAGATAGTTTAAGAATTTAGTAAAAATACCCAAAAGCTTAAGATCACTTCTACCAAAAAAGAAAAAAAAAAAGAGAGAAAAAAACATATTCTTGGAAAACAAACTAGCTTATTTCTACAACAAGAGCAACAAAACTCTTATAAAGAATTAATAAGAACACAATTCTATAAACATAAAAAGAAAAATCCCCAACAGACATATACATTTCTAAACAATAAGAAGTCCAATCTTGTAAAACTGAAAAGGCCCAACATGGAAACATCTTACAAACCCAACATCTCAAAAACCCAAACCATAAACTTTCTTCATCCATTTAACGAAAAAGCGCATCTCGTACACGAGGAGCGAGTCTTGGTTGGAGGAAGGGCATATTTGCACACCAAAGATGAATCACAAAAACTGCATCTCTTACAATCCCCAACATGGTTGAACAACGGTGGAAGAAGAAGCGGAGTTAACTTGTAAGAATTTCGGAGGAAGAATTCTGTGATAAAGGCGGTGAGAAGAATTCCGATGGAGGCGCGGTGGTCTGGGAGTTTTGGTGGGTAGTCAAAATTAATTCTTAATATGAGATAAAAATATATTTCATTTGGTTTAAATATAAGACGAAAGCGAGTTCAAAAATTTTAAAATCAATTTGAATTACTATAAAATTTGGGAGGAAAGAAGATTACGATACCAAAAATTTGAGATCTTAACCCAAGTCCTGCAGTCACTGCTCGTTTTGCTAAAATGGAAAAAAAAAAATAAAAAGGCTGAAAGCCACATGTCAAAATATGAGTGGAGTTGGGTGCCACACACATGGGTGGCATCGACCCAACCGAAGTTGGTCTAGACCACTGGTTCTCAATTTTTAACTCGTTGATGGTGATTTTTTTTATTGGTTTTATTGCTTTTATCATATTTTTGAGAACATGTTTTTGCGGCTCTGGTTACATGTCGTCAGCTTCTGGAGGTATGATGTTGGGAGGAATGATATTGCTTTATCTTTTCTTTTGAATTTCCGCTGATTATTTCGGTGTACAAATGTGGAGGTTATGAAATGATCGTCAGAAGGGTAGAGATCGACCCTTCAAATATTTACAAAGGTGCCACTTTGGGTTTGGGCATAGACAGTCTCACAAAATACGACCGTGAGACGGTCTCATATGAGTGTTTGTCAAATTTCAATAACGTTGACCCGAGAAACTTGATAGCGTATTCCCGAATTAGACGCTGGGATCTGAGTCAAATCTGTGATGAATACCTTGCCTTTTGCTTTGAACATCGTAGATATTCATGAATTTGTTCTTCTTGAATTGAGAGAATTTTCTCCACCGTATTTCTTGCTTGAATTTCTTCTCTTCAACTCGTGATTTAATTGTTTAAGAATGACCTCTATTTATACTTGTAGGATATGAATTCTTGGATAAATCATGGATGCAAAGACTTGATTTAATTGATCGTTCAATATCTGATATTTATTTATCTCTCTAATCACAAGATACGAGAAATGTAATAAAAGATAATGATTACTTCAATATCTTATCAAAATAAGTCATAATCTCCAAGTGTCAAATCTCAATCTTGTTATATTTTTTTTTATGAGGAAATCTTGTTATATTTCAGTATCATATACTAATATTGCAGTTTTTCTGCATTTTGTTCCATACCACTTCTATTTGTAAAGAAAAAAAATAAGAAAAAACTGGTAACTTGCCAAAATTTCTATGAATAGAATATGTGAACCGAGTATTTTGTTAGATTTTCTAACACACGGACAAACCGGCAACATACCCGAAATTGGACCACCAAACACTGTTACACGTTTGAATGTCGTACATGTCTTTCATTGATTAGAAATATTTAATCAAATATTTCAATGATAATAATAAACAAAAAATTTGGACCACGTGAAGCGTCTTGTATGTATTGTTTAAGATGACAACATTTTAAAAATATACTATATTAATCTATTATTTTTGTTTTCCAATGCAAACAAATAATATAATACGTAGTTCTTATTATAATTTATTGTGGAACTTTTCACATAAATTTATTCTTTTCAAAATAAAGTAATGTATCCATATATTTGTTTAGGACTGACAATGCGTGACAAAACAAGATAATAGATTACAATTATAAACTCTGTTACAAACACAAATTATACGATAAAAAATGACACGATATAACCTGACACAAAACACGTTATATTTAAGATCAAATAAAATAAATAACATAAAATGATAGTGCGAACATTTTTTCATAATTTAAGAGAGCAAGGTTACTTCAATGGCTAAACTGAAAATATCCTTATGAGGAAAAAGGTGAAAATCTATGGTGGCACCAAGAAATGTGAGAACAGGGATAGACGCAAACGCGCTGAATCCAGTCCGTAAACAGCGGCATTGCTCCCTTCATCAAACATTATTTCAATTTCCACATCAAACCCACAATAATCATCAATCTACTCGAATCCCAAAGGAAAACTGAATCTCTGTCGGCGAATCTTCTTCTTCTTCTTCGTCATTTTGCTTCTGTATAGACAGAGAAATATATTTATGTGTATATGTTGATGAGTGTATGTATTGCTGGTTCAAGAGAGAGGAACATACACTGAACCCACACTCACAGACCTAGACACGGTTTTTTTTTTTCTCTCTCTAGCTGATGGGCTCGGAAAGCACGTTTTCAGCTCAGAAGCGAACCTCCAGCGCGCTTCCGACCACCGTGAACGGCGGCGCGCGCGGTCGTCCCGCTTCTTTCCTCCCCCGGGGGAGGCAGATCAATAATAAAACCTTCAATAACATCAAGATCACAATCCTATGTGGCTTCGTCACCATCCTCGTACTTCGCGGCACTATCGGACTAGGCAATCTCGTTTCTCCCGGAGCGGACGCTGAGAATCAGCACCTCATCGAAGAGACAAAGCGGATCGTTGACGAGATCCGGTCCGGTGAAGACGCCACTGACCCGGATGACCAACCCGAGGAGCTCTTCAACCCGAATATGACTTTCGTTCTAGGACCTAAAATCACCACCTGGGATCGAGACAGGAAGGTATGGCTTCAGAGAAACCCGAAGTTTCCGCAGTATGTTAATGGAAGACCTAGGATTATGCTTGTTACAGGTTCACCTCCGAACCCTTGCGACAATGCCATTGGGGATCATTACTTGTTGAAAGCCCTTAAGAATAAGATTGATTATTGTAGGATTCATGGGATTGAAATTGTGTATAATATGGCACATTTGGATAAGGAGATGGCGGGGTACTGGGCAAAACTGCCGTTGATTCGTCGGCTGATGTTATCCCATCCGGAGGTGGAGTGGATTTGGTGGATGGATAGTGATGCATTGTTTACTGATATGGTCTTTGAGATACCTGTTCTCAAGTATAAGAATCATAATATGGTTATTCATGGTTATCCTGATTTATTGTTCGAACAGAAATCGTGGATTGCGTTGAACACGGGTAGTTTCTTGTTCAGAAACTGCCAGTGGTCATTGGATTTGTTGGATGCTTGGGCGCCGATGGGGCCTAAGGGTCCGGTTCGTGAGGAGGCCGGAAAAATCCTGACCGCTAATTTGAAGGGTCGACCGGCATTTGAGGCGGACGATCAGTCTGCATTGATATACCTCCTGATTTCACAGAAGGATAAGTGGACGAACAAGGTTTTCGCCGAGAACTCGTATTATTTGCACGGGTTTTGGGAGGGTCTGGTGGATCGTTATGAGGAGATGATTGAGAAGTACCATCCAGGGTTGGGTGATGATAGGTGGCCGTTTGTGACGCATTTTGTCGGTTGTAAACCTTGTGGGAGTTATGGAGATTACCCAGTAAAGAGGTGTTTGAAGAGTATGGAGAGGGCTTTCAACTTTGCGGACAATCAAGTTCTGAACTTGTATGGGTTTAGGCATAGAGGATTGGTGAGCCCAAATATTAAGAGGATCCGGAACGAGACTGTTACTCCTTTGGTGAATGTAGATCAGTTTGCTATTCGGCATTCAGTGCATCAGGGCAGGGGATCTAGGAGCTAGCTAGTATACTATGCATGTTCGCAACAAACACTATGTAGGTAATGCGAATGTTAGTTATTTATTTGATTTACTTTCCACAGAAGTAAGTCCATTATTGAATCTTCTATCAGCTTAGTATAAACTTGAATTTTTTTGTTTTTTCTGTTATCTACTTTCTGGAAGTCTTAGGAAATGATGTTCTGCTGTAGCGGCTTGACTTCCGTTCAGCTAATTTGTCTGAAACTATAATGGTTTACGTAATAAGAAATTCTTTTTTACATGCTAATCGTAGTGGCTCTTTTTATTTCTGATATGGTGTAGAGTTTCTAAACACATGCTACTTTGGCATAAAGGGTTATTATATCTCATTGGTCTGTTACAAATGAAATCCATTAATGCTAGTCTTTAGATATTACACCGTTGAAACTATGGAATTGGATGTGGAGTAAATGTCCACATTTCCTCTTGCTTCCTATGTGCCTTAATTTGTCTACTCGAGGCATTAGTTAGATAATTTTAAGAATGACAGCTGAAAAGGATAGTAAATATTAATGTGGTTAAATGTAAACGGTAGAAAATTGATGATCCTGTTTAGAAGCAGTCTTGTTACTTGTTAGTATACCATACATGTGAGCGAAAAACATTATGTAGGCAATGTGAAGTTAGTTATGTATTGAGTTTAAGTTCCACCGCAGTAAAGTAATCTACTATCAGCTTAATATAAACTTGAACTTTCTTGTTTTGGTTATTTACTTTCTGGAAGTCTTAGCAAATGATGTTTTTGTTGTTGCGGCTTGACTTCATTCAACTAATTTTGTCTGAAACTATAATGGTTTGTGTAATTAGAAAGTTGTTTTTTTTACATGCTAATTGTAGTGGCTTATTTATTTCTATTTGCAGAGTTTCTAAACACATGCTGCTTCTGCATAAAGCGTTACTGTGTCCCATTGGTCTAGTGCATACAAAATCCATTATTTCAATGCTAGGCTTTTATATATTACAACATTAAAACTGTGAATTGGATATTGTGGAGTAAACATCCACTTTTTTCCTTGCTTCCTATGTGGCTTAATTTGTCGAGTGAGATATCATTAGATAATTTTAAGAACAGCAGCAAAACAGGATAGTAAATGAAGCAGGGTTAATAGTAATAGGTAGAATATTGAAGCTTCCTATTGATCGGCAGTCGAATGTAGATGTAGGATGCCTTCTGCTTATGAGTTAGTTAGTACCTTTTTTCCAATGGATTTGATAACTATCAATGTCCCTGTATTAACTTTGTAATGACATTAAGCTAGGCTGTTCCCCCAAATCGTTCTGCTTGGTCAGTTACATCTTTTTCAGGTAGCAAATTTTAAGTGATTGATTTGATTTTTTTTGTTTTTTCTTAGTCTATCTGTTGCGACTATAACACATCTTCTTCTGAAGGCTGTAAAATACATGAGATTGAAGAACCACTGTAAAATCAAAATGAAGTTCTGATGACATTGTGATCACATGCATTGGGAGTATTTGCAATCACTAAAAAACGTACTTTTTTTTTTTTTGGCACTTTATAGCGTTTGGAAATGCCTACTTCTGCTTCTGAGTCTATTTCATATATCGAAATCTAAAAGCAGGAAGGGGTGCTTTAGATTACTATTTCTACTTTTAGTTTGACCTTTACAAACAAATAAGTATTTTCCCAACTTTTTCACCAAACAAAGTCAACTTCTGATCAAATCAATGGCACATCATTTGTTTTTGTTTATTTTTTTATTTTTTGCTTTTTGGTGTATTGAGATATCTGTTGCTTCCCATTTCATTAGTGCAAATTCTTATGCAAACCATAAAATTCTTATGCTACGCGTATATGCTGTGTACAAATTACCAAGTTGCTTGTTATTAAAGGGTAGACTTGAAATTGTTGAGCTCTCATCTTTCTTGTACTCATTATGATAATTGTCACTCTTATTGCCTGATTTCTTGATTTGGTTAAGTCTTTTATGGATAACTACAAAAACGACGCTGAGGTTTAGCCTAATTACAAAAAGCTTAAGTTATCTTTCAAAATTAACTATACCTCTTTAAAGTGTTACAAACACCCCCTTGAGATTTGTATTTAGCTAACAAATACACCTTCTTGAAGATGTAATTTGTGAATGAGAAATAAATGTTTAGGGGGCATCCTTAATTTTAAAAGATAGTTGGGTTATTTTAATTAGGCTAAATCTCATGGGTGTTTTTGGAATTAACCCATTCTTTTAACTGATCCTGGTGTATTTAAAGTTGCATGATTGGCAATTATTGCTTGTCTTTGTATGTTCTTTTTGCGTGTGATTCCTTCTGAAAGGGCTAACTAAAGAAACTTACGGTGAGCTTGTAGCTTTAGTGGTTTCCCTTACCTTTTGCAGCTGATCAGAGTTCAAATCCCGAGTGTTTTAGTGTCATTGAGATTTATCCCCAAACTTATTACAAATAAAAAATAAAAAAATCCGTGTCGGCATTTTATGAAGGAATTCAATGTTTGAGGTGTTCTTTCGGTACTTTTTCTTATAATGGTTTTGTAAAGCCAGATTACACGGGAAATGATCAAATGAACGAATAATTTTGTACCAAATAGCAGGTGTGTTTTAGCTTCTATCCATTCAGGAATTATCTAAGCTGAACGTAAGAAGGAAGGTCTCTGAAATAAATAATTTATTGTCTTAACAAAGTGAGTTAGACCATCTCCAGTAGTTTGACTACTTTCTTTGGTGCAGAAATCTGTCCGCACTATTTTGGTGCAAAATCTGCATTTTATCTCCAAAGATTTTTGACTACTTTCTCGCACTAAAAAGAATATTCCATAAGATTCCTTCTTTTATTAATTTAATATTGATTTTTATTACTTTGTAATTGATAAATATATTATATAAGTAATTTTATTTAATATACTACATTAAAATTTTATCTTCAAAATAATCAAATTAAAAAATGTAAAAATAAGGAAATTAATGCAAAAAATTAAAATTAAAATTCATAAAAATACGAAACATAATTACAATATGATATTGACTAGTTCTCTGAATTAGAATACTCTTCCCACAAATGATCAATTAATGCATTTCGAAGGTTAAAATGAGCCTCAAAGATCTTTGATTTGTCTAAATCGAGCAAGAAAATTTTGAAAACGAGTATGTTCATTTTCAACAAATTCGATGTCCGAGATGGCACTTCTCTTGCTTCTTCAATTGGAGCATCAAGATCACGTTCATCCTCGATTATCATATTATGCATTATTATGCACGCTTGATCATGATATCTTGCAAATCACTTTACTCCAAAAAACGTCTTTGGATTCGCCACAATTGCAAATCGTCCTGGAGAACTCCAAATGCCCGTTCCACGTCCTTTCTACATGCTTCTTGTTTTTTTGCAAAATATGTTTTTTTGGGACCACTTGGTGAATGGATAGTTTGCACAAGAGTTGCCCACTTGGGGTATATGTTATCAGCTAAATATCTTGCAATCCTTGTGCTTTCATTCCTAGCCATCAGATCACATTATCTTTAAATCTAAACCATACAATATAAAAGCTACACTATTTTAGAAAGCACAATCCTTGTGCTTTCATTCCTAGCCATCAGATCACATTATCTTTAAATCTAAACCATACAATATAAAATCTACACTATTTTAGAAAGCACAATCCTTGTGCTTTCATTCCTAGCCATCAGATCACATTATCTTTAAATCTAAACCATACAATATAAATCTAAAATCTACACTATTTTAGAAAGCACAATCCTTGTGCTTTCATTCCTAATCGTTGGATCTTCATCATATTGTATCTCCATATTTCTATAAATAGATGACATACCATATATTTTTTTCACACACTTCTCCAACTTCTCTAAATTCATTTATTTTATATTTACACTCTCCAAAATGTCTAAACCACGCACTACTAATTACATTTCATTTGAAGATCGACATCTTTGTAATGTCTTTCTTGATATTTCACAGGATCCAATTGTGGGTACAAACCGGACTGAGAGAACAAGTGCGAAACGTATTGAAGATAAATACAACTCAGGAAAACCAAGCTCTAACATACAAGACCACAACCAAAGATCATTGCAATGTCGCATGCAAACCATTCTCAAAGATGTTAGAAAATTCAATGGTTGTCTTCAACAAATCGAATATCTTAATCCAAGTGGTGCAAATGAACAAATACTCGTAAGTTAATTATATTTATATATTTTATTATTTTTTTAATACTAATAATATCTTTTAATCTCAATAATATTGATATATTATGCAGTTAGAGTGTGCTAATGAGTTGTTGATGCAACAAAAAGGATATAGTGGTGGATTCAAATTTGATCATGTGTGGTATGTTATGAAAGATTATGTGCAATCAGAAACCGCAGTGGAGTCTCTTCATTTCCTAAAGAAAATATACTGAGAATCCCCTATTTCCCCTAATCCTTCGTTGTCTTCATTTTCAATCAATTTAAGTGATGAAAACATTAGTGGGGGTTCTTCATCACATCGACCCGAGGGCGTCAAAAAATCCAAATTAAAGAGGAAACAAAGCGAAGATGCATCTAATTTTGCAAACACGGTCAAAGAAGAGAATGCAAAACTTCGGGAACTATTATTAAGTTCAATTTCAAAAAAAGAACGCGTTGTTGAGTTGGAAATGAAAAAAATCGAAGCGCAAAATCGTAAATCTAAAATAAATGAGTTGATGAGAGAAGATAATATTTTAATGATGAATTTGGATAACATTTCAGATCCCGAACGACGTGAATTCTTCCGATTGGAGCAACAACAAATTAGCGAGAAGAGGAGACAAACACAACAACCAAACTCAAGCAATGATATGTTTGGAGATTTTTTCCGGATCTTGGAGGGTCCGGAGTGGTCTTCAGTTATTAGAAAAAAATATTGTATTTGTTTTTATTGTATTTTCAAGAATTTTTATTTTTAGTTATTTTATGTAATTTTACCTATTTTATGCAGTTTTTATTATTGTTGTAATTTTATGTTTTAGTATTTTGTAATGTATTTTATATATGATTTATAATTTTGTGTGTAGTATTTTAAATCTCATCGTATTATTCAATTCACACCACAATATTTATAAAAAATTATAACATGTTGAATTAATTTTAATACTATTTTCTACTAATTTTAAATTAATAAAACTAATTTTCTAGAGCTATTTAAAATTAAGAAGAAAAATCAAAAAAAAAAAAATCAAAATAGCGCCTCAACAGTGCAGCGCCAGAAATGGCGCTGCACTGTGCATTCTCTATTCTAGCGCAGGAAAATGGTGCACTGCTGGCCAACAAAAAAAAGCGCCCCACGCCAGAGTAGCTCTCTGCTGGGGATGCTCTTAGAAGATGATGGGACCAATAATATATAAACTCGTTTTTTCTTTGTATGAAGAAATTGAATGAGTATTCTTGTGGAATGAAATAAAATTATGGAGATGAATTATTAGACTTGTATAACTACTGAAGATACAATATCAAGAAACTTTACTCGTTAGATAGTAGGTCTTTTGTAGGACAAGATTCCGTAAGACGGATTCTACCCGCGACCCGCCAAGCCATCCGTCCAGCCCATCTGTTATTTAACCCGCGCCCAGCCCACACGCCATCCGCCCAGCCCATTTGTTATTTAACCCGCCCGCTTGTGTGTTCTACCACTATACCACTAGTGCTTATTGTATAATTTCAAGTATAACAATATATATAAACTCATTCCTAAATATGTCTGATAAATTAAAAAACAAATTAAAAATGCCTCTAAATGCAGAGGCTAAGAATAAAACCCAAGTCTATTAAAAAAAACATACATTATATCAATAAATGGATACTTATAAAAGTGTTACTTTAACTACATCATATTTATTTTTTATTTTTCTCTTTTTTTGTTCCTATTTTGTAACTGTATTAAAAGATCTGATACTTTATCTCAACAAACGGATACTTTTACTTATAAAAGTGTTACTTTAACTATATCATATTTATTTTTTATTTTTCTTTCTTTCCTTCATTTCTAATTTGTGACTATATTAAAAAACATGATACTTTATCTCAAAAACTAGATACTTTAACGTATAAAAGTGTTACTTTAATATGTTATATATATTTATTATAATATATTCATAATTTGTGGCTATATTAAAAAACATGATCCTTTATCTCAAACAATAGATACTTTAACGTATAAAAGTGTTACTTTAACTTTGTTATATATATATATATATATATATATATATTTATTATAATATATTCATAATTTGTGACTATATTAAAAAAATATGTTATTTTATCTCAAAAAACAAATAGTTTTACTTATAAAAGTATTACTTTAACTCTATCATATTTATTATTCATCTTTCTTTGTATTTATTATTAAAAAATATAATACTTTATTTAAAAAAATTAGATATTTTTACTCTTAAAACATGATATTTTGTCTCAAAAAATATATAGTTTTACTCATAAAGGTGTTACTTTAACTCTGATATATTTATTTGTTCTTCAATGTAATGTAATATTTAATAGGGTAAAATTCACTTTACCCCCTTGTACTATCCAGTTTGTATCAAATACCCCCTTCTACTATTAAAACCTTCAAATACCCCCCTAAATTATTAAACTCATATTAATGGACAAAATTACCCTTAATTTAAGTGAAATATTAAATTTACTTTTATCGCACCCTTTATATTTAAATATCAATCAATTTAATCTCAAATTTTAAGCCATACTGATTTATTAAATAAAAGTAATCTTAGATAAAATATTAAAATAACTATATAGTTTGATATAACTTTAATATTATACAAAAGCCACATAAAATAATTTTTACGTAAATGATTATTATTATTATTTTAAATGTACATATTTAACAACAAAATAATACATATAGACTCAAATTAGTAT
Source organism: Rehmannia glutinosa (assembly GCA_016081115.2). Taxonomy (NCBI): domain Eukaryota; kingdom Viridiplantae; phylum Streptophyta; class Magnoliopsida; order Lamiales; family Orobanchaceae; genus Rehmannia; species Rehmannia glutinosa. The sequence continues at coordinate 57,028,717 of CM071930.1, forward strand.
ATATTATTCAATTAGACTTATTGCTTTGTTATGTATGGTACAGACATGTAATTCTAATATATTAACCGATCAAATCACAATGTGAAGTATTTATTACGTGTGAAAGTGAAATTAATAGAGGTTATAAAAATAAATTATTGTACAATATTATTGTAACTAAGAACTTATAATGATGAAATAAGAAATATAAATATCTAAAATATGCCTTCTAAAATAACATAATATAATTTTTTGTGACGTAATTTTTTAATTTAATGTTATTAATAATTTATTTAGCTATTTTTTATTTTAAATCGAATTAAGATTACTTTCTTTCAAAATCAGTCTTAAATAATATGTTTGACCTAAAGATTCACATCTTATATGATGAAATACTTATAAATATAAGTTTTTCTTTTCTCTTTTATTGAAAGCACTTATAAATATAAGTTAACATCAACTAACTTGACCTTAATTTAATACTTGTGACATATATATTTACCATGGTAACAATATAAATTTTGTTTATTTAAAAAATTTAATGGCATTCTCTGTATTTTTTAAATTATATTTTTCTATTGTACATACCATATTGAATTATAGATTTATTTATGTAATTAAAGTAGGAATAAATAAAATACAGGATTAAACAATATCTGAAATTAATATTAGAGAAGGTTACATATGCTTCAAGGGTATATAGGTCAATCAATATCCATTTTGTTGGTTTAGGGGGGTATTTGAAGGTTTTAATAGTAGAAGGGGGTAAAGTGAATTTTACCCTATTTAATATCATAAAAGTATCATATTTAATATCAAATGTATCACTATGTCCAACACAAGTATCAGTTTTTCGATGGAAAAAACATTTGTTACAAGACTAGAACGAGTAATATGTAAAAATTAAAGTATCAATGTTCACCTTAAAAGTATCATATTTATTACTCAAAAATATCACTATTTTCGGATAAAGTATCACTTCCTATTTAGAGAATTTAAATTTTTAAAATGAAGGGATGATAATGAAGCTTTATATTCATGGTTATATTCAAGGTTATACTAATTATGCACAACAAGAACCAGTGGTCTAACGGTAGAACACTACCTTATCTTTATTAAGGTCGTGCGGGTCGCTGGAGGATCCGTCTTACGGTTTAGGATCCGTAAGACGGTCCTATATGAGTTTTTGCCTATTTTAAATCTTCACCATCTGATTTTTATTTGAATATCCCCACTTCAATGCCTAAAGATACAATATCAAAAACCTTCACCGGTTAGATCGTGGTAGTCTGATGGATGACCCTAAATCTCCACCATCCAATTCTTATCTGCATGTCATGACTTTTAATGCTGAAGATAAGATATGAATTGATTGTTTACATCTTGGCCGTTCAATAGATTATCCTGATTCTCCACCGTCCGATTTTTATCATAATGTCACAACTTTCTTTATAGACTCTCTATAAATAACATATCACACCTTTACTAATAAACTCACTTTTGAAGTATTATCAGAATCCAATTTTTTTTTTTTTTTTTTTTGAAACAATTATCAGAATCCAATTAATATCGTTTTTCTTGTTCTTTCTCTACCTTCATTTGAACTATTTGTGAGTTCATCCAATGGTTATATGTCACAATCGGATACACAATCGTTGGAGTCTCTTACATCGGCATCTCCTAGCCCGACTTCATGTTATCTCAATTTGAGTCATGACAATGTTGGTGGTACTTCATTGGGACGACCTACTGGGGCGAAAGAACCCAAATCAAAGAGCAAAAAAGATGACCGGATTTCAGTGGTTGTGGATGCGCTCCGAGATCAAAATCGACAGCTTGTGGGTATATTAAAAAATAAGCCCACGGATCGAGAACAAAGTTATAGACTTCAAATGAAAAGGTTGGAGTTGCTTGAATATCGAGAAGACAATAAAATTTTAATCAAGGATTTGAACTCTATTTCAGATCCCAAGACACGGGAGTGTTTTAAAATTGAACAAGTAAGAATTTTGCGGAAAAGAGCTCAAAAACATCTGGGATCTCTTAATAGTTCTGTCTAATGTGTTTGTACAGTGCTTTCAAGATATTGGAGAATTCGGAGCTCGTCTATGGAAGAACAAACACTTTGTACAATGAACATTAATTCAATAACATTATATGGGAAAAAAAACTAATACTAAAAATGGTTGAAGAACAAAACTTTTGGGGATTATTCATATTTCATATGAGATCCCAATCCTTAAACAAACACAATCATATCTATTATGATTTATAATTATGGTGGGACTGGGACTTCACCTTTTAAAAATTACACAGAAACTGACAACTCAGGCTAAGTAGAAGAGCTGGTGGGAACTCTGTGAAGTGTCAGCAACACTTGATTCATCTTTGTGTTGGAAATCGGTTTTGTTAAGCCGGAAATTCCAAGTGTGGAAACTCGTTAATTTTGGAAACGAGTGGTGCAATTATTTTCACAAAACCATTTATGAGTGAGTGAGAAATCGATGCACAAATGGTACACTTGGAAAGATATATTTGTAGGAAATGTATCCAACTTATATGGAAGTTGGTAGATTGGTCAAATCCGGTGTTTGGTAAGTTGCTTGATTTTATCCGTTAAATAGGCAACTTTGACCCAAATCACCAATTTATGGTAACCTGATTGATTGCATCAAATCATTCCTAAACCGATTGAGGCCAAAATTGGAAGGTTTGACTTGGCATAAAATCAATCTAATAAAGGAAGGATTTGATTGAGGATTGATGGGCTTGATTGTGTCCAAAATCATTGGGGCTTTCCTTTGGAGAAACCCTTATGTTTTCCCTATATATCGAGTCCTCCCGGTGGTTTTTCGTGCATCATACATCACAAACACAGAGCAAATTCGTGCATTCATATCACGATCTGTCACTCAAAATTCTACGCATTACCCCGGAAGTGTCACGTAGAAGTGTGGTGTCACCTCGGGCCTCACTTATCTCGATTCGCAGGGTAGAAGGATTTGTGGTGCTCCTATCCTTTACCAAAGTCGTTGTATCTTGGGAGACTCGTGCCCGCAACCGTGAGCATCGTGACGGGGCAACAAGAGTCTTAAAAAAGAGTTCGCCGCCTCGACTTGCTTTATTGCTTTCTTTTCGCTTTGTTTGTAATAGAGTATTGTTAGTTCAAATTATCCCCCGTTGTATCCCTCTGATTTTGGTTGTAATCCCAACAATTTTAAGACTCTTGTTTGTAATTTGGGTGATGGCGTCTTCAAGCAATGCGATGACCACCGATTCTCGTAGGTGTGGCCTCGGGTGTGACAACACCTCCGACAACACCTGTTTACATTGTTTTCGCTTTTGGTGTGACCACACCGTCGGCCACACCTCCGCCAACACATTCTCGCTCCTATTCCGATGATCGGGGGTGTGACCACACCTTCTATCACACCTCTGTTCCGAACGTTCGGCGGCGCGGGAAGTGTTACAACACCGCGCTCGGATATGCTCCGATTATGCGGGGGGTGTGACCACACCTTTTGGCACACCCCAATATTCTCGATGTTTCGGAGTGTGGCCACGGTGTTACCACACCTTCCTCGCACACCCCGATTTTACGATGCTCAACGAGTGTGGCCTTCGGTGTGACCACACACCGTGGCCTCACTTCGAGCTTCACATGGTTACGCCTCGGGCGTAAGTGTTACGTCAGTGTTGGCAACACCTTCGATCACACTGTTCAATGATCGTGGCGCCCATGCCGAAAGGCCGGAAAAGTTTACCGGACTCAATTTTAACACGTGGCAAAGAAAAGATGTTCTTTTATCCGACAACCCTAAGTTTGGTGAGGTTCCTTAAAGAGGACCCTCCCGTGGTTGCCCCAGACGATACCAATATGGATCGTAGGGCCGCCCTTGATGCATGGGGTCAAGGGGACTACTTGTGCAAGCATTACATCCTTAACGGGTTGGATAATGCGTTGTACAGTGTGTATGCCTCGTGCAAAGGAAAACGCGGCGGACTGTGGATCTCGTTGGACAAAAAGTACGAACGGAGAATGCCGGCACCAAGAAGTTCATTGTCGGCAGATTCTTGGAGTATGTGATGGTTGATACCAAGATGTTATGAGTCAACTCCAAGAATTGCGTTGATTTTACACAAAGATCCATCTTTGAAGGGATGCAGTTGTGTGAAACCTTCCAAGTGGCTGCAATAATTGAAAAGTTGCCGCCTAGTTGGAGGGATTTCAAAAATTATCTCAAGCATAAGAGGAAGCAAATGGGCTTGGAGGATTTGATTGTGAAATTGCGCATTGAAGAAGCCAATAGGCAATCAAATGTCAAGCATGGTAAGACCTCGATGGAGGCAAAGGCTAATTTGGCGGAATCTGATACGAATAAGAAACACAAGCACCTGGGGAATAGCAGTAAGGCTAAACCCAATAACAAGAAAGCCAAGAAGTTTGCAGGAAATTGCCACAACTGTGGTAGGCCTGTACACAAACAGAAGGACTGTCGGGATGCCCCTAAGAACAAGGGAAAACAATCCGTAGCTAACTTGGTTATTGAGGAAGGAATGTCCGAATTGGACTTGTCTGCTGTTGTTTTCGAAGCTAACCTAGTGGATAACCCTAGGGAGTGGTTCGTTGACACCGGCGCGACTTGTCACGTGTGCTCGGATCGTGACGCTTTCTCTACGTATACCCCAATTTCCGGGAGGAGCCTCCACATGGGAAACTCTTCAACTTCTGACATTGCCGGAATTGGAAAGGTCTTCTTGAAGATGACGCGTGCGGGAAGGAGCTAACACTGAAAGAAGTATTGCATGTCCCAGACATTAGGAAAAATCTTGTATCACGGTCACTACTTGTACAACATGGCTTTAGACTAGTGTTTGATCGGTAGCTTTGTACTTACTAAGAATGGGCAATTCCTTGGAAAGGGACACCTTGAAAAGGGATTGTTCAAGATGAATGTAATGGCTGTGCGCCGCACAAATGATGCTAATAAAACTATTGCTTCTTCCTCTTATATGATTGAGTCGTATGATTTATGGCATGTTAGACTTGGGCATGTTAACATGAATTCCATAAAGAAATTGGTAGATATGAAATTATTACCAAATGTTGAATTAAACTCACAATATAAATGTGAGATCTGTGTTGAGGCTAAAATGCCAAAGGCACCTTTTCATTCAGTGAAGAGGAGCACGATGCCTCTAGAACTTGTTCACACTGATGTGTGTGATATGAAACTTGTGCAAACTAGAGGAGGCAAAAAGCATTTCATCACATTTATTGATGACTGCACAAGATATTGTCATGTTTACTTGCTGAAAAGTAAAGACGAGGCTATAGATGCCTTTAAGAACTTCAAAAGTGAAGTAGAGAATCAACTCAGCACTCGGATCAAGTCAATCCGGAGTGATAGAGGTGGAGAGTACGTGGCTCCGTTTGAGGAATTCTGCAATGAACATGGCATAATTCACCAAACCACAAAGACCTTACTCACCTCAATCGAACGGCGTTCTTTGAGCGCAAGAATAGAACCCTGAAAGACATGATGAACGCCATGTTGATTAGTTCAGGGTTACCACAGAACTTGTGGGGGAAAGCCATTCTGTCTGCTAACTATATTCTAAATAGGGTTCCCCAAGTTATGGAAAGGTCGGCAGCCGGCCTACAATTACCTAAAGGTATGAGGGTGTTTGGCTAAGGTAAAAGTGCCAGAGCCAAAGCAAGTGAAGATAGGACACAAGACGGTCGACTGTATCTTCATAGGATATGCACTGAACAATGCTGCATATCGGTTTCTAGTACACAAGTCAGATATACTTGATGTGACGGAAGGAACCACTATTGAGTCAAGGAATGCTGTGTTTTTCGAGCACATCTATCCTTGTAAAGAAAACAAAGGAGAGAGTTCGACTAAAAGAGCTCGTGATGCTGCAGGCGATACATCACAAGGTAGTGATGAGCCAAGATGTAGCAAAAGGGCAAAGACAACTAAGTCATTTGGTCCAGACTTTATGATCTACTTGTTGGATAATGAACCTAGGACCATCCAAGAAGCACTGTCTAGTCCTGAAGCCCCAATGTGGAAGGAGGCTATCAATGCAGAGATAGACTCTATCATGCAAAACCACACATGGGAATTGGTTGATCTCCCATCTGGCAGTAAACCTCTAGGATGCAAGTGGGTCCTAAGGAGGAAATACAAGGCTGATGGATCAATCGATAAATATAAAGCCAGATTAGTGGCTAAAGGCTTCAAACAAAAGGAAGGACATGATTTCTTCGACACCTACGCACCAGTTACGAGGATTACCTCTATTAGGGTGCTCTTGGCGATTGCTGCCTTGCACAATCTCGAAGTTCACCAAATGGATGTAAAGACTGCGTTTTTGAACGGGGAGTTGGAGGAAGAAATCTATATGGAACAACCCGAGGGGTTCGTGGTTCCTGGACAAGAGAAAAAGGTGTGCAGGCTAGTTAAGTCCTTGTACGGACTAAAACAAGCACCAAGGCAATGGCACATTAAATTTGACAACGTGATGATGTCAAATGGATTTCGTATTAACGAATGCAATAAGTGTGTATATGTAAAGGGCACACCTGACTCATTTATCATTGTTTGTCTATATGTTGACGACATGTTGATAATGGGAAGCACTCGTGAGTTGATCATGAGGACGAAGAACATGTTGAAAGATAACTTCGACATGAAGGATTTGGGTCTAGCCGATGTGATCCTAGGGATCAAAATTGAGAGGACTTCAGAAGGCATCTTACTGTCTCAATCTCACTATATCGAAAGTGTATTGAGAAAGTTCAACGCCTTTGATGATCCACCAAGCAAAGACACCCATGGACGATAACTGCGTTTAATCAAGAACACAGGGGAACCAGTGGCTCAACTTGAGTATTCCAGGATCATTGGGAGCCTGATGTACATCACGAATTGTACAAGGCCTGATCTAGCTTACTCAGTGAATAAGCTGAGCAGATTCACGAGCAATCCAAGTGGTGAGCACTGGAAAGCACTGACAAGGGTGTTACGATACTTGAAGTACACCTTGAAGTTTGGGCTACATTACACGAGTTATCCAGCAGTACTAGAAGGGTACACTGATGCAAACTGGATATCGGACTCAAAAGACTCACATTCCACCAGTGGGTATGTATTTACTATAGGTGGCGGTGCAGTGTCCTGGAAGTCCACTAAGCAAACGTGCATAGCCCGGTCCACCATGGAATCGGAATTCATAGCTTTAGATAAAGCTGGTGAAGAAGTTGAATGGCTCCGAAACTTCCTCGAGGACATTCCATGTTGGGACAAGCCTGTGTCATCAATATTGATAATTGTGATAGCCAAGCAGCTATAGGCAGGGCACAAAGTGCCATGTACAATGGTAAGTCTCGACACATTCGCCGGAGACACAATACCGTTAGGGAATTAATCTCAAGAGGAATTATATCCATTGACTACGTGAAGTCAAAGGAGAATATAGCGGATCCGCTCACTAAAGGGCTAAACAGAGATCAATTCCATAAGCTGCTAGAGGGAATGGGTGTAAAATCCACAAATTAAAGAACAGATTCTAGTGGAAACCCAACCATGATGACTGGAGATCCCAAGAACTTGGTTCAATGGGAAAACTAAACTTTAAACTGTTCAGACATTACACTTGGTACTTAGCTTCAAGCTAACCATTCCCTAGAGAGCACCACCAAGTGATAGAACCTGCTGACTGTGGTGAGGTTAAGTCCTATGGACTTTTAATGATGTCCTATACCTAATAAGGTGGGGTATTGCAGGGTACCTCTGATAGGCAAGATCACCTATGTAAGTGTGAGGACGGGCCGCCTCAATGAAACACTTATGAATCCCAAGTGTGATCCATGGCCAAAACGGACACAACCAGAGAATTTCGAGATAAGCAGAAGTGTTGTTGTGTAAATACTGTTGTCTTGGTATATTCGTAAGCGGAGTAGTTCAAGGCATCGTGTCCACTAAGCCGCGGATATATCCGATAGTATCTTACTAAGGAAGGTTCAAAGCCACAAGCTACCTATCCAGATGCAACAACGTTTCCAGGGCCTGAGTGACTAAGTCTGCATGCATTCATGTATCGTTTCCACTCATGTGGGGGATTGTTGGAAATCGGTTTTGTTAAGCCGGAAATTCCAAGTGTGGAAACTCGTTAATTTTGGAAACGAGTGGTGCAATTATTTTCACAAAACCATTTATGGGTGAGTGAGAAATCGATGCACAAATGGTACACTTGGAAAGATATATTTGTGGGAAATGTATCCAACTTATATGGAAGTTGGTAGATTGGTCAAATCCGGTGTTTGGTAAGTTGCTTGATTTTATCCGTTAAATAGGCAACTTTGACCCAAATCACCAATTTATGGTAACCTGATTGATTGCATCAAATCATTCCTAAACCGATTGAGGCCACAATTGGAAGGTTTGACTTGGCATAAAATCAATCTAATAAAGGAAGGATTTGATTGAGGATTGATGGGCTTGATTGTGTCCAAAATCATTGGGGCTTTCCTTTGGAGAAACCCTTATGTTTTCCCTATATATCGAGTCCTCCTTCGGTGGTTTTTCGTGCATCATACATCACAAACACAGAGCAAATTTGTGCATTCATATCACGTCATTACTCAAAATTCTCAGTGCATTACCCCGAAGTGTCACGTAGAAGTGTGGTGTCACCTCAGCCTCACTTATCTCAGTTCGCCGGGTAGAAGGATTTGTGGTGCTTCTATCCTTTACCAAAGTCGTTGTATCTTGGGAGACTCGTTTCCTGCAACCGTGAGCATCGTGACGGGGCAACAAGAGTTTTAAAGAAAGAGTTTGCTAGCCTCGACTTGCTTTATTGCTTTCTTTTCGCTTTGTTTGTAATAGACTATTGTTAGTTCAAATTATCCCCCGCTGTATCCCTCTGATTTTGGTGGTAATCCCAACACTTTGATATTTGATCTAACAATTGCTTTATTTTCTGCACCTTCACGGCTTCACAAAACAATAAATTATCAGCAACATTGATTTTATACAGTGATTGAGAATGTTTTCACTCTCACAGGCATTTTCACAAACATGTTAAACTCAAACCCACCTCATCTCTTTCTTATAATGCCGATAAGCCTAGCCCTGCTCTCTTCCACCACTCTCAATCTCCTATATTGACGGAAATGTAGGAACAATATCAGCACTGCCGTCCCCCACTCTCAATCTCCTCTATTGACGGAAATGTAGGAACAATATCAGCACTGCCGTCAGCGCGGCAATGCGAAAACTCAAGAACAGCCCACGCGACGAAGCGAAACTATCCCAGAGGTGTCGCACGATGTCGTTGACTTTGGAATGGAGTATCTCCCTCCACGAGGTAAACCAATTCACCGCGTCAGATACTGGCTTCGCGTTGGGGCATGAAAACATCCGGGAATAGGACATTGGGCTAGATTCTGATGGCGAAAATGAAGACCATGAGTTGAGTTTGAGTTATTGACCGAGTCCGAATTCGAATCCGGATCCGACTTTGAATTTTCTAGAATATATATTGTTGATGCTATTGATGCCTTATCCGTGTGAATGCGAGGTGGAGTTGAGGAAATTTGAAGATTTTCGTGGTGGATGGGAGGGAAAATTATTGGGGGATTGTTGTTGGTATAGTCTTGGTAGTTTCTGATGGATACCATTGGCCATGGGGTTCTTGAAGGCGGCGAGATGTCGGTGTCGTGGTGGATTTCGTCCTATTCTATTAGGCATGTAGGTAATGCTAGCGGCGGCAACGCCAGTTCTCCGTCTTCACAGTCACTGCAGAATCGAAATCGTCCGCCATTTCGCGAAACAGTGGGTGTTGCCCATTCTTTCACGGAAAGGACAAAAAAATACTTTTTTGGTAGTTAAAATATTTTTTTTTCACAATTTAAATGTGGTTGGGCTTGTGTGGGCTGTATATTTGGGCCCAACAGAACTTCAAGCCTAAATTTGTTTTTGTTTTTTTTTTAAAAAATGGAAGTTATATAAAAGAAAAGAAAATGTTAGTCCTTATCACAAGTTGATCAGGTAGTCAAAAGTTGAAGCCTCGTTAAAACTTTCCAAGGTAACCCTTGTGGGGAAAACCCTTAGAAGGAAAAAGAGTACCCCCAGAAGAAAAGCATAAAACATAAGGAGCCTGAGAAAATGGTGATACCACACAACGAAACAAATCAAAACTATCTAACAAATCAATATTAGGATCTTCCAACATAATCTTCGTTAAGAAGCATCGTAATATCCGGAGGTGGAGAATCCCACCAATTGGAAGTACCCTGAAGCTTGCTAAGACAGTCTGCCACTCTATTTCCTTCCCGATATATGTGAGAAACCACAAACTCTATCTAAGATAGAAGATGAAGGGTGTATCGCCATTGTCCCAAAAAATGCCAAGGGACCGATTTTGGTTTCTGGAAAAGATCAACCACATATGTAGAATCTGACTCTAACCAAAGTTTATGCCATCCTTTATGAAAGGTGAAAGAGATAGCCATCATTGCTGCCAAAAGCGCTGCTTCAAAAGCATATCCTACGCCACATTGCTCAACAAAGTAATCCCTTAAAAAACCTATGTGCATGCAAAAGATGCAAGCCACCGTGCAAAGGTCAGAAGAGCCCAAAGCACATCCATCCATATTGACCTTAATCTATCCAAGCAGAGGTAAATGCCAGTCGACCTGAATAATTTTAGGGGCCCTTCTGAGACGCCACGACATCTTAAGACGTCTAAAGCAAAGAAGATCCTGCTGAGTATTGTTCATGCAACTCTGATCCAAAGTCCCAGAGTCAATAATAAGATCTTGGAGTTGAACCAAGGTCGCTTCCCTTGACCAAACCTTGTCGTTGAAAATGATGTCATTGAGGATATGCCAAATTAACCAAACGCAAGAGATAATGGCCGCCCGCCATAAGAAAGAGAGCTGATCACTTAGGCGAATAGACATAGCTTGGACCAGGAACTCAATAAAGTTGTAAAAAAATGATAATTAATCCCGAAAGAATTAAAAATCCAAGCCTAAAGGTTCCCTGCAAAAACACACGAAACAAAAAGATAATCAATAGAATCAGTGTGTGAAAAACAAAAGCAATAGGTTATATGCCCAATGAACCCCCTAAGCCTGAGAATATCCAAAACTGCGAGGCAGTTATGGATCGCTCGCCAAACCACAATCGATCGTCGTGTCGAGATATGAGGAGACCAAATTCAGGAACCTCATTTAACCACAGGAAGATAATGGCGAAGATGGGAGTAGGTCATCTTGGAGGAAACATTCCCATCCAACGAATTAGTCCAAACTCATTTTATCAAAAGAGTGTGGCGCCATATGGAACCGAACAATATCCCTGATAATATCCAAATACTTATCCAGAAATGATATACTGAAGTGTCAGGAATCATTGAAAAAGACCGAGATACTTTGTTGAAAATAGTAACACTGCTCATGGGAAATGTCAATTCTTTCAGCAATAGAATAACCCAACCAATCATCCAACCAGGACAACACTTTCGACTCATATCCTGGAATCCATCTAGAATTTGCTATACAATCCTTAATTACTGGTTGAAACCCAGCCCAGATAGAGGATGGTAAAAATGAACGATGAATAGAGCCATCATCTAGGAAAAACCGATTACGAAGTGTGGTGAAGACCACAAAATCAGAATTAAGAACTTTCCATCTCATTTTCATCAAGAAAGCCTTGTTAGCAGTAATAATGGAACAGACTCCAAGGCCACCCTACTCACGCGCATGCAATACTTATCCCAATTAACCACAATAGAACCCTTCGTAAGAATGTCATCAGTCCAAATAAAATTACGCATAGCCTTTTTCATGTTCTTAAGGATGTAAATCGGCCTTTTGTAAATGAGCATACTATGAACAAAAGAGCTGGTGATGACTGAATTAACCAGACAAATGTGACCAGCCATAGATAGAGAAGTCCCTTTCCATCATTTAAATTTCAACGAAATCTTGTTAAAAATCGACTACAAAACATTGGATTTAGGTGCCCCTTTGAAGATAGGAACCCAAAGGTAGGTAGTAGAAATACTGCCCAAATTAATTGCCATCAGCTATTGAATCCATCCCCGATTATAAGGGCAAACCCCATTACCAAAAAATACCTTAGACTTAGCCGGATTAAATACCTGCCCAGACGTGGAGGCATACTGTCCAAGAATCTGAAACACTTGACGAGCATTAGAAGTAGTACCTTCGCAAAGGATCACAATATCATCCGCATAAAGAATACTTAAAGGGAATTTTATCTGCATAGGCAACAAAAAAGGAGTAAGTATTTGCTCTGAAACCAAGTAGGCAATGGCTCAACCCAAAACCTCTTTTGCAATACAGAAAGCAAAGGAGATAAGTGATCTCCTTACCGAACGCCCCTTGCACACTCAAAGTAACCCGTAGGCGTACCATTAAGTAGAATCGAAATCCTAAAGCCTGCAATTTCTTTTTGAGAAACCTTGGTGTTAATACTTGAGCCCAGCCCAATACGTAAGATACTAAAGCACAAAATTTGGAAGTAGTGTTGAAAAAACCAAAATAGTCGACATTCAATTTGAGAGAGAAGATAAACGCTTGTTTGAGCTAGTAACTTGGCAAACTAAATTTGGCCATATTTCGTTGTTGGATGAGCTCTAAAATCAGGCTCCAACTCGTCTCGATTAGGTAAAAATAAAAGAATATGTATGAAAGAACAAAACCACTTAAATTCGACTCAATTAAAGTTTGACTCAAACATAAACTAAACTAAGTTCATGCATAGTTTTATGGTCACTAAAAATTCAAATATATTTGAACAACAACGTGTAATGTGCTCTGCTTGACTTGATTTATTTATAACCTTGTATAGAAATCCTTTTACGCACTAATACGAGTTCCTTGTATTGCAAAATGTCCTTTTAAGCCTTAAGTATGTTTATTAGACAAATTTGTATCATTAGAAAGTCTATGGTATTATTTCCAAATCAACTAGTTAAAAGGCAAAAGATTTATTGGTTTTTTAAACTATGTCAGGATAGACTTTGTAAGTACAAATTAAGTGTCGTCAATGTAAGTGTTAGGTGTGCCCTTTTCCGATAAAAGATGCTACACTATCTCAAAATTGAAATATATTTGGGGCAAGTTCAACTGGATGTCATTCACAAGCTTGGAGAAAATATATTGATATTGCTTGAAGGATCTTTGTAAATCACATTGCAACATGTAACGGGTCTGTAGTCGAACATTTTTTGATGAAATTCTAATATTGGGAACCAAGGTCAAGATGATCGAATTGCACTCCTTAAGAAGGCGGCATGAGAAGAAAGATTTTACAACTTTGATTACCTCAGCCCCAACGATGGGCCATACTTGTTGATAAACATGGGTTTTATGGCCATTAGTGCCTGGGCTTTTGTCCTCATTCGTACTAAAGATAACATCATTGATGTCAATATCTGTAAATTGAAATCTATGAGTCTTTGGCAATGGTTCTGGATCAATCATCCATTTTATGAACAATTTAGTTTACTCCACCATAATAGTTCAAATTGTCCAATTTATCGACCTTGAATGTAGTCAAGTTGAAGGGGAATAACTTCTCAGTCAACCCTTGGGATTAATGCCTCTGCATCACACTTCTCAGTGATAGGCAGAGACCAAGATTTTACCACCAACAAGAAGGATTTTTTTCTTTTTTCTAGTAAGGTGGGTATTATGTATAATTGACAACTTGAATTTTATATTGTACGGAGTTGATCTCATGATAATGCATAGTTAATAATATCAATTGGATTGGTCTTTTATAAAACTCCATTTCTTGATTTTCTAATTAATTGTAATACCCCGTGTAGGTCCCAAGGGGTGTGATGTAAGGTTTAGAAAGGGGGATTGAATAAACCTTACCAAATTTTCACTTTTAGTCTTTTTGAGATTTTTCAACAGAGTTGACTCAAATTAGTTGTGTCATTGGGGGACAGCTAAATTGGCTATATTCAGCTAAGTTACCTACTTAACAGACTCGGTAGAGCTGTTGATAGTATAACTCGGCTGCTTAAGCTAATACTTAACTTTAGTTGTTTTGGTTTTTAACAGCGGAAGGTTTAACACCCTTTGATTGATTTAAAACTTGTTTTTAACACTTGTTTATTATCAGTTGGATAGCAGATTTAACTAACAACAGATATTGAAGATAAATACAGAAATGTAAGTGCTGAAAGTAAATTGACACAAGTATTTTTATAGTGGTTCGAGGATGGGGTAATTCCTCTAATCCACTCTTCTCCAACTCCTGGAGGAATCCACTAAGTAACAGATTAGGTTACAAAGCAGTTAACAGTCTGGAGACAGCCTTGATCACGCAGCTGGCTTCTCCTGCGACTCAACTTCTTCACTAGGCAGCTGCCTGGCTACTTCAGCTCACTTTCAAGTTCTTCGATTTGTTCACACAGCCCTCCAACAAACTTGAATCTTCTGGTTCGACCTTGAACCTTTCTACAATCCTTAAACTTGGAAAGTACACCCCTTTTTGTTCTTCAAATGTTTCCTCTTCAACTGGTTGAAGTTGTCTTTTCTTCACAGTGTGTGTTAGATCGAGTTTCTTCGAGTTTTAGGCTTGAGGAATATCTTGATAAGCTTTGAGAATATTGCAGGTTAATTGCTTGCTTGAATATTGATTTGTCAGGTGTGCAAGGTTACCTTTTCTCAATCGCTTTCTCAGCCTTTTATAGTGCACATTTAAAATTTGCCCGTTGAAGATATAGACTAGTTTCAAATGTCACTTCTTGTTCGTTGGCTTGTCTTTTCTTGGTCTGCAGCACTTGTGATGTTGACCCTTCCTCGTATTAATTGACTTCGCAGCTTTTCAGGATCTGACACAAGTTGCAGTGTTTTCCATTGGCTTATTCCATTTGCATATTTTTGGGCCAAACACTTTAAGACCTGGCGGTTTGGACATATTACTATATCGAGTAATATCCTTGACTTCCTTTCAACGGATCTAAATTAGTTGTCTTGACTTGACTGCTGCATTTACCCCTTGTGACTTGAGTCTTCTCCAATCATAAGATTGACTCAACTATCACTTCAACTGATAGACTTGGCTTCTTAAGTTGACTTGACTGACACTTCACACAGTTGTTCCTCAGCTGACTCTCCTTCAGTCGAGTCCTTGACTTCCTTCATGGCCATACTAAGCTGACACACAACAGAGTCTTCACTCTAGTCTGCAGTTGACTTCTTGCATCCTTGACTTAGCCGACTTCACTCAGCTCTTTCAGTCATATCTATTACAATACAGAATTACAAGGAAAATGGGGTGCCACCTTCATAGTTCAAGTTTTACATGGTATCATCAAAATCTAACAAATAAATTTCCTAACACCCCGATTTTTTCTAACCTTGAGATGAGTATATAGATAGACCATGATCCATGAAAATTGACTTAATAAAAGGAAATATTAAATAAAAATTCTCATACTTGCATAAATAATGGTTAATATTCAAAATTTCAAGGTATGATGACATTAAAAATTCTAAATAAACTAGTTTGACTCCTCAAATAAAATGTTTGGCTCTAAAATATATGAAAGAGACAATAAAATAACTTATGGCATCCACATCCACGCCTCATGCCCTTGCCAAGCTCCTTAACCTGAAAAAATATTTTTAAACGTGGGATGAACTTTCAATTCGCTCAGTGAGGATGCATTGTCTAAATTAAATACACAAGCATAATCATCATTGTATACACACCTACGGTTTCCATGGTTTGATCAAACCAGCCCGTAGGCTAACTGTGGGTGTACAATAAGTACGTTCATGTTTGTACAATTAAGTACCTTCATGATGTACAATTACGTACCTTCGTGTCATGTCATGTTTAACGTGCTCATACATATAACAATCATAACAAGGCATTTAAAGTAGACAATAAGCAGTAAACCACACCTCAAAATGTAATCTGTAAATAAACGTGGAATGTAACTGTCTGAATCATAGGCCTCGTGTTCTTCATGTTTGGTTGAAGGCTAGTCAAAATTGGGCTTGATTAATGGTCAAAATTCTCAATTTAAAATTTTAATTCTCCTCCATCTATAAATTAATCCTCTTAAAATCCTTT
Source organism: Rehmannia glutinosa (assembly GCA_016081115.2). Taxonomy (NCBI): domain Eukaryota; kingdom Viridiplantae; phylum Streptophyta; class Magnoliopsida; order Lamiales; family Orobanchaceae; genus Rehmannia; species Rehmannia glutinosa. The sequence continues at coordinate 57,044,844 of CM071930.1, forward strand.
AATTGAAAAATCAATTAAACTTCCACAAGCAAGACTTAAATTCCCGCATAACCCTATAAGTCCAAGTGGCTACGATAATCTAGAGGGGGTGGATAAATTATGCTCATTTTCTCGATTATGCCCTCTTTTTCGAATGTAATAAGCAAAGACAAGAATGGAAGTGCGGGAAGTAAACAACACGCGTCGATTTATAGATGTTCAACCCACCTTGGGCCTAATCCTCTACCACCCCAGTATCTCCGGGATGGATTTCAAAAAGAAAAAGAATTTTATTAATAGTTACCAAAACTATTACAACATCACCTTACAACACCTATTTGAAGATTACCACAATCTCCCTAGAAGATTACCACAATCTTCTTGCAACGGCACCTTGTGAAGATTACCACAATCTTCCGACTTGAAGAGCACCAAACTCTCCAACACCTCGAAGAGCACCAAACTCTTCCACAAGAAGATTGCCACAATATTCTTACACCTAACACCTAAGATCACCCAAGTGTGTTACCACAAGAATACTCACAAGGATATCTTGTGTTTGATGACGAACACAAATTCAAGATTACAACTCGATAATGAAGTATACAACTTTAAAGTGCAAGTGTAATCCAGAATCAAACCTAGACCTCAAGATGTGAAAGTGAAATACTTAGGCTATTACAACAAGAATATTGAAAGTGAAGAACAAAATATATGCTTGATGTATCTCTTGTTGTGTTGTAGTGTATTCTCTCTTGTTGTGTTGCTTCAAATGTTCCTCTATTTATAGGAGAGGTCTTGGATATGATTTCCAGACATAGGCTCCTTCTTGGAGATTGATTTCTACAAAACATATGCAATTAAAATCAAGATTATAGATGTTAGAAATCAATACCACAAGATTAGGAAAAATTGTCTGTTGTTCAACGGTTAGAATCTGCTGTCAAAATGGTAGGGCGACCGGTCGACCTCTAATACAGAAAACATTTTGACAAAGACAAAAATAAGCCTTGGACCGGTCCATGGGGGTTGGACCGTCGACTGGGGTCCGACCGCCCCCGCCCCATGTGGATCGGTCATCCCGCAGTTTTTGAGAGACGAGTTTGTCTTCTTTCTCAGCACCGGTCGACCGGTCGACCTCCAGGGGTTTTTCAAACATCTCGTTTCTGTTTCAAAACTCAACTTCAGACACGGGTTGCCCTATAGGGCGACCGGTCAAACACGAGATGAAAGTGTTGTCCAATTTTTGTCAAAAATAAACTTCAAGATATACTCCGAAAAATAAGTAAAAACATTTTAAATCGTTTGAGTGTATTTGGACAACATTTAGAAACATTGTTTTGGTGTAAAAACACAGTTAAACAAAATCATCAAAATCATGATAAAAACATTTATCTAACAAACTCCCCCTTTTTGATGATTACAAACCAAAATAATTTTAAAAGGTCGATTTTAAAAACAAAACAAATTTTCCGGTCAAGAAATAACTATCCGTTTTAAGCAACAATTTTTCATGCATAATAGCCACAAGGATGGGAGTAAAGATTTAAAAAAACATTTTGCAAAAGCTCCCCCTTTCAACATCACAACAAGACAAATATAGAAGCAATCAAATAAAAGCTAAAAGCTCAGCTTTTACAATAGAAACTTGAATATCATGAGCTTAGAAGCTCCCCCTGTCAAAGAAACATCATTAGACATGTATATAAGTCCATAATACATCCCATGGACTAAGTATCATTTACAGCTTTTGGCTTTTAATAGCCACAACTTATAGCTTTTTTTCGCAAGCTTATATTAGCTTCTTTGAGCTAAAGAGCCTATTTTCTATTTCTCCCCTTTGGAATCATCAAACAGAATGTTAGCACGATAAAAACATCATATAATCATATCAAAGTGCGCATTTGAACCGATTTATCAAGCTTTTCGAATATTTAAGCTTAAATTCCAAATAAAAAGGGAAAAGACGATCATTTGATTTTCAAAAGCTCATGTGATTAGCAAAACATGATCTCTATAAACTTTTAAGAATTTTGAAATCGAGAGAATCATGTAATAGAAGAAATTTTCATTGAAATATTTCATCGAACACTTGGTGTGCGTCGAATAACAAATAAGAAGTATATAGCCCTTGTAATTGTAATCAAGCCAAAATTTTCATCACCAAATACAATTCTACAAATATCAACTATCAACAATCATCATACCCATCACAAATATACAAGAATTCCATCAAAATATCAAAAGTAAGTACTTTCTCAAGGGTTCAACCCAATTGAGATAAAGAAGGAATTAAACTTACCAATTAATCGGAGACGTCGGGTAAGAGTGATGAAATATAAGTGGTATAAACTCAAAGATATAGAATTTATAAGAAAGAAATCATTTTGAGTGAATTGTGTGTGAAATTTGCAAAGGAGTGCGAAAATAGTGAAAAACGTGTGAAATATAAAGTATGGGACAGAACAGGTTTTAATCAAAAATTTAACAGCTCGACCGGTCGAGGGTGTGGTCGATCGGTCCAGCTTGAGGTCGACCGGTCGACTCACTGTATCAGGTCATAGCATCAGTCTGTTCTGTCATTTTTTGAAATTAGATCCAAAAATCCGATTTTTCACCCTTAAGTTTTAAAAACTTGCAAATTGTAAGTATAGACCTTATTCAATATGGATTATTCCTAATCGAGCTCGTATAGAAGCAAAAGTCTCGGAGAATAGCGGTTTTGTAAAGATATCCGCTAATTGATCTTGAGATGGAACAAAAGACATCTCAATTTTTCATTTGAAAACACAATCCCTTAGAAAATGATGACGTACCTCAATATGTTTTGTACGGTTATGATGAACTGGATTTTGAGAAATATTTATAGCGGACGTGTTATCACAAAAAATAGAAATATTTTCAAAAGAACATTTATAATCCGCTAAGATTTGTTTCATCCAAAGCAATTGAGTACAACAAAATGCCACAGAAATATATTCGGCTTCGGCCGTTGAAAGTGAAACACAATTTTGTTTCTTTGAAAACCAAGACACTAGGAAATCGCCGAAAAATTAACATGATCCGGAAGTACTTTTGCGATCATCAATATTTCCCGCATAGTCCGAATCACTATATCCTTGAAGAGAAAAATTTTCATTCTTTGGATAAAATAAACCATAAGAGATAGTACCTTTCAAATATCAAAAAATCCTTTTAACGGCACTCATATGAGATTCTTTAGGATTGCTTTGAAAACGAGCACATAGGCATACAACATGAAGAATATCCGATCTTTTTGCAACGGCACCTTGTGAAGATTACCACAATCTAATTTATGAAAATCGAGTTTTAACTAACTCTCGAGATTTTTAAGAATAATAGAAGCTTACTTTAGTATTTTTAAAAATACTAACATTTACAAATATGTTTTTTAAAAGAAGATATTTTCACCCCAAGCCTCTTGTTTTTTTTTATATAAAAATTACCCCCTAAACTCATAGAAGTGGACGGCCAAAAGCTACTTTTTTTTTAGGATGATGTCTTGTTAAATTTAACCATGATTTATGATAGTATGATAGTTTAAAGTGATGATTCTACACTTTGATTTTAATTTTGAGTTATATATGATTTTTGATGATTTAACCTAGATATTAATGGCTTAAGAAGATTTTTAGAAGTTGTAAGAGTTATTGTTGGAGAAGAACTTAATATATGATTTTTGATGATTTAATCTAGATATTAATGGCTTACGAAGATTTTTAGAAGTTGTAAAAGTGATTGTCGGAGAAGAACTTAAGCTAGTTGATAAACTTGCACAATTTGGGTTTTTGATCCCATTAATTCACTATGGTTAAAACTAGAAGCCTAAAGCCTTAAGGATATTTTTTTACGAAAGCTTTTAGTTTCTAAAACTGGTTTTGAGGATAAAAAGTTGATAAAAGAAAATTTAGTGCTTAAAGTTAGAAAACCCGGAAAAAAATGAATAGAGTTCGAAAAAAGGTGAACTACGTCCCGTCGGGTCCGACTACTGGCCACCGAGAGTGGCGGCGCCGAAGCGGGCTGAGGGTGGCCGTAATTGGTGGTAGGGGTGATGAATAGTGATAGATGTGATGGATGACTAGTGATGTGAGTGATGTGACATGTACTATGGCACGTAAACCAATGATATCTTATCGGGTTATTTAACGTTAAGTGTTATATCAATAAGTTCGGGTCTCGTGATTAAGATATTTTTGGGATTTTTTGAGATGACATGTCATTTTAAGAAAATCGAGATTTTTAAGTCGAAATAAGATTTTATAAATTAAGGTTCCGAATAATCGGAAATTTTATCTAAACCGAGTCGTTAGACGATTAATTGATTAAGGTGATTAATTAAGGATTAATTGAATTTATGTTGACTTTGACTTAAGTTGACTTTGACTTAAGTTGACTTTGATTTATTGTTGACTTTGACTTTATGTTGACCGTTGACTTTGATTTTTGATTTTTGACTTTAGTCAACTATCGTTTTTAAAGTTCTTTAAGAGGGTATCGAACACCCGATCATGAGATAATTGGCTTTAAGAACATATTAGACTTTACTTAGCTCGAGAGACTAAGTTATTTAATGATTATTACTTTGTTCTATGTCATTTAAGTTGAAGAAATTAACTGTGTTAGGTGCGGCGCAATCGAATACGGACTCATTCAAATAAATACATCACTAGCTTTCTGTTAAACTTCAAAGGTGGGTAAACTTCTGATTTTGTAAGCGTGTTGTACTGTTATACTAATGTTTATATGCAAACTCTTTTTATGCTCTGGTATATTATGATTTCGGACCTTCGGGTCATGAGGCCTAAGGCTAATATCATGTGAGGTGCAAGAACGGACAGAGGCATCGGTTGTGGCCCACGAGACATGAATTAGTCCTTATAATGAACTAGAGTTAATAGCATGTGAGGTGCAAGCACGGACCGAGGCATCGACCGTGGCGCACGAGACATGAAGATGACTCACCAAGTGAAAAGTGGTTAATAGCATGTGAGGCGTAGCACAGTCTAAAACGTTTGACTGGGGGCCCACGAGACATGAAAGTAACTCGCCAGGAAAAAATATTTTATTAAATGATGCAAATTTCATTAGTGTAACTGCTTATGTTTTCCACTGAGTTTCATAGCTCAAACCTTCAAATATTTTAATATATTTCATATAATGATGACGGGCCTGGAGTTGAGGCGTAGGGACTGTCTGCGTGGGTGTCGTTTGGTTATTCCCAAAATAAAATTAGTATATGTGATTTGATTTAACAAATTAACTTTAAGGTTAATGTAATAAGAATTTTTTATAAGGCGTAACTCTTATTAACCTTATTCGCTTTTGATAACTTTCAAAGTTTATTTAAGAAATTTTTAAGCCCACATTTTTAGTATTAAAGTATTCTATTTAAGCTTCCGCAAATTATTTATAAATATTCAAGTGTACCACAGTGATGTTCCTAACTGAAATGGGTTCGGGACATTACACAAAGGTTGCTAATGCATTTTTCTTGTGACATTGTTGACCATATGTGCTTTTTTGATAATTTTAACTTAGATAAATTTCTTTTTGCAAATGCATCACATGCATAGTTAACAATATTCTATAGGCAATCAAGATATTAAAATATCAACACAAAACAAATATAAACTCTAATATTTCAAGTGTTATCTTTTATTATATTGGTAAAGTTACTTGTAACACTTTCAGGTAAGTGAATAAGTCATCCGAATTAATATCTAGAGAGTTACCATGCTTTAAAACACTTCCAAGATTTTGACAACTTTCTTTCAATTTATTTGTTTATAGAATTTAACTTCTTCGAATCAAACAGGAAGTGGAAAAGATTATCATATGTTTGCAATTGTGCAAATCTGCTCTTTAAAGCAATAATAGCAACATCCGCTAAAATTATAAACTAATTAACTCTAAAAGAATATTCAGCAGATTGTATATTATCTTCAGATACATGTTATAGAATACACGCATATGGAACATAATACAAAAAGGTTTGTGATTTTATAGAACTGTATTCATTGGTAATTAATAAGTGTACAAGAAAGAAAACAAATAGTCACATACAAAATATATATACATATATACACATATATGGTAGCCTTCGACAGGCCCTAAAAATTTGGGGGTCTGGGGCTGTCACCCTTTGGGTCCCTCCTCAGAGCCACCACTGCATATGCCCCACATTTCGAAAAAAAGACATATTTTTATGCTCCCGCACTTTTTTTTGACAATTTTACGCTAGCTCCCGCCAATTTTTACGGATTGTTTTACGTTGTTTTTTCAGAGTTGTTTCAAACATGTTCCATCTAATAAAATTTCAGTGGAAAAATAATTTCTGTCCCCATAAAATAATCAATTTTATCTCAAAATTTTATAAAAAAAATCAAGAAATATACACATAAAATAACACAGTATAGAGGAACAAAATGAAAATAATAGAGAAACAAAATGAAAATAATAGAGAAACAACACATGCATGAATGAAAAAATATAATTCAATTTTCGATCCAATGCATTGAAACATAAAAATATGGAAACAACCAAGAAACAACAGAACACCATTGAAAACTATATAAAAACAATATAGAAAACACTATATGAACAAAAAATCTTACCAATAAGTAAAAACTGCATTGATACATCGAAAATTACATGAAAAAATAAAGAAACATTAGAACAACAATAAAAACAGTATAGAAACAACCCAGAAACAATGTAAACAATATAAAAACCAACACATGAACAAAAAGAGATTAAAAATATGTAAACATTGTATTGAGACATTGAAAAATATATTAGAACAAAAAAAATATCAGATCAAAATTAAAAACATTATAGAACTACCAAGAAGCAACATAAACAATAAATAAAACAACATATGAACCAAAAAAAGCATAAAAATAGGTGTAAATATTGTGTTAAAATATTAAACAATATAGAAACAACATAAAAACAAATATAAAAAATATCATAATTAACATAAAAAGCAACACTGGAAAAAATCGAAAAAAACATAAAAATATAAAAAAAAATGTAGGAACGTAAAAAAGTCAAAAAATCAACCATGAGCGTACAAAAATGAACATGCCGTAAATAGTGTCATTTTTCCAGAAAAGTAAGGTAACTGGTAAACTTGACAATTCCTCAGTAGAATTTATAAAATGGTTTGGGCTTCACAATTGCTCATGCTGGGGCTGCATTTCCTTTTAAAGAAAATGGAAGTGATTTTTGGGAAGTTTAAGGAAGATATATATTTTCTTTTATAAAGTTTGAGCCACTCTTTAAAGAATTAAGGTTCCATTTGGATGGATGGATTTGAGCTATGGATTTTAGATCCATAATAATAAATCCATTAAGGTTGTTTGGACGGAGTCATTTTATAATGGATTTTAAATCCTTTAGAGCTATTTTTGGAGTTATTATGGAGAATTTCAAATCCTTCCTATTTGAAGTCATTTGAAATCATTCCCTAAATCCTCTCCCCAAATCCAAATTCTCTCATCCAAATGCAACCTAAAAGTATTTAACTTGGCCTTAATTCTAAGAAAACCACAAGTAATATTTCAGTCCAAACTAATTAAAGTAGCACAATTCAAATGAGCTTAAAATGATGTCTAAAGTAGGCTTCAAAGTTAGTTTGACTTGAATCAAGAAAGTGAGGTTATTTAAAGCCAATAATAAAATTTAAAGAATTGAACTTTATAATTTGTATCAAAATGGTTTAGGACAAGAGAAAAATTCAAAAAAAATGGCTAATGAACAATTGAAATAACGTAAATTAAGTCTCAAATAAAATTAGGCGAACTTATCTAGGAAACATTGAGAAAAATAGTTTCCAGAAATGGATTAAATTTCAAGTGCTAGGGCTTATAGAATAGGACAAAATAGTTACACTTTCGGCAAATAAAATTAACCAAGAATCAGGGGCAGCCCTGGGGCGACGTATGTAGTGCCGTCGCACAGGACTCTTCTCTGCCAAGGCCCCGGGAGTTATATATATATATTGATTATATATTTATTAAGGTTGATATAAGTGATAGAAAAATAAGTTGGCTAAGTGGTTAAGACTTTAGCTTTAATTATGGAGGATTTGTGTTTGAGTCTTTACAAATACAAAATTAATGTTATTTTTCCTCCTTTTCCTATCCCTAACTTTTTTCTTGTTATTTCACAAAAAAAAAAAAAAAAAAATTTCTTGTCAAAATATTAAACATAAGTTAAAATTCACCTTTTCCTATTCTAACGTTTTTCTTGGCAAAAGATTAAACAAAGTTAAAGTGAATTTTACTGTAATTAAATGAGGATATGATTTAACTTTCCAAAAATAAAAAATTCACTTTAACTTTGCATTGTCTTTGATTTGGAATAAGAATGAATTTGTGGAAAAAATTGATTTTGAAAGATTGATTGATGACTTGTAGATAAAAATGCAAGAAGAACAATTTTTTATAACTAATTCATTAATATTTTTTTTGTCTTTTCTCTATAGTAAATTATATTAATAATCTTTTTATAACATCACTTTAATGAGGTCGAAATGTTCAAAATACGATATTTATTTTATTACACGTCTTGTTTTATATGTTAAATCAACGAAATTACATTTGTAATATTATTTTTATTATTTTTATTTTTTTATGTAAACAAAAGGGCCCTTGAAACCCAGGACTAGCCCTGTCAAGAATTTCTTAAATTTGTAAAATTTTAAAGATGAGGAATAAAATTGTTTAACTAAGAAAGAGGCTCAATGTTTCGAGATTAAATAAATTGTCACGCCTCAAATATTAAGTCCATAAGTCAATGGCTTAACACTAACAATTAACAATTATCACTTAACCCTCAAGTTAGTACGACCTACAACTTCCAAGTGTCAAAAGTTAATAACTCAAGAGCTAGAGTAATCTAAATCTCACATAATTCTAAAGGCAAAATTGTTTTTTTAGTCCTCTAAGTGGACCGCTTCGGAGATGTAGTCCTCACTTATTTCGATTTTGACATTTAGTCCATTGAGTGAGCTTTTTTCAGTTATTTAGTCATGTGACCTGCTATAGCAGGTAAAAGTTACATGTTGTGCTCATATGGAATTTAACAAAAATATTATTGTTTAATTCATTTTTTCTTGACTAAGCATCATATGTGGCACACAATTGTAGGGGAGAGAATAAAGGAAAAATATATTAGAACAAAAAAAATATGTAAACATTGTATTGAGACATTGAAAAATATATTAGAACAAAAAAAATATCAGATCAAAATTAAAAACATTATAGAACTACCAAGAAGCAACATAAACAATAAATAAAACAACATATGAACCAAAAAAAGCATAAAAATAGGTGTAAATATTGTGTTAAAATATTAAACAATATAGAAACAACATAAAAACAAATATAAAAAATATCATAATTAACATAAAAAGCAACACTGGAAAAAAATCGAAAAAAACATAAAAATATAAAAAAAAAATGTAGGAACGTAAAAAAGTCAAAAAATCAACCATGAGCGTACAAAAATGAACATGCCGTAAATAGTTTATAACTTAAATTATTTTCGAAAATAATAAATTATATTTATAACTTGATAGTTTTTAATATTATTTTTCAACTTTTATAAATAATTAATTAAATTTTTTGAAATTACCAAATGAATAAAATTGTAAATTGTTTTGTTTTATTTATACATTAAATATTTTTTATTTAAATATTATTTTTAAATACTTATATTTTCCTTCATTCTAACCTCTGTTCTAAAAGACCCCGCCTAGCTCCGATTAGACCCCGCCTAGGCGCTAAGCCCTCCTTGTCCGCCTATGTTATTTTTCCAATTAGATCCCGCCTAATCCCGCTCAGTCCCTTTAACCCCGCCAGCTCGCTGGCGCTAGACCCAATCCGCCGCCCGGATAACGCCTAGCGATTTTTAGAACACTGATTCTCACCCCCTACAATTGTAATTCCACATATGATGCTTAGTCAATAAAAAATGAATTAAACAATAAGTTTTTTTGTTGTTAAATTCCACACCAGCAATATAGACAACCTTTACCTGCTATAGCATGTCACAAGACTAAATAGCTGAAAAAAGCTCACTTAAAGGACTAAATGTCAAATCTCCGACGTGGCTTATAGGACTAAAAAATCAATTTTGCCTAATTCTAAATTGACCCATTGGTTAGCCTCAATAATTCAAACACGCACATATCCCTAGATAATTCTTAAATGAGACGAGAATTACTAACATTAATTATATACTATTACTTAATTAAGAGTAATACTACGATAATAATACTTGAATTAAAAGTGTGACACAAAATAATTAAGCACAAAAATTAGAGTTGGAATAAAAATAAATAAATATCATAATAAACTGAAAAACTTTAAAATAATAATTCAAAGACATTAGATTGTAGGGCTTCACATACTCCCTTCTTGAAAGAATTTAGTCCCCAAATTCCTTCTTGAAATATTATGGGTAATTCTTAAACCTCAAATTTTTCAGTGATAAGTTGTGTACTCGAGTCAATTTACCTAGTTACTAGCTAGTAAATATCCCAAATTTTCATGCATGTCAACAAAATCTCAGTTAGAAACACATACTCAGTAGAGCATCTCCAATGCAAGGTTTATGTTGAAGTTTTTAAGGTAAAAACTGGTTTGTTTAAACCACATCCCATTGTGAGTAAATGGTTTATGATGACATGGAAAAAAATGGTTCATGTTTATGAACCTGATATAAACCAAATTATATCACATCACCCCACACATGACTTTTTAATTATTAATTATAAATTGAATTATAAATTGATAGTGGGGTCCATAAAAAGTTGCTGATGAGGTTTATGGATTGTGGAGAAATGTTTATAAAATGTGTGTAGTTTTTACTTTTGATGTGACATTGATGTGGCAGTGATGTAACACTTAAAAAATTGTGCATAAGGTTTTTATGTGATTTAGCACTTTGGATGTCCTTAGCAGCTTGTTATTGTCAATTGAATTGTATATGTCATCTTGACATGGAATTTTATTTTATTCTCCTTGACTATACACAAAAGGAGATAATTGTTGTTTATGCTATCAAAGATCTTCCTCAAAAAAAAAAAGATCTTACGTCAGGTCAAATCCTATTCTAAGCCATTCATCCTTATCTCAATCATATAACTTCAATTTGAATCCCATAATTTCAATGACTTTCAAGCCTAATATGTACCTTCTTAATTTTCCACCCAATCTACAAATTACCTAAATACTTGTCTACATCTTCAAAAGAGAAAAAATTCACAATCTTTATTAAACATGCTTAAATACGTAGCAGTATATATGACCTCATCAAATAATCATAGCGAACTATACACTTGCCAACAACTTCATTAAGCTCTTCATTTGAGTATTTAAGCTTGAATTTAGGGGTGGCCAAATGGAACCAAAACCAGGTTCCAAACCATAACCGGAAACGTGGTTAATGATTTTGGAACTATTGACCGGTTAACGGTTCCAAAACCAGAATTGGAACCGTGTAGACCGGTTCCAGTTCCGGTCCCTTGGTCTTAAAAACCGTGGAACATGCGGTACTAACTGTCGGTTAGAACCGTGGTGGAACATGCGGTTAAAACCGCTGGTTTCAAGGTTAAAACTAACGATTTTTATTTTCTTGGGTAAAAATATGCTAGAAGATATGTTAAATGTTTATTATGATATTTTATATTTGTAACTACATGAGATACGTTTTAAACCAAATGTTATAAACGAACTAGGTGAACTTTGATTCCTTTATATTCTAATAGTATATATAGACAGTTTAATATTATTATTAATATTACGTACAAAACTTAATTGAATATTAAGTCCAAGTCTTTTCTTTCTTTTCCCTTTTAACTAACATTGATAAACCATTTAAAAAAAATTAAAAATTATCAAAAGAGAAATAAGCGGTTCCAGTTAAAACCGGAACCGGAACCGTGCAGGAACTGAGTTCCAAACCAGAATTGTGAGGCAACGGTTCTAGTTCCGGTTCTTCCAAAATGAGGAATCGGAACAGGTGGTTCCAGAACCATGGCCGCCCCTATTGAACTTACGTGATACCAAAATATTTGAAAAGAGATCAATGTCAAATATAATCTCAAATAACTAGACAATCAAGGGTACTTTCTAAATTCCATTGCGCGAAATACACAACCCTAAGTAAATTATTCAAAGTTATTATGATTTTACCAATTAAAAAATTAGATTAATTCGATTCTTTTTTTTTTCTGAAACGATAGAAATATATTTATAACTCAAAACAAATTACACTGCTAACTAGCAAAAGAATCACCTTGAACATGCATAAATATCAATGGAAGAACTCCGCACGAGAGAAAAACAATCGCTATTCGAGGGAGCAAAACAAAACTCAACTAAAATAAAAAAAACAACAAAATACAAAACAAACGAAAACTAGGCACTCCTCAAGGAGGCCCATAACTGGAACAAATCCGGGCACGAGTTACATCACGCACTGCAAGTAATCCGCCTAAGAATTTCGCAAATCAACCGGGAAAAAAGAGACAAAAAAATAATAACAAAAACAAAGGACAAATCTAAAAAATCTACAGAGAAGACCAAAACAAATGGGCAAAAAAATAAAAAAATCGAACTCTCCCTCCCTCAAATCCCATCATCACCAACCCCACCTCCTACCACCCATGGTCGCTCCTTGCCTTAGGCGAAGGAGTTGGTCGACTCGAGCCCGAAAAAAATACGAAATTTAAGAGCCCAATTTTTTTGTACTTTTTAATACAATACATGTACAAAATAAATAAAATATTATATTAAGAATATATCTAGTAAAGTGGTTGAATTCTTGACATTCTTGAAACTTTAAAATAAAATTTGACCTAGGTTCAAATCTTGTTATTCACAAGAGTTTTTTTTTTTTTTTACTCTATTATAAAAAAATTGAAGTTCGCAACCTAGTTGTTGAGCTCTTCCACCAAGAAAAAGAAAGGTGCTAATAAAATTATCACACTTAATTCTTTTCAAAGCCCTAAAGTTATTTCTCAAATCTAATTTTTTTATGTCAAACCTGAAAGACGAGTTGTATTTAAATAATTATTTTGATTTTTGAACATGGATATCATATTGATTTCTTTTCTCTATTTTAATTATGGGTGACACTATTCACACCTCCAAATCCTCTAAATACACCCCCTATCATTAATTATATAATTGTCATCAATTTAAAAGACTAGAATGCCCTTAGTACCCTACCAAAATTCTAAATAAACCCACCAAATCTCTAAATACACCATTTTCTTATTTAATCCTTATAATCTTGTTTCCCCATCTTATCTCATCCACGTTCTTCTTTTCTTCACAAAAACAGCAAATTTTTGTAAAGCCCAAGTTATGATTTTTTGAGAAAAATTATGATATGTGAGGGGGATGACTGGAAATTATGCACACATCAAATTTTTATTTTTGCGAGATTATTTTTCGGATATGTAGATTTTTCAATTTCGATCAAAAACTCTTTCCAAACTGGGTTTGTTCTAAAGTTGGATTATTATGCCATTATCGTTGGAAGACGTCTTCTTATGATATATAGGATGTCGTATGTAGTAATGTTATTAGAAAATAAATGAAATATTCAACTTTATGTTTTAGTTGCAGTAATCAGTGGCTCATAAAATTAGGATATGTGTGCACAATATGGATCTTTGCCCTGAGATTAAACTACCTCACAAGGCATTGCAGGTATTACACCATTCTTTGGTTGGAAACACCACATTAACATGGATAGAAGGGGTGGAAGTATTAGAGAGCAGATCTTCGAAGATGTGGTTTTGGAAAAGGGATTTATATTTTGCGGAAAAGAATTGGGATTTAATAGAGGGAAGGGTAAATTGGAGAATATAAGGGGGTGTATTAACTAAATTGGTTAATTTTAAAAAGGGGTGGTGTTGTATTAAGAAATTGGGTATATTTAGAGATTTTGGGGGTATAAATATCGCCACCCTTTAATTATTTGGTTATGCGCTTTTACTTAAAAAATGTTATTTTTAACTTTATATAGAAATATCCTGCTCGTTGTTTCCAAAAAATTTCCTCCTGGAATGAAAGCTTCTCAATCGTCCCTTCTAACTCCTTGATCTGTGCGTTCGCCTTTCTCCAGTTGTCAGATAGTTTCAAGTTGTTAAACTTCTCTCGTTTCTCCTTTAGGTGTCGTGGAAGGTAGCAAAAATATTTTCCGCCCATGCTTGTATTTCCAGCATACATCTATTGAACTTGTGTGTTAAGAGACTGTCCCGACCTGCTTTATACCAACCATGCGCAACCACCCCTTTAAACTCGGGTTCCAAAGTCCAGAATTTCTCGAATCAAAAACGGTGTGGGAGCTTATACTTAGGCTGAACTCTTGAATCCGTGCTTCTCCTCCATCTTGATTTGATAGCCCTGTGATCAGAAGAATAATATTCCAATGTGCTTGTAGTTGTCGTGGGAAAAAGTATTCGCCAATTAAAAATACTGAAATCTGTCCAATTTTTCAAAAATAATATCATTATTTGATCGTCTGTTTACCCACGTGAAATGATCCCCTGTTCCATATAATTCTTGCAATTCACACTCTTCAATAGCATTTCGATATTCCTCCATTTGAGCTTCAGGTCTCCGCCTACCTCCATATTTTTTATTGTGGTGGCAAATTTCATTAAAATCTCATCTGATTAACCATGGGGTATCCTTCGTTTCAACTATGGTTTTGCGACGAGAAGCTTCCACGATTCTCCTCTTTTGCTTGCATCTGGATTACCATAGAACCCTGTAAACCTCCATACTAGCTCCCTTCCTGGATAAGGATATCAATATGCCCTATGGAATAGGAAAAGATCGTTACTTTTAAGGGTTATTTCCATAGGAGCATAAGTGCTCATTTCTTATCTTCGCAATTAACAACAAATAATCCCTCGTATCCCAAGCTATTTCTCCATCTATTACACATACTATCTCTCATTTTCGTCTCACACAAAAATAAGAGCATTAGGTCCTTTCGGCAATTAGCCGACAAAGTTCTCAGAATGCTTGTTGGTTACCAAGCCCCCGAGCATTCGAAATGATGCAACTCATTGATCCTGGCGGGGTTGCAGTGCAAGCCCCGCCAAATTATTGGTGTCCATATCCCCTATGCTGTGAACCGCTCAAGATGTATCTTTTTCCTCATAGGTATAGATGCTTCCTCATTGTCCTCCATATTGACATGATTTCTTTTTATTCCCATATTCAGTGTTTCACGTCCCTTCTTCCATTTCTTCGGACTTCGCCCAATCGATACATCTGACGCGGTCTGTGAATTTGCTGAAATATTACCTTCCAGTTGAGGCGTTATCTGGCTCACTAAAATGGCCCTGGTTCCAACTTCATTCTCTGACTCCTTTGTGGTTCCCACCATGATATTTGAAATGTCCTTTGGGATTAAATCAGAAAATTCCCCATTCTCTTGTTGATTATCCACTGCCACTGTATCTAATTTCTGTGGGTTTCCCTCTTTTATTGTCTGATCATTTGGAACCTCTATTAATTCTTCCATTTCTTTCTCCCTTGGTTCCTTTGAGGTTTGAGTTTGGTTGCGGTTTACTGCTTCTTCCCCTTGTTTCTTTTTGTATCGCCCAATTGGTGTTGTTGCCTGCAGCCAACTACCGTACTCCATGTTCGATCCCTCTTTAGCAATATCACTACATTCTCTCCATGTATGCCCCATTTTTCCACATGCATAGCAAAAATCCGGCAATTTTTTGTACGTAAGGAGAATGTATATTTCTTCATCACCGTCGGCCTCCTGAAGGATGACATGACTTTGCAGGGGCTTATGAACATCGAGTTGAATCCTGATTCTTGCGAACCTACCCAATATAACCTCTCTATCTCCTTTGTCAATTTTGAGAACATTATCGATCTTGTTTCCAATTTGCTGAAGAATTTCCTCCTACATGTACGCTACCGGAATATTATGGCATTGAACCCACGTATCCCACATCGAGAAATCTAGATCTTCCGGGCATAACACCCCCTTCAATTCCTGGAAGATTTCCAAATTACTAAAAAAGTGCCAAGGGCCCTCAGTTAAAGCCCTCTTGTGATCCGTAGTGTTTATAAATTCCAGGATGAATAGATTCTCTCTTACGACCTCAATATCTATTTTTTTGTCGCTTGAATAATACGAGGTAAGTGTTGCCTAACCGTGTCTCTGTTTATCAATTTTGACGATAAAATTTTAGCCACCAAACAACTGGCTAATTGATCCTCTCCCTTCTGCCGTAACTCGTGTTCAAGCGTAAATTTGTTGTTCTCATCCTTTTTCGAAATCTTAATATTGGTTATACGGGGATACAAATACGCCATACTTTCATGCACAAGCTTCCAAAAGACGGACGCATAATACAATAAATGGTTTAGCTTCCAGGAAAGGGGATTTTATCACCAAAAAGAACGCGATGTTGGGAATTATCTCTGATTACTTTAGTGAAATTTTTACATCGAACAACCCGACACATGATGAGATGGCAGAAGTATTACAATGCATTGAGCTAAAGGTTACTGATGAAATGAACGATCTCTTATGAAAACCCTTCGAATCGAAAAAAATAAAGAGGGCTCTGTTGGACATGTTTTCGGATAAAGTACCTGGCCCGGATGGATTCTCAGCTCTATTCTATCAAAAATATTGGAGTATTATTGGAGATGACGTCACAAAGAAAATCCTAAACATTCTTAACAATAACGGTGATTTAAGCGGGTGCAATGATGCCACAATAATACTAATCCCTATGGTAAGTAATCCTTTACTGGTGAAAGAATTTCGGCCCATCAGTCTATGCAATGTGTTCTATAAGATTGTTTCACGTGCGATCACTAATCGAATACGAGTGGTTTTGCAAAATGTAGTTGATGATTATCAGAGTGCTTTTATTCCGGGCCGACTTATTACCAATAATGTCATCTTGGGATTTGAATGCATTTCATTGGATACGAAATCACCGTCTAAGTAGTAGAGGATAAAAGGCACTAAATCTGGACATGAACAAAGCGTATGATAGGGTGGAGTGGGGTTTTTGGAGGCAGTGCTCAAAAAACTGGGGTTTGCAGATGTTCGCTAAAAATTATTTTGGTTCATACAACTGCAAGTGTACATTATAGTTTATAGGATAATGGCAAGCAAGGTCGTATTCCTCAGTGATTGAAGCTCGAAACACTTAGGCTATAACAACATCGTATTCCAATTTTATTGAAGCGACCGAAAATCAATTTATTATATCTAACCAAAATCGAAAATTAAGAAAAAAAAATAAAAATAAATATGTGAACCCCACAAGTATTTTCAACATCTTTAGGAGAAACCTTAGGCACATAATCTCAACATGGTTCTTCAAATTAAATGCAAATAAAGTTTTAAAAACCAATTTATGCAATTCTATGGGTTCAATTCCTAAGTTCGTCTACTCCCCCTCCCGGGTGGTGCGTAAGCAGTTGATTAATAATAATTGTAGTCCTCCCGGATCGTTACATTTCTTATTAACTCCCAAAAAACTTGTGAATTGAATAACTCCCCACAAACACGCCTGTCACACATGTTTCATGTCTGAATTCGATTTCCGTCTTTGTTAGAACTCATCTCCCGAATTTTGCAATAACAAATATGACATGCTAATTATTGGCCAAATAAAAACCAATTATAAATAATCACTCGAATTCATAAAATAGAACACATGAAGCAATTAAGAAAACAAGTAATCATATTTAATACAAATCCACAGTTTCGATTATGCTCCTAAGATCCAAAAAATATGCCAAACATTGATTACAAACTCATAGACAAATCCGAATCAATATTATGACATCATATAAGCACCAGACAAGAGTTCTTAGACATAGAAAAAAAAACCCTTCTTGTCGGGATGGATTCTCCTCCAAGCCCTCGAAGCTCTTGTGCTCCCTAGATGCGAAAGCCTTGTGGTGTTTTCGCGACCTAGCCTTTTGCTCTCAGAAGCTCTTCGATTCCTTCGTTCCTGTGTTATGTGATGTGTTTTTGTTGTATCAAGTTGTGTATGATTATGAAAATACGTTCAAGCCTTGGCCCCCTTTATATAGATGCTTGGAGAGGTCACTTGTAGAGTTTGAATAGGAACAGAACTCGGAAAAATGCATCCGACAGAGTCCCACACGGCGTGGCCGTGTGGAACCACACGGTTGTGTGGATTTCAGCCCTTTCCCACATGCCCGTGTGGTCTCACACGGTCGGGTCGTGCGGCCCTGGTTCCGTCCCCTGTTTTCATCCCTCTTTCACACGGTTGTGTCATTCCACATTGGCATTTTCACACGGCCGTGTGTTACCACATGGTACAGCCGTGTGACATGTTTTTGTACGTGTTATTGTCCGAATTTTCCCTGGGGTCTTCCTAAAAGTTTTAGCCCTCTCTCTTAGATTTCCATAGCCACTTGAATCACCTCAATAGCAATTTTGTAGAGAAACTTATGGCCAAAATATTAAACCCTGCCAGTGTTGGAAACTGTTAGCACATTTGGACGTTTTTTAGGGAAATTTCATTTTGTTTAACCTTCCATGCTTCTCTCCTTCATATTTTTGCTCGTACATTATCTCTTGACCTATACTTTGGAACGTGATATTTCTTTTTGTCCAATTTAGCTCCATTTTCTGCAAAATTCACAAGAGTACGTAGTATCACGCCCAACAAAGGAAACCAAGTTAAATACATCAAGTATACGTGCAAATGCATCAAATATATATCATTTTAAGCCCTCAAATGCACATATATTTTACATTCATCAACAGATCGATGGATAACATTGATGATGAAGTGCGTACGTACAGTTACATATTCTTTTTGTTTGAATGGAGAAATAGCAGGCTCCGTCAAACCAAGTCGGGGGCTTCGACCTATTTGTATTATGTGAACATGGCTTATGCTCGATGTTCACATATCATTTGGGATCTCTAAGAATTAATGGAGTTCGTATCACCCCACGATGCCCACTGATTTCACATTTATTTTTCGCCGATGATAGTTTGATTTTTTGCCGAGCGACATAGAAGGAGTGTGGCCAGGTTGCTGACATTCTAAAGTCTTACGAGAAGGCATCAGGACAACTCATTAACTATGATAAATCAGCGATAACTTTCAGTCCTAATACTAGAGTTGAGATTGTGGATTTTTTAAAGATACTTTCCGAGTACCGATCGTGTAAGGGCATGCATGAGGTGTACTTGGGGTTGCCAACGGTGTCTCTAAAAAATAATCGATTGCAATTTGGTTACTTGAAGGATCGCATTCTCAGGGCGGTCCCTGGGGTGGCCGAGACGGCGCCGCCGTATAGGGCCCCCCACCGGCAAGGGCCCCCGGCTCCAAGTTTTTTTTCCATTTTTCTAATGGTTTAAAAATATGTTTATGTATACAAAAGACCGCTGAGATTTGACTAAGAAGATTGCCCAGCCTATTAGTTGATAGCCTTTAATGTTTTGTTTATGTCATTGGTTCGAACATCTTCTGCAATAATACTTTTATTTTATCAGCTTCGATTTGCATGTTGGTGCTCTCAATGTTTTTAAGAAACATACAACTATTTTGTGAAATATATTACCCAAAAAAAAGTTAGGATTCCGTATAAAAAAAAAAAAAAAAAAAAACCATGAGATAGAAATCTCAATCACATATCTTTTGGTAAGAAAATTATTAAAAACAAATTATTATTTATCTTTTTTTTAGGGGAAGAATTATTTATCTTTAGTTGTTCTGTTTACACCATTAACATAACAATGTTTATTCTATTTTATTTAGGGTTTCATTAATTTCTCAATGCCAATTCTATTTTTGCTTAGTGTTCTTCCTCAATTTCCTTTTAAATTTTAACATATATTTAGATTTAGTTATTTGTTTTCACCATTGACATTTTTATCTATATTTATTCTTTTATTCCTTAGGGTTTCATTCTCTTCCATCTGTAACATGAATTTATATGAATCATGTAAGTTACTCAAATTAAAATATAATGTTTCATTATTTATGCTTTGATCAATGAAATTATTTTTCATCCATAATTAATTTTATTTTAATTTTTTTCATATCAATAAAGAGGGCCCTTTTTTCCTTTCGCACTAGGCCCCTTAAAACATTGGAACGGCCCTGCGCATTCTTAAACGGATTAAAGATGTAGCGGAAAAATTTTCTCGGAAGGGGGCAAAGAAGTGATGATCAAATTGGTGCTACAGGCCATTCCAACATATACAATGTCTTGCTTCCAAATTTCACAATCTATTTGTGAAGAGATCGAACGATCTTGCGCAAATTTTTGGTCGAGAATGGAAGGCGATAGTCGAAGAATGCATTGGATGAGTTGGAAAAATTTATGCCGGCCAAAATCTCAGGGAGATATGGGATTTAGACATCTTATGGAATTTAACAGAGCCCTCCTGGCGAAACAATTGTGGCAAATTATTCGTAAGCCAGGTAGCCTTGTGCAAAAGTTCTGAAGGCAAGGTATTTTCGGCATGGAGATATAATGGACGCGAGGTTGGGGTCAAAGCCTTCCTTTATTTGGAGATCGTTGTTAGGAAGAAGGGGGCTGCTTGATAACGGATTAACCTGGAGGATTGGAGGAGGTACAGGAGTTCGAGTATTCAAGGATAAATGGATTCCCTATGTTCAACAGAAAATCAGCAATTCGGCGCAAATGATACATGAAACAGATACGGTTGACAAGCTAGTAGAAGGAAGTGAATGGAATGGGCAACTAATTCTAGGGAATTTTTTTCCTCATATAGCTGAAGGGATCCTTAGCTTGGAATTTTTTTTCCTCAATTCGTCATTGTTCTGACCCGGAAGCTCGGAAATTTTTTTTGGCTAGGCAGCTGTTAGAAATTTTTCTAACCGCAAGTCTACGGTGTCAAGTTTTAATATAGTGAAAGTAAGGTTGTCGTATCCACATGGAATAATTATCGAATTGTTGCTAAGTACTATAATATAGTAGTCCAACTTTATTTAGAAATTCAATATTTGATGGAGTTTATTATACTAGAATAACAAAAATAAATTAAGAATATGAAAATACAAATGAGTTTATCCAAATGATTAAATGAATTCTAAAGGTGTGATGAATCTAGTTATCCCTTATGTTATCAATATGGTTTATCAATCATCAATTACCAATTTATAAGTCAAGATTTCTACAATAATCATTTCCTCTCTCGAGTGCCAATTGATTTTAGATCTCAATTGGGAAATCAATATCTCTATAAAAATCACCAATTGAAATCTCAATAAAAACTATGAATCTTGATAAATGACTTCAAAGGATTCACAAATCTCTCAATTCTATGAAATCCTAGGTTATGCTATTTCAAGGTCATGTATTCAATTACCTCTCTCAAGTGTCAAATCAAATACACCAAACAATCTAAATTATTGATCAAATAATTTAGAAGCAATAGATCCAAATAGCGCAAATAAATTGAGAAATCTAGATTGACAAACCACAATCTCAAAACATAAGTCCAAACATAGATTACATCATCCCTTTAGAATTATAGATTTTAGCTCATGATTGATTAAAATGAATCCATAAGAATACAACAATACATCTTACAAGATATGAAGAAAGCAACAAAATAAGAACAAGAGTTGAGGGATATTCTCTATTTCTAGGTGATAGAAGCCTTCAATCTTCTTCTCCAAGCTTTTCCCAAGATGTTCCAAGCCTTCTTCCTTGTCTTGTAGTTGTTTTGTTGGTTGCCCAAGGGTCCAAGCTCCCTAAATTCACGCCCCAATGTCCCTATTTATAGTCCCACAAAAGTTCAAGAAAAATGTGGAAGAACATAGGAAATTCCGCCCAGGAGCGCTGCAGCGATGGGCGCGGGCGCTGCAGTGCCCCAAAAAAATCCGCCCGGGCACTGCAACGCCGGGTCTTGGGCACTGCAGCGCCCGGGCGGCTATCCAGATTTCCGCCCTGCGCGCTGCAGCGCGCTTGTTTGGCGTTGTAGCGCCACCCAAACGTCCGAATTTGGTTTTGCGTCCTTCATCAAAGTTGTAGCTCTATCTCTTAGCTTTCCATAGCCACTTGAATCAGCTTAATATCAATTTTGCAGAGAGAGTTATGGCCAAAATATGAAACTCTGCCAGTGCTAGAAATTCCAGACGCATTTGGCTTTTCTTCAAATCAATCTCTCGTTGTTTGCTCGTTCGTACTTCTTTTGATACACGATTCATTAATATGACTATAAACTCAATATAATTGGCTCTCAACATGGATTGATCACTCAAATGGATCGAAACAATGGGAATTAATGCCTAACCTATGAGATATAACAAAAATGACTCAAAATACTCAAAAACAACACAAAACTCAAGTCTAGGAAGCCCAAATCAATGGTATAAAACCAAATGAACAAATACCCCCAAACTTAGAATATTGCTTGTCCTCAAGCAATTACAACTCTAAAATGAAAAATACAAGACACAACAATACAAACAAACTGCAAAACTTCACAACCAATATCATTTGTCTCATTACTAATTTCACTATCAATCAAGCATGCGTTTTGACATTGTGATCAAAAGTGTTGGATGTTCATGAAAATTCCGTTTACATTATTCAAATTGATTCACGCAATCGAATGTTATCAAGATGATCCACTTCTAAATATCAAGAGATAATAATTACCGGATTCCATAAGCTTGTCATTCACACTAATCTCCACTAATGTAGGCTAATGTAACACAAGGATTAATAGGACTTTCAAGGCTTGTAATGTGGTATTAGGGTAAGGTAGGAAAATATAGGATTAAGTGGTTCAACTCACCCAAACACACAATTATCATTTCAAATCACCAATTGTCAAACAAAATAGCTACCTTCAGTTTTGTTGAATTCTCGATTATTCTCCCTTTATGAGCCTCGATTTGTTTTTTCGAAACCCCCAAACTTATTCTTTTGCATATTTTAACACATGGGGTTTCATATTTTCTTTTTTTCGGGTAACTCCATGCAAATAACATATACCCTACTTATCATACCCTCTTCAACCTTCAACATTCTTCTATACTTTGTGTGTATGAGTGATGGGTAATTAAGATTTTCACATGTAGGCTCAAGGTAAAAGATTGGTTGCCAAAGAACGGGTTTAACAGGCTCAAAAGGGACACTAGTGAGAGTATATAATAAAAAGGTAGGCATTTTTGGCTCTAGCTTGCTCAAAGATGGCCTAAATCATTTCCTTAGTGTTACTTCACCTAAAATTTCGCCTCAACTAGTGATCAAACAAGTTCTAGAATCCAGTGGGATCATACAAGAAATACTCAATTGCATAAATCATCCTCAAATAAATCAACGGAGTTAAGCACATAGATGGAATTAATGGAAAGAAGAATAGATCACAATTCAAACACATGCTCTCTTGACCATTCAACTCATATTCAACAAATTAACTTAGTCATGCAATTTCATAGTTTTACAAACGACAACTCAACTATTTTTTTTTACTCAAGACTCGACTCGATGATCAAAAACAAACTACACCCCCTAAACTTACAACGACATTGTCCCCAATGGAGAGGTGGGGAAAGGACTTTCCTGGTAGTCAAGGAGTAAAAGCTCTTTATCAAAGATATGTGGTACCAATACGTGCCTGAGGTATTCCGTATAAGCTCACTATAAATCCTAGCACACAAACTCGTGGGTGTTGCATGCCTCCGAGGTGTGGTCTTGTTCGTCCCCTTCACATTGGCCCGATCCCTTTTTGGTTTCGCATCTCTGTAACCTTGCAAGGTAGACAAGAAAATAAAACTTATGGAGCCATGAAATTCGGTTATGGGTGAGAACTCAAAAATTAAAGTACGTACACGATGCACCCAAGTGGAAAATATAGTGCCATTTTTTTAAAATTAAAAATCAAATAAAATAAAATCGAATAAAATGAAAAATAAAAAAAATAAGCAACTTGAAAACACAAGAAAAATCACTTGGGTTGCCTCCCAAAAAGCGCTAAGTTCTGGTCTTGACCCGGACTTTGTCGATTTGTCCTCAAGTTGGATCTCCAATAGAACGTTATCTACGTTTCCTTAGATACTTCCGACCACCAATATTTTCAGCCCTATGCCCATCTATCTGATAACCATCATTTGATTCAAATTTAAGTCTCTTAGTTGGAAGAATGGTGAACACGACTTCTTCCTTATTCACCCGCAGAGTCAACTCCCCCATTTATACATCAATCAATGCTCTTGACGTAGGTAGAAATGGCCGACCAAAAATTGTAGGTATATTCTGATCCTCCTCCATGTCCAACATCACAAAATCTACGGGGAAAACGAATTTATCAACTTTTACTAGTACATCTTCAATAATTCCCCAAGGATATATGATGGATTGATCAGCAAATTGCAATGTGATATTAGAAGGTTTCACATCCCAAGCCCAAGCCTTGTAACTTCAGAGAGAGAGATAAGATTTACATTTGAACCAAGATCACAAAGTGGCTTTTCAAAGAAAACTCCTCCAATAGTACATGGAATATTAAAACTCCCTGGATCCTTCATTTTCTGAGGTAGTTTTCTCTGCACTATTGCACTACTTTCCCCTGTCAGGTAAACAGTCTCAAACTCTTCAAACTTCATTTCCTTGGATTCCACTCCTTTCGCATAAATGGGCGATTGTTGGTCTGTTGAATTTACGCCTCCGTTCTTACATAAATTGCATTGCAATGCTCCCTCGGATTAACCTCTGTATCACTCGGAAATTTCCATCTCTACTGCAGTGAATTCACTATTGTTGCTAATTGTCCTACTTGTATCCCCAAGGAGTTGATGTGACCTTCTATTATTGTCACTCTCGAGCTGAGCTTGTCCATGTTAGCATCACTCTTGTTCATCCAAGCTCGGGTTTCTACAATAAATGTGCCAAGTAATTCTTCCAAGGATGACTTGTTTTCTCCCACCTGTGTACTCACACTTGCCTGAGTTTGAAATCCCTGAGGTGGTTGCAACACATTTCTCGTATTGCTATATGAGAAATTTTCATGATTTCGAAGTCCCGGATGATAATGTGTTGGCAACTGATTCTCTTTATTGTTGAAACCCCGATTGTTCACATAACTGACTTGCTCCATGTCAGGCCTCATCATCTCTTGACTTATTTCCATAACAGCTTTTGTTTGTTGTTTTCCACCAGAATTGAGGGTAGAAAGTTGCTTTGACAAGGCGGAAATTTGAGAGGCCAAAGCGGACATATTATCAAGTTCAAGAACGCCGACGACTTTTCTTGGCATGGATCTCTCAGAAGGTCATTGGTAACTATTGGCAGCCATTTCTTCTAGCAAAAGCATGGCTTCACTTGGAGTTTTAGCCATCAATGTACTTCCTGCTGCAGCATCTATAATAGTTCTCGAATGCCCATTCATACCATTGTAGAAGTACTGAACTTTCTGCCAATCTGCATACCCGTGCTGTGGACACCTCCTCAATAATTCCTTGAATCGCTCCCAAGCTTCATAGAGTGGTTCAAAGTCAATTTGTTGAAATTGAGCGATTTCACTCTTCAGTTGAAGTGTCTTGCTAGGTGGAAAGAATTTTGCCATAAACTTTTATGTAAGATCATCCCAACTCGTGATACTTCCGGGTGGAAAAGTTTGAAGCCATTGTTTAGCTTTATCCCGAAGTGAGAATGGAAATAACCTCAACCGAATAGCTTCATCGGGAACCCCATTCATTTTGATAGTGTCGCATATCTCAAGAAATATAGCCAAATGAGCATTCGGGTCGTCTACGGCACTTCCCCCAAACTGATTTTGTTGAACCATGTTTATCAGGGCCGGTTTCAATTCAAAATTATTCGCATTGATAGGTTGGCGAACAATGCCCGAATAATTTTGATTCGTAGTTGGTCGAAAATAATCCCGAATAGCCCTTTCCGGAGGTGCAATAATAGATATGCGATCTTTCTCTTCACCGTTTCTTGCCATTGTTGCGAATTCTATTCTTCGTGCGGCTCTAATCTTTTGGAGTGTTCTTTCAGTTTCTGGATCAAATAAGATTAAATTAGCACTCTTATTTCTTTGCATCAACAAGAAAACATAAAAATGGCAATAACCCTATTGTAACAAGAACCAATCTAAATAAAAGTAAAACTACTAAGTAATAATATTAGCGCAAATAAGATGAATTATTCCCCGGCAAAGGCGCCAAAAACTTGTTAGAAATTTTTCTAACCGCAAGTCTACGGTGTCAAGTTTTAATATAGTAAAAGTAAGGTTGTCGTATCCACAGGGAATAATTATCGAATTGTTGCTAAGTACTATAATATAGTAGTCCAACTTTATTTAGAAATTCAATATTTGATGGAGTTTATTATACTAGAATAACAAAAATAAATTAAGAATATGAAAATACAAATGAGTTTATCCAAATGTTTAAATGAATTCTAGAGGTGTGATGAATCTAGTTATCCCTTATGTTATCAATATGGTTTATCAATCATCAATTACCAATTTATAAGTCAAGATTTCTACAATAATTATTTCCTCTCTCGAGTGCCAAATGATTTTAGATCTCAATTGGGAAATCAATATCTCTATAAAAATCACCAATTGAAATATCAATAAAAACTATGAATCTTGATAAATGACTTCAAAGGATTCACAAATCTCTCAATTCTATGAAATCCTAGGTTATGCTATTTCAAGGTCATGTATTCAATTACCTCTCTCAAGTGTCAAATCAAATACACCAAACAATCTAAATTATTGATCAAGTAATTTAGAAGCAATAGATCCAAATAGCGCAAATAAATTGAGAAATCTAGATTGACAAACCACAATCTCAAAACATAAGTTCAAACATAGATTACATCATCCATCTAGAATTATAGAGTTTAGCTCATGATTGAAGAAAATGAATCCATAAGAATACAACAATACATCTTACAAGATATGAAGAAAGCAACAAAATAAGAACAAGAGTTGAGGGATATTCTCTATTTCTAGATGATAGAAGCCTTCAATCTTCTTCTCCAAGCTTTTCCCAATATGTTCCAAGCCTTCTTCCTTGTCTTGTAGCTGTTTTGTTGGTTGCCCAAGGGTCCAAGATCCCTAAATTCACGCCCCAATGTCCCTATTTATAGCCTCACAAAAGTTCAAGAAAAAGGTGGAAGAACATAGGAAATTCCGCCCGGGAGAGAGCGCTGCATATTTGGCTGGCGCATTGTGGCACCCCAAAAAAATCTGGCCGGGCGTTGGGGGCTACAGCGCCCAACTCCAATTTTTTCCATGGCCTACCTCTGTACCGGGCACTGCAGCGCCGGGTCTTGGGCGCTGCAGTGCCCGGGCGGCTGTCGATTTCCGCCTGCGTCTTTGCGCATGCGTTTTTTTAGCGTTGTAGCGCCACCCAAACGTCCGAATTTGGTTTTGCGTCCTTCATAAAAGTTGTATCTCTATCTCTTAGCTTTCCATAGCCACTTGAATCAGCTTAATATCAATTTTGTAGAGAGAGTTATGGCCAAAATACTAAACTCTACCAGTGCTAGAAATTCCAGACGCATTTGGACTTTTCTTCAAATCAATCTCTCGTTGTTTGCTCGTTCGTACTTCTTTTGATACACGATTCATTAATATGACTATAAACTCAATATAATTGGCTCTCAACATGGATTGATCACTCAAATGGATCGAAACAATGGGAATTAATGCCTAACCTATGAGATATAACAAAAATGACTCAAAATACTCAAAAACAACACAAAACTCAAGTCTAGGAAGCCCAAATCAATGGTATAAAACCAAATGAACAGCAGCACTGTATTTTCTGGCCAGCTGCGAAATTTCCGGCGAGCAACAAAACTTCCAGCATTAATTTTCTGGCGAAGCAGCGGCATTAATTTTTCGGCCAAGGAGTAGCGGCTTTTTTCCGGCGAGGCAATGACATTAATTTTCCGGCGAGGCAGCGATATTTCTCCGGTGAAATTTTTTAGGTTAGCGATTATTTATAGTATATCTTATTATAATGTGTATGTTGTAATGTAATTCAAAATTAATATTTAACAATATATTTATATTTTATAGGTAATGTCAAATTCAAACATGATAAATATAATTGTGTACTTTGGAGGACAAATTGTGCAAAATGGTAATGAAGTAAGATACGATCGTAATGCAATTGGTTGTAGGAAAATATCGCGTAGGACCTATCAAATCTGCATAATATATTATTTGCAATGACTGGCATTGCTGAAAATCAATACATTTTGAGGGTTTCAGCCAAATATTGCAATAACAATATGTGTGGGATTGTTTCTATAACCAATGATCAAGATTTGTGGTGCTTCCTAGATCCAGAGGTAGGGAATCAGTACGTTGATCTGTTTGTAGAATCAGAATCAATAATACCTAATATAGATCTCAATAATTCAGTGGACACTTCCATATATTATCAATATGCGGATTATCTTAGAAATGGATGTGTGACTGATGACCTGCCGAGAATCACAGAAGGTTTATCAACTCTAAGTACATAGGAGTTTTTCACAAACATTGTTGGCTCTAGTCATGGTAATGCACATCAGAGTGTTTTAGTTGAGTATACAGATATTGGAGATAATTTAAGGTCAGACGAACCACTTTTTTCTGAACCTGATGAAATTGAACATGACAATAATTCTGATACCGATGATGATAATATTGATTTGGGGAGTGGTCATGATAATCGTAATAACGCACAAAACACTCAGCCATCGATGGTCAATCACAACATGACGGGTAATTATCGCATGAGTTCTAGAATTCCATTCTTTGACTCAAGCTACACAAAAACTCCATTTGACTCTATTGGGACGTCTAGTTCTACTCAGTTTTATGACTTTGAGAATGGTGTCCTAAAAAAAGACATGATGTCTAAAGACAAAAAATATTTGCAAAGTGCAGTCAAAGATTATTCTATGCGATGGGTTAAACGGGAATTCAAAGTTGTTGAAATCACACCAACTCTTTGGAAAGTCGTATGCAAACACAATCTCGGTTCGTCTGTATAGTCCAGTTTATCTTCTCAGCAGTGCAATTGGTGGTTGAGAGCTTGTTTTAGCAAAAAAATTATCTTTGTGGCAAATCACCAAATACAGGAGTTCTCATTCTTGATTGATGAATGCTGTATCTAAAGATCATGGCAATCTGGATAAAAATTTTATTGTTGATGATATAATTGGTATAGTACAGTGCGATCCGTCCTACGATATTAAATATGTTCAACAAAATATTAAGGACAAATATAGTTACGATATTTCGTATGATAAGGCATGGCATACACTGAAACGTGCCCGTGAGTATGTGTATGGAACTTGTGGAAATTCTTGTCGTTTTTTTACCTAAATATATGGAGGCTTTGCAGAAATATAATCAGGGTACTGTTGTTGAGTGTCTACACAAGGACCCTAATGTTCTTGGAATGAAGACGTTGAAATATGTATTTTGGGCTTTCAAACCATGTATTGATGCATTTCAATATTGTCGTTTGGTGATTAGTGTCGATGGAACATATTTGTACACAAAATATCGATACAAAATGTTAACTGTTGTTACACTTGATGCAAATCAACGTGTGTTGCCCTTGGCATATGCAATCGTGGACGAGGGGACTTTTAATTCTTGGAACTGGTTCCTACAAATGTTGTCCACTTATGTTATCCGAGGGAGAGAAGATGTGTGTTTTATTTCTGACCGTCATCCAGGAATTATAAGATCCGTTGAACGCATGGCTGAGTTTCAACCCCCAAATGCACATCATCATTTTTGTGTGAGGCATGTTGTATCCAACTTTCACAGTCGGTATAAGAATGTAACACTTAAGGATTTGTGTTGGCAAGCAGGGGCACATGTGAGAATTAGAACATTTGAAAAAATAATGGAAGAAATCAAAAAGTATAGTGAAGATACACATTCCTACTTGGATGCAATAGACAAGACTAAATGGACATTGTCACATGACGACGGGAGACGTTATGGGATTCTGACTACTAATATTTCTGAATGTATGAACTCGGTCCTTAAGGGTGCGAGGCGATTGCCTATATCTGCTTTGGTGCGTTTTACCTTAACCCGTACAGCAAAATGTTTGTACAAAAGAATGGAAGATGTTGCAATGGCAATGGAAAGTAAAAAAATGTGGCCAGATGAAATCCTCCAAAAATATCATAAACAACAAAGACTTGCATTAAACCACAGTGTGCAAATGTATGACTTTCAGACTCAGACGACAAGCGTTATTACAATAGCACCGGGTAAAAGTCGTGTTCGGACTTTTAGGGTGAAATTGTCTGCACAGGAGTGCTCGTGTAGACAATGGAAATCGGATGGTATTCCGTGTTCACATGCTATGCAGGCTTGTAAATACGTGAATATTGACCCAACCAACTTCATGAAATCATATTACAGCACCAGTACATATACAGGTTAGTTCTTGCCACTCCCAGATGATGATGAATGGGATGAAACATCTTTTGAGTTGTCTCACAATCCAGATACACTTGTACGGAGGTCTTGTGGTCGAGACATGATTACTAGAATACACAATGCAATGGACTGGCCAGAAGAGCGTGCTCGACAACAATATCAAGCTCATCATGCATCTTTTTCTTTAACACTTAATTTGTACTCGTAGTTTGACTATTGTAGTGAACTTTGTACTCATAGTGAACTTTGTACTCGTATTATGACTATTGTAGTGAACTTTGTACTCGTAGTATGACTATTGTAGTGAACTTTGTACTCTTAATATGACTATTGTATGTCCTTAATGTTTTTCTTTATTGTATTACCATTTTCTGCATATGCACTTAATATTGACCAAATATTTATTTCTCCAGAATATGGCTGGTATGGACTTGCATGGCTTATACGGACCTCGAGATAGATCAGTACTTACCTTACAGGACACTCATCATTCAGTGGATGTATATAAAGGGGATGTGGACTCGATTATTACAGTTAGGCATGGATGTGCTCCTTTTTGGTCTTTCAACGAAGATTTAGTTCAGTTGCATAGACGGGTGGGATTTTACGGGGTGGGATGATATGGGAGTATGGATATTGATTATCATCTTATCATCGCATTAGTTGAGCGGTGGCGATCTGAGACACACACATTCCACTTACTGATTGGAGAGGCGACCGTTATGTTACAGGACGTGGCCATTATATGGGGACTTCCAGTGGAGGGACATCCAGTGATTGCTAGGGACCTTGGGAGGACAAAGCTTGAGTGGATGGAATATTGTGGGGAATACTTAGGTTTTATTCCTACATTGAGCAGGATGCGAGGATGATCACGCATTCTTTTGACGGCTTTAAGGAGCACTTTGCGGATATTGATTCGATTGGACCCCTCGGTTGCGATGAGACTAGTACGCCGGGTTGTGCTCTCATACTGTTGGGTAGTTTGATGATGCCATATTCATCTGGTAATGGTGTATCATTGTTATAACTGCAGTTGTTACAGGATGTTAGGGCTGTTGGAGACAGTTGGGGCATCGCTGTGTTATCATTTTTGTATCGGGAGTTATGCACTGCATCTGAGGCAAAGAAACAAGTGATGGGATGAGCGGCATTACTGTTACAGGTATATTTATTTATTTAGAAATACATACTAAACATTTACATACGTAATATAGATTTGGGCTTGGTCGCGAATCACATTGATTGTACCTCGCCGAATACGCACCAGGGTTCCTACAAGCCGATTATATGTAGACGAGAAAGATGAAGACGAGTTGCCCCTACCTCCGTATGGTGCAATGTGGATGCAATATTGCAGACACACACACACGGCCACCCACTCTGTGCGCATCATTAGGGATATGCTTGATCGACTGTCAGAGAGACATGTACGTATTGTTATTTTTTTTTCTTCTACATTTCAGTACATACATATTCTAAAATATTTCTCAATGTTTGTATTGTTAGTGGTGTTGGGAGCCATATGACATGGCTTCGCCATATATTAGCGGACTTGGACCACGATGCATCACTCATCTTTGGAGATCCCAGTGTCCTCTCATTAACTATGCTATTGTGGAGATTCACCACCCAGAGCGAGTGATGAGACAGTTCGACATGCGGCATCATATTCCTGATGTTGTATCATAATCACATGCAACACTACATTCCATTACTCGTCGGGGCTGACTAGGTTTTGATTGGCCTACTTATCATGTTAATTGGGTGCATTATTGGGCCATGGTCGCGATCTCTATCATCATAACATAACTTATTGGTGATGGCCCCAACGTAGAGCATGGTTATCATGTATGGTATAATAACATTACCCGATGACTTATATCGTCGCCAAACTTGCATACGACAGATGGATACCAGCCATCAGACACAATAGCTCGTGATGCTATGGTAAGATGTTTGTGATTTTAGTATTATTCACTCTTACATACTTATTGCATAGTGTAATGATACTGTCAAACATGTATTTTTGTAGTGTACCTTGCTCGATCGATTATCGATCATTGTTCGAGATGTTAGTGTCGATGACCCTCAGTCAGTGGATCACCTATGACATGAGTTTCGTGATGGGATGGCCAACATGAGACGTCTTCTTGGATTGCCTGCAGAGCAGCCACCTGATCCATCTACAAAGGAGCCTACTAGAGCTACCGAGCCGAGAAGGACAAGTACAGGAGGACATATACCACTAGGAATCCCCTCACATATTCGGCAGGTCCGTCCACCTTGACGTATCATACATTTTTGTCTCCTCCAGCATATTCAGCAGGGCCATCCACATCGACGTATTATACATCTCAGGGGTATGGACCACACTGCAGGCGTATATGTGCCTCAGCCTGCTGCAGGTTATGACAGTTTTATCACTCCTCAGTTCACTTCATTTACATCATTGCTCAACACGAGTATAGGCACCTCGTACCCACCTACACAACAGTATCCATCCGACTTCATGAGTCTGCATTTTCAGACGTCACCTGTTTTATTTCCGAGTGGACATGACTGGGGTCACAGAGATGGAAATTCAACTTCACCATCTGCAGATCAATATGATGATGATTATCAGTATCATGACCGGAGGAGGAACACACGAGTGAGATATCCACCCATATGTGGCACCAGAGGACATCGAATTTAGGATTATGCTGTTAATGTAGTTTTTTTTTCATTTTTAAACTAATACATTTTAAATTAATCATAATTACGTTCAAATTGCTATTATATATAATTTTTTTTTCGGGATGTGAAGAGGTTTAATCGGTCAAACTCAAAAAAAAAATGGAAAAAACAAATGAAACACAACCTCAAGTTGCACTTTATTTTTGCAGAAATTAAAAAAAAAAAAATGATATGAAGCGTATGAGCTTGTTGTGCCTTTTCTAAAAGTACAATACGCTTCATTTATATAATGGTCAAAATAAAATAAAAAAACAAAACAAAAAAGGCATGAAGCCGATGATGCTAATGAGCCTTTTATAAAGACACGTTACCCCATATGCGCCTATGCTTAAATAAAGAAGAAGAGGATCAAAGTACACCACATTTTCTCACATGATTTTTAAAATTACAATATTTTGTCAAAAAAACCCAAGGATGGCCCTACAACCATCGTTGCTGCTGCCATGCCGCCGGCGCTGGCTTCTTCTTCACAAACGCTAGACCCGGAAGCGAACAAAGAAAAACCATGTTCACAAAGGTCCGTCGGAGAAAGAGGAGCCGGAGACCGAAGACCATGGAACTTGTGGTCTCCGGTCATGGTAATGGGGGATGGGATGTTGACTGGAGGGTAGGGAGAGAGAGGGAGGGGGCGGTGTAGGGTTTTCTTTTTGTTGAGAGGGTTTTAGAGAGAGAGAGTGGGCTGTTAATTTCAGCAGAGATTAATTCTATTCTTGATATTTCGATTAACGGTTAACCACTTAACCGAATGCCTAACCGTAATTCCATCCATATTTGAAACTTGGTTACAGAGAGATATAGAGTGAAACATGTATACATATAGATGTAGAGAGTGAAAGTTATATACTAGTAGTGATATCGACGACGCCCTTTCCTTTTCCACCCACAAATTTAATTTCTTTTTCTCACTTGTTTTTCAAATGAATCAATGGGTAGTTAACCCTGTACACTGAGTTGTGTTATTACCTCATTCTCTGAAATTTTCCCTTTCCTTTTGTATCAATTTCTTCATCCTTTTCTTCTTCTATCTTTTTTCCTTTTTTTTTTTTCTTTTCTGGAATGTCGAGTTCTGCTACTGCCGGCTTTAGCTTGGAAGGGATTGACGATGTCCAAGGCTTGCCATCGGTCTGAATAAGCTATCTAAATCTGTTTGTTGTGTGTGCTTGATGTGTGTGCATCTCTCTCTCTCTCTCTCTCTCTCTCTCTCTCTGTGTGTGTGTGTGTGTGTGTGTGTCGTTTAATTAAAGTGTGGTACATGATGCAGTTGGATGAAGGAGAAGGATCATCAATGTCGTGGGAGAATACTAGTCATATCCATAATCTTATGCACATGGGGAAGAAGGCATCCCATTCTAGCAGATTTGATCAGGTTAATTTCCCCATCATCCTTTTTTTTGTTAGTTTTTCAAAAAAAAAAAAAACATAAAAGATCGATGGAGGAGGTATTTCAATAATCTTTTTAATGAACCGAAGAGGAATGAAGTCACATTAGGGGAACTAGGCCAATCAATCGAATAGAAACCGTACCTTTTATCGTAGAATTCAACTTCATGAAAAGAAAAAGCACTAAACAAAATGGCGGCAAAGCGATTGGCCAGATGATATACCAATTGAAGCGTGGAAATGTTTAGGTGGAGTTGGAATATCATGGCTTACTAAATTATTTAATGTTATTCTAAAAACTAAGAAAATGCACGATGAATGGAGAAAAAGTATATTGATACCTATATATAAAAACAAAGGGGATATACAAAATTGTGCAAATTACGGGGAATTAAATTAATAAGTCATACAATGAAACTATGGGAAAGAGTTATAGAAGCAAGAATAAGAAATGAAACTAGTATATTAGATAATCAATTTGGCTTCATGCCAGGAAGATCCACAATTGAAGCTATACACTTAATTAGACGATTATGTGAACAATATAATGAGAGAAAACAAGATTTACATATGATTTTTATTGATCTTGAAAAGGCATACGATAGAGTCAACCGTGATATAATGTGGCGCGTATTGGAAAAAAAGAGGAATAAAAATAGCTACATAGATGCCATAAAAGATATGTATGATGGTATAACAACATGTATCAGGACACCAACCAGGGAATATCTAGTGAATTCCCGAACACTATAGGTTTGCATCGGGATCCGCTCTAAGCCCGTACCTTTTTATCCTAATAATTGATGAAATCACTAAACACTTACAAAAATCCATTCCGAATGTATGTTATTTTGCGGACGATATAGTTTTAATTGATGAAACAAGGGAAGGAGTAAATGCAAAATTGGAAGTTTGGAGAGAAGCACTAGAATCAAAAGGTTTTACTATAAGTAGGGCTAAAAGCAGAATACATGGAATGCCACTTTAGTAAAAACAACGGGGAACAATGAGACGAAGGTTAAAATTGATGGACATGAAGTGAGTATAACAAAAAGAGTTTTAAATACTTAGGATCTATAATTGAAGAGAACGGAGAAATCAATAAAGATGTCACACATAGGATCCGGGTTGGAATAAATGGAGGAGTGCATCTTCTATCCTTTGTGACCGTAAAATACCATTAAAATTGAAAGGAAAATTTTATAAAACGGCCATAAGGCCCGCAATGATTTATGGAGCGGAGAATGTTGGGCGACTAAATATGAACACGAACAAAAAATGAGGGTAGCGAGAGATGAGAATGCTAAGATGGATGTGCGGGCACACTAGATTAGATAGAATAAGAAATGAACACATTAGAAACAAAGTGGGAGTAGCACCAATAGACGAGAAAATTAGAGAAACACGATTAAGATGGTTTGGACATGTTTATAGGAGACCTTTAGATGCACCTGTGCGACGTTTAGAAGGTAGAGAATCACTCACACAAATCAAAAGAGGGAGAGGTAGGCCTAAAAAGACTTGGAAAGAAGCTATTAAACATGACATGTTATACCTAGAAATAAACGAAAATATGGCTTATGACCGTAAACGATGGCGCGATATGATCCGTATAGCCGACCCCACGTAGTGGGATTAAGGCTTAGTTTGTTGTTGTTGTTGTTGTTGTATCCTTTTTTTTGTTAGTTTTTCTTTTGTTTTAGTTGTCTCGGATGTGTTTTCTTTCTTTTTTAATTTTTTCCAATTCAAATAATTTGGGCTATTGCTTATTCCTTCCAAATGGATTTTTTTCAAAAATTTGGTTTTTGTTATAAGGTGTCACGTTGAGATATATTATATGTATCGAAAGTTTCGGTTATGTGGTTCATTTCGGATTTCTAAATCTGGGCCTTAAACTGTAAGCAATTCACCTCTGCTGTGAAGGGCAATTTGGGGTCTATTCTTTTTTTTTGCAATTGTGAGTCCTATTTAGTAATGTTTAACGAGAAATTGCCATAAAGATCTCAAGGATTGAGAGATCAACATTGGTATGGTGTTCTAAAATTAATAGTCGATGATTAACTATTTTTCGGTTGAGCCTGATTGTATTGTCTGCCCAAGACTCTAGTTTGCATTCACATAACGGGCAAAAGACCTTGCACATTTTTTATACCTTTAGGCTCCAACACCATAACTTGAGGACTCTTTGGATCATATTATGCTGATGGCAATAGATTAACTGGGTCACATTGTGTGAATGGATTCTATTTCAATGCTACGGTTTTGGCTGGTACAAAAATAATTACCAAACCATTTTTACTCCATTAAAGCAGAATTATTTCTTTGACTTTGCGAAAATGGGTCGGGTTGTTGGATGACCTGCATTTTAGCTGTGACAGGATACTCCGGTTCTCCTGGGAAACATCCCTTTATACGTTTTTTTTATTTCGATTGTCAAGCTCCGAGTCAGTAATTGTTAGTGTTCTGCATAAAGCAGTTGTAATGAGACTTTTTAGAATTTCTACCCATGTTCCATCTATTGTTTGGAAAAATGAAGCGTCTGCATTTATAAAACGAATAACCTTTTTGATATTTTTGGTTCTGGTCCTGTTTTGTTGGCGTGAGGCCGTGAGGGTCCAACAGTGATAGGAAGTGAGCAATATTTAAAGTTTTAACAAGCCAAATGTAACATCGATTTGCATTTCAGTGTTAAGAGTGACACACTATTTGTAAGGTCTGGAGGTCTTGTTATGGATTCCACGTATCTCTTTTCCATGGAGTCCTTTCGTTTCTTCATTATTTCGGCCTCAGGCCCAGAGGTATCCACAATGTCATCAGGTTTTACAGGGACCTGAATTTGTTGTTGTTCTTAAAAAGTGGCCACGGAACATATAATGGCCATGTGGGTATTTGATTTTTTTTTAATGATTTATTGATTATATTCATGATCTTTTCTTCTAGCGCTGCCAAAATTGTAATTCAAATTTTAGGTTTTAGCTTTTACTTAGGAATTTCAGACATGCATGCAATTTATCTGATGAGTGTTTTGCAAGTATTTTAGTTTATTATTATCATCAAATTTACAAAGTTTAAGCTTGTGCGAGTGAATGATTGTCAAATAACATAATGCAATGTGCAGTAGTTTATGAATTCAAAAAGCCACAATAGTGATTCCCATATAGACTAATATTACAAAGGTCATGGTTATTGGAGTTAGTTGTTGTAAATGGCCTGTGTTGCCAACACTAACTGCTATGTATCATCATGATATATATTGTTACATTTATTGGGATTGGATTTGAGTAAAATGGAAGGCACGAGTTGAATTGATGTATGATAGAGTCGCTGCCATCCGACTGAGATCTTTTATGGTATTGCTCAGTTTCATCTGAGTTCGGACATGAAAAGTTGAATTCCTGATAAAATAGCCTTTTAACATTCTTTTGAATGACATAAACAGATTCCTTAACCATTGCACATTGTCGCCCTTTTTTATATTGATCATGTTTTCATCCAGGCTATTGAGTTTTACTCACGTGCTGACAAAATTAGACCAGGTGATCCTACTATTCTTAGTAACCGGTGTGCTACATATCTTAAGTAAGTATTGACTAGTCATGATTCTAGGTTCATGGATATTTCAGTTACTTTATTCCTTCTGCAGACTTTACTACCATAAATGATGGTTGATTTTGTTTCACATTAATTTCACCAGGCTTAGCGAATTCCTTAAAGACAGTCCTCCATCGTTCTCGGAGAAAAGGCCATTGTATGGGTTAGATCCAACAACTCATGCTGGGGTATGACGGCATGCCTGATTATGTTCCTTATCTGCGCATTTTTTCACAGTCGCAGTACGTTAATGTTATATGCTTGATTTTAGCTTGCCCTCAAGGATGCTGAGAAGGTGATGAGTCTGCAAAGTAATTCAATAACATCTCACATTCTTAAGTCAAATGCCCTCATACTGGTGAGAATGCCATTTACTGCAATTCTACTTTGGTTATTCATTAAATCTGGATACTTGGATTGCATAGTCTTGAAATAATAATCTGTTTTAAGGAGAATTTCGTTTTATAGTTATGCTAATGTTATCCTAGCAATGCTGGTTTTGTTGAATATTAATTTGTAATCATGCAAATTATCCAACCGTCCAATTAATGTGTCCAACTACAATGAAGAAGTGTGGCAGCAATTCAAAGTCTTCAGCACTAGAACCATCAGATTAATAGCAAAATTGCCATCCACCAACCAATGTCTACCATGGCTAATTACCACCAAAATTAGGCCTATAAATAGGCATATTGTGCAAGCTATTTAGAGTATCCCCAAGTGGGATCAAAGAGATCATCCCCTAGTAGGAACAAAGAGAGAAATTCGAGAGAATCAAAACAAGCCTAAATACAAAGGCTTCAAAGAGTGTGAGAGTGAGAAAATTGTGTAGCAAAATTATGAGAAACAATTGAGTGTATTTTTCTAAATTGTATTTTGGAATTATTTTTTCCAGTGAGCAAATATTTTAGCTTCCAATTTACTTTAGATCTCTCTCACATTTTCATTCTTACACCTATATACCCAACAGGTTTTACTATTATCTACAATATGTATATGCATGTATTGTTGAGTATAATTGCAGAGTTCTTGCAATGTGATTTCTAGTATGGGTTGAGGTTTTCTCCTGTGTATCTTTAAGTGATTTCATGATGCTTGAGTTTAACAATGGTACCACTCAATATTTTCTGCAGTTGGAAAAGTATGAGCAGGCCTGGGATGTTATTTGTTCAGGCCTTCAGATTGATCCTCAAAGGTAAGACAACACATAAAGAGTTTTCATCTCAACTGTTTTATTGGTTTAACTTGCTTCAGTTTTTCTTTTTCCTATTTATAATTTTTGAGTAACCGAGAAAATTATATTTCGTGCAGCAAACATCTTCTGAATTTAGAAAAGTTAATAGCCAATACATGTATAAGGAGAAGCCATGTAAAACCACAGCGTACTGACGATTATGATTGCACTGTTTGCCTGAAGCTCCTGCGTGAACCTGTAACAACACCCTGTGGACATTCTTTCTGTCGTTCATGCCTGTTTCAGTCGATGGACAGAGGTTTTATTTCCGTCTATTGTTGATTCCTTGTTCTTCGTCAACTTTCTATGCATGTATCTTCTTTATGTGCTGTTCTTATTTACTTCGTTTCTTAAATGAAAAAATATTCAGGTAACCGATGCCCATTATGCCGCACAGTTCTGTTAATTAGTCCCAGAACGTGTTCGATCAGGTTAGTTTATCCCAGGGCGTCATGTACTCCATACAGTATGCTCATTGACTAAATTTGCAAAATGTGGAACTGCTCATCTCTGCGGAAAGAATGTAGCATTTATTTGAAGTTTGTGCGTGTTTAAAAATTATTTTGCTCAGCACTGGAAATGAGGGATGATAAGATGGTGATTAACAATTGAGGTTTATAAATGGCCTTTTTCTCAGTTGGCTGTAGCTTTGTGTGCCTTCTACATATTTCTTGTGAATATGACAAACTTTAATGCTATTTTAATATTATAAATGAGCAAATAGAAGTGCTTTCATCTCATCTGGCAGATATAACTATTAGCTGATTGGCTTTTTCAGTGTCACTTTAAACAACATCATACAGAAAAATTTTCCAGAGGAATTTGAAGAAAGGAAGTCAGAGCATGACAGTCTGATAAACCTTGGTGTTGATTTGTTGCCTCTTTTTGTCAAGGATGTTATTTTACCATGCCAGAAGTTTCAGTTAAACATATTTGAACCTCGTGATAGATTAATGGTGAGTTTATCAAATGGTTCTACTTGCTGTGTAAAACTATTTGTTTAGATGTATTCTTTGAAAGAATATTAAACTAAGTTACCATGTGATAAATCAACCTTTAAGATGAAGTAGTCGTTTAATATGATGTCAAAGCTAGGCATAGTACCAAGAACGTGGGTTTCAAGTCCTGCAGCCTGTTATATGAAGGTTTATCTTGCTTGGCCTTGGCGAAAGAATTTGCTTACACTCTCAAGCAACTTAACTTTTTGTTCTATGTGGTGAAACATGATATATGACGCACATTCTATGCATGAAGAAATCATGAAATGTGTACATGAAGAGTCTTGGAATTATAGCCGATGAAAAGTGATACTCTAATGAAGAGATCTGGTTTTATATCAATTATTTATTTATTTATTCATTTTTTTTTCTTCTGTTGTTTTTGTTATTCTTGTCAGTGACCTTTTTCTTGATTTTAATCAGTTCATTGTATATACACCTGCAGACCTGCTCTTATATAACTGATGTTTGCTTTTACTTATTACGGTCGTTTTTACAATTTATATCAAGTTTACCTGCCATGTGTCTACTTATTGCTGGCATGGAGCACACTTAGTTAAATCATGTTTTTTACTTATGGAATGTGTAAAGATGATGTTAATCGTATACTCTAAATTCTCAGAAATTGTCGTTCGAATTTATATAGCACTTGTTTGCTAGTTCTTGATTAATTTATCCAGACCCCAGAAAATTCGATTTGCGAAGCTACATGTACCTTTGTCTCATTTTTACCTTGCTTTGATTTTTATCTGCTTGTGCACCAGTTGATTATGAATAGCTGTATCAAATATATCCTTCATTCATGAAAAACGACCAAGGAAAATACTGCATTTTCAACTATGAGGATCAATGGATCCTGATGTGATCATCTCGTTATCTTCCTTATTTCTTGGGGCAGTTTGACTACCTTGAACATAAATGAAAATTTTGCCAGAAAATTGAGCTATACATGCTGTAAGGTTGAAAATATCATAAACACATTAAAAAGAGGAGTCTATTGACTACAGAGCTGGAAATTAAGTCATTATAGAATCCCTCTTTTAGATATAAAATACCGGTAATACCATGCTAACTGACTTATTAATGGGCTGGAGGTAGAGCAAGGAAATGGGACAATGGATGTTTTACTTCTGTTTTATAGAGTTAACTAGAAAAACACTTGTGTGTTACACCGGATTTGTGCTAATTTTATTAAATTTGAGCTTTTTTTTATTTTTATTTTTTATTTTGGCTTGTCAAAATGATGTGAATTTTTAATTATATTTTATTTTGGTGTTTAAAGAATCACTTAGTTAATTGTGCTAATTTTATATAGATAGATTGTTTAGATTGTATAGATAGAAGCTTTGATTTTTGGATTATTATTTACCTTTTAGTTATAATAAACTGTATAGATAGAATCTTTGATCTTCTATTTTTTTTAGAGTAGTTTACTTATTTAGATTATATGGGTAGATTATTTAGACTATATCGATAGAAGTTTTGATTTTTGGATTATTATTTGCCTTTTATATTATAATAAACTGTGTAGATAGAATCTTTGATTTATGAATAAATATATATTGTTAGATAGAATCCCTAATTTTTGGATTATTTGTTATCTTTTAGATTATAACTATAAAATATGGAAAAATATATATGTATATATAATATAGGTTGCCACATGGATAAATGTGAAGCCGCCATGTGGAATTGGGAGAATGAGGAGTTGACACATGTCTCAGAATAATGAGGTGATCCATGTGTCATATTTGTTTTTTCATTTAGTACATAGGGTTGATGTTGTGTAACTTGTATTGCGACTGAATGATGGATATTGTTCTGAAGATTTTGGTTAGCCATCTTGTCAATTTGTTGCCTCTGTTGTCTGATTTGAAGTCCCATGCTGACTGTGTCGAAACAGGTGAGGAGGATAATGGAAGGAAGTCGACGCATGGGAATGGTAAATCTGAAAGCTGTTTTTCTTTGTAGATTTAGCCAATTATTCTTGTTCTATACTTCTATATAGCTCACTTTACCTGTCATTTTTTTTTTTTTTTATAATTATGTTGTAGGTTGTAATTGACTCGTCTACAGGTTCGATAGCTGATTATGCGTGTGAGGTGGAGATTATAGAGTAGGTTATTTCTTAAGAGTTGTATTAGAGTTCTGCGAGTTTTTACTTTAACACAATGCATTATTTCATGGGTTGCTTTTATTGGCACTTCAGGCACATAGATGATGTTTACATTTCGTTCTTAATGCAGTTGTGAGCCACTTCCAGATGGACGTTTCTCTTTAGAGGTAAATATTAGTGAGATTTGAGTTAAATATTTTCCGAAACGTTTTCTCTGATGCTCCCGCTCCCATTATCATGTGTGTTGCCTGTTTGCAACAGTAATAAAGAAATATTCATTTTTTAAAGGTCTGTAGGATTTGTGACA
This sequence comes from Rehmannia glutinosa, assembly GCA_016081115.2. Classification (NCBI taxonomy): domain Eukaryota; kingdom Viridiplantae; phylum Streptophyta; class Magnoliopsida; order Lamiales; family Orobanchaceae; genus Rehmannia; species Rehmannia glutinosa. The sequence goes on from CM071930.1 coordinate 57,087,677, forward strand.
ATATCATCTGTTATTGGCTTCATGTACCCGCACTCCAGACTTTGGCATTTGTTCGGTTGAAACGAGTGTTTACAACCATGCCAAGCTAGACCTTGCAATTAACTGGCAAAAATTTGCAACTATTGCAGATAACTAGAGGCCTGGTTGTTCTATACAGTATATGGAACCATATGGATTCCCTTGCTACTGTGAGGCCATTTACTGAAGGGGCATTTGCCATTTTATTTAGTTGAAGAAGAAAATCACTTTGGAATAGTCATACATTCTATTAGCCTACTCAAACTCCCTGAAATGTGCTGCTTTCTGTTGAGCATTATGTCATAATGCTCTTCAAGGAGCCAAAAAAAATGAAGAAGAATTATTAGATCATTTGTTAGTCTTCTAGTACTATAAAGTAAGTGCAGAAAATCTTCTTACTTTGAACAGTCTTGTTTTATCTTCTGATGGCATAGTTGTTTGTGACTATCTTAGCAAATACTTGATGCAGGTGGAAAGTCGCAGGAGATGTCGCATCATTCAAAATTGGGATCAGGATGGGTAAGGTTCCTTAAGTATCTAATGCCTGAATGACAATAATCTACATGCTATTTGTTAGAATTTGTGTTTTTGTCCCACATCGCCAATTTGATGGGCTGCTATTATGTATAAATGTGGATTGGGCACCCTCGCCCTTGTGGTAGCTTTTGGAGATGAGTTCTACCCAAGCCCATTTAACATGGTATTAGAGCACCTAGGTTTGGTTTGGAGGCGGTGCTGGGAATTGGACCCGACCCATTTGGATTGGCACGCTCGTTGTGAGGGCGGGTGTTATAGTATGTGTTTGTGTCCCACATCGCCAATTTGCTGGGCTGCTATTATGTATAAATGTGGGTTGGGCACCCTCCCCCTTGGGCTAGCTTTTGGGGATGAGTTCTACCCAAGCTCATTTGACACTACTCAATCTGTAGGCATATACTTTTTCAATTGATTCTTTGTTTGTGACTGCATATGAAGGTACCGCATTGCTGAGGTTGAATGGGTGCAGGATATTTCTCCACCAGAAGGATCAACCGAGAGAAATGACGTAAATGCTAATTTTACTTCCAACAATTTAATTCTGACTGTCCAAGTTTTTCTTGCATTTCTCTCAGTTCCAGAATTACTTAAAAATTCTTTAAGTTACATTTATGAATATCTCATTGTACAAGATTGATCACATTGGTTGTTGGTTTTTCATGAATACTTGTCATATTATCTGTTGAAAAGCCCCAAGTATTGATATGTAATTATCTGGATAAGGTTATATCAGAGCTAATGGGCTGATAATTTATCATGGAGCTTCATGATTATAACGGGCCATTAATCAGTCATGGGCTCATGTAAAGTGAATCAAATGCTTTCTGAAGCCTGATCTAGTTATCTATCTTGCTTGATCCATCAAAACCCAGGGGTATTGAACACCAGTCCGTGCTGGTTAAAAAGATTAATGAGTGCTTCACCATAATTCTGATTGGACCATTTTTATGCTTGATTATGGTACAGCTTGTGTGTCTATGAAGTTTTGGTTCACTTGGGTTCATTTCTTACAGTTGCTGGAGATGACAAATAAAGCAGCAGCATTCGCTCGGCAATTGATGAGGAAGGCACAATATGGTTCACAAGCAGGTAATGAACTCAGCTTTTGTTTCATGTCGTCATTTTTTAGTAACAACCAATTGGTGTTTTTACATGTTATCCTTGTGACTATTCTTCCAATTCATGTTGATTTAATAAAGATTTTTTGCTTGCAGGTAGAATAAGGCTTGAAGAGGTTTTCAAAACAGAAGGTTTAATGCCCCCAACAGAGGATCCTGAGCGCTTTAGTTTTTGGGTATAATTTCTCACCCATATTCTAGTCAATCATGATAATGAGAACTTAAGTATATTAATGCCATATTGCGTTAATGCAGCTGGCAACATTAACAAATCGGAGTCCATCGGAAAGATTAGATCTTCTTCGCATAAGAGATACGAAGGAGGTATTACTCATGAATTTTTGCTTGCAGCACTCGTCCTAATTTCTCTGGTCACACATTTATTATATCAACTGGTTGATAGTGTTCAATTTAGTGTCCATGTCGGCTGGGAATGGAAGTTTGAACTGGTATTAGTGTAAATTGTGCTTTCTAGCAACTTGGATTTTGGAAAACATGAGAATGTTTAAATTATAGGACATGATGGAATATTGCCGTGATTTTGGAGTTATATACAGGAAGCCTTCAGTAGGACACATTTCTATGCCAAGTAACAATGAAACTTTCAGAGTAACTTGCTTAGATTTGACATCACATAATAATCACCTTAATGCATCCAAGAGAGATGCAGCTTATAACTGAGTCATTTTCTTGCTTAATTTTAGTTGTGTTTGAATTTATGGTCTATAGGAGGTTTCAGAAAGTGTTGTTATATTACGAAAGTCAGATTTATGCCGAGCGTTGCGTTACCTTAAAATACTTGTGGTTCTTATCAATGCTAGAATGTGATTGCATGCTTTTCTGCACTTATATTTATCTGACCATTAGGTTCTACATTGTTTTAATTTCAAGTTTTTTCTGCATTATTTTGTTGCTTGTCATTTGTTTCAGAAAGGATATATTTAGTATATCTATACCAATCTTCCATGATTGTCTATGAAATGAATTTCCCTAAACATAAAAATGAGGGATAATTATTTTTACAAAAACCACCCCTTAGATTTAGTCTAATTACAAAAAAACTCCAGTTATCTTTGAAAATTACAAATATCACCTTAAGGTCTGTACTTACCTAATAAATACTCCCTCTTAAGGGTGCAATTTTGTAAGCTAAAAGCAAAATGTCATGGGGGTATTTGTAATTTTAAATGATAACTTTTTTTTTTTTTGTAATTAGGCTAAACCCTCGGGGTAGTTTTTGTGATTAGCCCTAAAAATGATGGTCATTGTGAAGAGTATCTTGAGTCCCGGGAATCTTGTATGAATGTGAACATTGCTGTAACCCATTGTAAATGGTTACCTTTTAATATTTTTGGAACTTTCTTTTTTTCTTTTTTTGGCAGAGACTTAGGCGAGGACTTCTTTACATAAAAGCGGAGGGGCAAGGATGTAGACTGCAATAAAAAAAACATTATCATGTAACATGTCATTTTGTTGAGACATTGATTGTTAAGATTGCCTTTGTTCGTTACAGGCAGAGTAGTGGATCCCCCACCTTCAAATTTTGGGTTAAAAATAGAAGAGGAACATATATAACCCATGATGCCTCTTTTGGAGGACTGAAAAATTCTTACTGTAAACAGAGGGTTACCAAGATACAGTAAATATTAGGAGAAAAACAAAAAAAGCTATATCATACTCTTCTTCTCTCTTTCGTCTTTATTACTACTTTATGTTTACTGTGGTTTCACACTTGGTGGTTCCCTAGTGTGATCTAATGAAGCATGATAGAATTTAGGGGTAATTATTTAAAAAGCCCCTGGTATTTGGGGCGATTACAAAAAAGCCATAGAAGTTTCAAAATTATAGAAACTCTTTTGAGGTGTGATTTCAGTCTCGGTTGGACTGATTGATTTCATTAAATATTTACAATTAAATTCCTCAATGTTTCTGAATATTATAAAATAGTCAGTCAAAACATTGGGCCTATTTATAGTTTTAAAAATTGTTGAGAGATGTAATTCTAAAACATTTCATCATGCCAGCAAATTCTGTTAGGTCAAGCCAATGATAGGGCAAAATGTAAGATTAAATTAATCTCAACACGGTTTCTGCAATATTGAAACTTTTCTAGATTTTTTTGTAATTATCCCAAATTTCAGTTGTTTTTTTGTTTTCGTAATTACGCGTAGAATTTATGATGATAACTGAAAGACAGACTATTGTTTTACGCTCCGAAAACGAAGTTTTATACATGGATGCGATTTATAGCTACTTCATGCATATTATGATGGGATAATTACAAAAACAACCCCAAGGTTTGGGCTAATTATAAGAAAATCCAAAGATATTTCAAAATTATAAAAAGCCCTTCATGTTGATTCTGTCTTATATTTAAGGGTGTAATTGTAATATTTCTACAAATATCATGGGGGGGTTTGAAATATCTTTTGTTTATGAAGGGACAAGATGTAAGCAGAATCAAGTTTTATACCTGAACTTGAGGATTTTTTTATGTAATTATCCCTATTATGATATTATTCACTTTCTGCAGAGGTGTTGTGATGTGTAGTTTCAGAGTTAGACAAAGGTTTGGTAAGATGCCGTTGCTTTTTAAGTTGCAACTATAACATTTAAGTAATATGAGTTACAAATTGTAACATTAATGCAACATGAGTGATAAACCCATGTTAATGCATTGTTACAATAATGCAAGTAATGTTCATAAATGGTGCAACATTAACGTAAGTGATTACATGTGAGATGTGTTATACTTATATTTGATGGGAAAATAACAATATATAAGGAGATATACATGGGTCTTCTTGTCACTCTTGCATTGAAGAATACACCATCTATTTCATAGAGAAGACAAGTGAAATCCAGTGGAAACAATTTGAAATTCAACCTTAGAAAAAGCAATAGCTGGAGGTATGTGAATCTATTTTGCTTCAGCATACATGTTTCTGTTTGTGATGTAGAAACATGATTAAATGACTTTAAACTTATATTTGGTATCAGAGCAGAGTTTAACCTCTGCATTGCTTTTTCGGATATATGTTTTACTGTTAATGTGTTCGAAATTTTCGATCGTAAAAAAACTGATTTCATCCAGTTCGCAATTAGATTTGTGGATGATATATATATATATATCTTTCAGTTTTATTTCTAGATCATGATTTTGATGGACCAAAACTTATATATAAATCCATTTTTTTGAATATATATATATATTTTCTTGAAGTTTTGGGTTATAAATGAAAATGGTTTAAGCTTTTGGCAGTCCATTTTCGAACAGACATCAATCTCAATTTTTGTTGGGACTGATCGGTTTTCTGTGAAGAGAGAAATTTAAAAAAATAAAAAAAATTTAAATTGATGCAGCCCAGATTCGAACCTGGGTGGACAGGTTTGACCTTGTCTGTTATCACCAATCAGGCTATTGGTTTCCTTCATTATAAAGAAACCAGTTATGTTATATAACCGATCTTTGTTCATTTAGGGTTGGTCAATTTTTCTGTGAAAAAGAATAATTTTTCGAAAAGTAAAAATGAAAAGGTTTATGGAGCAGTCGAGTTTCGAAACTGGGTGGAGAAACATTGGCTTGTGCATTATAACCAATTGGACTCTGATTATTCTTATTTATTATCATTCATGTAATTGTATATAAATCATTTAAGTGCATGATATTTTTTATAATTATGCAATTTATGTTTCATTTACGAGAATTTAATTTCAAATTTTTGCATATCATTTTGACTTAGATATTGCTGGAATTTGTAAAATCTAATTCTCATTAAGATAACTGTCTAAGTGGTTAATATAATTTTTATTGATTAAAGAGTAGACACGGCATCTTTTATAAATAAAAATTATATATTAAGTTGGTCACATGTGGATTTAGACATAAATTGTGGTAATTATATGTAATATGATAAAATTTATCCCACAGGAAATTTTATTGTATTTATATAATTGACCAGGATAAAATATCAAATTAGATTTTCTAAATTACCCACATGGATTAGAAAAGAGACATAATTTGATAGTTTGTCATCAAGTTAAATGAATATAATTGAGTTAAAACTTTGGCCCACGGGCAAGTTTTATGTCTCTAGATTCATATTTCAACATGATTTGCATTGGTAAAACATGTTATATGGTTTAAAATAGCTTCAAATTTGGTAATATGAGTATGTTTATGTTATATTCAGTTATTTAACCTGTTAACTTCTCTGATATGAAATTTGATGTTTCTGAGCTCAATGGGGACAATTATAAGATTTGGAAGGAGAGAATTCTTCTCCATTTGGGGTGGATGGACATTGACTATGCTATCAGGAAAGATGAACCCCCTGCTATAACTGAAAATAACATCCCAGATGAAGTTGATCTTTATGAAAAATGGGAACGATCTAATCGTCTCTGTGTTATGTTCATAAAGATCAAAATATCTAATGGGATTAGGGGCTCAATCGAGTAGTATGACAATGTTCGTGCCTTGTTGAAGGCAATTGATGATCAGTTTGTGTCTTCTGACAAAGCATTGGCTAACACCCTAATAATTCAATTCTCATCCATAAAGCTTACCGGGATTAGAGGTGCGCGCGAGCATATCATGCGAATGAGGGATATAGCGGCTCAGCTGAAAGCATTGGAAGTTGAGATGTCAGATTCTTTTCTGGTTCACTTTATTTTGTGCACTCTACCTCCACAGTATGGTCCTTTTAAGATCTCCTATAACACACATAAGGACAAATGGTCAATAAATGAACTTATGACCATGTGTGTTCAAGAGGAGGGACGATTGGCTATGGAGGAGGGTGAGAAAGTGAATATGGCAATAACATCAGAAAAGAAAAAGCAAAATCAAGCCAATGATAAGGGAAATGACAAAATTCCTCCCCAGAAGGACATCAAGAAAGAAGGCAAGTGCTACTTTTGCAAAAAGAAATGGCACGTAAAGAAGAATTGCCCTAAATTCTTGAAGTGGCTTGAAAAGAAAGGTACTCAACTTTCATTTGTTTGTTATGAATCTAATATGATTGATGTTAATCATAACACATAGTGGATTGATTCTGGTTCAACAATCCATGTTACGAATTCCTTGCAGGGATTGCAAAAACCTGCGGAAACCAGTGGGAAGTGAGCAAAGCATCTACTTCGGAAATAAGATGCCCTCACATGTGGAAGCAGTAGGAACGTGCAAACTAGTTTTACGCAGTGGCTTTATTTTGCTTTTGGAAAAGACTTTTTATATTCCTAGTTTTGCTAGGAATTTGATTTATGTTTCAAGACCGGTATCATCTGGTTATTCCTTTAACTTTTTAGATTCTTATTTTAGTTTATCTTATAGATCCGATATTATTGGATGCACTATTATGTATGATGGTCTTTTTCGTCTTAATTTGCAAAATGATGATAACTGTACTGCTTTGCACGTTCATGATACTGTTGGTATTAAGCGGTGAGTTATGAATGAAAAATCCTCAATGTTGTGGCACTGGAGATTGGGACACATCTCCATTGATAGAGTTAACGATTGGTAAATGATGGGGTATTTAGTACTCTAGATTTTTCTAATTTTGTGACTTGTATAGACTGCATTAAGGGTAAGCAGACAAACAAGTCAAAGAAGGGTGCTAAGAGGAGTTTGGAAATATTGGAAATTATTCATACAGATATTTGTAGTCCAGATATAGATGCATATCGTGATAAATACTTTATTACCTTCATAGATGATTACTCACATTATATGTATCTCTACTTAATAATAAGAATGAAGCACTAGATGCTTTTAAGATCTTTAAAGCTGAGGTAGAGAAACAAACGGAAAACAAATTAACATCGTGAGATCAGATAGAAGTGGTGAGTACTATGGTAGATACACTGACAATGGACAAGCATCCTGTCATTTGCAATATTTCTTCAAGAGAATGGGATTGTTGCCCAATATACCATGCCTGGTTCTCTGGACCAAAATGGTGTAGCTGAAAGAAGAAATCGAACATTAATGGACATGGTATGAAGTATGCTTGCTAGCTCCAAACTTCCGAGGTCTTTATGGATTGAAGCTCTTAAAACGGCAATGTACATATTAAACCGAGTTCCAACAAAGGCAGTCTCAAAGACACCATTTGAAATATTCAAGGGTTGGAAACCAAATTTGCAACATTTACGCGTTTGGGGATGTCCGTCTGAAGTAAGAGTTTATAATCCTCAAGAAAGGAAGTTGGACCCGAGGACCATAAGTGGGTATTTTGTTGGATATGCCGAAAGGTCTAAGGGATACAAATTCTATTATCCATCTCATAGCACTAGATTTGTGGAATCAAGAAATGCAAAATTTCTTGAAAATGACTTGATCAGTGGGAATGGTCGATTTCTGGATAGTAGTTCCGAGAAAGATCATTTGTATACTCGTTATCCTACTTCAAGTAATGGAGTGATTGTCGTTGTTAATAATGTGCCTCATGATCAAACGCATGTTGAGCAACCGGTCCTGGATATTCCATATGATGTTGAACCAAATCTTGTAGATCCTAAAGTTCAACAGATACCTGAACCTGTTGAGCAACCAGTTGAACAACAAAATCCTGATATTTAGGAGAGTGTTGATGAAGGATTAAGGAGATCTGCAGGAATGAAGAGGTCAGCAATTCCAAGTGACTATGTTGTATATCTACAAGAGTGTGACTACAATATTGGAGCCGAAAATGATCCTGAAACATTTTCGCAGGCCATGAGTTCTAAGGAATCAAACTTATGGTATAATGTCATGAAAGATGAGATGGATTCTATGGCATCTAACAAAGTCTGGGATCTTGTCAACTTGCCCGATGGTGTGAAAACCATCGGTTGTAAGTGGGTCTTCAAAACTAAGAAAGACTCAAAGGGCAACATAGAGAGATATAAAGCAAGACTTGTTGCCAAGGGATTCACTCAAAGAGAAGGAATTGATTATAAAGAGATTTTTCTCCTGTATCTAAGAAAGATTCCCTTTGAATAATTATGGCATTAGTAGCTCATTTTGATTATGAATTGCATCAAATGGATGTGAAAACAACGCTCCTCAATGGTGACCTAGAGGAGGTTGTTTACATGAAACAACCTGAAGGTTTCTCCTCTAGTAAAGGTGAGCAATTAGTTTGCAAGCTTAATAAATCCATATATGGACTGAAACGAGCCTCCCGTCAGTGGTATTTTAAGTTCCATGAAGTTATCACTTCATTTGGCTTTGAAGAGAACATCATGGATAAATGCATATATCAGAAAGTTAGTGGGAGCAAGATTTGTTTTCTAGTGCTATATGTGGATGACATTTTACTTGCTACTAATGATAAAGGTTTGCTATATGAGGTGAAACAATTTCTCTCAAAGAACTTTGATATGAAAGATATGAGCGAGGCATCTTATGTCATTGGCATCAAGATCCATAGAGATAGATCTCGAGGCATTTTGGGTTTGTCTCAGGAGACCTACATCAATAAAGTTCTAGAGAGATTCCATATAAAGGATTGTTCACCATGTGTAGCACTCATTGTGAAGGGTGATAAATTCAATTTGAATAAATGTCCGAAAAATGAGCTTGAATGGGAACAAATGAAAACCATTCCATATTCTTCAGCTGTTGGAAGCCTTATGTATACCAGTGTCCGGACCGAGACAACATTCTTTGTTGGAATATTAGGAAGATATCAGAGTAACCCAGGTCTTGACCACTGGAGAGTTGCAAATAAGGTGTTGAGATACCTTCAAGGAACAAAAGATTACATGCTCATATATAGACGAACCAATAATTTGGAAGTGATTGGCTACTCTGATTCAGACTTTGCTGGTTGCGTTGATTCATGAAAGTCAACATTTGGATACATTTTCATGCTTGCGGTGGAGCTATATCTTGGAGAAGTGCAAAACAGGACTTTGCGCTACTCTTCTACCATGGAGGTGAATTTGTATCATGTTTTGAAGCTACTAGTCATGGTGTATGGTTGAAGAGTTTCATAACTGGGCTTAGAGTTGTGGATTCTATTTCTAGGCCATTAAGATTGTATTGTGATAATTCAGCTGCGGTATTTATGGCTAAGAGCAATAAAAGTGGTAGTTGAAGTAAACACATCGATATCAAGTACTTAGCCGTTAGAGAACGTTTTAAAGAGAAGAAAGTGGTCATTGAGCACGTTAGCACTGATGATGGTTGATGATCCTTTAACTAAAGGCATGCCACCAAAGAATTTTAAGGATCATGTTGTACGAATGGGACTTAGTTCCGTAATGTAATTCATTGGAACTCTTATTCAGCTGATATTTTTCATTTTGTGCGCACATTTGTGTTGAGAAATATCAATAATGTTTGGACCTAGAATATACATAGGGTTTATTCATTAAGTTTTGTAACCAAATAAAGAATTTGAGAAATATAAATACACTGTAATATATAGTTGATATTACTCGCATATAGAGGGCATATCCCTATGGTTCATGTATTTTATTTCTTAATTATGTTTGCACCAAGTGGAAGAATGTAAAATTTAAGTAATATGAGTTATAAATTGTAACATTAATGCAACATGAGTTATAAACCCATGTTAATGCATTGTTACAATAATCAAGTAATGTTCATAAATGGTGCAACATTAACGTAAGTGGTTACATGTGAGATGTGTTATTTTTTATGGGAAAATAACAATATATAAAGAGATATCCATGGGTACTCTTGTCACTCTTGCATTGAAGAATACACCATCTATTTTATAGAAAAGACAAGTGAAATCCAGTGAAAATAATTTGAAATTCAACCTTAGAAAAAGCAATGGCTGGAGGTATGTGAATCTATTTTGCTTCCGCATATATGTTTCTTTTTGTGATGTAGAAACATGATTAAATGGCTTTAAACTTACAACAACACTATAAAACTGAAAAGGCAATCTGCCAAGGTGTACATGTATTTTTTGTCGAATGGAGCTAGGGTTGAAAAAAATCAAATTATTTGTTATTTGAGTTTATATCCGTCATTAAAACCTCATTAGAGCTCAGTTCTTTAATTTATGGTTCGAAATTAATAATTAATATCTCGTTTTACGCTTATACTATTTTCATTAGCATAATGAGCCAAACTTGATCACATTTTTCCTTTTGATAAGATGTGTAGTAGCTCGGTCGAACCACCGAAAAATAATAAAATATATGTAAAACGCAAATCGAGCTCGATTTTGTTGAGCTCAAGTAAATTTTGTTCAAGTTCGATTCAATTAATAACCAAATCAAGTTAATTCTTGAAACTGAATGAAAATTCAAACTTACTATTTGTTTACACCCCTATAAAAACTACTAATTAATGGCCAATTTCCATTTAAGAAATAGTTATTTCTCGGTTGTAAAATTATTATTACTCCCAGAATCATAATATTTTAGCAAAAATTCATCTTGAATTCCCGGCACTAAATGTGGTTCGTTATCTCAATCATATATCCGGGTAAGTAGATGCTACCCACTTAGGTAGCTACCCAACCGGTTTCTATACCGTTAGATCAACACATATACACACACATCCACGGTGGGTGTGTGTTAATCCAATAATATAGGCTCGGTTGGGTAGCTACCCCAAGAAAGTAGATCGACTAACCCCGTAAACAAAGGTCTTCTCCCTAAACATGTTAATGCGAATTATATCATATCCTAAATCAAATAGAACCTAATCCTCTTTAAGGTCAATTCTTAAAATAACTTTTCTCACTCATTCCCAGCTGGATACGCGGTTTGAAATTCTCTTCTCAGATTACATAACAAAAAGGGATAATTACAAACCCCCACCCCCACCCCCAAGGTTTCAGATAATTACAAAAAAACCCAAAGATTTTTGAAAATTACAAAAAAATCATTTGAGGTTTGGTTTTGTCTTAAGGGGTTATTTGTTATATTTCTATAAAAGTCATATGGAGTTTTTGAAATATTTTCTGCTTATGAAAGGGGGAGAATGTAAGGCGTAATCAAACCTTTCTGGGGTTTTTTGCAGTTTCCAAAAACCTATAGGTTTTGTTTTGTAATTAGCCCAATCTTTGGGTATTTTTGTAGTTATCGTTATAAAAAATGTACACTAAAACAGTCGTTGGCGCCAACTAATTTGTTTCCTTAACAGAAAGTCTTCTCTAAAACCCCTTGTTATTGCATTACAAGATTGCACGTTCTTCCCAACATGCTTCCAACAATCATTGTTTTTCTAAGTCCTTACCAACAAACCAATCCTCTTTGTCCTAAAAAAGACTACTAACTGTTTGTAGTTTTGTCAAAGATATACACTTTTCACACTTTTTTTCCCGCCTTATGTCCTCCTCCACCGCCGCTGCCTTAACACCACCGTGAATTTCAGCCAAAATGGGAGGAGGGACGGGCCGGAGGCAAAAACCTCCCGTTTTTCGTGTATTTCCTTACATTCTTGTTTTAACACAATTCATGAATGTAGTGTTATGTGGTTCATCTTCTTCTTCATTTACAGCAGCTGATAATTATCTCATCAACTGTGGTTCACCTGATAACACTGTTCTTGAAGATGGCAGAACATTTAAGTCTGATCCTCAATCCGCTTCTTACTTATCAACAGATGAAGATATTTTAACTTCCATTAATTCTTTTCCCAACAATGCCTCCTTTTCTTCATTATTTCTTCCCTTATATCGTTCTGCTAGAATCTTTCATCGCGAGTCCATGTACAGATTTCTCATCTATAAACCTGGCCGCCATTTTATACGTCTCTATTTCTATCCTCTGCCTCATTCATTCTACAATCTCACCTCTGCTACATTCACCGTCACCACAGACGATATCGTCCTCTTGCACGGTTTTTCTATCAAGGATAGCACTAATAAAATGGTATCCAAAGAGTACCTCATTAACATCACTTCTGATCAACTCACCCTCAAATTCTCGCCTATGAAAAAATCCGTCGCGTTTATCAACGCAATCGAGCTCGTTTCAGCTCCAGAGGATCTCATTTCCGACTCTGCCTCGGCTGTTTCACCAGTTGGTGATTTCAACGGCCTAAATAAATACGCGTTGGAAGTTTCGTACAGGTTAAACGTCGGAGGCCCGATTGTTACTCCTAAAAACGACACTTTATGGAGAACATGGCTTTCTGATGCGAAGTATATGATTTTCCCACAAGGGGCGAAAAACGTGTCGGTCCCTACCGACATGATACAATATCCGAAAGGCGGGGCGACTCCTTTAATCGCCCCACATTCGGTTTACGCTACGGCCGATCAGATGGCAGATGCTGGCACAAGTGATCCAAATTTCAACTTGACTTGGCAGATGACTGTTGATCCTAGCTTTTCCTATTTGATAAGACTCCATTTCTGTGATATTGTGAGCAAAGGGCTAAATGAGCTTTACTTCAATGTTTATTTCAACGGGATCATTGGCGTTTCGAGTCTCGATCTATCGACGATCACATCAGGCTTAGCCATTCCTTATTACAAAGATTTTGTGCTCAATGCCACAGCCATTGAAAATGGCACTGTCGTAATTCAAGTCGGCCCGAGTTCAAATATCATGTCTACTATGCCAAATGCTATCTTAAATGGCTTGGAGGTGATGAAATTAAGCAACTCTGCTGGGAGTTTGATGGATTGTTTTCGTCAGATGGGACGAAATCGAGACGTAGTGTTATGATGAGAGTTGCTGCTGGTGTTGGATTAGCATTAGGGGCAACAGCATTGCTTTTGCTCTTGATAATGATACTTAGACGGCGAAATAGGCCGAAAGGTTATGAGAAGCAAAAAACGTTCTCATCTTGGTTGCTTCCTCTTAACTCAAGCCAATGTAGTTTCTTGTCAAGCAAAAGCAAGAGCACTACTTTTTCGTCAAGTATCGTTAACTCGGGCCTCAATCTCGGGAGATACTTCACTCTCAACGAAATTCGTGATGCAACCAAGAATTTCGATGAAAAAGCTGTTGTTGGGGTCGGAGGGTTCGGAAAAGTGTACCTTGCCGAGCTCGAAGACGGGACGAAGCTTGCCGTAAAACGAGGCAATCCGTCGTCGTCTCAAGGGATCAATGAGTTCCAAACTGAAATCCAATTGTTGTCAAAGCTAAGGCATAGACATTTAGTTTCACTCATTGGATATTGTGATGAGCAATCAGAAATGATCTTGGTTTACGAGTACATGGCGTACGGTCCGTTACGCGATCATCTTTATGGATCGAGTTTAACGCCGTTATCCTGGAGACAAAGGCTTGAAATTTGCATAGGTGCAGCTAGGGGATTGCATTATCTCCACACCGGTTCGACGCAGGGGATTATTCATCGGGACGTTAAGACGACGAATATTCTCCTTGACGAGAATTTTGTGGCTAAAGTGTCTGATTTCGGTTTGTCCAAAGCCGGACCGGCCTCCTTGGACCAAACTCATGTTAGTACCGCGGTGAAGGGCAGTTTCGGATATCTTGATCCCGAGTACTTCAGAAGACAACAGCTGACAGAGAAATCTGATGTGTATTCGTTCGGGGTTGTCCTGTTTGAGGTACTTTGCGCTAGGCCGGCTCTTGATCCTGCGTTGCCAAGAGAGCAAGTTAATTTGGCCGAATGGGCTAAGTTAAAAAACGCGAAAGGTGAAATTCGGAAAATTATCGATCCGATTATTGGTGGCACTATAACTCAAGAATCTTTGATTAAGTATGTTGAGGCTGCTGAAAAATGCTTGGCTGAATATGGGGTTGATAGGCCTTCAATGGGAGATGTTTTGTGGCACTTGGAATATGCTTTGCAGTTACAAGGGACAGTTTCATCTTCTTCTGATGATCAAACTGTTGAAGAGTTTAAGGATGTTAAGAAGGCGAAAATCGATCAGCCGGAGAAGAGTTGTAAGGAGACACAAGATGATGAGATGGTTGTTGTTGATATGAGTGATGATTCTGGGGTTGTTGTTGCTTCTCCTATGTTTCTTGAGAATTTTCAAGGAAGATGAAAAGAGATTTATCAGATTATTCAGTTTGTTGCTAAATGTTTGATATTGGTTTATGCATTTGTGTAGGTTTAAGGAGTAGTGAATTTGGCTCCATTTTTTTCAGTTTGATGTATTTGTATTAAATCTTCAAATGTTTTCTGATAAAAAAGATTGTTTGAAGCAGATAATCAATTTAAGTTATTTGATACATTGTGAAGCTTTTAGATTTGTCTCATGGAGATTTCTTATTGTTTTGTTGCTTTTTTTTTTTTTTTTAACAATTACAGTTGTGTTGTCACATTTCCAGCACTTTACTAAATTTCCTAATTTAAAAGTGCCAGCAAGTTACTAACAACAAAGACAAAACTCAAGTAACAACTCTACCAATTAACACTTTTAACAGTGTTAAATAATACTTTTTTTCAAGGTTGTAGTAGTAAATTTGGGTGCAATTTTATTTTCGAAAACTATTTATATGTGTAAATTTAGATACAGTTAAAATATGCATTTTTTAATTGATTGTAATCAACCTAAATACAACTCTATATAATTATGAAGAAGTGGAATAGATCCAATTAACAACTATACATATATTACAAATAGCCAGAATATAATTTTTAAAGCTCATTACAAAATAAATGAGTAAATATATCTTATATTTTCTAATTTCTTATGTTTATTTTTAATTTTATATATGCAATATGAGTGTCAAACTATAGATAGTAAAAAGACGATTAATTTGATATATTATACGTCAAAAATAGATCAAAAACTAAAAAGTTATTAAATTTAAAAAAAATTATATATAACAATTAATGTAGTACACACACAAATTTAGAAAGCTAATTTTTAAATAATACTTTATTATTATTATTATTATATTTTCCAGAATTAATTCATGAATTATCAAAATTAATACATTACATGTTGTAATTATATTTTACTATTTTGGGTGGGTGGTTATAGTCAGGGAAGTTTTTATCATATTATTTAGGGATAACTACAAAAGACCGCCAAGGGTTTGGCCTAATTACAAAGAAACCCAGACATATTTTAAAATTATATGAAGCCCTCTCATGTTTGATTATGTCTAAAATTTAAGG
Organism: Rehmannia glutinosa; assembly: GCA_016081115.2. NCBI lineage: Eukaryota > Viridiplantae > Streptophyta > Magnoliopsida > Lamiales > Orobanchaceae > Rehmannia > Rehmannia glutinosa. The sequence goes on from CM071930.1 coordinate 57,103,376, forward strand.
GGGTAACTGTAATATTTTTAGGATATATATATATATATATATATATGGATTCGTTCAAATAAGACCATGCCCTTTATGTGAGACCGTAGGGATATATCGTGGCCAGTGGATCTAAACGAATAACGGTCCAGATTTTTCCTCTTATTTTTAGTAGGCGCCGGATTTTATTGGGAGGAATAAGGGTAATTTGGTATTTTCGAAATTAATAAAATCTTACCATATCTCTCTCCCCCGCGATTTAAGTTATCAGTTACATTTTCAAAGCACATGCCTATTCAGTTTTCTTTCTCAATCCATTTCACGTGTCTGTTCAGTTCTAAGTATACACAATAACAAAACTATATATGCAATATTTCTATTCTAAATAAGCACACTATTAAAATTTAATATAATACATTTTTTTCATACTAAATATGCAAATTTAGAACACTATATATGCAGAACATAAATATGTAGTATGCAGAGTATAAATTATAAGGACCAATGCCTAATGTATTTCAATATTTTACTTGTTTTGTTATAAGTATACACAATAACAAACCTATATATACAATATTCTTATTCTAAATAAGCACACTATTAAAATTTAATGTAATACACTTTGTTCATACTAAATATGCAAATTTGGAACACTATATATGCAGAACATAAATATGCAGTATGCATAGTATAAATTATGCAGTATGTTGAAGAAGGAGAGAGGATGGTTGACCGCGTGATTGAGGGAACATGATCAATAACAGATCACGTCCCTAATTTGTAGGAGGCTGTTATTTTGGGATTTTCATCTATCCCTATTTTACTCTTACAAGTGTATATTTTTCCTTCCCATAGCTACATATATTTGGTGCATCTTGGCCATCGATTTTTTTATGCTGTAGATCTGTCCCTACGGTCTCACCTAAGAGGGTGGTCTCACAGGATCTCATCCCTTATATATATGTATATATATATATATGGGGGTAAAATTCACTCTGCCCACTTGTATTGTGAAGTTTATATCAATTACCCCCTTGTATAATAAGAACCTTCATTTTCCCTTCTGGTCTAAAAGAAAATAAGTTTAAGGGACATACACTTGAACTTCAAGAATATTCCAAAAAAAAAAATTAAGAATACTTCAAATATGAATGTGTTTTAGAAAAACATTAAAACTAAATTTAGAAGGAAAAAGACTTTCTACATTCATATATATCAATAAATTTGATTATAAACTTTATTCCAGGAAAAATAAATGAAGAAAATATTTGAATAATATATAATTTTCGCTCTATATAATTTTAAATAGAAATCTAATTAAGCTACTGTACTAATGAACTAAACTTTACCATATTAATAAACTTTGACTTTAATGAATTTTCATACTACAAACTTAAAATTACCTTTCTAAGCGAACATTAACAATTTAAACTTGTATAACTTGTAGTTTTCCCCCCAGTTGTAATAGAGGTTGGATTCAAAATTAGTGATTGTTGGGGGCAAAAATGGTATTTAATTAATTAATATACAATTTATTTTATATATATATATATATATTTAATATTAATTGCTCAATGGGCTCTTAATAAATAAACCGGCCCAATAGTGTCCGGGTTTGACCCATGGGCCGATTTCTCCTACGCGGACTGGCCCAAACGTCAAATTCTCCTACACGGCCCATGGGGTCCATCTCCTAGGTATAAAAAAGGTCCCTCATATTATCTGTAAGTGAATTAATTTATAATCCTCCTACGCATTTAATATACAATATTCGTTTACTGTTTATTCTCTTGTTCACCATGCTGAATTGAGCATCGGAGGGGCCTCCCTGGGCAACCCCCAGGCACCCCCCTAACGTTTGCGCATGTATGCAGACAAGTTCCCAGTCAAAGGATTTTCCAGCTCTCGAAGAAGAAGGCTTGAAGACTTCCCTCTCAGGAAGAGGAAGACGAGAAGACTTCCCCTCGGGAAGAGGATTGATATTAAGACTTCCCTCTTGGGAAGAGGATTTTGGTCAACCTAGTTGACTTGGAGTGATCTGCCTAAAAAAGTAGCATCATTTTGGCGCCGTCTGTGGGAACAACAAAAGCAAACGAAGATGTAGACCCGACCTCAAGCGCATGGAGCTGGATCTCAAGCTGCAGGCCCTGGACCAGAGACCAGCAAGAGGAAAGGCCATCAAGAAGGCGGAAGGTCATCTACCTCTCCACCGGAAGGACACCGCCTCTCCCGCATGAAGAAAGGGCACCGCCACCTCCATTCGGAGGATTTTCGCCCATTGAATAAATTTACTTGCCTATCGGAAGGACGCCACATCCCCCATGGCAGAGAAGGACGTTACCACCGCTGCGCAGAAGAGGGGTTTTCCCCTGATGAAGTTCACCTGCCTAGGAAGCCTTCCAAACTCTACTGGACGAAGCTGCCCGGAATACTTTGAAGAGTCCAGCGGTGGCCGGAGCCATGGGAAGACCGCCCCGGGCTCCACCCACCATTAAAGACCTGACTTAAAAGGTCAAGAAAGAAGAAAAGTAGGACGCGATAAGAATCGTGAAGAGCCGCCATTAGCTGAAGAATTCTATGTTGCTGGCTGTAGATCTAGGAATCAATAAGAGAACTATCACATTTAAGATGAGAGGCCAGCCCCCCTCCTCCGGGAAGGGGCTCCCCCTGTTGAAGAAGTTCGCTTAACGCGAAGAGCCCTGCTCGAAGAAGCTTCCCGAGCTGCTTCAAGGAATCATGCTGCGGCGGGAGTTGCGGGAAGACTTCCATCAAAGCTCCACAAGATGTTGAAGACCCCAGCCTTGGGAAGAATTTATGAGAAATGGAGAACTTCGAAAAAGCCAAGGAGACTAGCACACTCTCGCTGGAAGAGAAGCTAGAAATGGAGCCTAGCGCTCCCAAATCCACATTCACAAGCCCGCAGAAGAGTCGTAGGCAACAAAGCATCAACCAAGCCAACTCGCGGGCCATCTTTATGTGGAGGAAGTTCACTAGCCCCTGCCATTCGAGCCAAGCCATTGCCCTCGGGCATCAAGATCTCTAGCCTCCTGGAGAATGATGAGATCGGAGGTCCACTAGTAGCATTTAGACAAACTTTATACAAAGGCGGATCTCTACAATATGATGGACGTTTCCTGTTGTAAAGTGTTTGGACAACACTGACCAAACGCCATTAACGTGGTTGATGAGCTCCCAGTTAGATCAATTACTGGGAGGGATAAACTCACTACTGCCTTCGCACGACAATTCTCTATCAGAAAGAAGTATTCAAAGACCATGCCTCATCTTTTTCAACCGGAAGGAGAGTTACTACAAGACCTCATGAAGTGACTTGGGGAAGCCGCAGGCTCCAAATCTGGGAACACCAAACAAGAAGGCAGATCATTGAGAAGACATGAGGATAAACTCCTTCTTCTAGAGGGACGCAATTCAACAACTCAAAGAGCTGAAGGAGGCGCCCTTGCCCATTCAAGGGAACACCCTAGCCTAGCCAAAAGGGTGCCCTTCCGTCATCTCCTCCTTCTGAAGGGATCTGCTCACCAGACAAATCCGCTGAACCCTGGAAGCTCTTTAGCTCAATGAAACTACCCGGAACACTCTAAAACATTAATGCTCCCAGAGCCGCACAAAGATATCCCCGAGCTGCATAAAGAACCCTCATAAGGGCACCTTGCCATTGCAGGCCGCAACATCAGCTACATGAAGAATGTTGGGAAATTTGTTTATTAGACTAGAAAGTTGGCACCCCATTTTTCTTGTAATTTGCATTGTAATAGATAGGGCTGTACGAGCAGAGTCAAGTCATCTATGCTTGGATATACAAGAAGTCAACTGAAGGACTAAAATGAAGACTCTGCTGTGAGAAAGCTGAGTATGGCAAGGAGGAGAAGTCAAGAACTCGACTGAAGGAGTATCAGCTTGATACAGCTATGTGAAGTGTCAGTTAAGTCAACTCAAGATAGCCAAGTCTTAAGTTGAAGTGACAGATGAGTCTTTCAATCATTGGAGCAGACTCAAGTCACCTCGGGGAAAAGGCAATCAAGTCAAGACAATCAAAAGAATCTTACGTAAGTCAAGAATATTACCTAAACAAGTAATACTTCCATGCTGTGCCATGTCTTAAAGTGCTCACTCCCAGAAGCGTGCAAAAGGAATAAACCAATGGGAAGCACTACACCATGTGTCAGAACTTGGAAGGCTGCAAGACATTTAATACGAGGAAATATCAACATCAAGGACTGCAACAAGACAAGCCAACGAACACAAGTGACTTTTGAAAATCAGCCTATCTCTTCAACGGGCAGATTATTGAAAGTTCACTATAAAAGGCTGAGGAATCACTTTGAGAGAAGGTTACCTAAACCACGAACATTCAAGCTACTATTCGAACTATAACCTGCAAAATATTCTCAAGTTATTCAAGCAAATCCTCAAGCCTAAACTTCGAAGGAAATCGATCCAACACCAAGTTGTGAAGGAAAGACAACTTCAAACTGTTGAAGAGGAAACTTTTGAAGAATCAAAAGGGGTCTACATTCCAAGGAGGTTTGTAGAAAGGTTCAAGGTCGAACCAATCTCAAGTTATTGGAGGGCTTCGTGATCAAATCCAAGAAGCTTGAGCAAGTGAGTCAGAGTAGCAAGGGTACGCCCTGTGAAGAAGCCGAGTTGTACGAGAAGCCAACTGTGTGACAAGGCATCTCAGATCGAGTCCCAAAGGATCAAGTCACGGTGTGTGATCAAAACTTGTATCTGGACTGATAACCACTTTGTACTCTGATCAATACTTAGTGGATTCCTCCAGGAGTTGGAGAAGAGAGAAGTAGAAGAATTACCCCATCTTCGAACCTCTATAAAATTTATTGTGTCATTTACATTTCAAAGCATTTACTTTACGCACATCATTTTATATCTCACGATAATTTGCTATCCAACTGATAATTAACAAAATGGTAAAACCAAGTGTTAAAATAAACTTAAACCAAATTAAAGGGTGTTAAGTCTTCCGCTGAAAATCTTATCACAACCAAGTTAAGGTTTAGAGTAAACAACTGAGTTATTCTATCAACAACTCAAGGCTAACTCTGCTGGTTAACTAACTTAGCTGTCTCTTAAGGACATAGCTGTGTATTTAACTCTGTATTATTTAAAAGGACTAAAATCGAAAAATTGGTAAGATTTATTCAACCCCCCGTTTCTAAACCTAGCCTTACTCACACCCCTTGGGACCTACAAGTGGTATCAGAGCGGTTGGTTCATTGAGCCTTCCGCACTGGTTACTGAACTAGATCTCCATTCTTTCAAAGAAGTTTTTAACACTTGTTCTTTCAAAAGCCATTTTTTTTAACAACAAAGTTATTATCATGGAAGCAAACTTGACACGCATCCCTATGTTTACCATTGAGGAATTTGATGACTGGAAAATACGTATGCAGGCTCATCTATCAGCCTTACATGATGAGATGTGGATAGTGATAGAGGATGGGCCACTGCAAATAATGAAGGTGAACACAGCTGCAAGGAGAGCTGCTGCAGCTGAAGGACAGGAGGCTGCTCCTCCTAGACTAGCTATGGTTGAAAAGCCAAGAGCTGAATGGACAAATGATGACAGAAAAAGATACAACCTTGACAACGTGACCAAGGATATACTTTACAAGACTTTGGACAAAGCCATGTTCAACAAAGTCAAATCTTGTAAGACAGCCAAAGAAATCTGGGATAAATTAACCTTAATTTGTGAAGGATCTGAGCAAATTAAGGAAAACAAATTATCTATTGTTGTTCAAAAATTTGAAAACTTTAAAATGCTTGCAGGTGAAACAGTGGACCAGCTGGATGCTAGATTCACTGAAATTACGAATGAGCTCTCAGCACTTGGGAAAGAATACACACAAAAGGAGATGTGTATGAAGATACTAAGGAGCCTCCAAGCTGAGTGGGAAATGAAGACCATGGCTCTAAGGCACTCGATGGACCTATCAAAAACATCTAATCATGAACTATTCTCAGACCTCAAAGCTTATGAGTTTGAGCTGAAAGGAAAGGATCAAGAGGTGATAGATGTACCCAAAACAGCTGCACTCATAGTCAAGGAAGGGAAGAGAGCTGAAACCAAAGAAGTCATTGACCAGGAGAAAATTGCCTTGATAGTTAAAAGATTCAACAAGTTATTCAATAAGAACTACAAAAGAAACAAAGGTGAATCCTCCAGAAGACATTCAACTCCCTCCAAGTCAAGGGAAGATAGGCCACCAAAGAGAGCTGAGTATCAAAAGGTCGAATACCAAAGAGCTGACAACCCAAGAAATGAGAGAGCTGATCAAAAAGTTGAAAACCTGTGTTGGAATTGCAGACAACCAGTACACTTTGCTATTGACTGTCCATATCCTGTAGTCAATAAATACAGAAATGAAGAAGAAAGAAGAGTCTTCAGAGAAAACAAGAAAAGAAAAGAGCAATGTTGGCTGCTGAAACTGCTGAAACAGCTGACTCAGAGAGTAGTGAAGCTGACTACTCAAGTGATTCTGAAGAAGAAGCCATGACCTGTCTAATGGCTAAAGAACAAGATCAACTCGACCAAGAAGATGAGGTACACTCTAACTCATCTCATTGATTCTAGTGATAGTGATTGTGACACACACACTTCATCACCCACTGATCTTTATGATTCATTAGGCAAAATGATGAAAGACTTTGAGCACATTAAATCCTCACACACAATATTAAATGAGGAAAACAGCCAGCTCAAAAGCCAAAACTCACAGTTGACTAAGGAGCTGAGTACTCTAAGTCACATAGCTGATGAGCACAAAGAGCTGGAGGCTGAGAATGCTAAACTAATAGCAGAGATAGCCGCTATAGAAAAGAGAGAAAATGATCTCAAAAATGTGATTGCTTCATTCACAAAGGCATCTAAATCATTGGATGACCTTATCATGAGCCAAAAAGAATACGGAGACAAGACAGGCATAGGATTCAATTCCTTTGTGCATAGTCAAACTCCAAGAATGATCTTGGAAAAAGAATCTTCAAGTAATGAAGCATCTCAAAAATCCAAGACACCAAATGTTGCACACAAATTCATTCCAAGCACAATCACAAACAAACTGGACTTGGATATAAAGGAAAAGGAAAAAAAACCGATTGAGTATGCCGAGAGGACGGTGAGAAGAAATCCAACAGAGTTCCTCAAAGAAACTCCAAACAGAAGTATTCGTGAAGAAGAAACAGAGCTACCAAAATCCCCTTAAGTTCTATCAGAGGAACACAAATGATGGGAATGGTAGAAACTACCCAAGTCAAGCTGATTGGAATAATGTGAAATATCAGCCAAGACCTATGGGATACATGCCAAAATGGCAAAGACTTAGAACTCAGCAAATGTCATTCCAAAGGCAACAGACCTATCATCAGCACACATATGCACCCAATCAATACACTCAGAGATATCACAGTTACCCAAAGAAGTAAATTGCTAAAACACACACACATGCATACATACAAAAGAGACAGTTGTATGAGCCTACAACCTCCAAGCAATTTGCCAAAGTGAATTATGATTATGGCACAGATAGATGGCAACCTCTTAGAGTCAAATCATTTGGCTGTAGGTTGGTTGGTTCATCTTACAGTACTAACCTCTCAGGACCCAGGCAAGTATGGGTACCTAAAAACTGATTTACTTGATTGCAGGTTCAAGGAGCAGCTGAGTGCCAAGGAACCTGGTATATGGATAGTGGCTGTTCCAGACACATGACAGGAAACAAGAAAAATCTGTCAAGATTCAAGGAGATTAGAGGCGCAAAACTCATATTTGGAGGAAATGAAGCTCCAGGGGAAATTAGAGGCACTGGATCCATCAAGAAAAATGGATTAGAAATCACATATGTTGCATACGTTGAAGGCCTCAACTTCAATTTGTTAAGCATCAACCAACTCTGTGACAAGGGCTATAATGTTGGATTCAATATGGGAGTATGCCAAATCAAAGACACTGAATCAAATGAAGTGGTGTTGCAAGGATCTAGACAAAAGAACATGTATGTGGTAGATTGGTCAACTGCCACACCAAGCACTTGTCTGTTAGCAAAGAGTACATCCGAATCAAGTTGGCTGTGGCACAAGAAGCTGAGTCACCTGAATTTCAAGACAATTAACAAGCTTGCAAGGAGTAATCTTGTAGAAGGACTTCCAGACTCAGTGTACAAGAAGGAAAGTGTTTGTGATGCATGCCAGATGGGAAAGCAGATCAAATAATCATTCAAAGAGAAATCAAGTCCATCTTCAACAAGAATTTTGCATCTATTGCATATGGATCTATTTGGTCCAGTTGAGCCAGATAGCATAAGTGGAAAGAAATACACTCTAGTAGTGGTGGATGATTATTCAAGATATACATGGACAATCTTCATGTGTAAAAAGAAGGAAACTTTGCAGAAGTTACCTCAGCTGATGAAAAGAGTTCAAAGTGAGAAGAGTCAAACCATTATAAAGATAAGATCTGATATAGGAACTGAGTTTGTTAATGGAATAATAACTCAGTATTATGTTGAAAATGGTATTGCTCACGAATTATCTGTAGCAAGGACTCCACAGCAGAATGAAGTTGCAGAAAGAAGGAATAGAACTCTCAAGGAAGCAGCAAGGACCATGTTAGATGAAACAGGGCTGCCGAAAAGATTTTGGGCTGAAGCCATCAATACTGCATGCTATACTCAAAATAGATGCATGATAAATAGACAGCTGACAAAGACTCCCTATGAGATTTGGACAGGGAGAAAGCCAAATGTTGCATATTTTAGAATATTTGGATGTAAGTGCTTCATCCACAACAATGGCAAGGATAATCTAAAGGCTTTTGATGCTAAAGCTGATGAAGGTATCTTCTTGGGATACTCATTTGAAAGCAAAGCCTATAAAGTCTTGAACAAGAGGACTATGGTCACGTAAGAGTCTATCCATGTGGTGTTTGATGAGCCTAATGTAAATGGAGAAGACATTGAAGAGTTAGCCGATAATAATTTGAATCAACAAACTATGCGAGAAGAGTCCTTATGTTGAAGTCAAGTCGAGTAATTAATCAAGGTGAAGATGAGATAGTGAATCTCAAAGACAATTTGGAAAATCTGCTGACTAAGTGATGATGAGAGAGTCGCTCAAAATAACACAATTGCAAGACGATCGAACCCGAACCCGGTGACTTACTCCAACCCGATGTGAGATGGCCGAGAGACCATCCACCGAGCTAGTCATTGGAGATGTAAGAGATGGTGTATGAACCAGATCCAAAGCTCAACAAGAAGCAATGTTCACTTGTTTTGTTTCCCAAATAGAGCCAAAAGATGTTTCCCAAGCATTGGATGACACACATTGGATTCAGGCCATGCAAGAGGAGCTGAATAAGTTTGAAAGAAACAAAGTATGGGAATTGGTTCAAAGACCAACCCATCAAAATGTTATTGGCACAAAATGGGTTTTCAGAAACAAGATGAATAAAGAAGGCTCTGTGGTAAGAAACAAAGCAAGATTGGTAGCCAAAGGGTATTGCCAAGAAGAAGGGATAGATTTCGATGAAACCTTTGCTCCTGTTGCAAGATTAGAAGCAATAAGGATATTTCTTGCCTATGCTGAACACAAGAACTTAACTGTATATCAAATGGATATGAAAAATGCATTTTTAAATGGACTATTAGAAGAAGAAGTCTATGTTGAACAACCTCCAGGATTTGAGCAGAAGACTCTTGGAGATAAGGTGTACAAACTCAAGAAAGCTCTATATGGATTGAAACAGGCACCAAGAGCATGGTATGATACACTATCTCAATTTCTAACAGATAATGGATTCACCAAAAGTAAAGTGGATAGAACACTCTTCAGAATTCAAGATGGAGAGAGTATACTGCTTGTTCAAATATATGTGGATGACATTATTTTTGGATCCACGAATAAGGAGCTGTATAAGTTCTCAAACCTCATGCAAGGCAAATTTGAAATGAGCATGATTGGAGAGCTGACATTCTTTCTAGGACTTCAAGTTAAACAGCTGAAGGATGGAACCTTTATAAGTCAAACAAAGCATACCAGAGATTTAATGAAGAAATTTGGTGTGGAAGAGAAATCTTCTGTGAAAATACCAATGAATACAACAGTCAAGATGGATATGGATGCAGATGGCAAGCCTGTGGATCAAACAAGATACAAAGCACTTATTGGATCATTGCTCTATTTAACAGCAAGCAGGCCAGACATCACATTTGTAGTTTGTTGTAGGTGAATGTGCAAGATTTCAATCTGGACCAAAAGAAAGCCATATGACTGCAGCTAAGAGAATCCTAAGATATTTGAAAGGATGCTAGGAAGTCGGCTTATGGTATCCAAAGGAAGGAGGATTCAAGCTTATTGGTTATTCAGACTCAGACTATGCTGGATGTAGAGTTGACAGGAAAAGTACTTCAGGTACATGTCAAATGCTTGGAAACAGATTGGTTTCCTGGTTTAGCAAGAAGCAAAATTCTATAGCCACATCCACAACTGAAGCTAAGTACATAGCTGCGGGCAGCTGTTGTACTCAAGTCTTATGGATGAGACAACAGCTGAGAGATTATGATGTTGAAGAAAAAGAGATTCCAATTATGTGTGATAACACAAGTGCTATTGCAATCACTCAAAATCCTGTGTTGCACTCAAGAACAAAGCACATTGATGTCAGATATCATTTCATAAGAGATCATGTCGAAAAGAAAGACATCACCTTGGAATACATCTCAACTGATAAACAGTTAGCTGACATATTCACAAAGCCATTGTGTGAATCAAGATTCGAAGAACTTAAGCATGAGATAGGGTTAATTGAGCTGAGTTAAAATCCAGAAGACTCGAGGAGAAGAGATGAAACAGAAAAAATAAAAATAGAGCTGAGCTCATGAATCAGCTAAGTGAATCAGTCGTATCGGACAATCAGCTGCATCGAGTTAGCTCACAGCTGAGTACCTATGTGAAAAGAGAGAAGAAGAATTGAATCAGCTAAGGAGTAAGCTGTCATTTATGAGCTAAGTGACAAAAAACACAGTCGTTTTTAATAAACGGGAATGTTTTAAGAATGACGTCAGCGTAATAATGACAGGTACAGTCAAAAGCTGCACGACAAAGCATATGATTGGATATAAATGCTGCCGCATTAAATGCGAGCAATTAAATGCTAATCGGCGTGCTAAATCTGAGCCGTTGATCTTGATCAAATTTCAAAACCGTATGCACGCCCTTTCATAACCCATACATATACCATTTTGTCCGTTTTTCTCTCACATTACTAAAACTGTTCATCTCTCCAAAAGCAAAGAAAGTATTTTTCTCTCAAAACCCTATCAATCTTCAAGGCAAATTTCTAAGGTTTCGTTCGGTAAAACTCAAAAATGGCAGCTACCTATGATTTCGCTAAGTTGGGAAAACAAATCCACACTGGTTCTACCGTGGATTTCGAAGGGATGATGAAGCAGGGTTCCGATGAAACCCTCGTGACGAAGATAGCCGACAAAATCGAAAAGTCTGGACTGAAACCCTTTCTAACAATGGAATTTTAGATGACCTACGTTGAAGAGGTCGCAGTTCTACTTGAACGCTGAAGTTCACGACGAGGGCATCAAGTCCTCTGTTCATGGAAAGGAGTTTACGATCACTGCTGAGGATATAACGGAGCATTGTTTGCTGCCGTCGGAAGGAGTGCCGGAAATTTTTGAAGCTGATGTAAACCTGGCTGCTGCATGGAAGGAAGTGGCCAAACCTGAATGTGCTGCGAAGGTTGTCTACACAGCTGATAAGAGCTGCTGAAGGAAGATTACCATAAGCTGTTGGATATTGTTGCCAAGTGTGTAGACATAAAATTTGGAAGCTTTAATCAGCTGTCCAAAACTAAGCTGATCGTCATGGCTGCGATCATGGAGGAGAAGAAAGTACACTGGGCAGAATTCGTCTACAGCAGACTCTGCCGGAATGTTGGGAATAAGTCTTTCAAGGACGATGGGTCGTTTGGAGGATCTCTGGGGTATGGCCTTGTAATTGGCTGGTTGATGGAGGTGAAAGGTGTTCCACTCCGACATGGAAAGGCGTTCCATGTCAATAAGAAGATGTTCCGATCAAATCTTTTAGGAGCTCAGAAGAGAGCTTATGCCAAGAGGGCGGACACTAGTGAGAGGGAATCAGCTGATCCTGAGGAAACAACTGTTGTCTCCCCTCCCAAGAAGAAAGCCGCCCGCATTTGGTGGAAAGAAGATCGCCGCCCGCAAAGAAAGAAGAAAACCGCACTCCGCCCCGCAGCCGAGTCACCCGCCCATGCAGCCGTGTCTCCCCCGCCAAGAACATGAGAGAGAAGGAACCTCAAATACCTTCTCCAATTGTCAAGAAAAAGAGGACTGACAAGCCAAGAAAGCCAGCTCCTCAGACAAAGAAAATAGCACCGGCCCCCACCACCCAGGAGTCTGAGGAAACCGTATCCGAACCAGAAGTTCTCCTGGTAAGGACCAAAAGAAGAAGACTCTACAAGCGTTCAGAGCTTGTGAAAACAGCTGAGTCTGCCACTCAGCTGGAGCAGATCACTGAGACAGCTGGAGAAGTAGAGTCTCCAGAAATCATTGATGAAACAACTGAGGCAAGCCGAAGACCCAGCTGTAGACAGGACAACTGAGGAACAAGAAGCAGCTAAGACAGCTGAATCTCCTATTGACATGACTGTGCCCCCGCCTGCGATCGACGCTGCTGAGTGTGAAGAGCAGCAAACTCTGCTACCCTCCATTCCTGAGAAAGAAGTACAACAGGAAGATGATGATGATGATGTGATCATGCTATCTCCACCATATCCAGACATCCAAAATCGTCTGCGAGAATGGAGGAAGTGAAAGCTGAGTCGCTAAAGGTAATGATTCAAAGAGACGAATTTATTGAAGAAAAGGAAGAACTGATGAATTTCCTCGGATTGACCACAGTGGTCCAGGCACTGGATGAAGAGAACTGCATAGATATCTTGAATATCTTCAAATAAAAGGAGAAGGAAAGGTTGGCAGAAGAGGCTGAAGCACGTGAGAAGGCCAACATCTGTCCCTTTACTAGAACCACTGATCACACTCATCCCTACTTCGATATTCTCTCAGGAAGTGATGAGGATCTAGACCCTGCTGCTGCGACAGAAGAGCTAGAGACGCAGCAAGCCACGTGAGAATCCAGGATCCTACATGAGCAACAACTGATGGAAGGACCAGGAGAGTCTTCCAAATCTCAGCTGGAGATTGATCCATTGGGAATGGTACAACAGATTGCCACTGTCATTGCTGCAACCACTTCCCCAGCTCACTCAGAGGATGGATCTAGAGGACATGGTGATGAAACTGGGAACTTGGGGACCCAAGTCGAGCCAACCCCTGTTGAAGGTGTTTTACCACCTGCCCCCACGGCTGGACATTCAAAAGACACAACCGGGAGTTTGGAGAAGAGTGACCCCAACCCAAGTCACTCAGCTGGTGTGCCAGCTAAGGGGGAAACTCCCTCCACTGCAGCTAGGTCGGAGGTTGCTGCAGATGACTCCACACAGAATCTAGGAGGCGAAGTGGAGAAGGAAAAACAAACAGAAACACAAAGCAGTTGTCACCGACGAAGCTCGGACGATTGACTGTCTCGGTGAAGTGCCAATTGCTCGCAGCCGAGGACGCCGCCGATGCAATCGAGGCACAAGATGGATCGCCCCGGGAGTTAACACTCTGGGCAATGAAAGTGCAATCCACGAAGTTGAGACTCCTATGGATGCCACCGTAGAAGACCCTAAGACAACTGAGTCTGTCGAAGGGAATGACCAAGGCCTTGCTGTAGTTGAGACTGCAGGAGGTAATGAAGGCCTACGGGAGGTTGAGACTTCCCGAGGTAAAGAGGCAGAAACACAGAACATTCCTCATGTTATCATTGATGCATCTGAGAAGGAGATAAGTTCCCTTCATGATTCCCAAGACAACCCTGACATAACGTTTCTGGGATTTGAAGGTGAAGATGAAGCTGAGTCATCCCCCGTTGCAAATCCAAAAGACTCAGCTGAGGATGTTCTTCCAAGAACGAGTAAGTCAGATCTCAAGGCTACTCGTCAAACATTCACTTTTGATGATGAGCCACCCCTTCAAGTCTCATCATCTTCCGATGACGCTACTGATACGGCCAAGGAACAGATAACTCAAATGGAAAAACCATTTGAGACCCGATTGAAGTCGCGTTGAGATACCGAGGCTCACCAACTGGTCAATACCACAAAAACCCAGGTGAATCATACCAATCACGCAGCTCCCAACGCTGCAGCAGATTCGACTCAACCGGGCACATCACGGCCACAAGTCACCGTTGAACACATTCCCTATCTTCGTGATGATGCGTTTGAACAAACGTTTCCTTTCTCACTAGAGTTGCCTGATATTGATGAGGATCTGCTAGAGATCAGAGATGATTCCACAAACCTGATCCAGTCATTCCCACAGATACCATCGTCCTAAAAGATTTTGATATTGATGATGCTTGGCCGCAAGCTGAGACAGAGGTCATAGCTGAGGTTCGAGAAGTCTTCAAGACAATATTTGCAGAGATTGAGAAGATGGAAAGGCACCAGGCCTTATTGGACATGCGGCTGGACAACAGAGATGCAAACCTTACAGCCGATCTGCGTGGAATAGTGGTCAGAATCCGGGAATGGTGGCAACAACAGCAGACAATGCGTGTGGAACAGGTTCGATACTTCAAAGCATTGTACAATAAAATGTTGATCTGGAGCACTGAAAATACTGACATAAAGAAGAGGATGCAAGAAAACATTGATAGGATGCATGCCTCTCATACCCCTGAAATGGAACTGCTGCGAGAATTTCATCGAAAGGAACTTCTGCGCATGGAGGAGAATATGAATGAAAAATTCAGCCTTCTTATGGCTGAAATACAGTTGGTGACAACCGAATCCAAAGTCACCCGCTCGAATTTTGATTTGACAAAGATACTCCGCAGTGAGAATCCAAGCGAGTAACTCGCCTATCTCCGCTAGATTTCATGCCTCGCCGGCATGTTCCCAGGGGTTCCTCTTTCCTTTGATGATGCCAAAAAGGGGGAAGAGGAATACCTAAAGACGTTGAAAGAATCGTCAGTTGAGAAGAAGGACGAATCGTTGTTGAGAAGCGTAAGAAAACAAAAGTGAGGAGCGAGGAAGAAAGATAAGGAAAATCCGTTGAGGGGAAGGTTCAAAGAATATGACCTTAATGGTTGCTAGAACCCCTCAACAAGGACTTGTCACGGTGACATCATCAAAGAAACTTCCGGTGACTCTGCCGCTCCAACACTGCACTCCATGTCCGAGAAGAGGAAAATAGTAGAAGCGAGAGATGAAGGAGGTTGAAAGAAATATGGATGCCCGTGCGATGGACATCTCGAAACAATACGGAGGCATTCCAAACAGAAGGACACGATGCCATTCCGCACGCGTCTGCGAGCCCAGATTAGTTGATGAATTCAAAACGCCGCATCCGAGGATACTTGAAGGCATGACCATGGCCCAAGCCCGGACTTGTATTGGTAAAAAGGGCTCAAGTCGTGCGAAGAAGCCGACAGCAAAGAGACTCTAGTGATCACTCTATTGGTCACTCTACTAGAAAGAAGAAGGCCCCAAAGACAATACACACCCGTGGGAAGAGGTAGAAGCGAGTGGAGGAAGAGGTTTCAAACCTAGACCTCTACCAAAAACATCGAATACATAGATCCGGGGGAAGAAAGGAGGGATCTATTGGGATGGGTATGACGAAGTAGCCAACATGGAAGTGGCAGGAAGAATCTTGAATATGTAAAAAGGATTGAAGAAGAAAATAAAAGGCAAACTCTTTGTGGGAAGAAAGACAAGAAAGAAAGAGAAAAGACGAAGCCGCTGTAAGGCCTACAAGAAAAAGAAAAAGCGGTGAAGAAGAAAAGAACAGAAAGAGACCGAGGAAGACGACAGAGTCAAGAGGAAAGAAAAGAGCTGAAGAAAGGCGATGAAGTGTTTTCATCCACCCCTTCATGTATTTTACTATTGTAAATGCATATGTATGTAAGTCTTCTCGTACATTGTATAAGAATCTCGAATTTCTATACTTTTGCGTAGATATAGAATGCTATGATTGCTCGATATTAATCGCGGTAAACAATTTGTGTAAAGAACAAGAATGTTATGATCAATAAAAAGATTGATTCTGCGCATACATTCTCTGTTTCTACATTGTCTGTATGTATCTTTGCTATTTACTTTTTGTATGTATGTTTTAAGTTTTGGCATCATCAAAAAGGGGGAAATTGTTGGGAAATTTGTTTATTAGATTTTGATGAATGCCATGTAAAACTTAGACTAGAAAGTTGGCACCCCATTTTTCTTGTAATTTGCATTGTAATAGATAGGGGCATTCTGCAGAGTCAAGTCGGCTATGCCTGGATATACAAGAAGTCAATCAAGGACTAAAATGAAGACTCCACCGTGAGACAATTTGAGTATGGCAAGGAGGAGAAGTCAAGAACTCGATCAAGGCGATCAGTGGATACAGCGTGTGTGAAGTGTCGATTAAGTCAACTCAAGATAGCCAAGTCTCAAGTTGAAGTGACAGATGAGTCTTTCAATCATTGGAGCGACTCAAGTCACCAGGGGGAAAAGGCGATCAAGTCAAGACAATCGAAAAGAATCCATTACTGTAAGTCAAGAATATTACCTAAACAAGTAATACTTCCATGCTGCCATGTCTTAAAGTGCTCAGTCCCAGAAGCGTGCAAAAGGAATAAACCAATGGGAAGCACTGCACCGTGTGTCAGAACCTGGAAGGCTGCAAGACATTTAATACGAGGAAATGTCAACATCAAGGACTGCAACAAGATAAGCCAACGAACACAAGTGACTTTTGAAAATCAGCCTATCTCTTCAACGGGCAGATTATTGAAAGTTCACTATAAAAGGCTGAGGAATCACTTTGAGAGAAGGTTACCTAAACCACGAACATTCAAGCTACTATTCGAACTATAACCTGCAAAATATTCTCAAGTTATTCAAGCAAATCCCCAAGCCTAAACTTCGAAGGAAATCGATCCAACACCAAGTTGTGAAGGAAAGACAACTTCAAACTGTTGAAGAGGAAACTTTTGAAGAATCAAAAGGGGTCAACATTCCAATGAGGTTTGTAGAAAGGTTCAAGGTCGAACCAATCTCAAGTTATTGGAGGGCTTCGTGATCAAATCCAAGAAGCTTGAGCAAGTGAGTCAGAGTAGCAAGACAATTTGCCCCTGTGAAGAAGTTTCGAGTTGTACGAGAAGCCATTTGTGTGACCAAGGCATCTCAGATCGAGTCCCAAAGGATCAAGTCATTTGTGTGATCAAGACTTGTATCTAGACCGATAACCACTTTGTACTACGATCAATACTTAGTGGATTCCTCCAGGAGTTGGAGAAGAGAGGAGTAGAAGAATTACCCCATCTTCGAACCTCTATAAAATTTATTGTGTCATTTACATTTCAAAGATTTACTTTACGCACATCATTTTATATCTGCTGATAATTTGCTATCCAACTGATAATTAACAAATTTCTAAAACCAAGTGTTAAAACAAACTTAAACCAAATTAAAGGGTATTAAGTCTTCCGCTGAAAATCTCATACAGCCAAGTTAAGGTTTAGAGTAAACAGCTGAGTTATTCTATCAACAGCTCAATCG
Organism: Rehmannia glutinosa; assembly: GCA_016081115.2. Lineage (NCBI taxonomy): Eukaryota > Viridiplantae > Streptophyta > Magnoliopsida > Lamiales > Orobanchaceae > Rehmannia > Rehmannia glutinosa. Next base: position 57,121,083 of record CM071930.1, read on the forward strand.
AGTCTGTTGAGTGGCTAACTCTGCTAGTTAACTAACTTAGTTGTCTATTAAGGACATAGTTGTGTATTTAACTCTGTATTATTGAAAATGACTAAAATCGAAAAATTGGTAAGGTTTATTCAAACCCCCCCTTCTAAACCTTACTCACACCCCTTGGGACCTACAAAGAATAACCCTCACTCGACTAGAACAGAAGAGAGAAAAATGATTTGGAGAGCAACCAGACACAGTATCACATTTATGGAGGACAAACAAACCTTGAAGTCCAGAAAGGATAGGCACAAACTCCCCTCGGCGCTCGGGCTGAGAATCCATAAGCCATCCAGACTAGTCAAGCTATTTTGGGAACAAAACACCCTTTACAGAAAGACATAACTCCCTAGACAACATGTCGATGAAACATCCTCAGCTGGAGGAAGATCAAAAACTCCATTCATGGGAGAGGCATACCCCAACACGAAAGGAGAGGAAAATGCTCAACTTATCGGGGAAGACGAAGACTCCATAGATGAAGAAAACTGAACCATGAAGGAATCATCCCAAGAACATCTACCTTCGGGAATCGAGACCTCCAACCTCCCTAAGTACGATGGAATTGGAGATCTATAGGAACACTTGGACAAATTCTATGCCAAGACGTATCTCTATGACATGATGGTCACCTCCTACTGCAAGCAGTTCTCCATCAGTAGACAGTGCCCCAAGACTATTGCTCACCTCTTTCAGGTAAAACAAAAGGAACGGGAAACACTGCAGGAGTTTATGAAATAGTTCGTGGAAGTTGTCAATGAAGTTTCCGATGTCCAGCGTGAGACCTTAGACGGGATATTGCAGCGAAATCTCCGCCAGAGGCATTTGAAAGAATCCCTGGCCGGGAAGCCTCCCTCCAACATGGAGGAGTTATTGACCCAAGCAAAAAATCATATTCTAGCAGAAGAGTCCACCAAGCCTGAACCCGATGCCAAGCACAAGTCCCGGGAAGAAAATGAGAATCAACCACAGAAAGGTCCAAGAAACAATCATAGGGCAAGCACACGCCTCTCAACGCTCCAATAGCATAGGTACTAATGGCCGCCTGGAAGAAGGGGATCATTGATACACGGCAACCATTGAGGAGCAACTCTACACGGGCACGCTCCAATTTGTACTGCATATACCATAGAGACAGGGGGCACACTACCGAGGACTATTTTGTTTTAAAGAAAGAGACAGAGTGACTTATCCAGAAGGACCACCTCAAGGACTACGTGGATCAGAGCAAGTTTTATCGTGATCCGAGACCGCATGAAGAGGAACCAACCAACGCCGCTCAAACACCCACAAAGAGGAGAGACGTGATACTCATGTAGCCAGAGTCATCAATATGAAATCCGTAGGACCATAAGCAAAAGATATTAGGAGCACTCTCCGAGAATGCATCAAGAAGTAGAAGGGACATCCAAATGATCGCCCGGGAATGTTATGGTGCCACTCTGGAGATGAGTAAGCCTCCCCGACCAGATAGTAAGTCCGCCACACTACTTTAGGAGTCGCAGATCTCGCTAGCTCCCACGAATATCTACAATCATTCAGGCTCTCTTCTCAGCAAACCTCATCCAACTAAGACCTGGATGGAAGGGCTCCCATACGGGGGAATCCTTGTAAATAAATCTCTCCAGTGATGCTTCGCGCTCCTGGAGACCTCTCCAGTGATGCTTCGTGCTCCTGGAGATAAGGGGGATCCCTCTCAGGGGAGTCCCCATAAATTAATCTCTACATTGATGCTTTGCATTCCTCGAGAGGAGGGGGCTCCCTCTCAGGGGAGTCCCCACAAATCAATCTCTCTAGTGATGCTTTGCTCTCCCGGAGACCTCTCTAGTGATGCTTCGCACTCCCGAAGAGAAGGGGGCTCCCTCTCGAGGGAGTCCCCATAAATCAATCTCTCCAGTGATGCTTCACGCTCTCAGAGAAAAGGGGGCTCTGATCGAGAAATTCTTACCGCAAATGTACGGTGTCAAGTTTTAGTATAGTTTTAAAAGTAGGGTTATCGTCTCCACATGGATTGTTATCGAATTAAATATAAAGTACTATAAATAAAATAGCTTAATTATATCTAGAAATCGAAAAGAGATAAGTGTTTATTAAACTAAAAAATTAAACTAAAATTAAACTAATAATTGGTTCAGACAATTAATCAAATACTTAAGATATGAATTCTAGAGGGTTGATTTCACCTAGTTATCCCCTATGTTCTCAATCCAGTTCATTAATCAAAAGTTATTGATCTATAAGCCAATATTCCTACCGGTTATCACTTCCTCTCTCGAGTGCCAAGTGATTCTAGGTTCCAATTCTGATTTCGATATCTTTATAAAAATCACAAATTAATCCCTAATATGCTCAATGAATATTCTTTCACAGACTTCAAAAGATTCATAAACCTCTCGGTTCTATGAAACCCTAGGTTGTGCTATTCTATGGCTAGACGTTCAATTACCTCTCGCGACTGTCAAATCAAACACGCCAAACAAACTAAACTATTGATCAGATAATCCAGATACAATCAAATGAAATAGCACAAATAGATTAAATAACATGCGAATTTCATAAAGCGCAAATCAAAACATAGGTTCAAACGTAAGTTACATTAATCCCCTAGTGTTAGGAAATTTATTGTTTAGATTTTGATGAATGCCATGTAAAACTTAGAATAGGAAGTTGGCACCCCAATTTTTGTTGTAAAATCGCATTGTAATAAAAATAGGGCTGGTCAAGCCGAGTTAAGTCGCCTACGCCCAAACATGCAAGAAGACAATCGGAGACTAGAAGGAAGACTCACCGCAAGACAACCGAGTATGGCAAAGAAGAGTAGACGGAACTCTACTAAAGAAGCGGTGAGATGCGGTGAGTGGAGTATCACCAAGTCAACTCAAGAAAAGCCAAGTCTCAAGTTGAAGTGACAAGAGTCATCCATGATTGGAAGTCGACTCTAAGTCACCCGGGGAAAGCAAAGAAATGCGTCAAGTCGAGATAATCGAAAAAGATCCGTTGTACACGAAATCAAGAGAATTACCTAAACAAGTAATATCTCCATACTACCTTTCTCGAAGTGCTCACCCGGAAGCGTGCAAAAGGAATAAACCAATGGGAAGCACTACACCGTGTCGAACTCGAAAAGGTGAAGAACAATTCATACGAGGAAATGGCAATTCCAAGGATCGCAACAAGACAAGCCAACGATCGCAAGTGACTTTCAAAAATAAGCCTATCTCTTCAACGGGCAAATTTTTGAAAGATCACTATAAAAGGCCGAGAAATGACTTTGAGAAAGAGTAGACCGTAACCACAAACGTTCAAGCAATTATTAGAACAAAACCCGAAATATTCTCAATCCTCAAGCCTACACCACGAAGAACATCAATCTAACACTCACCGTGAAGGAAAGATAACTTCAATCAGTTGAAGAGGAAATTATCGAAAAATCAAGGGGTCTACATTCCTCGAAGGATTGTAGGAAGGGTCAAGGTCGAACCAAGTCTTGAGCTTTTGGAGGGCTTCGTGATCAAATCCAAAGAGCTTGAGCAAGTGAGTCAGTAGTAGCAAGGCAAATGCCCTGTGAAAGAAGCCGAGTCGCACGAGAAGCCAACCGAGTGATCAAGGCGTCTCGGATCGAGTCCCAAAGGATCAAGTCATTTGTGTGATCAAGACTTGTATCCGGACTGTTACCACTTTGTATCCGATCAATACCTAGTGGATTCCTCCAGGAGTTGGAGAAGAGAGGAGTAGAATAATTACCCCATCTTCGAACCTCTATAAAAATCTTATTGTGTCATTTACATTTCAAAGACTTTAATTCTTGCATCATATCCGTTTATTTCTCACGACATATTTGCTATCCATTAGATAATCTCTAAGTACTAAATCAAGCTCTAAATCTTTACTTAACTAAACTTAAGGGTGTTAAGTCTTCCAACGAAAAACAAACCACGATTGAATTAATTTAGACTTAATAGCCGAGTTATTCCATCAATGACCAGTGATTGAGTCTATTTGAAAGACTAACTCTCTCGATCAACTAAATTGGTCATTCACCAAGGACACAAATTGTGTAGTATCAACTCGAATTTTTAAAAAGGACTAAATCAAAATTTGGTAATATCAATAAACCTTACTTGAGTTCAATGAAAGACTAACTCCTACAAGTGGTATCGAGCGGTTGGTTCATTGAGCCTTCCGTGACCGGTTATCGAACTAGATCTCCAAACTTTTCAAAGTCCGCTTTAGTACTTAAACTTTCAAAACTCTTTTTATCATTAAAAGTTATTATCATGGAAGCAAATTTGACACGCATCCCTATGTTCACAATTGAAGAATTTGATGATTGGAAAATTCGTATGCAGTGCTCATCTATCAAAGATTACATGATGAGATGTGGATAGTGATAGAAGATGGGCCACCGCAAATCTTAAAGGTGAACACAATTTGTAAGAAGAGTCAGAACTGAAGGAGAAGAGGATGTTGCTCCCGGACGGCCATGGTTGAAAACCAAGAACCGAATGGACAAATGATGAGAAAAAAGATACAACCTGGACAATGTAGCCAAGGACATCCTTTACAAAACCTTGACAAAGCCATGTTCAATAAAGTCAAATCATGCAAAACGACTAAAGAAATCTGGGACAAGCTAACATTGATTTGTGAAGGCTCGTGAGCAAATCAAAGAAAACAAATTATCGGTGGTCATTGACAGTAAATTTGAGAACTTCAAAATGATCTCAGGAGAAAACCTGGATCAACCGGATGCTCGGTTCACATAAATCACCAACGAGCTATCTCCGTGACTTGGAAAGGAATATACACGAATGAAATGTGTATGAAGATCCTAAAAAGTCTTCCACCTGAATGGGAAATGAAAGTCATGGCACTAAGACATTCCATGGACCTATCAAAGACATCCAACCATGAATTATTTTCAGACCTCAAAGCCTACGAGTTTGAGCTGAGAAGAAAAGACCAGGAAGAGACAGCTATACCCAAAACAGCCGCTCTAATTGTTAAAGATGGGAAAAGAGCCGAGGTCAAAGAAGTTATTGACCCAGAAGAAATAGCCCTACTAGTAAAAAGGTTCAACAAGTTCTTCAATAAGAACTACAAGAAAGGCAAGGGGGAATCCTCCAGAAGACACTCAGCTCCTTCCAAGTCAAGGGAAGATAGGCCAAACAAGAGAACAGATCATCAAAAAGTCAATATCAAAGGGCCGACAATCCAAGAATGGAAAGAGCGATCAAAAGGTTGAATATCTATCTCGGAACCGTAGGCAACCAGGTCACTACGCCATTGATTGCCCATATCCCGTAGTCAACAAATACAAGAATGAAGAAGAAAGAAAGGTCTTGAGAGAAAGAAGACAAGAAAAGAAAAAGGCAATGTTAGTAAATCGCCGAGACAAACCAAGTCAAGAGAGACAATCGATTCGAGAGCAAAGGAAGCCGACTACTCAAGTGACTCGAAGAAGAAGCCCTAACTGTTTGATGGCCAAGGAACAAGATCAACCGACCAAGAAGATGAGGTACACTCTAACTCATCAAACTCAGATTCTAGTGATAGTGATCGTGACACACACACTTCATCACCCACCGATCTTTATGATTCATTAGGCAAAATGATGAAAGATTTTGAACAAATTAAATCCTCACACACACTACTAAATGAGGAAAACAGTCTACTCAAGAGCAAAAACTTACAACTGACTAAGGAGTTGAGTACTCTAAGTCAAATAGCTGATGAGAATGAAAGTTTAAAGACTGAAAATGCAAAGTTATTAGCAGAAATAGCTGCTATAGAAAAGAGGGAAAATGATCTCAAGAATGTGATTGCCTCATTTACTAAGGCATCTAAATCATTGGATGATCTTATTATGAGTCAAAGAGAATGTGGAGACAAGACAGGCTTAGGATTTAATTCTACTATGCTATGTCAGGCTCCAAGAGTGAATTTGGAAAAGGGATCTTCAAGTAATGAAGTATCTCAAAAATCCAAAACTCCAAATGATGCACACACACTTAATCAAAATCACAATCACAAGCAAACTGACCTTGGTTATAAAGGAAAAGGAAAAAATGATGAGTTGAGTGCTACTGAAAGGACAAAGTGAGAAGAAATTCATGAGTTCCTCAAAGCAAACTCCAAATAGAAAATACTCGTAAAGAAGAAGCAGAGCTACCAAAAACCCCCTTAAAATCTATAAAAGAAATACATATGATGGGAATGGTAGAAAATATCCAAGCCAAGTCGATTGGAATAATGTGAACTATCAAAGATAGACTTATGGAATATAAGCCCAAATGGCAAAGGCCTAGAACTCAAAGAAAGGCCATTCCAAAAGTATAAGAGCTTTCATCAAAGACACATATGCACCTAAGCACTACATTCAAAGACACCACAATTACCCAAAGAAGGCGATTGCCAAAACACATATGCAGCATACTGACAAAAGAGACATTGTATGAACCTAGAACTCCCAAGCAATTTGTCAAGATTAATTATGATTATGGCATCGATAGATGGCAACCCCTTAGAGTCGATCATTTGGCTATAAGTTGATTGGATCATCTTACAATTCTAACCCCTCGGGACCAGGCAAGTATGGGTACCTAAAACTTAAATTCCTTGATTTGCGGGTTCAAGGAAGTAATGAAAGTGCCAAGGAACCTGGTACATGGATAGTGGCTGCCCGGACATACATGACAGAAACAAGAAAATCTGTCAAAATTCAAGGAAGTTAAAGGAGCAAGAGTCATATTTGGAGGAAATGAAGCTCCGGTGAAATAAGAGGCATTGGATCTATCAAGAGGAATGGATTAGAAATCACAGATGTTGCATATGTTGAAGGACTCAACTTCAACTTGCTAAGCATCATCAACTCGTGACAAGGGCTATAATGTTGGATTTAACATGGGTATATGCCAAATCAAGGAGGTCAATCGAATGAAGTTGTGTTGCAAGGATGCATCAAGAACATGTATGTCGTGGATTGGTCAACCGCAACACCCAAAGACCGCCTACTAGCAAAAAAAGCACAATTTGAATCAAGTTGGTTGTGGCACAAAAACGAGTCACCCGAATTTCAAAACGATTAACATGCTTTCGAAGTAGTCTTGTGGAAGGACTTCCACACTCAAAGATACGAAAGGAGAGTATATGTGACGATGTCGAAGGGAAAACAAATCAAATCTTCATTCAAAGAAAAGACATGTTCATCTTCAACAAGAATATTGCATCCGCTACATATGGATCTATTTGGCCCAAATGGAACCGGCCAAAGATAAGTGGAAAGAAATACACCTTGGTGGTAGTAGATGACTACTCAAGATATACATGGACAATATTCATGTGTAAGAAGAAAGAAACTCTACGTAAACTACCCACGGTGATGAAGAGGATTCAAAACGAGAAGAGCCAAACCATTATCAAAATAAGATCGACAGAGGAACCGAGTTTGTCAATGGAATAATAACTCGATATTGTATTGAAAATGGTATTAGTCATGAACTATCCAGCAAGGACTCCACGCGGAATGGAGTTGCGAAAGAAGGAAAGTAACTCTCAAAGAAGCAAAGAAGGACCATGTTAGTCAAGCAGGTTACCAAAAAGATTTTGGGTCAAGCAATCAACACAACTTGCTACACTCAAAAAGATGTATGATAAAACAGACGGTGACAAAGACTCCTATGAGATTTGACTGGAAGAAAACCAAATGTGGCATATTTTAGAATATTTGGATGTAAATGCTTCATCCACAACAATGGCAAAGACAATCTAAAGGCCTTCGATGCTAAAGCGATTGAAGGTATCTTCCTGGGATACTCACAGAAAGCAAAGCCTACAGAGTTCTCAACAAAAGGACTATGGTTGCGAAGAATCCATTCATGTGGTATTCGATGAGCCAAATGTAAATGGAGAAGACATTGAAGAGTGGTGATAATTTGAATCATCCAACCATACGTAAGAGTCCCACATCAAGTCAAGTTTGGAATTATAAACTCGAAGAAGATGAGATAGCTGAATCTCAAAAAAAAAGTGGAAAATTTGCGGCCTAAGTGACTACGAGAGAGTGATCAAAGCAACACAATTTTGCTAGACAATTGAATCCGCCAACTTACTTCAACCGATGTAAGATGGTGAAAGACCATCCACGAGTAACTTGTCATTGGAGATATAAGAGAAGGTGTCAAAACGAGATCCGAACTCAACAAGAAGCTATGTTCACATGCTTCATCTCGCAATTAGAGCCCAAAGATGTGTTACAAGCATTGGATGACACACATTGGATTCAAGCTATGCAAGAAGAGCTAAATCAGTTTGAAAGAAATAAAGTATGGGAATTAGTTCAAAGACCCACACATCAAAATGTTATTGGTACTAAATGGGTGTTCGAAACAAGATGAACGAGGAAGGTTGTGGTAAGAAACAAAGCAAGACTAGTAGCCAAAGGATATTGCCAAGAAGAAGGAATAGATTTTGATGAAACATTTGCTCTCGTAGCAAGATTGGAAGCTATAAGGATGTTTCTGCCTATATCGCTCACAAGAATTTTATTGTATATCGATGGATGTAAAAAGTGCATTCCTAAATGGTTTATTGGAAGAAGAAGTGTATGTTGAACAACCTCCAGGATTTGAGCAGAAGACTCTTGGAGATAAGGTATACAAACTCAAGAAAGCTTTGTGCGGATTGAAACAGCACCCTGAGCATAGTATGATACTTTGTCACAATTCCTAACTGAAAATGGATTCACAAAAGGAAAAGTAGATAGAACACTCTTCAGAATTCAAGACAAGAAGAGTATACTGCTTGTTCAAATATATGTTGATGACATCATTTTTGGATCCACAAACAAAGAGCTATGTGAAAAATTTTCAAACCTCCTGCAAAGCAAATTTGAAATGAGCATGATGGGAGAGCTGACATTTTTCCTTGGACTCCAAGTGAAACAGCTGAAGGATGGAACCTTCATAAGTTAAACAAAATATACCAGAGAATTAATGAAAAAATTTGGTATGGAGGAGAAGTCTTCTGTAAAAATACCAATGAATACATCAGTCAAAATGGACGTGGATGCGGATGGCAGTCAGAGATCAAACAAGATACTGAGCACTTATTGGATCATTGCTCTATCTCACAAAGAAGCGAGGCCGACATCACCTTTCTTTGTAGGTATATGTGCAAGATTTCAATCTACTCCAAAAGAGAGCCATATGACAACAAAGCTAAGAGAATCTTGAGATACTTGAAAGGAAGCCAAGAAGTTGGCTTATGGTATCCAAAGGAAGGTGGATTCAAGCTAATTGGCTATTGGACTCGACTATCTTTGGATGCGAGTTGACAGAAAAGCACCTCAGGCACATATCAAATGCTAGGAAACAGCTGATTTCCTGGTTTAGCAAGAAGCAAAATTCAATAGCCACCTCTACGGTACAAGCAGAATACATAGCTGCGGGCAAAAACAACAGCCCAAGTCCTATGGATGAGACAAAGAATGAGAGACTATGAAGTTGAGGAAAAAGAAATTCCAATCATTTGTGATAACACAAGTGCAATTGCCATTACTCAAAATCCTGTGTTGCACTCAAGAACAAAGCATATCGATGTCAGATATCACTTTATAAGAGATCATGTTGAAAAGAAGGATATCATCTTGGAATATATCTCAACCGATAAACAATTACCGACATCTTCACAAAACCATTATGTGAGTCAAGATTTGAAGAACTCAAGCATGAGTTAGGGTTGATTGAGTGAGGTGACACTCGGAAGAATCAAAGAAAAGAAATGGAACAAAAAAAAAAAAAAGGGAAAAAGAGTGAACTCACAAATCAGCTAAGTAAATCAGCCGTGATCGGAAAGACAACTATACCAAGTCGGTGACAAATTTGAGTCACAAAGAGGAATGTGAAAAGAAGAGCTAAACTTGACTAAGGGCAAAAGTGAATCATTTATGAGCAAAGTGACAAAAACGCAATCGTTTTTATTAAGCGGGAATATTTTTAAGAATGACGTCAAAGATAATTATGACGTACAGCAAAAGCCGCACACTAAGCTTATGATTGGATATAAATCTTTGCCGCATTAAATACGAGACATTAAATGCTAAATCGGCGTGCAAAATCTAAGCCGTTGATTTCGATCACATTTCAAAAATCACCCGCACGTCCTTTCATAAACCATACTTAAACCATTTCGTCCGTTTCTCTCACACACTACCAAAGCTATTCATTTTCTCTCTCGAAGCAAAGGCGGAAAATTTTCTCAAAACCCTATCTATCTTCAAAACAATCTCTAAGTTTTCTTCGGTAAAATCCTGAAGGATGGCACCAACCTATGATTTTGTCAAGTTAGGAAAACAAATCCACACCGGTCTCACATGGATTTCGACGGCATGGTGAAACAGGGGTCCGATGACACCCTAGTGAAGAAAATTTCGAGAAATTGGAAACGCCTGGGTCGAAATCGTTTCGATTTGGAATATCCGATGACCTATGTGGAGGAGGTCGCACAGATTCTACGTGAATGCCGAGATTCACGATGAAGGGATAAAGTCATCTGTTCACGGAAAGAATCTCACCATCTCTCGCCAAGGATTTGGTGAACACCGCCACTACCAATCAAGGAGCATCGAAATCAACGGCCGACGTAAACCTGGGCCGATGCTTGGAAGGAAATAGCCAAGCCCGACTATCCGATAAAATAGCTTACACAAAGAAACAAGAGGTCTGAAGGAGGACTACCAAAACTGTTGGACATAGTTGCCAAATGCATAGACATCAAATTTGGCGGCTTTGACCAATCACAAAAGCAAAGTCGATCATAATGGCCGCGATCATCGAAGAAAGGAAAATAAAGGGTGAGTTTGTTTACGCAGACTCGCGTAACGTAGAGAACAAATCCTTCAAGGAAGATGGTGCATTTGGAGGATCCCTAGGATATGGCCCGGTGATTGGCCGGTGATGGAGGTGAAAGGAGTCCTCTTAGACATGGAAAGGCTTTCCATGTAAACAAGAGGATGTTCAGATCAAACCTCTCGGCGCGCATGAAGAGAGCCTACGCCAAGAGAGCCGACACGAGTGAGGGGAATCGGTGACCACTCAAGATACTGTTGTTTCCTCTCCACCAAAGAAAAAGCCGCCCTGGTTGCTAAGAAGATCACGCTCCGCAAAGAAAGAAAGTCAAACCCGCTCCCCCCCGCAGCAGAGTCACCGCCCTCGCAGCCGTGTCTCGCAAAGCCCAGAGTGGCGGTCGAGAAGGACTCTCAACTACCTTCTCGGATCGTCAAAAGAGAAGATCTCGATAAGCCAAGACGACCAGCTCCTCGAAGAAAACACACCAAAGACGCCCCGCCGCCCAAGACTCAAGACACTATCTCGAACCGAAATTCATCCGGTACAAACTAAGAGACGACGACGAATCATCAAGCACTCCGAGCTTGAGAAAACAACAGTCATCACTCACCGAGCAGGATCAGAGATCGGCTGGAGAAGTAGAATCTCCGGATGTTATTGATGAAACCGCGCTAAGTCTGTCAAGGCGATCAGCCAGAGGCAACTCAAGACACTTGTAGTTCACAACGGTGAGACACAAGAAGAAGCGATGGAGATGATAGTGATGTGGTGATCCTATCCCCACTTTATCCGGACATTCAAAATCGTCTGCGAGAGTGGAGGACGTGGAAGTTGGGTCCATCCAGGAACAGTTCCAACGGCCCGAGTTCATCGAAGAAGAGGAATCTGAACTTCCTCGGGATCGACCTCTGTGATCGGCTCCGGATGAAGAAAATCGCAAAGATATCCCTGCAGATCTTCAAGGATAAGGAGAAGGAGAGATCTGGCAGAGGAAGCCGAGGCACGAGAGAAGGCCAAAGATCTCGCCCTCTCACCGGCACCACGAACACACACATTCTCACTTCGATATTTTATCGAAAATGATGATGATTTGGACCCCGCCGCTCTGAAGAAGAGTTGCAAATGCAGCAAGCCATGCATGAGTCCAGGATCCTTCATGGGAAGAGCATGATGGAGGGACCAGGAGAGTCCTCCAAAACACAAACTAGAAATCGATCCAATGGGAGTGGTTCAAAGCAAATCGCCACCGTTGTTTGCCGCTACCACTTCCCAGACTCAATCTAAAGAAGGAAATGAGAAAAATGGCGATGAAAGTGGGATAGTGGGGACCCCAGTCGAGCCAACCCCTATTGAAGGTGTTTTACCACCGCCCCAATGGCCGAACACTCAAGAAATAAAGGGAGTTTAGAGACGAGTGATCCCATTCCAAGTCACTCACCGGTGCGCACCGAGGGGAAACCTCCTCCACCGCAGCAAGGTCGAAGGATGCGCAGATGACTCCACAATGAATCTAGGAGGCGAAGTTGAGAAAATACGAACACAAGAAGAACAACAAGTTGCCATCAACGAAGCTCGGATAGTTGAGACTGTCTCACCGGTGAGGTGCCAACCGCTCTCGAAGGCTAATGACGCCGCCGATGCGATCGAGGCACTGAGATGGAATGTACCCGGGAGTTAACACTGGGGCGATGAAAGTGCAATCCATGGGGTTGAGACTCCAATCGATGCCACCACGAGAAGACCCTAAGACGGTGACATCGCCGAAAGGGAGGACCAATGCCTCATTGCATTGAGATCTGCGGGAGGTAATGAAGGCCAACGGGAGGTTGAGACTTCCCGGGTAACGTAGTCAAGTAGCAGAGAGAACATCCCTCCTACTATCATTGATCCATCCGAAAAGGAGATAAGTGCACTTCATGATTCCCAGGATAATCCTAATGTAACCTTTCCGGGATCGGAAGGCGAAGAAGAAAAGCCGAGTCATCCCCGGTGTGATGATCCAAAAGACTCGGTGCGGATGTTCCAAGAACGAGCAAGTCGATCCCAAGACTACTCGTCAAACCTTTAATTTTGATGATGAGCCACCAATGGAAATCTCATCATCGTCCCAATGACGCTCGATAATGCCGATGACCAACCTACTCAATTGGAGAAACCGGTGAGACCAACGGCTGTTGAGATAGCCGAGGCTCGGCAAAGTCGGGTCCACTTCACAAAAGATCCCGGTTGAAAACAGAGTCCACTGCGAAGGCTCCCCAAGCTGCAGCAGGTTCGACTCCAAAAGGAACTTCACGCGCACCGCTCATCATTGAACAAATCCCAGTTGGCGGTGATGAATCCATTGTAGAATCATTTCCTTTCTCCCTGGAGGTACCCGACCTCCCTAAAGAGTCGAGAACGAAATAGCGGCGCTTTCATAGACCAGCTCTGTCATTTCATCGGTACCATCGTTCGGTGACTATGACTTTTGTGCTGCGTGGCCATCACCGCAACGGAAGAAACAATCAAGTTCGCGAGGTGTTCAAGGCATTATTTTTGAAATAGAACGGATGGAGAGGCATCGGCCTCTATGGACATGAGATCGCCACGATCAGTTGATGAATTTAAAACACTCGCATCCGAAGGATACTTTACAAATATGTCTATGGCTCAAGCTTGGGACTTGTATCGGGAAAAGGGTCTCACGTTATGTGAAGAAGGCGACAGCAGCAGACCACCGAGCGATCACTCTCTGCTGGTCACTCCGCTGGTCACTCGGAAAGAAGAAGACCCCAAGACAATACACGCCCAGGAGGTAGAGGAAGAAGTAGTGGTGGAGGAAGAGGTTTGAGACCAGGCCTCGCCCAAAAACATTGAATACATAGATCCGGCAATAAAGGAGGGATCTCTTGGGCTGGTCTTGACCAAGTAGCAAATTTGCAAGTGGCTAAAAATAATCCGAGTATGCAAAAAGAATAGAAGAAGAAAACAAGAGGCAAACTCAGCTATGGGAGGAAAGACAAGAGAGATTAAGAAGAGATGAAGCTGCAGGAAGGCATATGAAAAGAAAAGAAGAAGGCAATCGACGATGAGAAAAAGAGAAGAAGAGCGAGAAGATCTTTGAACAAGATGAAAGAAGGAGACAAAGAAATGAGATGAAGTGTTTCTTTGTCCACCCCCTTCGTGTATTTTATTATGTAAATACATACTATGTAAGTCTTCTCGCAATAAAGCTATAAATTCTTTATTTTTTTTTGTGTAGACAAATGTTTGCTGACGATACACCTTGTAAACATTGTGTAAAAGAACAAGAATGTTATGATCAATAAAAGGATTGATTCTACGCATACATTCTATGTGAATACACTATCCGTATGTATCTTTGCTATTTTTTTTTTTGAATGGTTTAAGTTTTGGCATCATCAAAAAGGGGGAAATTGTTAGGAAATTTATTGTTTAGATTTTGATGAATGCCATGTAAAACTTAGAATAGGAAGTTGGCACCCCAATTTTTGTTGTAAATCGCATTGTAATAAATAGGGCTGGTCAAGCTTAGTTAAGTCAGCTACGCCCAAACATGCAAGAAGACAACCGGAGACTAGAAGGAAGACTCACTGCAAGACTGCCTAGTATGGCAAAGAAGAGTAGACGGAACTCTACTAAAGAAGCGGTGAGATGCGGTGAGTGGAGTATCACTCAAGTCAACTCAAGAAAAGCCAAGTCTCAAGTTGAAGTGATGAAGAGTCATCCAATGATTGGAAGTCGACTCTAAGTCACCTGGAGAAAGCAAGGAAATGCGGTCAAGTCGAGATAATCGAAAAAGATCCGTTTACGTAAATCAAGAGAATTACCTAAACAAGTAATATCTCCATACTACCTTTCTCAAGTGCTCACCCGAAGCGTGCAAAAGGAATAAACCAATGGGAAGCACTACACCGTGTCGAACTCCGAAAAGGTGAAGAACAATTCATACGAGGAAATGGCAATTCCAAGGATCGCAACAAGACAAGCCAACGATCGCAAGTGACTTTCAAAAATAAGCCTATCTCTTCAACGGGCAAATTTTTGAAAGATCACTATAAAAGGCTGAGAAATGACTTTGAGAAAGAGTAGACCAGAACCACAAACGTTCAAGCAATTATTAGAACTAAAAACCTGAAATATTCTCAATCCTCAAGCCTACACCACGAAGAACATCAATCCAACACTCACCTGTGAAGGAAAGATAACTTCAGTCAGTTGAAGAGGAAATTACTGAAAAATCAAGGGGTCTACATTCCTCGAAGGATTGTAGGAAGGTTCAAGGTCGAACCAAGTCTTGAGCTTTTGGAGGGCTTCGTGATCAAATCCAAAGAGCTTGAGCAAGTGAGTCAGAGTAGCAAGGCAAGGCGCCCGTGAAGAAGCCGAGTCGCACGAGAAGCCGGTGAGTGATCAAGGCGTCTCAGATCGAGTCCCAAAGGATCAAGTCACTTTGTGTGATCAAGACTTGTATCCGGACTGTTACCACTTTGTATAATGATCAATACCTAGTGGATTCCTCCAGGAGTTGGAGAAGAGAGGAGTAGAAGAATTACCCCATCTTCGAACCTCTATAAAAATCTTATTGTGTCATTTACATTTCAAAGACTTTAATTCTTGCATTATATCTCATTTTATTTCTCACGACATATTTGCTATCCATTAGATAATCTCTAAGTACTAAATCAAGCTCTAAATCTTTACTTAACTAAACTTAAGGGTGTTAAGTCTTCCAATAAAAACAAACCACAGTTGAGTTAATTTAGACTTAACAGATGAGTTATTCCATCAACATCTCGGTTGAGTCATTTGAAAGACTAACTCTCGATCAACTAAATTGGCTGTCCACCAAGGACACAGCTGTGTATTATCAACTCTGAATTTTTAAAAAGGACTAAATCAAAATTTGGTAAGGTTTATTCAACCCCCCCTCCCCTTCTAAACCTTACACTTACACCCCTTGGGACCTACATCTAGAAAGATGGGTTTAGCTCATAATGGATGTACAAAAACTCATAAATAAATAATTATACATCTCAAAAATTGACAAAGAGAAGCAAAGAAAGAATTGAGAAAAGAAGAGAAGGAATTCTCTTTGTGTCCAGATGAGAAGTGCCTTCAATTGCCATCCCGAACCCTAGCCCTGTGTCTCTTGCCTTGTGTTGTGCTCAAAATAATATCCGACCCCTGTTACGTACGCCTCCTTGGTGTATTTATAGGTCAAAGCCCTCAAAATCACGTCAAAAAGCCCAATAAATACCTACCCCAGTTTTCAGCCTGGACCGCGCGCTGCAGCACCTCCCATCGCATGGTGCAGCGCGCCCTGAGTACGTCTCCCACTGCACGTCAGGTGCTGCAATGTTGGCTTCCGCGTGCCCTGCTGTCCCTCGTATCCCTCTATCGCGCGCTGCGACACATGCTCCTGGGCGCCGCAACGCGCACTGTCCTACTCCGCAGTACCAATTTCAGCCCCCGCACTGCGGCGCTTGTTCGTGACATTCTTTTTATGCTCTTCAACATCTAAAATACGATTTTTCACCTTCCAAACAGGTTTTTCATCGTTCTTGATCAATTTCAGCTACCAAGACCAGTCCCGACTCACAAACGACAACAAATGACACTAAAATACTCAAAAACACCGCAAAATCCTAGTCTAGAATACTCAATACATTGGTATAAAACCAACTTAAAAAATACCCCCAAACTTAGACTTTTGCTTGTCCTTAATCAATTACAGACTCCATAAAATCAACAAACATGAAGGAAACAAAAAGAACGACAACCGACTCAAACAGACTAACTGCAAAACTTCACAACCAAACTCATTCGTCAAATTCCGTTTCACTATCAATCAAGCACGTGTTTTCACAATGTGATCATGAAGGTGGAATGTTCCTGTCAACTTCGTTTTCATTATCCAGATAAATTCACGTAATCAAGTGTTTTCACGATGATCCACTTTCTGAATATCAAGATGAGATGCTTACCGGACTCCATAGGCTTGTCTTTCACACTAATCTCCACTAATGTAGGCTAATGTAACACAAGGATCAATAGGACTTTCAAAGCTTGTAATGTGAGCTTAGGGTTAGGTAGGAAAATATAGGATTAAGTGGCTCAAATCACCCAAACACATAATTATCACTTCGAATCATCAATTAGCAACTACCCTTCACTTTTTGACATCCCCAATGTTTATGAACCTTCAATCCCGCTGTTTTTTCTCATTTTTTTTCTTTTTTTTTCCGAAACCCCCAAACTTATTCTTTTTCATGCATGGGGTTTCATATTTTCTTTTCTCGGGAAACTTCATGCAATTAAATACATACCCTTCTTATCATACCCTCCTCAACCTTCAACATTGTTCTATACTGTGTGTGTATGAGTGATGGGTAATTAGGATTTTCACATTTAGGCTCTGGGTATTAGATTGGTTGCCAAAGAAACGGGTTTATAAGGCTCAAAAGGGGACACTAGGGAAAATATAATACAAAGGTAGGCATTATAGGCTCTAGCTTGTTCAAAGATTGCCTAAATCACTTCCTTAGTGTTACTTCACCTAGGATTTTGCCTCGACTATTGATCAGACAAGTTCTAGAATCCGGTGGGATCATACAAGAAACATTCAATCGCACAAATCATCCCCAAATAAATCAACAGAGTTGAGCACATAGATGGAATTAATGGAAAAAGGAATAGATCACAGTTCAAACACATGCTCTCTTGACCGTTCAACTCATATTCAACAAATAACTTAGTTATGCAGTTTCACAGTTTTACAAACAACCCGACTCGACTCTGGACTCTTTTTTCATTTTTTTTTCCGACTCAAGACTTGACTCGATGAATAAAAATAGACTACATCTCCCCAAACTTAAAACGACATTGTCCCCAATGGAGAGGTGGAAAAAAGGACTTTCCTGGTAGTCGAGGAGCAAAGGCTCCTTATCGAAGTCATGTGGTACTACTACGTATATGAGGTATCTTGTATACGCTCACTATGCGTCCTAGTGCACAAACCTGTGGGTGTTGTATGCCTCCGAGGTGTGGTCTTGTTCTTCCCCTTTGCCTTGGCCCGGTCCTTTTTGGTTTCGCATCTTTGTAACCTAGCAAGGTAGACAAGAAAACAAAACTCGTGGAACCAGAAAATTCGGTTATGGGTGAGAAATCGAAAATCAAAGTACGTACATAATGCACCCAAGTGGAAAATATAGTGCCATGTCAAGAAGATAAGCCTAGATATGCAAGATGGCACTCAACAATGTGAAAATGTCATTGAGGCATTTGATCAAACACCTCATATGCATGAGTTTTGGAAAAGATGGTATATGCAATGAATAACTCAATTCAATCCCCAAAATTAAACACCAACCTAAGTCTAGAACGAACAACCAATCCATAATCCACAAATCAACAACAATTATCCTATCACTACTACAATCCAATCACAAAAAACCACAAGATGGGGAAAACCATGGGGTCGGGTTTGGAATTTGCAAACTTACCAAATAATGAGTGGAGGAGATGAAGATGGTGTGTATGGTGTTAGAGTGCTCCTTTGTGAAGATGGAGTGGGATATGTGGGATTATGGATGAAAAATATGGTGTGCCTGTGGTGTGCCAATGCCAAGAGACATAATGTGGTGCTTTAGAACAAATGAGGCCCATGGGGCTGTTTTAAAAACAATTTGTGGGCGCCGAGGTCATCTTTTATTTTATTTTTTAATCAAAGTGTTTCGCTCACCTGCAAACACAAGGGGTTAGGAACTGATGCAACTGCTACTCCTAAGAATGCAAAATCAGAACAACAAAAACAACTGCTAAACTATATTAATACTACGAAAGCAATAAAAGGGGCTTCGGTTGCCTCCCAAGAAGCGCTAAGTTACAGTCTTCAGCCAGACTTTGTCAGATTATCCTCAAGTTGGGGCTCCAATAGGCATGCTACCCACGTTACCCTTTGAAACTTCCCAACCTCCAATGTCTTCAGTTATATTCCCAACCATCTGCTTACCATCATTTGATTCAAATTTTAGCATGTTGCTTGGATGGATGGTAAATACGACTTTCTCTTGATTTACCCGCAGAGTTAGGTCCCCCGTTTCTACATCAATCAAAGCCCTTGCTGTAGATAAAAACGGCCGCCCAAAGATTATAGGTATTTTCTTGTCCTCATTCACGTCTAACACTACAAAATCCACGGGAAAAACAAATTTATCAGTTCTTACCAACACGTCCTCAATGATTCCCCAAGAATAGGCGATGGATCGATCAGCAAACTACAATGTGATATTGGACGGCTTCACTTCCCTGAGCCCAAGCTTCGTAACATCAGAGAGAGATATAAGATTTACACTGGACCTAAGATCACAAAATGGTTTTTCAAAGAAAACTCCTCCAATAGTACAAGGAATAGTGAAACTCTCTAGATCCTTCATTTTCTGAGGTAGTTTACTTTTCACTATTGCACTACATTCCTCTATCAAATAGACAGTCTAAATCTCCTCCAACTTCATTTTCTTGGATTCCACTGGTTTCGCATAAATAAGCAATTTTTCGGGGGCAGGCTAGATTTTTGCTTCCTTTTTCACATAAATCTCATTGCAGTGCTCTCTTGGATTAACTTCTGTATCGCTCGAAAATTTTCCTTTCTGCTGAATGAATTCACTACTATCGCCAACTACTCGATCGACCTAATATGCGTCTCCATTGTGCTCATCTTAGTACTCAGACTATCAATCTGCGCTTCACTTCTGTTCATCCGATCCCTAGTCTCTCCGATGAATGAGCTGAGTATCTCCTCTAGCGACTGCTTCTTTTTACCTCCGAGTGCATTAGAACTAGATGGGTTGGGATAACCCGAAGGTGGGTTCAATACATTCCTATTGTTTCTATAAGAAAGATTCTCATGATTGCGAAGTCCCGAGTGATAGTGAGCTGGTAATAGATTACCTCTATTATTAAAATCCCTGTTATTCAGATAATTGACTTGCTCGGCCTCATGAGTGGCGGCTGCGTGAACAGCTGCTGGTGGGATTGCGACTTGCTGTGGTGTGCTGCCAGTATTCATGATTGCTAATTGCTTCGTCAGACTCGAGATTTGAGCTGCCAAAGCTGACATTTTATCAAGCTCAAGAACACCGGCAACCGGCTTTGGTGCTGACCTCTCGGAGGGCCATTGATAACTGTTTGTGGCCATTTCTTCAAGTAGAAGTAAAGCCTCAGTCGGGGTTTTAGCCATCAATGTACCTCGTGATGCTGCATCTAGTATCATCCTCGTATGCCCATTAAGGCCATTGTAAAAATACTGAACCCTCTGCCAGTCTGCATAGCCATGTTGTGGGCATCTCCGCAACAAATCTTTAAATCGATCCCAAGCTTCATATAACGGCTCAAAATCATTCTGTTGGAATTGGGCTATCTCGCTCTTCAGCTGGAGTGTCCTGCTAGGAGGGAAGAATTTTGCTAAAAACAATTGAGTCAGATCATCCCAGCTCGTAATACTCCCAGGGGCGAACGTCTGCAACTACTGTCTGGCCTTATCCCAGAGTGAAAACGGGAAAATCCTCAATCGAATGGCCTCATCTGTCACACCATTCATCTTGATGGTATCACAAATTTCCAAGAATGTGGCCATATGTGTATTCGGATCATCCACTGGGCTCCCCCCAAACTGATTCTGCTGAACCATGCTTATGAGGCTGGTTTCAATTCGAAATTATTCGCATTTATGGGCTGACACACAATTCCGGAGTAATTCTGGTTCACGGTCGGCTAGAAATAATCTCGGATTGCCCTTTCTTGTGCCTCTGGCTGTGGTGGCACGTTCACGACCCAAATTCTGGTGTTCTCATTTTCACTGTCTTCTGCCATTGCTCGATTATCTGCTCGCTTTGTTGCTCTGATTGCTCGAAGTGTCCTTTCAATCTCTAGATCAAAAGGAAGCAAATTAATATCCTTTGAATCTCGCATAAACAAACAAGTCAATGAGAAACACAAAATTATAATTCCTAAACTAGTCTAGATTAGGATTAAAACTACTTGGTAATAGTATTAGTTTAAAATAGGATAAAACAATCCCCAACAATGGCGCCAAAAACTTGATTGAGAAATTCTTACAAAGCGTGCGGTGTCAAGTTTTAGTATAGTTTTAAAAGTGGGGTTATCGTCTCCACAGGGATTGTTATCGAATTTTATACTAAGTACTATAATTAAAATAACTTAATTCTATCTAGAAATCGAAAAGAGATGAGTGTTTATTAAAGTAAAAAATAAAACTAAAATTAAACTAACAATTGGTTCAAACAATTAATCAAACACTTAAGATATGAATTCTAGAGGGTTGATTTCACCTAGTTATCCCCTATGTTCTCAATCCAGTTCATTAATCACAAGTTATTAATCTATAAGCCAATATTCCTATCAGTTATCTGTTAGGAAATTTATTGTTTAGATTTTGATGAATGCCATGTAAAACTTAGAATAGGAAGTTGGCACCCCAATTTTAGTTGTAAAATGCATTGTAATAAATAGAGTGCCAAGCCGAGTTAAGTCGCCTACGCCCTAACATGCAAGAAGACAATCAAGACTAGAAGGAAGACTCCCGCGAGACAGTGAGTATGGCAAAGAAGAGTAGACGGAACTCTATCAAGAAGCGGTGAGATGCGGTGAGTGGAGATCATCAAGTCAACTCGAGAAAAGCCAAGTCTCAAGTTGAAGTGATGAAAGTCATCCATGATTGGAAGTCGACTCTAAGTCACCTGGGGAAAGCAAGGAAATGCAACAAGTCGAGATAATCGAAAAAGATCCGTTGCACGTACGTAAATCAAGAGATTTACTTAAACAAGTAATATCTCCACACCACCTTTCTCGAGTGCTCACCCCGAAGCGTGCAATAGGAATGAACTAATGGGAAGCACTACACCGTGTCGAAGTCCGAAAAGGTGATAAACAATTCATACGAGGAAATGGCAATTCCAAGAATCGCAACAAGACAAGCCAACGACGCAAGTAACTTTCAAAAAAAATAAGACTATCTCTTCAACGGGCAAATTTTTTGAAAGATCACTATAAAAGGCCGAGGAACTTATTTGAGAAGAAAGACACAAGTGAATGACACACAAGAAAGAGACTGAACCAAAAACGTTCAAGCAATTATCGGAAAATCAAATATTCTCAATCCTCAAGCCTACACTACGAAGAACATCAATCCAACACTCACCGTGAAGGAAAGATAACTTCAATCGGTTGAAGAGGAAAATCTTGAAAAATCAAGGGGTCCGCATTCCACGAAGGAGTGTAGGAAGGTTCAAGCTCGAACCAAGTCTTGAGCTTTTGGAGGGCTTCGTGATCAAATCCAAAGAGCTTAAATAAGTGGGTCAGTAGTAGCAAGGCAAACGCCCTGTGAAGAAGCCGAGTCGCACGAGAAGCTTGGAGTGATCAAGGCGTCTCGATCGAGTCCCAAAGGAACAAGTCATTGTGTGTGATCAAGACTTATATCCGGATATTACCACTTTGTATATCGATCAATACCTAGTGGATTCCTCCAGGAGTTGGAGAAGAGAGGAGTAGAAGAATTAACCCATCTTCGAACCTCTATAAAAATCTTATTGTGTCATTTACATTTCGCACTTTAATTCCTCGCATCTTAATTGTTTAAATCATTGATAAATTTGCTATCCACTTGATAATTTCTAAGTACTAAACCAAGCACTAAATCCTTGCTTAATCAAACTTAAGGGTGTTAAGTCTTCCCTGAAAAACAAAACCACAGATTGAGTTAATTTAGACCCAACATCCGAGTTATTCCATCGACAACTCGGTTGAGTCCGTTGAGAGACTAACTCTACTTGATTAACTAAATTGGTGTCCATCAAGACACAATTGTGTGTAGTATCAACTCGAATATTTAAAAGGACTAAATCGAAAATTTGGTAAGGTTTAT
Organism: Rehmannia glutinosa; assembly: GCA_016081115.2. Lineage (NCBI taxonomy): Eukaryota > Viridiplantae > Streptophyta > Magnoliopsida > Lamiales > Orobanchaceae > Rehmannia > Rehmannia glutinosa. Next base: position 57,143,901 of record CM071930.1, read on the forward strand.
TCAACCCCTTCTAAACCTTACACTCACACCCCTTGGGACCTACAAGTGGTATCGAGCGGTTGGTTCATTGAACCCTCCGCACCGGTTCTCGAACTAGATCTCCAAACTTTTCAAAGTCCGCTTTAGTACTTAAACTCTCAAAACTCTTTTTATCATTAAAAGTTATTATCATGGAAGCAAATTTGACACGCATCCCTATGTTCACAATTGAAAAATTTGATGATTGGAGAATTCGTATGCGAGGCTCATCTATCAAAGATTACATGATGAGATGTGGATAGTGATAGAAGATGGGCCACCGCAAATCCTTAAGGTGAACACAAATTTGTAAGAAGAGTTGCGGTGAAGGAGAAGAGGATGTTGCTCCTGCACGTCATGGTTGAAAACCAAGAACTCGAATGGACAAATGATGACGAGAAAAAGATACAACCTGGACAATGTAGCCAAGGACATCCTTTACAAAACCTTGGACAAAGCTATGTTCAATAAAGTCAAATCATGCAAAACGGCTAAAGAAATGGGACAAGCTAACATTGATTTGTGAAGGCTCGAGCAAATCAAAGAAAACAAATTATCAAAGGGTCAGACAGAAATTTGAGAACTTCAAAATGATCTCAGGAGAAAACCTGGATCAACTGGATGCTCGATTCACGTAAATCACCAATGAGCTATCTCGCACTTGGAAAAGAATATACGAATGAAATGTGTATGAAAATCCTAAAAAGTCTCCCGGTGAATGGGAAATGAAGGTCATGGCACTAAGACATTCCATGGCCCTATCAAAAACATCCAACCATGAATTATTTTCGATCTCAAAGCCTATGAGTTTGAGCCGAGAAGAAGAGATCGGGAAGAGACAATTTGTACCCAAAAATTTGCTCTAATTGTTAAAGATGGGAAGAGAGCCGAGGTCAAAGAAGTTATTGACCCGGAAGAAATAGCCCTACTAGTAAAAAGGTTCAACAAGTTCTTCAATAAGAACTACAAAAGAGGCAAGGGCGAATCCTCCGAAGACACTCGGCTCCTTCCAAGTCAAGGGAAGATAGGCCAACCAAGAGAACAGATCATCAAAAAGTCGAATATCAAAGGGCCGACAATCCAAGAATGGAAAGAGTCGATCAAAAGGTTGAATATCTATCTTTGAATCGTAGACAACCAGGTCACTACGCCATTGATTGCCCATATCCTCGTAGTCAACAAATACAAGAATGAAGAAGAAAGAAAAGTCTTGAGAGAAAGAAGACAAGAAAAGAAAAAGGCAATGTTGGTCAGCAGAGACTGAAAATGACCAAAGTCAAGAGAGACAGTGATTCGAGAGCAATGAAGCCGACTACTCAAGTGACTCGAAGAAGAGGCCCTAATCTGTTTGATGGCCAAGGAACAAGATCAACCCGACCAAGAAGATGAGGTACACTCTAACTCATCAAACTCAGACTCTAGTGATAGTGACTGTGACACACAAACTTCATCACCCACTAATCTTTATGATTCATTAGGCAAAATGATGAAAGATTTTGAACACATTAAATCCTCACACACACTATTAAATGAGAAAAACAACCTATTCAAGAGCCAAAACTCAAAGCTGACTAAGGAGCTGAGTACTCTAAGTCAAATAGCTAATGAGAATGAAAGTTTAAAGGCTGAAAATGCTAAATTAATAGCAGAAATTGCTGCCATAGAGAAGAGGGAGAATGACCTCAAAAATGTTATTGCCTCATTCACTAAGGCATCTAAATCATTGGATGATCTTATTATGAGTCAAAGAGAATGTGGAGACAAGACAAAGCTAGGATTTAATTCTTCCGTGCTATGTCAAACCTCAAAAGTAATTTTGGAAAAAGGATCTTCAAGCCATGAAGAGTCGAAAAAATCCAAAACTCTAAATGTTGCACACACATTCACTCCAAAGCACAATTACAAGCAAACGGCCTTGGTTATAAAGGAAAAGGAAAAATGACCGAGTTGAGTGCGGCGAAAGGGCAGTGAGAAGAGATTCACCGAGTTCCTCAACAAACTCCAAACAGAAAATACTCAGTAAAGAAGAAGCAGAGCTACCAAAAACCCCTTAAAATCTATAAGAGAAATACATATGATGGGAATGGTAGAAAATATCCAAGCCAAGCTGATTGGAATAATGTGAACTATCAAAGATAGACTTATGGAATACAAGCCCAAATGGCAAAGGCCTAGAACTCAAGAAAGGCCATTCCAAAAGTATAAGAGCTTTCATCAAAGACACATATTCACCTAGACACTATACTCGGAGAGACACCACAATTACCCAAGAAGGCGATTGCTAAAACCTATACACAGCATACGGACAAAAGAGACAGTTGTATGAACCTAAAATCCCCAAGCAATTTGCCAAGGTTAATTATGATTATGGCATCGATAGATGGCAACCCCTTAGAGTCAAATCATTTGGCTATAAGTTGGTTGGATCATCTTACAATTCTAACCCCTCGGGACCTGCACAAGTATGGGTACCTAAAACTTAATTTCCTTGATTGCAGGTTCAAGGAAGTGTTGAAAGTGCCAAGGAACCTGGTACATGGATAGTGGTCACATTCCGGACATATGACAGAAATAAGAAAAATCTGTCAAAATTCAAGGAGGTTAAAGGAGCAAAAGTCATATTTGGAGGAAATGAAGCTCCTGGTGAAATAAGAGGCATTGGATCCATCAAGAGGAATGGATTAGAAATCACAGATGTTGCATATGTTGAAGGACTCAACTTCAACTTACTAAGCATCGATCAACTCGTGACAAGGGCTACAATGTTGGATTCAACATGGGTGTATGCCAAATCAAGGATCTTGAATCGAATGAAGTTGTGTTGCAAGGATGCGCATGTGAAGAACATGTATGTTGTGGATTGGTCAACCGCCACACACAACACTGTCTATTAGCAAAAAGCACAATTTGAATCAAGTTGGCCGTGGCACAAAAAGCCGAGTCACCCGAATTTCAAAACGATTAACAAGCTTGCAAGAAGTAATCTTGTGGAAGGACTTCGGACTCGAGATACAAGAAGGAGAGTATATGTGATGCATGTCGAAGGAAAACAAATCAAATCTTCATTCAAAGAAAAGACATGTCCATCTTCAACAAGAATATTGCATCTCTTTGCATATGGATCTATTTGGCCCGATGGAACCGGCTAGCATAAGTGGAAAGAAATACACCTTGGTGGTAGTAGATGACTACTCAAGATATACATGGACAATATTCATGTGTAAGAAGAAAGAAACTCTACAAAAACTACCACGGTGATGAAGAGGATTCAAAACGAGAAGAGCCAAACCATTATCAAAATAAGATCGATGAGGAACCGAGTTTGTCAATGGAATAATAACTCAAGATCGCATTGAAAATGGTATTGGTCATGAACTATCTGCAGCAAGAACTCCACAGTGAGAATGGAGTTGCGAGAAAGAAGGAACAGGACTCTCAAAGAAGCAAAGAAGGACCATGTTAGTCAAGCAGGTTACCAAAAAGATTTTGGGTCAAGCAATCAACACACTTGCTACACTCAAAACAGATGTATGATAAACAGACGGTGACAAAGACTCCTACGAGATTTGGTGGAAGAAAACCGGATGTTGCATATTTCGAATATTTGGATGTAAATGCTTCATCCACACAACAATGGCAAAGACAATCTAAAGGCTTTCGATGCTAAAGTCGATGAAGGTATCTTCTTAGATACTCGGTGAAAGCAAAGCCTCTGAGTACTCAACAAAAGGACTATGGTTGCGAGAAGAATCCATTCATGTGGTATTCGGTGAGCCAAATGTAAATGGAGAAGACATTGAAGAGTCGGTGATAAGTGAATCATCCAACCATACGAAGAGTCCCTATCTTTCAAGTCAAGTGGAATTATCAATTGAGAAGAAGATGAGATAGTGAATCTCAAAAACAGTTGGAAAATTTGCGGCTAAGTGATTACGAGAGAGTCGACCACAAAGAACACACCGCAAGACGATCGAATCCAGCCTAACTTACTCCAACCTGATGTAAGATGGCCGAGAGACCATCCACGAACTTGTCATTGGAGATATAAGAGAAGGTGTCAAAACAAGATCCGAACTCAACAAGAAGCTATGTTCACATGCTTCATCTCGCAAATAGAGCCCAAAGATGTGTTACAAGCATTGGACGACACACATTGGATTCAAGCTATGCAAGAAGAGTCAATCGGTTTGAAAGAAATAAAGTATGGGAATTAGTGCAAAGACCCATACATCAAAATGTTATTGGCACCAAATGGGTGTTCGTAAATAAGATGAACGAGGAAGGATCTGTGGTAAGAAACAAAGCAAGATTAGTAGCCAAAGGATATTGCCAAGAAGAAGGGATAGATTTTGATGAAACATTTGCCCTCGTAGCAAGATTGGAAGCTATAAGGATGTTTCTTGCCTATGCACTCACAAGAATTTCATTGTATATCGATGGATGTAAAAAGTGCATTCCTAAATGGTTTATTGGAAGAAGAAGTGTATGTTGAACAACCTCCAGGATTTGAGCAGAAGACTCTTGGAGATAAAGTATACAAACTCAAGAAAGCTCTATATGGATTGAAACAGCACCCAGAGCATGGTATGATACCTTGTCACAATTCCTAACCGAAAATGGATTCACAAAAGGAAAAGTAGATAGAACACTTTTCAGAATTCAAAACAAAAAGAGTATACTGCTTGTTCAAATATATGTGGATGACATCATTTTTGGATCCACAAACAAAGAGCTGTGTGAAAAATTTTCAAACCTCATGCAAAGTAAATTTGAAATGAGCATGATGGGAGAGCTGACATTCTTCCTTGGACTCCAAGTGAAACAGTGAAGGATGGAACCTTCATAAGTCAAACAAAATACACCAGAGATTTAATGAAGAAATTTGGTATGGAGGAGAAGTCTTCTCGTAAAAATACCAATGAATACGTCGGTCAAAATGGACATGGATGCAGATGGCAAGCCTATAGATCAAACAACATACGAGCACTTATTGGATCATTGCTCTATCTCACAAAGAAGCGTGCCGACATCACCTTTCTTTGTAGGTGTATGTGCAAGATTTCAATCGCTCCAAAAAGAGAGCCATATGACAAAGAAAGCTAAGAGAATATTGAGATACTTGAAAGGAAGCCAAGAGGTTGGCTTATGGTATCCAAAGGAAAGCGGATTCAAGCTAATTGGCTATTCAGACTACGACTATCTTTGGATGTAGAGTTGACAGAAAAGCACCTCGGCACATGTCAAATGCTAGAAACAGCCGATCTCCTGGTTTAGCAAAAAGCAAAATTCAATAGCCACCTCCACAACAAGCGAGAATACATAGCTGGGCAATTGTTGTGCCCAAGTCCTATGGATGAGACAACGGTGAGAGACTATGAAGTTGAGGAAAAAGAAATTCCAATCATGTGTGATAACACAAGTGCAATTGCCATTACTCAAAATCCTGTGTTGCACTCAAGAACAAAGCATATCGATGTCGATATCACTTCATAAGAGATCATGTTGAAAAGAAGGACATCATCTTGGAATACATCTCAACCGATAAACAATTGGCCGACATCTTCACAAAACCATTATGTGAGTCAAGATTTGAAGAACTCAAACATGAGTTAGGGTTAATTGAGTGAGTGACACTCATAAGAATCAAAGAAAAGAAATGGAACACAAAAAAAAAAGAGTGAACTCACAAATCGCCTAAGTAAATCACTATATCGGAAAAGACAAATTTATACCAAGTTTTTTAGTGAGTCATTAAGGGAACGTGAGAAGAAGAGTTAAATCAACTAAGGGATAAGCCGAGTCATCTATGAGCAAAGTGACAAAAACGCATCATTTTTACTAAGCGGGAATGTTTTTAAGAATGACGTCAAGATAATGATGATGTGTACCGAGACATAAAGCTGCACATCAAGCTTATGATTGGATATAAATGTGCCGCATTAAATACGAGACATCAAATGCTAAATAGGCGTGCAAAATCTAAGCCGTTGATTTCGATCACATTTCAAAACCACCCGCACGTCCTTTCATAAACCATACTTAAACCATTTCCGTCCGTTTCTCTCTCACACTACCAAAACTGTTCATTTTTCTCTCTCAAAAGCAAAGGCAAAAATTCTCTCAAAACCCTATCTATCTTCAAATCAATCTCTAAGCTTTCTTCGATAAAATCCTGAAAAATGGCACCAACCTACGACTTTGTCAAGTTAGGGAAGCAAATCCACACCGGGTCTACTGTAGATTTCGACGGCATGGTGAAACAGGGGTCCGACGACACCCTAGTGAAGAAAATCGCCGAGAAATTGGAAACGCCGGTGAAACCGTTTTCGACGTTAGAATATCCGATGACCTATGTAGAGAAGGTCACACAATTCTACGTGAATGCTGAGATTCACGATGAAGGAATAAAGTCATCCGTTCACGGAAAGAAGATCACCATCTCTGCCAAGGATTTGGCTGAACACTGCTCTCTACCAACCGAAGGAGCATCGAAATTAACGGCGATGTAAACTTGGCCGATACTTGGAAAGAAATAGCCAAGCCCGACTATGCCGATAAAATAGTGTACACAAAAACAAGAGATCTTTGAAGGAGGATTATCACAAGTGTTGGACATAGTTGCCAAATGTATTGACATCAAATTTGGCGACTTTGACCAATGTCAAAAGCAAAGCCGATTGTAATGGTTGCAATCATCGCAGAAAAAGAAAATAAACTGGCTGAGTTTGTCTACAGACAGATTTCTGCCTAACGTAGGGAACAAATCCTTCAAGGAAGATGGCACATTTGGAGGATCCCTAGGATATGGCCTAGTGATTGGCCGGTGATGGAGGTGAAAGGAGTCCCTCTTAGACATGGGAAGGCATTCCAATGTAACAAGAGGATGTTGAGCAAACCTCTCTCGGCGCACGTAAGAGAGCCTACGCCAAGAGAGCGACACAAGTGAGGGGGAATCGGTGACCTGACCTCAAGATACTGTTGCTTTCCTCTCCACCCAAGAAGAAAGCCGCTCCCCGCAGCTGCTAAGAAGATCACGCCCTGCAAAGAAAGAAAGTCAAAATCGCTCCTCCCCTGCAGCAGAGTCTCCGCCCGCAGCTAGCGGTCAAGAAGGACTCACAAATACCTTCTCCGATCGTCAAAAAGAGGAGAATCGACAAGCCAAGACGGCGAGCTCCTCGTAAGAAAAAAACACCAAGACGCCCCGCCGCCACGACTCGAGAAGACACTATCTCCGAACAGAAATTCCTCCGGTGCAAACTAAAAGACGAAGAAGAATCATCAAGCGCTCCGAGCTTGAAAAACCGTAGTCGGCCTACTCACATTGGAACAAATACGGCTGAAATTAAAGCAAAATCGAGTCCCCGGATGTAATTGATGAAACAACTAAGTCTGTGAAGGCGATCAGCAGAGGCAACTCAAGACACAATCGTAGTCCACACAGTGAAACACAAGAAGAAGCCGATAGAGCCGATAGTGATGTGATGATCCTATCTCCACCTTACCCGGACATCCAAAATCGTCTGCGTGAGTGGAGGAAATGGAAATTGAGTAAATCAAGGGAACAGTTCCAACGGCCCGAGTTTATAGAAGAAGAAGAGGAACGTTAAACTTCCTCGACTAACCATCGTGTGTCTCAAAGATCTTTGGATGAAGACAATCGCACAGACATCCCGCAGATCTTCAAGGACAAGGAGAAGGAAAGACAAGCGAGAGGAAGCCGAGGCACGTGAGAAGGCCAAAGATCTCCGCCCTATCTCCGGCACTACGTAACACACACATCCTCTCCTTGATGTCTTCTCCGATGTGATGAGGATCCGAACTCGCCGCCGCCACGAAGAGTTGCAAATGCAGCAAGCATTGCACGAATCCGTAATCCTTCACGAGCAAAGATTGATGGAGGGACCAGGAGAGTCCTCCGTAACACACGTACCGAAATTGATCCAATGGGAGTGGTTCAAAGCAAATCGCCATCGTTGTTGCTTGCCACCACTTCCCACTCACTCGGAAGAAGGCCATAAGGGCTGGCGATGAAACCGGGATAGTGGGGACCCAATCGAGCCAACCCCTATTGAAGGTGTTTTACCACCGCCCCAACTACTGAACATTCAATCGAAAAGCCGGGAGTTTGGAGACGAGTGACCCCATTCCAAGTCACTCGGTGGTGCGCCACCGGGGGGAAACTCCCTCCACCGCAGCAAGGTCGGAGAATCGCAGATGACTCAACAACGAATCCAGGAGGCGAAGTGGAGAAAATACAAACCCAAGAAGAAGAACGACAAGTTGCTATCAACGAAGCTCAGGCGATTGAGACTGTCCTCACCGAGGTACCAACCGCTGGGCTAATGACAGGCTAATGATGCAATGCAAGGCAAGAAGGAAGGAATAGCCCGGGAGTTAACACTGGCGATGAAAGTGCAATCCATGGGGTTGAGACTCCAATGGATGCCACCTCGAAGACCCTAAGACAATCGACACTTTGTCGAAAGGGAGGTCAAGGCCTCGCATAGCGATTGAGATCTGCGGGAGGTAATGAAGGCCAACGGGAGGTTGAGACTTCCGAGGGTAACGTAGTGAAGTAGAGAACATCCCTCCCGCTATCATCGACCCATCGAAAAAGGAGATAAGCGCTTCATGATTCCCAGGATAATCTCGATGTAACCTTTCTCGGGATCGGAAAGCGACGAAGAAAGCCGAGTCATCCCCGTGGCGACTCCAAAAGACTCAGTGCGGATGTTCCAAGCACGAGCAAGTCTCGATCCCAAGACTACGTCAAACCTTTAATTTTGATGATGAGCCACCAATGGAAATCTCATCATCGTCCAATGACGCTCGATAATGCCGAGGACCAATCTACTCAATTGGAGAAACCAGTGAGACCAACGGTTGTTGAGAGACAATGAGGCTCGCAAGTCGGGTCTACTCCACAAAAGACCCCGGTTGAAACAGAGTCCACTGCGAAGGCTCCCAAGCCGCAGCAGTTCGACTCCAAAAGAAGGAACTTCAAGCACACCGCTCATCATTAAACAAATCCCGGTTGGCGGTGATGAATCCTTTGTAGAATCATTTCCTTTCTCCCCGGAGGTACAGACCTCAAGAAGAGTCGAGAAACGAGCTCGCACGCTTCCCGCTGCACCAGCTCCTGTTATTTCATCAGTACCATTGTTCCACCGCTTATGACTTTTGTTGCATGGCCATCACCGCAACGGAAGAATCACCAAGTTCGCGAAGTGTTCAAGACATTATTTGCGAGATTGAACGGATGGAGAGGCATCAGGCCTCTTTGGACATGCGATCGACAACAGAGATGCCAACCTTACGGCCGACTTGAGAGGCATAACGGTCGAGAATAAGGGAATGGTGGCAAAAGCGAAGAACAAAGCGTGTGGAACAAGCCGGATACTTCAGGACATTGTTCAACAAGTTGGTATGGAGAGTCGAGAATGCCGATGCAAAAACAAAATTGCGAGAACACATTGAGCACATGCATGAAGCTCACATTGCCGAGATAAAGCTGCTGCGTGAGCAAAATACGAATGATCTACAGCGTTTGGAAGAACACATGACTAGAAAATTCAGCCTTCTCATGGCTGAGATGAAGCCGATTTGCAGAGTCCAACGCTACTCGATCCAATTCCGTCGCATACAACGCAGCGGACTCAAGCGTAACTCGACTATCGCCAGAGCTCGACTTCCCGCTTGCCAAAGATGTTCCCTCGGGGTTCCTCTATCCTTTGATGATGCCAAAAAGGGGGAAGAGGAATACCTTAAAACGCTAAAGAAATCTGAAGCTGAAAAGAAAGGAGCAGCTGTGAAGGCAAAGACAGTTGAGGAAGCACCTAAACAAAAGAAAGGAAAGTCTGTTGAGGGGGAAGGATCGAAAGATGTGACCTTGATGATTGCACAAACCCCCCAACAAGGTCTTGTCACGGTGACATTATCTGACAAACTCCCCGTGACTCGCCACTCCAACACTGCTATATCCATGGCCGGAAAGAGAAAGACAATTGAAGCAAGGATGGAGGAAGTGGAAGGAAGAATGGATGCCCGAGTTATGAACATCTTGAAACAACACGGAGGCATTCCAAAGAGCGAGAGATACTTATGCCATCTCGGATGTCGGGACAGAGCCATGATCAGTTGATGAATTTAAAACGCTCGAATCAAGGATACTTTGCAAATATGTCTATGGCTCAAGCTTGGGACTTGTATCTTGGGAAAAGGGTCTCACGTTATGTGAAGAAGGCGACGAGCGACGGACTCATCGGCGATCACTGCTGCTGGTCACTCCGCCGGTCACTCGGCTAGAAAGAAGAAGACCCTAGTACAAAGACACGCCTGCAGGTAGAGGAAGAAGCGAAAGTGGTGGAGGAAGAGGCTTGGACCCAGGCCTCGCCCAAAAAAATTGAATACGTAGATCCAGGCAAGAAAGGAGGGATCTCTTTGGGATGGTCTTGACCAAGTAGCAAATTTGCAAGTGGCTAAAAGTAACGCCTGAGTATGCAAAAAGAATAGAAGAAGAAAACAAGAGACAAACTCGGCTATGGGAGGAAAGAGAGAAAAGTATAAGAAGAGATGAAGCGCCAGGAAGGCATATGAAAAAAAAAAAAGAAGCGGTGACGATGATGAAAAAGAGAAGAAGAGAAGAAGATCTTGAACAAGATGAAAGAAGGAGACAACGAAGGAGATGAAGTGTTGCTATCCACCCCTTCGTGTATTTTATTATGTAAATACATACAATGTAAGTCTTCTTCGAAATAAAGCTATAAATTCTTTATTTTTCGTGTAGACAAATATGTGCTCGATACACCTTGTAAACTTGATTGTGTAAAAGAACAAGAATGTTATGATCAATAAAAGGATTGATTCTCGCGATACATTCTATGTCAATACACTATCTGTATGTATCTTTGCTATTTGCATTTTTAATGGTTTAAGTTTTGGCATCATCAAAAAGGGGGAAATTGTTAGGAAATTTATTGTTTAGATTTTGATGAATGCCATGTAAAACTTAGAATAGGAAGTTGGCACCCCAATTTTAGTTGTAAAATGCATTGTAATAAATAAGAGCCAAGTTGAGTTAAGTCACTACGCCTAACATGCAAGAAGACAATCAAGACTAGAAGGAAGACTCCGTTGCGAGACAATTTGAGTATGGCAAAGAAGAGTAGACGGAACTCTATCAAAGAAGCGGTGAGATGCGGTGAGTGGAGTATCGATCAAGTCAACTCGAGAAAATCCAAGTCTCAAGTTGAAGTGATGAAGAGTCATCCAATGATTGGAAGTCGACTTTAAGTCACCTGGGGAAAGCAAGGAAATGCGGTCAAGTCGAGATAATCGAAAAAGATCCATTGCACAGAAATCAAGAGATTTACTTAAACAAGTAATATCTCCACACCACCTTTCTCGGAGTGCTCAGTCCCAGAAGCGTGCAATAGGAATGAACTAATGGGAAGCACTACACCGTGTCAGAAGTCTAAAAAGGTGATAAACAATTCATACGAGGAAATGGCAATTCCAAGAACTGCAACAAGACAAGCCAACGACTGCAAGTGACTTTCAAAAAATAAGCCTATCTCTTCAACGGGCAAATTTTTTGAAAGATCACTATAAAAGTCTGAGGAACTTATTTGAGAAGAAAGACACAAGTGAATGACACACAAGAAAGAGACCTGAACCAAAAACGTTCAAGCAATTATCAGAAAATCTGAAATATTCTCAATCCTCAAGCCTATACTACGAAGAACATCAATCCAACACTCACATGTGAAGGAAAGATAACTTCAATCAGTTGAAGAGGAAAATACTGAAAAATCAAGGGGTCTGCATTCCACGAAGGAGTGTAGGAAGGTTCAAGCTCGAACCAAGTCTTGAGCTTTTGGAGGGCTTCGTGATCAAATCCAAAGAGCTTAAGTAAGTGGGCTGTAGTAGCAAGGCGGTGCCCTATGAAGAAGAAGCCGAGAAACGAGAAGCCATCCGAGTGATCAAGGCGTCTCGATCGAGTCCCAAAGGAACAAGTTGTGTGATCAAGACTTGTATACGGACTGTTACCACTTTGTATCTTGATCAATACCTAGTGGATTCCTCCGGGAGTTGGAGAAGAGAGGAGTAGAAGAATTACCCCATCTTCGAACCTCTATAAAAATCTTATTGTGTCATTTACATTTTCGCACTTTAATTCCCGCATCTTAATTGTTTAAATCTTTGATAAATTTGCTATCCACTTGATAATTTCTAAGTACTAAACCAAGCACTAAATCCTTGCTTAATCAAACTTAAGGGTGTTAAGTCTTCCGCTGAAAACAAAACCACGAGTTGAGTTAATTTAGACCAACAATGAGTTGAGTTATTCCATCAACGGCTCGAGTTGAGTCCGTTGAGAGACTAACTCTCTTGATTAACTAAATTGGTTGTCCATCAAGGACACGGTGTGTGTAGTATCAACTCGAATATTTAAAAGGACTAAATCGAAAATTTGGTAAGGTTTATTCAACCCCCCCTTCTAAACCTTACACTTACACCCCTTGGGACCTACATTATCACTTTCTCTCTCGAGTACCAAGTGATTCTAGGTTCCAATTCTGATTTCGATATCTCTATAAAAATCATAAATTAAACCCTAATATTCTCAATGAATATTCTTTCACATGCTTCAAAAGATTCATAAACCGCTTGGTTCTATGAAACCCTAGGTTATGTTATTCTATGGCCAGGCGTTCAATTACCTCTCGCGAGTGTCAAATCAAACATGTCAAACAACCTAAACTATTGATCAGATAATTTAGATGCAATCAAATCAAATTGCACAAATAGATTAAATAATATGTGAATTTCATAAACTGGAAATCAAAACATAGGTTCAAACGTAAGTTACATAATCTCCTAGAAAGATGGGTTTAGATCATAATGGATGTACAAAAACTCATAAAGAAATAATTATACATCTCAAAAATTGACAAAGAGAAGCAAAGAAAGAATTGAGAAAAAAAGAGAAGGAATTCTCTCTCTGTCCAGATGAGAAGTGCCTTCAATTGCCAACCCGAACCCTAGCTCTGTGTCTCTTGCCTTGTGTTGTGCTCAAACTAATGTCCGACCCCTGTTATGTACACCTTCTTGGTGTATTTATAGGTCAAAGCCCTCGAAATCATGTCAAAAAGCCCAAGAATTACCTAGCCCAGTTTTCAGCCCGGACCACGCGCTGCAGCGCGCCCCGAGAACGTCTCCCACTGTAGTACACCCTTGTCCCTCGCATCCCTCCATCGCGCGCTGCGGTGCATGCTCTTGGGCACCGCAACGCGCACTGTCCTGCTCTGCTATACCGATTTGGGTTTTGGCGCTGCTGTACTCATTCGCGACATTCTTTTCCGCTTTTCAACTTCTAAAATGCGATTTTCACCTTGGAAACACGTTTTTCATCGTTCTTGATCAATTTCGGCTACCAAGACCAGACTCGACTCACAAACAACAACGAATGACATGAACTCGACTCAAACGACACTAAAATACTCGAAAACACCACAAAATCCTAGTCTAGAATACTCAATACATTGGTATAAAACCAACTTAACAGGCTCCCTCTCAGGAGAGACCCCATAAATCAATCTCTCCAATGATGCTTCGCGCTCTCGGAGAGGATGGGGCTCTTCTCAGGGGAGTCCCCATAAATCAATATCTCCAGTGATGCTTCACGTTCTCGGAGACATCTCCAGTAATGCTTTGCGCTCCTGGAGAGGAGGGGGCTCCCTCTCGAGGGAGTCCCCATAAATCAATCTCTCTAGTGATGCTTCGCGATCCTGGAAACCTCTCCAGTGATGCTTCGCGGTCCCAGAGAGGAGGAGGCTCCCTCTTGGGGGAATCCCCATAAATCAATCTCTCTAGTGATGCTTCGCGCTCCTAGAGACTTCCATAGTAATGCTTCGTGATCCCAGAGAAGAGAGGTCTCCCTCTAGGGGAGTTCCCATAGATCAATCTCTCTAGTGATGCTTCGCACTCCCGGATACCTCTCTAGTGATGCTTCGTGCTCCCAGAGAGGAGGGGGCTCCCTCTCGGGGAAGTCCCCATAAATCATTCTCTCTAATGTTGCTTCGCGCTCCGGGAGAGCTCTTCAGTGATGCTTCACGCTCCCGGAGAAGGGGTGCTCCCTCAAGTGGGAGTCCTCACAAATCTAACCCTATTCGGCTAAGACCCCGGATGGGAGGGGCCTCTTCACAAGGATCCCCGTAAATTCTTCTCCATAATGAAAATGTGTAAGAAAAAGGAGACAAAAAAGTTAACACACGTGGGGAAGAGATCAAAGTACTAAAGCAAGAATTATGGAGGAAGCTCCAAAAGGGTGCCTCCAAACTCCGAAAAGGTGCCCCATGAGCTCCATAAGGGTGCCCTCTCCGAGCTTCGGAAGGACACCCATCAAAATATTCTTCTCCGGTGAAAAAAAAAGGCAAAAGCTCTAACACCAAGAGGAAAAATCTGGAAGTGATGGAGTAAGAACTGAAGAAGAGCTCAAGAAGAGTGTCCCCCTCCGTGCTCCAAAAGGGAGCCCTCTCCGAACTTTGGAGGGGCGTCACTTGAAAGTAGGAAGGGGACGGCCTCAGGTAGCTCTAGAAGAAGTAATTTCAGCTATTCCAAACAAATTAAGGCTTCCCTCCGAAGGGAAGATCCACCTCAACGTGGAAAATGAACAAGTCTCTTACCAACAAGAAGTACATGCAAATACTACAAGTAGAGCATAATAAAAGAAAATAGATAGGCATAAGGAAAAACATCCATATAGCGTGAGTGCAACAGAATATCTTACGGCCTCATGGGACGAAGAAACACCTCAAGAAGAAAAGAGAAAGCAAGAAATATCCAAGTGTCTAAAGCAAGCCCTAAACAAGTGGGCAGGAGTCAAGATCCATCTGGGCAAAAAAATAACTATCACTGCTCCAGAAGGGTGCTCCATCCAAGCTCCAGAAGGGTGCTCTCTCCAAGCTCCAGAAGGGTGCTCCCTCCAAGCTCTATAAGGGTGCTTCCTCTAAGCTTTGGATGGGATAAAGCAAAAAGAGCAAGTCCCCATGGTAAGGAATCAAAAGCTAAACTCTGGAGAAGATGAAGGAACGCGGGAATGAATGAAGTACCAAAGTCCGGGATATGACTTGAAATGTACAAAAACTCAGAAAAAAATGGGAAAATCGCAAAGAAAATAGGCCGAGGGGGTTAGGATGCCCCCCAGGGTGCGCCCTCCTCCACTACGGAGGGCACTCGGGGAGGTTCCCGGGGCGCCCTCTATGGCCCATAGTGTTCTCATCCACCTCTCCTATTGACGCACTCCAACTCTCCATGGTCTCTCACCTCACCTCTCACCTCAACTTTCAATAAATTTCCTAAGTCCTCTACAAAGCAAAAAAATTCAAAGTTGAAAGATAGGGAGAGAAATTTTACTTTTGGAAGACGTGGTCAAAGGCTCTCCTTTCAAGCGTCCTCGTGCAAAAGCAGTCAAAGATCCTCCAAAGGCAAGACAAGATGCGCAAGTAGGACAAGCCAAATACAGGACCGGTCTAGCTCCCGCACTGCTCCATCCCTCTACAGCACCGGAGCTGGGGGGCTTATGTTAGGGGCAAAAATGGAATTTAATTAATTAATATATAATTCATTTTATATATGTTTATTTAATATTAATTGCCCAATGGACTCTTAATAAATAAAACATCCCAAAGGTATTTGGGTTTAGCCCATCGGCCGGTTTCTCCTATGCGGACTGGCCTATATGCCAAATTATCCGACAAGGCCCATGGGGGCCATCTCCCAGGTATAAAAGAGGTCCCTCCTATTATATGTAAGTGAATGAATTCATAATCCTCCTATGTATTTATTATGCAGTTTTCGTTCATTGTTTATTCTCTCTTTCACCATGCTGACTTGAGCATCGGAGGGGCCTCCCTGGGCAACCCCCAGGGAAACCCCCTAATGTTTGTGTACGTGTGCATGCAAGTTCCCAATTGAAGGATTTTCAAGCTCTTGGAGAAGAAGACTTGAAGACTTCCCCCTCGGGAAGAGGAAGACGAGTAGACTTCCCCTCAGGAAGAGGATTGACGTGAAGACTTCCTTCTCAAGAAGAGAATTTTGGTTAATCCAGTTGACTTGGAGTGATGTGCCTCAAAAAGCAGCATCAGTGATGTAGTTGACCGTAGAGGGGTTTAATTTCCATTAAAATTTATATTTGAATTATCTTCAAAAATCTCAACTTTTGGTATGACTAAACATGGATGAATATATGCATATTCATTTAAAATTTGAAAATAATATCTTGTAATTATTTTATATATTTATTAAAATTATTAAACAAATATTCACCGGCCGTTTGGTATTTATTTCTATTATTCCATTTCCACATTTGCCCGTGAGCTTCGATATTCCCCCACTGGTTATGGAATTATGTTATAATGGTGAGAGGAGTAGATCTTGAGTCGGATTCATTCCCGAGTGATGAGAGCGCGGAATCCCACTCTTTAAGTTTCTTGCATGTGATGAGTCCCCATGGGACTTAGCCTTTTGGGAAGGCAACATATTTCCTGTGAGTGAGTTTTCGTGGGACATGAGAGTTGAGGCCTTGTAGGATCTTCTCGAGGGAGCCAATGGTGCGGGCGGCAGTGATGGAGAGGTGCCTGGCTGAGCCGATGTTGTTGAGGGAGACGAAGCCCCCCTGCTTGATCATTTATGGTTGTATTCCGGCCCAGATGGTCTTTGATTCATGCCCACCTATTTAGGACTTGATTTACGCACTTGGATATTTTTCTCTTTTTGTTTGAGATGTTTCTTTGCCCCAAGGGGTCGGATGATACTCCATTGTTTTTACGGTACATTGATCTTCTTCATGCATATTTACTTTCTTTATCGTGCTCTACTTGTGATATTTGTATATGCCCTCTTGTTGTGGAAGACTCATTCATATTTTGTGTATAGGTGGACCATTCCCTTTGGAAGGAAGCTTTAACTCCTCCGTAATGGCTGGATAAACTCTTGTTTAATGTTAGGGGATGTCGTTATGCGGCCCATCGAGGGCGCCCTTTCGGAGCTCAGGGGACACCCTTCTAGAGCCCGAGGGGACGCCCTCCTAGAGCTCACGAAGCACTCTTCTAGAGCTCACGGGGTGCTCTTCCAGATCTCGGATGGGGCACCCTTCTGGAGCCCGGATGGGGTGCCCTTCTGGAGTTTTCCAAAATTCCTTGCTTTATCATTTTGATCTCTTCCCCACATGTGTTAGCATTTTTGTCTTCTTTTTCTTGTACATTTTCGTCGGGGAGAAAATTTTAAGGGGACCCCTGTGAGGAGGCTCCTTCCCTCCAAGGTCTTAACCGGAGGCGGGGAAACTTACTAGGACCTCTCCTGTGAGGAGGCCCCTCATATTCGGGGTCTTAGCCGGATGAGGTTTTTCTCTCTGGTGTCTTAGCCGGAGGCAGGAAAACTTAGTAGGACCTCTCCTTTGTGGAGGCCCCTCCTATCCAGGGTCTTAATCGGACGTGGTTTTTCTGTCTGGGGTCTTAGCCGAAGACGGGAAAACTTACTATGACCTCTCCTGGGAGGAGGCCCCTCCTATCCAGGGTGTTAGCCAGATGAGGTTTTCCTCTCAAGGGTTTTAACCGGAGGTGGGACAACTTACTAGGACCTCTCTTATGAGGAGGTCCCTCCTATTTGGGGCCTTATCCAGATGAGGTCTTCCCATCCGGGGTCTTAGCCGGATGAGGTTAATATGTTGGGGTGCCCGGATAGCATAATGATATCTCACTAGGAGCATTAATGAGGGGCACTAGATAGCATGTAGTTACCTCACTATGGGCGATCCTTGGGAGCCCTGGATAGCGCAACGCTACTTCACTATGGGCATTAATGAGGGGCCCTAGATAGCGTGAAGCTAGCTCACTATGGGTGATCCTCGGGAGCCCCGGATAATGCAATGCTACCTTACTATAGGCATTAATGAGGGGACCTAGATAGCGTGAAGCTACCTCAGTGTGGGTGACCTCTGGGGCCCTAGATAATGCAATTCTACCTCACTGTGGGCATGACTGAGTAGCTCAAGATAGCGTGGAGCTTCCTCACTATAGGAGATCCTTGGAGCCCTAGATAACACAATATTACCTCAATATGGGCATCAATGAGGGGCTCTGGATAGCGTGAAACTACCTCACTATGGGCGACCTCTGGAGCCCTGGATAGCACAATGATGGCTCACTGTGGGCATTAATGAGGGGCCCTGGATAGCGTGAAGATACCTCACTATGGGCGATCTCTGGGAACCCTGGATAGCGTGAAGCTACCTTACTATGGGCGACCTCTTGTGTATTTAATGACTTTTCCAAGAAATGTGATTCTTTGTCCGTGGGGAGTTGTTTGCACTGTGTGTGGAGATAAATCCTTCCCTTTGGGAGGAAGCCTTACTTTTCACGGAGTGGCTGGAGATGTTCTTACGGAGGCATGGGACACTTTTTCGGAGCTCAGGGTACATGTTTATGGTTCCAATGATATGAATATTATTTCTTTGGTGCAGAATTTGTGGCTGCGTGGAGCTTTAGTGGAGTTTATTCTGTCTGATTTGGATGAGCTTCCTCTTCAAGATTTTGCATTCTTCAGTGTTGTCATGCAACTTCTATGGGTGGCCTAGGATGGGTGTCCAAATGTAGGTGGGGCACTGCTTTGTGCGGGTTTTGCGAGCGGCTCTTAAACTATTGTGTTTGTTAGGAACTCAATTTTAGCCGAATCGTGGATGTGAGAACCCTTGGTTGGTTCAGACTTGATCTCCCTGAGTCTTGTGTTCCAAATGTTTCCGACGCCTTTTTTCTCTGTTGAAGTTTGGTGTCCTCTTCCTTGGACAAGCGTCAATGATGGCTTTCTTGCAACCCTCATAGTATGTTGGAAGTGCATTTCGTGCTATCTATATTCTGGAATTCCGGAAATGATATTAATGACTCAACAATATGGGAGTCTCTATTGATATGAGTTTAGTTGGAGGATTATGGTTCAAGTATTCATTGGGGATTTTTTTTCTCCATTTCTCTTCAGGAGATATGAAGTGTTGGCATCTCTAGGGAGTATCTTCACCGATATAGTTGAATGATATGTGCTTCCACTTTTGGAGGCTTGGGACTTTAGATTGTGCATGGCTCTTGATTCCTTAACCCAAGTGTCGGGGGGAGTTTGCGGATATCAGTGCTGGATTTTAATGTCTGCTTGTTTTCTAGAAACATGATGGTTTTTTTGGAGTCCAATTGTCCTCCAGTGTGTTGCTCCTCTCCTTTGTTCTATTCGAGTGAGGATCATTCTTCATGCAGCTGCCGCTGCGACCTACAATGGTAGGGTGCCCTTATGAGGGGTCTTCAGTAGTTGGCGGAGCTCGGGATATCTTTGGGAGCCTCTTGGAGCAAATTGATGTCTTAGAGCGTTCCGGGTAGCTTCATTGAGCTTGAGAGCTTGCTAAGTCCAACAGACTTATTTGGTAGGTGAAGCCTTTCAGGAGGAGGAGCTTGGGGAAGGGCGCCCTTTAGACTAGGCAAGGGCACCACCTTGAGCAGGCATGGGCGCTCCCTTCAGCTGGGCAAGGACGCCCCCTTAAGCTCTCTTGAGTTGTTAAATGGCGCTCCTCTTGGAGGAGGGGCCTATCATCATGTCTTCTCAGTGGTCTGCTTTCTTGCCTGGTATTCCCTGCTTTGGATCCTGTGGCTTCCACGAATCACTTCATGAAGTCTTGCAGTAATTCTCCTTCTGGTTGAAAAAGATGAGTCATGATCTCTGAATACTTCCTACTGATAGAAAATTATCGTGCGAAGGCAGTAGTGAGCTTGTCCATCCCAATGATTAATCCAACTGGGAGCTGATCGAACCAAGTTAGCGCACTTTGTCAGAGTTGTCCAGAACACTTTACAATAAGAAGCATCTGTCATGTCATAGAGATCCACTTTCACATAGAATTTGTCTAAGTGGCCTTGGGGGACCTTCGGTCTCATCATACTCCGGGAGGCTGGAGATCTTTGATGCCCAATGGCAATGGCTTAGCTAGGATGGCAGGGTCCAGTGAACTTCCTCCCTATAGTGATGGCCCGCGAGTTGGCTTGGCTAATATGTACCACCTATGACTCTTCTGCGGGCTTGTGAGCGTGGACTTGGGACTATTGGGCTCCATTCCCAACTTCTCTTCCAGCGGGAGCGAGCTTGTTCCCTTGAATTTCTCCAAGTTCTTCATTTCTTTTACCTTTTTCCCCAAACTGAGGTTTTCAACATCTGGAAGAACTTGAGAGAGGTCTCCTCGCGGCTTTTGTCGCAGCATGATTCCTCGAAGCAGCTCGAGCATCTTTTCATAGGGCTTGGAGGGATCTTTGCGTCAAGTGAACTTCTTGAGCGGCGTAGCCCCGGGAGGAAGGGGCGGTACCTCAGTTGTGGCGTAGGCGACGCCTCTCCCGGATGGAGGGGCTGGCCTCCTATCTTCAATGTGATAGTCCTTCTTGTTCATTTCTGGTTCTATAGCTAGCATCTTGGGATTCTTCAACTAGTGGTGGCTCTTCGTGATTCTCACTGCATCCTTCATCTTTTCTTCCCTGACCTCCCAAGTCAGGGTCTTCACTGGCAAGCGGAGTCGGGGGCGGTCTTCCTGCGGCTCTGGCTACAGCTCGATGCCTCAGGGCATCCCAGAAAGCTTCATCCAGTAGAACTTGGAGGGCTTCCTGGGCCAGGCTAACTTCTTTTGGGGGTAGAACCCCTCTTCCGTGCGGCAATGGCGGGGCCATTTTCTCCCGTTGGGGAAGTGGTATCCTTCTGATGGGCAGGTAAATTTCTTCAATGGGTGGAGCTCCTCCGGATGGAGGTGGCGGCGCCCTTTTTTCTTGCGTGGGAGGCGACACCCTTCTGGTGGAGAGGTAGCTGGCCTCCCGCCTTTTTCATGACTTTTCCTCTTGCTGGTCTATGGCCCCAGGGCCTGCAGCTAGGGATCTAGCTCCATGCGCTTGAGTCCATTCTGGTTAGGAATATTACTATGGGACACTTGAGTATTTATAAATATTCGCGGAAGCATAAATAGAATACTTTAATTACTAAAATGTGGGCTTAAAAATTACTTAAATAAACTTAAAAGTATCAAAAGTGGTAAAGGTTTGATAAAAGTTACGGATTAGTAGAATTCATATTACATCAACCTTAAATTTGTTTAATAAAAAACACATGTAATTTAATTTAGTGGGAAAATATAGAACGACGCCCACACAGACAGTATTCAACGCCTCAGCTCCCGGCTCATCATCATTATCTGAAATGTAAAAATATTTGAAGACGTGAGTTGTGAAACTCAGTGGGAAACGTAAGCAGTTACACTAATGAATTTAGCAACATTTAATAAAATATTTTTCCCTGGCGAGTTACTTTGATGTCTCGCGAGCCCCCAGTTAAATATTTCAGACCGTGCTACCGCCTCACATGCTATTAACCACTTTTCACTTGGTGAGTCACCTTCATGTCTCGTGGGCCACGGCCGATGCCTCGGCCCTTGACTGCACCTCACATGCTATTGACTCTATTTCATTATAAGGTCTAGTTCATGTCTCATGGGCCACAGCCAATGCTACGGTCCATGCTTGTACCTCACATGATATTAGCTCTAGGCTTCATGACCCGAAGGTCCTTAATCATCATATACCAGAGCATAAAAAGAGTTTGCAATATCAACATTAGTAGAACAGTACGACATGCTTACAAAATCAGAAGTTTACCCACATTTGAAGTTTAACAAAAAGCTAGTGATGAAATTGATTGAATGAGACCGTATTCGATTGTGCCGCACCTAACACAGTTAAATTCTTCTACTTAATGACATAGGACAATGTTGAAAATCATTAAATAACTTAGTCTCTCAGGCTAAGTAAAGTCTAATACGGTTCTTAAAGTCAAGTATCTTATAATCGATTGTTGAGTACCCTTTTAAAGAGCTTTAAAAACGATAGTTTACCAAAGTCAAAGTCAATGATCAAAGTCAAAAGTCAATATAAAAGTCAAAGACAACATAAAGTCAAAGTATGACAAATTAAATTCAATTAATCCTTAATTAATCACCTAAAAATAATTCATCGACTAACGACCTGTTTTAGATAAAATTCCCGATTAATCGAACCGTTAATTTATAAAATCATAGCTCAACTTTAAAATCTCAATTTATTTAAAATAACACGTCATCTCGCAAAATCTCAAAAATAACTTAGTCTCGTCATTTTTAAAGAAAATATTTCTGAAATCTCGTGTTTCCCGAAAAAATCACTTCACGTCGCTTCACTATATTTTTGCCTCGTACCCCGAGCCTACTAACCTAACACTTAACATCAATTTTTTGAAAAGTAACATTGGTTTGCGTGCCAAAAGCACATGTCATATCACATAATTCTTTATGTCAAATCGGTCACTTTTTCTTACGTACCTACACCCACCCTACCAACCTATCATCCTATTATCTATTTCAGCCACAATTCATCACCACCACAGCCACCTCCGGCCACCCTCAGCCGGCGGCGCCGCTACCTCCGATGGGCGGTGGTCGGCCCCAGGGGCATCTTTAGCTGTTTTTTGAGCTCTATTCGATTTTACCGATTCTCTAACTCTAAGTACTAAATTTTAATCATTTTTTATCATCAAAATCACTTTCAAAAACTGAAAGTTTTCATCAAAAATCATCCTCAAGGCATTAACCTTCTATTTGTTGGAGATTTATCACGTGCGATATTATATTCCGAAATTAAATCAAAAAACGTACTTGGATTTCAGAAAAATAAAATGCATAAAGTACATAATTTTAGACCGATGCTAGAGCTCGACTCTATGTCTCTAATACGAATTGCCCCGCTACGGTGCCCACGGTTGAATAGCAAATGTCTCCCAAGATACAACAGTTTCCTCTTGCTATAGTAGCACTCCAAACAACAAGAGACGACGAACTTTGGATGTTTTGTACTATCTTTTTTATCGAAAATGTTTGACAGAAACTATTCTTATGAATGTATGCAAAATTGCTTATGAATAATCTGCAGATTCTGGGATATATATATATATATATATATATATATATTACCAAAAGTCACAAATGAAACGACACAACTGTTCGAACAAACATGTCCACTTATCCAAACAGACACGTCCATTGGTTTCAAACGAAACAACACAACTATTCGGATAAACCTTTTCAACCGAATAGTTTCAAATGAACAGTCACAACTTTTGGCAATAATTTCTCATTCACCCAGAAATATTTATTATATTTCCAACAATCCCCACATGAATGAGAAATTTCGTGAATCAATGCAAATACACATGTAAATGCAGACACTAAAGAGAGTACAAACGGAAAGTTATTGCATCAGGAGATGTAGCTTCTAGCATTGAACCTTTATTAGTTGAGTACTATCCGATTTACTTGGCTAATCAGTGAACATGATATCTTGAACTATTCAGTCGTTGGTGTAAATCATGACAACACTACCCACACAATAACCTCCCTAACATTTCCAATTCTCATGGTTGTGTTCATTGTGGCATTGAACAACCTTGGGTTTCATAAGTGTTTTAGAGAATTCAAGCTTCAAAATTCTCAAAGAAGCGGCCCTACTTCACATTTACATAGGTGATCTCCTATTAAGAGTATTATGTCATACCCCACTTGGTTTAACCAAGCTATAGGAATCATTAAAAGTTGAACTTAATCTTACATACTTCTACAAAAAGCACTTTTGATCATAAGAATGGGTAGGAATGTATCTTAAGTGCTTAACTGAATCTTCATAACTTAGTTGTCTTATTGAACCAAGTTTGTGGGATCTTCAGTCATCATGGTTGGGTTACCATTACAAAGATTCATGCATAATAGGCTTCAATCCCATTCCATTCAATAATCGGTATACTTGATCTCTTGGTAAACTTTTGGTAAATGGATCCGCGAGATTCTCCTTAGATTTTACAATTGATCTCCACTTCAATCAAATTTGCGCGCAAGATTGAGATCAATATCTTAACATATTTGAGCATATAATCCTTGAGCATGTGTAACCACTTCAAATCGACATAAGTGCCAGGTGGACTTTCAA